>JAAGEH010002528.1:25006380-25042699 GCA_011751065.1 Lasiurus cinereus
GTGTACAGGGAGAGACTGGACAAAAATCATACACCTATGGATGAGATCAATGGGAGGGAGCTATGGGCAGAGAGAGGGGTCGGAGCTGGCTGGAGGGGTGCTATGGAGGGGAAAAAAGAGAAACAAATGTAATAATCTGAATAATAAATATTTAATTTTAAAAAAAAGAAAGATAGAAAAAAACAGTACTAACTGCTGTCAATTATTAATCCTGATTCATGTGTATTGAGTGTGAAAACATGCAGTTTAGAATTGATTACATATGGCAAATAAATAACATAGCATATTAGAAGGTGATTATGAGAAAGAGTGGAGCAGGCACAGAAGGTCTAAGATGGGGAATGGTGCCACTGAAGAGACTTGAAGGAGATGGGGCTGTTAAGTTTTTTAAGACTATTTTTATAGCACCTTTTAACTTAATTTATAATCAAATTAAAAGGAAGACACAGAGATTTCCCATATACCTCATCCCCTCATGTTTAGCCTCTTTTATTATTATTATTATTATTATTATTATTATTAGTATTATTATTATTTTGTTAATCCTCACCCAAGGATATTTTTTCCCCATTGATTTTTTGAGAGAGTGAAAGGGAGAAGAGACAGAGAGAAACATCAATGTGAGAGAGACTGGTTGCCTCCTGTGTATGCCCCAACCTGGGCCGGGATTAAGCCTACAACTGAGGTGTGTGCTCCTGACCATAATCAGACACGAGAGCCTTCAGTTTGCAGGCTGATGCTCCAACCACTGAGCAAAACCAGCCAGGGCAGACTCTTTAATTATTAACCTCACTCACCAGAAAGGTATACTTGTTCCAAGGATAAACCTGCACTGACACATTCGAATCACCCTAAGTGTCCTTACCTTGGGAATAAATCTTGATGATGTACATTCTATGAGTTTGGACAAATGTGTAATGACACCTATTCATCATTTTCACCTCAGAGTAGTTTCACTGCCCTAAAAAGCCTGTGTTCCACCTATTCATCTCTCCCAGCCACCTCTGGCCACCACTGCCTGTTTACTGTCTCCATGGTGTTGCCTTCTCCAGAACGGCATGTAGTTGGAATCACACAGTATGTAGACCAAGCATGTCAGACTCACGGCCCGCAGGCTGCATGGCTCATTTATTTGGCCCGTGTTAGCCTTTGAGTTTGACATCCTTGATGTAGACTTTTCAGACTGGCTTCTCTTACTTAATCATATGCTTGTAAGGCTTTCCCATGTCTTTTCACAGCTTGACAGCTCACTTCCTTTTAACGCTGAATCATATTCCGTCTACTATTTTAAAAACATCTTCATTGAAGGACAATTTACAAACCACAAAATTCAATGAATTTTAGAAAATTCAAATGTTCAGAATTATACAAGTGTTATCATAATTTAGATTTAGAATGTGTCCTTTACCTCCTCCTTCTTTTAAAGTAGTGATAGAACACTTAACCTGAGCTTTATCCTCCTAACAATTTTTAAACGTACTGTACACTATTACTAACTACAGGTGTTAGGTTTCTAGAAACTAGGTATTTTGTATAACTGCAACTTCATAATTGTTGAAGAAAAGCTCCCCATTTCTGCCTTCCCACTGCCCCTGGCAGCCACCAAGCTGCTCCCTGGTCCTATGACTTTGACTACTCTGATGCTTCATGTGAGTGGTATCATGCAGTATTTGTCCTTCTGTGACTGGCTCATGTGACCTCAACATTCATCCAGGTTGTGGCACATTGCAGGATTTTCTTCTTTTTTAAAGCTGAGTAGTATTTCATTGTGTGACTATACTACTTTTTTTTTTTTTATCCATTTACCCATCAATAGACATTCAGGTTGTGTCCGCATCGTGGCGAGTGTCCATCATGCTTTAAGGAACATGGCAGTGCAAACATCTCTTCCAGCTCCCGATTTTAATGCTTTTGGATAAATACTCGGAATGGAACTGCTAGATTGCCTGGCAGCACTGTTTTTAACTGTTGAGGGACCTTATACTGCCTTTCACAGTGGCCGCATCATTTTACACTCCCACCAACGGTACACAGGGTCTCAATTTCTCCACTTCTCAACCCTTGTTATCTTTTGATTTTTAAAATAATAGCCATACTAATAGGTGCGCAGTGGTATCTCATCATGGTTTTTGACTTGCATTTCCCGAGGATCTTTGAGCGATGTTGAGCATCTTTTCACATACTAGTTGGAATGGTGGCCATTTACTGGACCACCGTGAGTTCCATGAGGGCAGAGATCAATTGGTTCACCGCTCTGTCCCCACGAATGAAGTGTCTGCCACATGGTAGGTAACGAAGAAGCCAGGCACTTTCCTTTCCAAATCCTTTTCAAGTACTGCGAGGTAAGCTTTATCATTTCCACTTTACGGATGATGATGGTGAGACTTGTATAATCTAAATAACTTGTTTGAGGGAAACGAGCCGGGAAGGGAGGGTGTAGGACTAACATCTGTGTCTCCCTGATGTTACATGCAGACCTTTGCTCTAGACCTCACTGGCTTCGCTGCGTCTGGCCAGTTTAACATCCTTTACTGCAAACACCAAAGGCAAATTGGGACATCAGGCAAGCAAGGCCTCTGGATAGAAACCAGATGCACAGAAACCAAAACAAAACCTCTGGGAACAGAAAATCCAACCTACCGCCTGGACATGCTGCATTCTGCAGCACTGCGAGCAGTTTGGCTGCTACCTCAGATCTCAAGTTCTAGCTGCCGTCCCTTTGAAATCTATTATTTGAGAAAATTAAACTCACTGCCTCAAAAGACACAATTTTTATAAATTCCCTTTCTCCTGTTAAACCGTTTAACCCAAACTGGCGAAACAATTGCTAAAAACAGCCAAGTCACAATGGACATGGGAATCAACCACGATTTTTCTAGGACTTAGTAAAACCCTCTGTACAGAAGAATAAGTTGGGTAGAACCTGCTAAGCCAGTATTGGCTTAATTCAAAATTGCACCTAATTTGAAACAACTGTCTTTTCTCTAGCCAATTGTCTCCTATTGTTCTTTAATAAAAATAATGAAAGTCCAAATGCAAAGATGGTTTCTCTTCCAGGAAAGCTATGCTTCATATTAACAAGGCTCTGCTGGCAGCCACTGGTGTTCTGGGCTGGGACGCCACCCCCACCTGGGGTGGCAGCCTGTCAATGGTGAGGCCAGTGCCTGAAAGACTTGACCTTTACTTCCACATGTGAGGAGACCATTAAACGTGGTCTGAACGAACCAACCTTATCAGTTCCAGCAGCCTCTGTTGTTTCGCTTCATTCATAACTTGCTCACAGGAATACCTAGAATGGATCCTATATAGGAGGAGCACATTTTTTTATTGCAACAGAGTATTCCATTGTACATTAAACAACGTTCACTTATTCATTTTTGTGTTGATGGATTTTTGGGTCGCTTCCAGTTTTGAGGTGTTAAAATGAAGTAGCAGCTACCAGCCAGGGGTTGGGAGATGAGGGAGTGTTGGTGAGACTATGGATTGTGTCCCTCCCCTCCCCCCGAAATTCAGATGTGGAAGCCCTCGCCTCCAATGAAACTGTGATTGGAGACAGAGCCTTCATAGAAATAATTGAGGTTAAATGAGGCCCTGACCTGATAGGATTACTGTTCTGATCATAAAAGACACAAGAGAGCTCCGCCCCTCTCCCTGTGAAGGCAGTGAGAGGACATGTAGGCAATTCAGGAAAAGAGTTCTCCCAGGAGCCGGGGCCCGCCCCCTGGCCTCAGACTCCCAGCCTCCACAACTGGGAGAAATCCACTTCTCTTGTTCAAATGCCAGGCTGTGGTATTTTGCTCAGGCACCTCTGGCAGACTAAGGCAGGGGGGTTGGGTGTGAGCAGATTATTCACTAGAACTGGACAGAAGGCACTTTTGGCACAGGGTGAGGGGGGAATATTCTGTACCCTGAGCAGTAGTCGTTCATGGGTGGACACACAGGTAAACAAATTTACCAAACTGTCCCTGTCAGATTTGTACAATTTTGTGTGTGTAAATTCTACTTAAACTTACCCCCACCCTTCCCCATTGTCTTACTGTTCAGGCTGATACAACAATACACCATAGATGGCCCCCTGGCCACTATGCAGCCCTGGGGCATTTCAGAGTGTCCTTCTTGCACATTTCTGTAGAGGAAGGGTTCACTGTCTGATCCCAGTGAAAGGGCATGGCTAGAGGTCAGGCAGCAGGAGTCTGAATCCAGACCTGCCATTTGGTAGTTGTGGGATCAAGGGCAACTTGCCTACCCCACCAAGTTATTTTTCACAAATAACAGACATCTGCTTCTCACCCTTCTGGAGGTTGGAAGTCAGAGGCCGGGGGGCAGGCATGAACATCGGGGCTCCCTTCTAGGCTGTAGACTTCTGTGGTGTCCTCACAGAGCAGAAGGAGCTAGGGGGCTCTTGTTTAAGGGCACTAATCCCACTCATGAAGGCTCCACCCTTATGCCCTAATCACCTCCCAAAGGCCAATGCTCCTGGTACCATCACACTGGGGATAAGGATTTCAACATATGGATTTTGGAGTGACACAAACATCCAGACCATGGCACCAAGGGAACCCGTGTTCCAAAGAGATGACAATATAGTCACAATGTCTTTGAGCAAGCCGGGGAAGTAACACATTATTCATTGTTGATGTACTTATGCACATGTTTGCATGCATATAAAAATAATGTGGTGGGGTAGGCAAGTTGCCCTCGATCCCACAACTACCAAATGGCAGGTCTAGATTCAGACTCGTGCTGGCTGACCTCCGGCCATGCCCTTTCCCTGGGATCAGACAGCGAACCCCTCCGCTACAGCAATGTGCAAGAAGGACACCCTGAAATGCCCGGAGGCTGCAGAGCCACCAGGGACCCTGGGGTCAGGAAAGCAAGTCTCAGGGCACAGAGCCTGGGTCACCGCCTCGGAGGGACAATGCTGCCTGTGCTGCCCTGTGGAAAGGAAGTTGAAGGGAGCGCGCCTGGAAGGAGCAGACAGCCTAGAAGCCAAGGGCTCTGCGAGGAGCTGCACAAACAGTGGGGCCACGGGGCCAAGAACAACAGGAAGCTCCCAGCCGCACCCCTGATGGCTGCAGCCCTGGCCTGGAGACCTGGGGCTATTTTCTCCAAAGGGCCTTCTGCAGATGTTACATAAACAAAACCTCCATTGACTTCGGTTGTGGGCCTGCCCTCAAATAGCCCACAGGCTTCCCCCCAATTCCACAGTTGTTCCTCCAGCCCTCCAGGTCCCCTGTGGGGCCGAGCTGCTTCCTTCCACGGCCACACATGCGGTCGGCACTTTGCGGCATCCCCAAGGGGCTGCCCAAGCCAGCCAAAGGCCGGGCTCACTGGTGCTCCCTGGCAGCTCTCATGCAAGGCGTCCCTCTGAGACCTCTGATGGCTCCTGGGCCAAGGGAACTGTCTCTGCTCATGAGGGAGGCAGGAAGCAGGGTCCCCGGGACAGGTAGCTGAGCTGGCCAGCAGCAGGTGTGGGAGGTGTCTTTCCAGGGTTGCTCTGGGATAACCCTCAGGCTTCAGGCAACGTTGCCCTTAAACTGAGTCAAAGCCTGAATTTGCCTCTTGAAAAAAGCCCCACGTCTCTCATTTCCTACAATTTTAGACTTTATTCATTTGTTTTCTCTATTCATTCATTCATTCATTCATTCATTCATTCGTCTATCCACTTAGAAACATTTCTTAAGCATCTACTATGTGCTAGAACTAGACACTAGGGATTCAGAGGTGCACTTAAAAAGAAGAAACCCTTATCATTTGTAACGGCATGGATGGACCTGGAGAGCATTATGCTAAGTGAACTTAAGCCAGTTGGAGAAAGATACATATCACATGATCTCACTCGTTTGTGGATTATAATGAACAACATAAACTGATGAACAAAAATAGAGCCAGAGTCATAGAAGCATCGAACAGACTGTCCAACCTAAGCGGGAAGGTGTGGGGGGGAGGGAGGTAAAAGATCAACTGAAGAACTTGTATGCATGCATTTGAGCATAACCAATGGACACGGACACTAGGGGGGTCAGGGCATGGGCTTGGGGGTGGGAGTGGCCAGGGAGAGGTCAATGGGGGAAAAAAGAGACCGTGTAATATTTTAAACCATAAAGAAATTTTTAAAAAGTAATGCAATACAGTCTTGCCTCCCAGGAGTTCCAGTTCTAATGCAGGGAGTAGAGAAGAAAATCAGTTCGTGCAGAATGAGGAGAGGAGCGATCGATGTCATCTCAGGCTACGCGGGCCCAGGTGGAGCGCTGACTCAGACTTGGTGGGAGGTGCTGGGGGTGTGGGTGAGTGTCCCCGGCTGTACCCGCACAGAGGGAAAGGGGTGAAGGCTTCCAGAGGAGACACTGCCTTCTCGTTATATTTCCTTCCACAGGGAGCCCTTCGAGAGACCACCCCTCCTGGCCTCTTGCCATCCCTTCGCTCTTCTCCCAGAGGATGAGGCCTGACTTTCCTGACCTGTGAGTTCAGGACCTGGTGATTGCTCATTCCCCGGGGGAGCCATTGCCTTCTGCTCCTCGGTGCTGCAAACTGCACAGAGGCAGGCTCTGCCGGGAAGTGCTGCTTGTAGCTGGGTAAGGCCGGCAGAGGAGGAGAACTAGAAAGTTCATCTGGCTGATATATTCAAAGCTACATGCCCCACCCCTGCTTTATCGGTTCAGGCATACCGTGGAGACACTGCAGGCTTGGTCCCAGACAACAGCAATAAAGTGAATATCGCAGGCAAGGGAGTCACACACACACTTTTTTTCCCCCCAATACATATAAAAGTATGTTTACATTATACTATAGTCTATTAAGAGGGTAATAGTATCATATCTATAAAAAACAAGGAACATACCTTAATTGAAAATATTTTATACTAAACAAGGCTAACCATCATCTGAGCCTATAGACTTATTTGACTCAGCGTTGCCATAAACCTTCAGTTTTGGACAAGGCAATAGCTAAGAAACACAATAAAGCAAAGCACGATGAATGAAACATGCCTGCATTGTCACTTTGATCTTCATTTGCCTTCCTCCTGTGACAGGGAAGAAAGTATTCATTCCTGCACCCCCTCAGACCTCAGCATAGGACAACGTTACGTTAAACCTGGGTGGGCATGTCCGAGTGTGGGGTAGGGGTGGACTCACCACTGTGGCTCGGCTGAAAGTAATACTCCTCGTGTGCAGACCCGAGACCAGGATGATTCTGAGACCTGTAGAGAGAAGAGGCACATTTTCAGACACGTTGGCTGCCTCCTCCCCCGTTGCCCCCGCTCTGCGGCGAGAGGAAAAAGGGAACGCAGGATAGAAGCAGCAAATCTGGATATTGTCCTGTTTTGAGAGTCTGTACGAGTTCAACAAAGGTCACCAAGGCCTTTGGTCCAAGCCTGGCGTTCCCACTGATGTCCCAGATAAGGCTCTCCGGATAGCTGCCGGCTTTCCTTTCCGTCTGTCTTTATTTTGGAAGGGCCCTTTCTGTAAATGAGTTTTGGCTTGTCTTTCTGGAACACTTTGCCATGTTGTTTCTCGTGCTTCGTGACTTCCTGTGAAGCTGAACTTGGGATCATGTTTGTCCCTAAAAGAAAACACTGTAGCCATATTACCCTGTACCTCTTGGAAGGCTGGTCAGGATAACTGCCCCTTTTTTTCTGAGATGACAAGTTACTAAGATGCAAAGGGTGGCAAACCACCCAGAAAAGATGGGAGGGAGAGAAAAAAAAACACAGAGGGTCCCACTTGTACACTCCTTAGTATTCTCACATCAGACAGCGCTGACTCCTCACTGAATGTATCAGTTGGTTCTTCAGTTGGTAACTGGGTTGGTTCTCTTCTCCTAAAGATTTTGTGAACACCAAAAGCTTCAGAATGGCTGCTCGCCCAGTAGAGGGAGCTACATTAAACAAGTTTCCCCCAGCTGAATGATAAAAGACTTTCCATTAGCCAAGCAGGTGGCCCTGTGTATACTTTGGAAGCTCCATCTATCAGTGGGGTGGTTGCCTAGTAAAAAGCTTGGAGCCAGAGCAAAGCTTTTGCAAGGTGGCACCTTGGGGTTTGTGGGCTGCCCAGGGCTGTGTGTCTTGCTTCCATCAGCAGAGCTTGGTTTTGGCTCCATGTGCCGGTTGCTGCAATTAGGCTCGCAGATTCCATAGGCAGGGCCTGGCTCCAGCACGGGGAGCGAGGTGGGCAATTGCGCTGACCTTGCACTCACACACACGGGGCAGGGCGGCTCATGCGCACCGTCTCCAGAGATAGATTCCGGGTCAGAGAAACTATAACACAGGGGGTTGATTAGCAACAGGCTTGTAGGGCTGTGGCTGCAAAGGAGATGCAGTCCTAGGAGGATCTTAAAAAAGGATTTGGAGCTCGTGTTCACCTAATCAACCAAGCTCCCTGTGGCGGCTCTTGGTAAAAAACCTTTACCACATAAACCTGTGACCAAGACAACGATGAAGTATGGAAACTTTCAAGCAAAAGTAATATGTGTGTGTTTGGATGCCTGTGAGAACAGAAATTATGAAAATTGATACCTATGGCAGAGATAGAAAAGCTGGCAAAGATGAAAACTCAGTTACTGGCAGGTGAAAAGTACAAGTACTGTAATTCACTTGAGAAATAAGAAACTCTTTAAAGACCTTATCTATACTAATAAAAGGGTAAAATGCTACATAGACCAGGAGACTGGACATCTTCCTACCATCTGACTTCCTTCCAGACAAAGCCACAGTGGTAGGAGCCAAGGCAGAGGCAGTTAGGGGCAATCAGACCAGCAGGAGAGGGCAGTTGGGGGCCATCAGGCTGGCAGGAGAGCAGTTAGGTGGCAATCAAGCCTATAGGCAGGCAAGTGGTTAGGAGCCAACGGTCCCAGATTGCGAGAGGGATGTCTGACTACAGGTTTAGGCCCCATCCCCCAAGAGGTCCTGGATTGGAAAGGATGCAGGCCAGGCTGAGGAATACCCATCCCTTGCACAAATTTTGTGTATGGGGCCTCTAGTCCTATATAATAAAAGGGTAATATACAAATTGACCCTAATGTCTGAACAACCAGGAATGACTGGTCTCTATGACATGCACTGATCACCAGGGGACAGACGCTCAATGCAGGAGTTGCCCCCTGGTGGTCAGTGTGCTCCCACAGGGGAAGCCACTCAGCTACAAGCTGGGCTGATGGATGGCTGCAAGCACAATGGTAGTGGTAGGAGCCTTTCCTATATCCATGGCAGTACTAAGGTTGTCTGACTACAGCTTAGGCCGGCCTAAGCTGTCAGTCAGACATTCCCTGATGGCTCCTGGGCTGCCAGAGAGGTATCTGACTTCCAGCTTGGAAGATATCACTTCCCTAGGGAGTGAGCCTAAGCTGGCAGGTGGACATCCCTCGAGAAGTCCTGGACTGTGAGAGGGCACAGGCGGGGCTGAGGGACCCTCCCTAAGTGCACAAATTTTCATGTACCCAGCGTTTAAGTTCACATTCTGAGGTATTGGGAACTGTGACTTCAACACATGAATTTTTGGGGGACACGATTCAGCCTCTAACAACATGAATGTTTACGACAAAGAAATTATACGAATTACTGTAGATAGTGCTAACTGTTATAACAGATAAATCCTGAAGCCTTAGGGCCTTACACAATTAAAAATGTATTTCTCATTCACATCAAAGTCCCTTTCAGCTGGTTAGAGGCTGTGGGATGGCTCGATAAGAAGCAGTCACTTAGGGACCCAGCTGCCACCTTCAACACATGCAGTGCCCAAGGACACTTTGGAGTGAGGAGTTAGGAGGAGAGTGTGGCACAGACACATAACTCTTAGTGGCCTTGGTCAAGAAGTGGCACATCCCTTCCACTTACCTTCCATCAGCAAGAGCTAGTCTCACAACCCCACCTGGATGAAAGGGGTTTTGGAAAAGTAGTTGGTGCCTAAGCTCAAGAGGGGAAGTGGGTTGGTTGAATGTCTAGTCATTCTCTGGCACAGAAATGAAGCAAGCTTGGTCAGGCTCATGTCGAGAGATGAGCCAGTTCTTGTGGAAACTGGTAACCAGATACCCAGAAAGTCGAGCACACATGCCTGAGGGTAAAGGTATTAAGAGATCCTTCAAGGTTTCCAAGGCCATGACGAAACTTGGTCTTCAGTGGTGCTCCCCAACTTTTTTTTTAAATGATATGTAATCTTTTTTTAAAAATATATTTTATTGATTTTCTACAGAGAGGAAGGGAGAGGGATAGAGAGTTAGAAACATTGATGAGGGAGACATTGATCAGCCGCCTCCTGCACGACCCCTACTGGGACGTGCCCGCAACCAGGATACATGCCCTTGACCGGAATCGAACCTGGGACCTTTCTGTCTGCAGGCCGACGCTCTATCCACTGAGCCAAACCGGTTTCGGCGCTCCCCAACTTTTTTCATGGCATGGCACACATAGATGATGAGAAGTCTTATACTGAGTATTCGATTAGATTAGAGTCTATTCAAGTCCCGATCCTAAAGTAACTACTTGGGGGGATTACCAAAGAAATCCAGACATGGACATTCATACCCGTCAGAAGATGTAACAAATGAGAAAACAGAATGCAGGTTCTTGACTATGAAGCATAGGCTTACAGTTACCTGCTGTGTGCTTTATATATATGTGTGTGCGTGTGTATACAACACATACACATACACATACTGTCTTTGGTTTAGTTTAAATCATCTCCACTTTCAAGTAACAAATATTTAGCTTTGTCTAGAAAAAAAACAGCTGATGCTTACACATTATGGGTAAACCTACCTCAGTTACAACACAGCAGAGAGGCTGGAGGCCAATTAAAAAGCTCATGTGTTTTTAACAGACACTCCACTAAATGAAACAGTTTGCATCCCTGGGATTATTGCACCATTAGAGAAGCTTTGGGATGTTGTCAACCTTGGACATTGTGAGTTACAATTTCCAGGTAGCACTTACAACGTCTTTACTATGTACTCGGAGATTAAATGGTGTTTTTTCTGAAAACCATCTCTTTCGTAAAAATTATTCTTGCTTTTGCAGTTATAAATAACAAATTGGAGGAATCCTTTATTAAGATTTTTTAAAGCAAATAAATAGCTTTCAGGATACTGCCCCAATCCTTTGTCATTTCCTTTCTCGATTTTCATCAAATATGGGACCGCTTACCCACACAGGAAGAGGTTGGTGGACTTGGAAAGTTGCTCAATTCTTGTATTTGAATCAATCCATGACAAACACAAGCTGTTGTTTCCTTAACAAGTGAAAGATAAATACAACTTAGGCTGAGTGGAATATGAAGGAGTAGTCCCTCTTAGTCTAATGATCCCAGAACAAATGAATGATTTCAACAGCAACCCGAGAGAAAAGCATTTTCCAAGGTTGAGGTGAACCAAATAAGTCACCCACATTTCAAATTTGTGATACCCACAAAATTCAGCCTCAGAGATGACTGACTCCTGAGGTCTGCACCCCACTGGAATGCAGGAGATGCTATGAGGTGGTAAAAAGCCCAACAATTTAATTTTAGCAGTAATGTGTTTAATGTCTGTGAGAAAAAATATATAACCTGCAGATTTAAACCATGATTTCATCAATAGTACCAAATGAGAGTAGAATATTTAAATTATAAGAAGGATGGCAATTAAAAAGTCATGGGTTCTAAATTTGTGACTTCACCAACTTGCTAAAATTTTTTTGTAACTCCAATGCCAATACTCACAGTGCTTTTGCGGTTATTTGCAGACAGGCAAAGTGGCAAAAAAATGTGGGTTGCCCGACACGAACTTTCCCGGCTGAGGTTGAGCAAGGTGACTCCCTGCTTTCTGGTTTAGCTCCCATTCCATAAACAAGAGTCCTTTTTGTGATCCATTAAGCACCACTTTCTTTTCTCATTTTTGTGCTTTTGCTGTCTGAGATGCTCCCCGTTGGAGTTCTGAAGCTCAGCCTAGTGTCCCCGAGCACTGGCAGGCTGATGAGCCTGGCGGAGAAAACTCAAAACAGGTGCGTTCCATAAGCTTCCTTGGGGCATGAATTGTGGGGCTGTTGTTCCATGCTCATGACTCAATAATATATATATTTTAAACTTTGTCATTTCCTTTGTCTTTTAAAAGAAACAAACCCAGCCCTAGCTTGTTTGGCTCAGTGGATAGAACCTCAACCTGCAGACTGAAGGGTCCTGAGTTCCATTCTAGTCAAGGGAACATGCTTGGGTTGCAGGCTCAACCCCAGTGAGGGTAGGTGTGGGGGTTCAGGAGGCAGCTGATTGATGATTCTCTCTCATCACTGGTGTTTCTCTCTCTCTCTCTCTCTCTCTCTCTCTCTCTCTCTCTCTTTCTTCCTTCCTCTCTGAAATCAATCAAAATACGTATTTTTAAAAAGAGATTATGTACTGAACGGCTGATGAAGAGGTGGTGACCAGAGGCTCACAGGAACCTTGTCCTGTATTTCCCTGAGGAGCCCTGGGTCAGTGTTTGCTAATTCAGTGCTAATGGGCTGGGAATAGTTGCAGAGGTGGTTGCGGCAGACTCCACCAGGCACCACCCAGATTGCCCTGTAAGGAGGCCTGGCTGCCCAGCTGCGGGGAGTGTGGTCAGCAGACAGCCTTCAGCTGGCAGCTACGTGAGGATCCCCTCAGCTGCAGGGAGGTGCCCAAGGCTGTGCCCTTCCCCAGTCAGCCCGAGTTTGGTGTGGGTATAGAGACCCCCACCTTCTCTGACCTGCTCCCCCTCACCACCCCTCCCTCCGCCCCCAAGTTGGCTGAGGCTTTGTGGAGCTGGCATTGCACTTTAACTCCTCCCTCTGCTCAATTCTACTTCCTCCCCTTTTCCTTCACAGGAGCTGATTCCTAATAAACATCTAATATCCCAGCCTCCATTTCAGTGTCAGTTTCTGAAGAACCCAGCCTGCTATTATGGTTCATAAACACAGCAAAATATGGAGAAACATATTGTTAAGATGCTCCCTCCTTCCTTCCTGCCCTGCACAGAGACCAGCTTACTTGCTCTCATTTTCCTGGTTCTCGACTCTCTGTCTCTAGCCAGACTCAGAAGCACTGCCTCAGCCCAGGGCCCCTGACGGCTGGGAAGTCCGGGTCCCCCTCCAAGTCCCATATGAGGATGTGAGAGGGGAGGGCGGGGAACTGAAATTCAGCTTGCGTTCCTCTCACCAAATCATGGTTCCTGGTGAGGACATGGGGTGTTTGGGAGAAGGGGTGCCTGTTCTGACCTGCTCCCTGGACTGGTATGATTGACAGTGGCCAGGGCCGCCCTCTCCACTCTCATGTGGCTTGAGTCCCCTTCCCCCACTCCCGCTCTCCAAACCTTGGCTCTCAGGAGAAGTGTTGGCCTTGGCTTCCCTTCTCACCTCAGCATCTTCTAGTATTTGGGCTCCAACACTAATCCCTTCCTCTTCCAAGAGAAGATCCGATAAGCCAAAGACCAAAAGTAAAAAAAATAAAAAATAAATGCTTCCATACTCGGCCTTCTAAAAGCTTTTTCCTTTCAAATGCACTGCTCCTACCAGCCAGCACCTGTTAGCGCCGGCTCATGTCTTCCTTCCCTTCCTGCCTTGCCAAAGCATGTGCGTTCTGCCAGCTAAAGTAGAGACAGCACGGACCTCTCACTGAGATGAGCTTCCAACTAGCCTAGAGAAATTTACAAAAACAATAGCAGTTGTTGACTGGGACAGACTACATGTCAAACACCCTGCTGGGTGCTTTACGCATTTTATCTCATTGAATGCTCCTAACGGCCCTAAGAGGCTGGTTTTAATACTCTCCTTGAACAAGGGAGGCAACACGGGCTTATAGAGAGGTTACGTGATTTCCCTCACACCCGGGAATCCGCAGAGCGAGGTTTCAGCACCATTGCGGTCTGTCTCTACAGCTCGAGTTGCTCTCCCGAGGGTCATGGCAGAGAGGCGGCCAGAGGCAGGAAGAGACACTGCCCTCCCTTTGAGTGAGGGGAGAATGGTGCTCTCTTCTGCTCTTTAAATGATTCAATTCAAGCCTGAAATTGAACGGGGGTGAAGATCTGAGCGGTTGAGTTTAGTTGGCTTCATTGTAACCATGTGCCTAATAATTTATCATCCTTTAAAGACCACTTCCGCTGCACCTGCATCCAAAATGCTTCCAGGGCCCAGCGTTTAAAGGGAGAATTACTCAGACCCTTCTTTTGCTCCTTGTCAGCCCACGCATCCCACTTCTGCACTAAGTCACTGTGTTTGGACCCCAAGGCCTCCAGGGCTTGGGAGGGGAGAAATTGAGGCTGATAACTCTGGATCATTTGGCTTCTTCAAATTTCAGGGTAGGAGGTGGAACAAACAGTTGAAATGAGGTTAAAGATGGATACAACTTTTTTAAAGTGTGAATTTCACTTTTAAGTCGTATCATTTCTTCTGGGAGAAACATGAAATTGACAGCCATCCCATTTCCGCTTGGAATTTTGTCACTCTTTGAAGAGTCTGCAGAAATAAGTTGGATCTCATCTGCAGATTCTTAGGGTCTAATTTTCTACGTAGGCCTAGTGACGGGCAAGATGACTCTTCTTTTATATTTCTCCAAGATTTATCAAGAAGACCAGCTTCTGTTGGAAAATAATCTGATTTATTAGCCCACCAATGAGAGGCCCAAGCAGGGATGTCAGAACTCAGCTCTAAGAATTCTGGCAGTTGAGCCCGGAGGCTTAGATCACTGCTTTGGAGGCCAGTGGATCTAAACTGAAATCTTCCTCTATCACCTATTAGCTGTGTGACCTTAGGCAAGTTACTTGACTTCTTTATGGGCCCCCAAGTCCTTATCCCAAATATATATAATTTTATGTTCCTCGTTTTATTATTGTAAGGATAAAGGGAGATTATGCATGTAAAGCACTTCAACATAGAGAGACATTTGATATATGGTACCTGTTAGTAGATAAATTCAACAAAGCATCAAAAACACTCAACTAGAATCTTAAAAACATTATTAAGTGAAGGAAACCGAACAAAAATGCTATCTGTTGCATGATGCTATTTATATGAAATGTCAAGAATATTCAAATCTATCAGTAGAAATATTAGTGATTGCCTAGGGCTGGTGGGTTGGAATAATGAGATTGACTGCTAGTGGGTATGGTGTTTATTTTGTTCTGGAAAGTGATAACAGTGATGGTTGTAGACATTTGTTAATATACTAAATAAAACCCACTGAATTTTTATAGGTTCAAAAAATAAATTTATGTATGTAAACTATATCTCAAAAATAGTTAAAATTTGTTTTTAAAAAAACTATTATGAACTAAAATTATGGATTTTGAAGCTAATTTGTTTCATGGACTCTCTCTACCTCTTCTGCCTGGATGTAAAATTAACTGCCATCTCACAGGAAGACTGTCTCTTTCTTGGTAAATCATTTGTTAATGATCACTGTATCATAAATGTCAACCGTTTCAATTTTGGCATTTGTGGGGGCCAGTTCTCTTGGCATTCTGTGAGAGACAGTTAAGCAGCCTGAATTTATAGGCACAAAGAGCCAACCAACCACCTTCGATCAGGAAGTTCTCTGCATGTCGGCTAGTCTAGGAGAGGTTTCAGGTGGTAAGTGAGATGTTTTCCTCCATCTGGGATGAAGAGACAGAGGCAGGAAACAGAAATGAAAGACTATTGGATTAACTGTGAATGTTTTGACGTATCATAGTCATTAGTTCTAACTAAATATTTGTGTGTGTGCGTGCATGCATGTGTGTGTGTGTGTGTGTGTGTGTGTGTGTGTGTGTGTAAGTGTGCGGGAGATGTAGCATAGTCATTAGTTCTAACTGAAGATTTGTGTGTGTGTGTGAGAAGGCAACCTTTGCCAAAAGGAAACAGGAGGAGTTTGGGGTGAGTCAGTGCCTATTGCAAAACTGGAGTGGACTAATTCTGGAATCTCATTGAATATATTTGCTTCCAAAGTATAATTTAAAAAATACACAGTGTTTTCAGATTCACTTCTCATACAGGGTTGTCAGCATGGCTTAGGGACAATTTCTCTCAGTGTGAGTAAGGTTACAGGATTTTGATAAAAATTCTTTCTTCACTTTTGGAATGTCTCAATAGATTTGTGGTCTTTCATTTTGCTTTAAAACATAATTAAATATGCCTTAAAAATCAAAGACTTCTCTCTGTTTTTTAAATTCCTTCCAGATTTATAGCTGGTTAATATACATATTATATGTCATGCAATTTTTTGTTGTTCAATATAGCCAACTGAGATTCTTAAAAGAAAGTTTCATAAAAGAAAGGAATCATTTGTATACCACATTAAAACCTCAAGAACTTTACCAAAATCTTTTTCAGGAATATTTAATTTTTAAAACTTTTCTGCTGGAACTTATAAGTGGATTATACAGTCATTAGGAGAAGCAAGAAAGATATCAAAGCGTAAAGAGAATTAAAATTAAGGTAAACTTGAATAGGTTCTTCTCAGACCATAATAGACTGGCATGGATACACTGGTTTACTCTATTCTCTTTGTTTCATTGAAGCTTATAAAAGCATTATGGGTTAAGATATATACTTGAAAATTATCAGTTGCTGAAAGTCTGTCTCTGGTTATGCTATAGCATGCTGAGGGAGATATAGAGTAAAAGAAGAGAATGGGACTCCTGGCCAAGTCTTGGGAAGCAAACACTTAGAAGACAGGAAGAAGTTGTTGAGCCTACAAAGAGATACAGAGAGAGCATCCAAAGATCCAGGAGCAGACCACGGGAAAGCCAAGGACAGAAGTCACTCAAGATGGAAGGATGACATAGTGGTGAGAGGTAACACCAATTGATATAGCATTGTGTGTGTCATGGGTGACCTTGGAAGGAGCCTTTGGAAGACTACAGGGTCTGTAGGAGGAAGCCTACTGGAGAGTGTGGGTTGAGAGATGAGGGAAGGGAGACAGTGAACACAGCTGTGGTACCCTTGATGTTAGATTAAGAGATGTGGACATTAAGGGCATTCCTGTGACATGATAGAAAAGATTTATTGGGTTTAGCAATATGGAGGTCATAGTGTCCTTAGGGAGAAGCAGCCATTGTGGGGGAATATTAGGGTTGGAAAGACAGGCTAGAGGTGCTGAGGATGGGCAAGAAGAAGGTGGAGAATGAAAATGATGTGAAAACTGGCTTCACTCACCTTTGTTTCTCTATCTCCACCTGCATAAGTGCCTACAGGGAGTTTCATTCACCCCTGTGCCTCTCCCAGCAAGAGACTGACAAATGGTAGCAAGAAAAACGAGATATAGTGTATGTAGAAATGCTTTGGCCTTTTTCTCTATACCAAAGACAGCTAGTGTAATGGATTTTTTTATAGAGACCATTATCAACTAGATTGTATTTCTTCATTTGTATATATGTCTACATGATCTTAATGTTAAACCCAAGGTCTACCAATGACTTAAAGAGATCAAATGAATTTTCTGTGTAGTCCAGGGGCATCCCTGTGTGGATTCTAAGAGGGATGAGGAGTTTAAGAAGTGAAAGCGCTGTCACACATGAAGAGAAAACAAATTCACTGTGCAACCCAGGAGGGACAGAGGTCAACTTGTGTCTGGGCTTTGGGATTCTATCAGAAGTGAGTCAGAGAGACAGCTGTGGAACCTTCACATTTACTTGTAATAGAGGACAGGACATTCAGAATATACTGGTGGTGGTGAAAATACAAAAATGAAATATTGATAACTGGATTTTCCCCCCATCAAAAGCATTTATAAAGGTTTTTAAAAATATTTTTATTAATTTTAGAGAGGAAGGGAGAGAGAGATAGAAACATCAATGATGAGAGGGAATAATTGATTGGCTGCCTCCTGCATGCCCCCTACTGGTGATAGGTCCTGCAACCCAGGCATGTGCCATTGACTGGAATCAAACCCAGGACCCTTCAGTCTACAGGCCAAAGCTCTATCCACTGAGCAAAACCGGCTAGGACCCATCAAAGGCATTTAACCTAATGACTAAGTACCTAACCTTACCATCAAAACTTCCAAGTCAACTTTATCTTTATAGTAAAAGATTTATAAAAATTGAAATATTTAATTGACTACCTGGACATTAGAGAGACCTTGAAGTTTAATTCTATAATTCCTCAGGATTGGTAACTGTCTAATAGTAAGATAAGGTGAGTTGCAAGTAAAATTTCAAAATTTTGAGTAGCCATGTTAAAAAATTAAAAGATACAGGTAAGATTATTTTAAGAATATATTTTAATTAATTGACTATATCTCAAATATTGCCATTTAAATATGTAATCAATATAAAATTTTATTAGTGGGTTTTTTCACATTCTTTTGTTCATACCAAGTCTTTAAAATGTAGTATATTTATAGCACTTCCCAATTTGGACTAGCCATATTTCAAAGAATAGCCACATATAGCTAGTGGCTACCCTATTGAACACACACAAAAAAAATCACATACAGTGAGAGAATCCTATTTAATTTGAAAATAGGGAAGTCACATTTATGGAACACCTATTATGTGATAGCCACTGGCTGACCACATTACGTATGTCATGTAATTGAATCCTTACCACAATTGGGCCACATAGATATTATTATCCCCCTTTTAGAGGGGGAAACTGAGGCCCGGATGACTTATATAAATTGTGCTTCACCAACAAGTGCCAAGGCCTCGTTTTAAATTCAAGCCTGTGCTTTTCTTAACATGCAATATTACTTCCTTTGCAATACAATTAATTAAAATCCCCAAGTCCTTGATTTATATCATGATGTTCATTCAAGACACATGTTCATAGTATAAGCAGCTATAATGCCACCACATATTAAGCACTCCAGACAGTAGCAGTTCTTATTAAATAAAAGATGTGTTAGCCAATCTGAGGGCAACTTTTAGTGAGCACGTTTCTTGCATAATAAGCATGATGGTGGAAAACAGGAAGTCCACAAAATTCTTTGGCCCTGGCCCACCTGCGCCTCTGCCCTCCTCATTTTCTCACATGAAACTTCCTGACATGCCCTTTCCCGACTCACCTATGTACTGACTGTCCCCACTGGCTGGGAGATTCTCCTTTCCCCTCTCTGAGTGATTAACATCTCATCCTTCAGGGCCTGGTTTGAACATCAGTTCCTAGGGGAAGCCCTCCCTGATGGCTCAGACAGGGTTGATCATTTTCCCTTTGTGCTTTCCCAGCACATCTCCCCGCATCTTCTGTCAGACCACTGATACAATTTCTTCATAAGTCTGTTCCCAGGAGTATGCGCTCCCGGAAGCAAGAATAGTTTAATCAATATTCGTAGAGTGTGTAACTCAGCTGTCAGCTAGGCTCTCCTGGCCCCTCAATGCTAGAGGAGATTGATTCCAGTCCTAATTCCATAGCTTCCTAATCTATTCCCCTTTAATTATTGACTCAAATCTCATTCTTAAGCTAATTCCAAAGATTAGGAAAACCTAAAACATGTCCCAAGGCCTCTCCAAATTCTGGTGGAAGTTTTCCCAGGCTTGCAGTTAATTCTGTCCTCACATCCCGACTTTGTCAAAATTTGCTCTGCTTAGTGTCTTGTAGCTATGTCTTTCATTCTGCTCTGGCATCAGCTGCTGGCATAATAGACAGCTTATTCTCTGTGATTCTCTCCCCACCCCAAAAGCCGCCGTAAATCAAGGCATTTCACTGAAGACTGGGTGGTCACGGAGAGGAATGGCATTGCATACCTCAGAGCAAGCAACTGAAAGTCACACATGCCATCTTTCTGCAATCCTGCCACCATCCAACATCACATTCCTACCTCTCAAAAACTGCCCAGTTTCTCTCTCTCTAATCCTTTTTCTGCCACCCACCCTTCTTCCCCCTCCACCTCCCCCTGCCACCCCACATACACACACTTTTGGTGTGGTTTTTTGGTGTGTGTTTTTTCAGGAGCCCAAATCCAAGGTTCCTCTCATTTTCCCATGGAGAATAGTGCACCTCTCTTTCTGCTTGTGCTCCTCCAGATACCTCTGCCCTAGGGATTCACCAACCCAATACCTTAGATGTTTTCCAGGCAAATACTGATCCAGGACCTTTGCAGTGCGGGTTGTAGATGAGCATAGAGTTTGGAGGCAAACAGTCCTAGATCCAAGCAGCAAGCCTGTTGGTTTCTAGGATGACCTTGGACTTATGATTTCCCCTCTGAGTCCAGTTTCTCACCTATAAAATAGGGTTAATGAGCATTTCACCATGCCGTTGTAACTATTCAATGTGACCATACATAAAACACCCAGTTCAGGTCAGAGACACACAAAAAAGGCTATATTCCTCTCTCCTATTTTTGCCTCCACAGAGCAACTGTAAAATAATATTGCATGCATCTGGTTTTAAGTAATTCCTGAACAAAAGTGATTGCAGTTTAGATGATGATATTGGGGCAGGCAGATTAGCACACAAAAAAGGATGTAGGGATTCTTTTTAAGTGAGCCTCTCAAGTGCACTGCTAACTTTGCATGCTGCTCTTTTGTTTATAAGTGGCACAAAACCAAGTCAAAGCAACTTTCAAAAAATATTTATTGGTTCACGTAATTAAAAAGTCCTGGGTTGGATCTTTGTGCATAATGGGTCCAGACACTCAGAGCATGTCACTGGGAGTCTGTGTCCTCATTCTCCTCCTCCTGGCCAGGCCTTCCTTCAGTGGCTTCTTTTTCACTCCGAAATCCCCACTTCGCCGTGGAAAATGCCCGTGAGGGCTGAAGACTTATGGCGCAGAACAGGGGTCTCCACATGATAGCGCTTGGGCCAATTCCCACCCAAAGCCTGGTTTTGTACAGCTGTGAGCTAAGGAAATGTTTTGCATTTTAAAAGGTTGCCAAAAAATGTCTCTATGTGACAGAGTCAGAGATGTATAGGGGGCAAAGCCAAAAGTAATGATTATCTGGCCCTTTGCAGACAGTGTTTGCCAACAGAGCAGCTCCAGTTAAAAAGGAGCGATTCTTACTACGCCACTATAAAAAAGAAGGAGCTTTTACCATTTGCAACAGCATGGATGGAACTGGAGAGCAGTATGCTAAGAGAAATAAGCCAGTCGGAGAAAGATAAATATCACATGATGTCACTCATATGTGGGACCTAATGATCAACATAATTTGATGAACAAGAATACATCCAGAGACAAATGGTAGCGAAGGGGGCGGGTGTTAGAGAGCAACCAAAGGACTTGTATGCATGCATATTAGCTTAACCAATGGACACAGACACTGGGGCGGTGGGGGCTTGCTGGGGTGGGAATGGCTGGGCAAGGAGAGAGAGGGCTCAACTGGGGTAAAAGGAGACATATATAAAACTTTGGACAATAAAAAAAAAAAGTTTAGTCCAGGAAAACACACACACACACACACACACACACACACACACACACACACAGGCAATTCTTGTTCATTGTTTCCCATAAAAGACCCAAGGTGGCTTCCCAGGCCCATCTTGTTTCTCTGGCCGCGTTCTGGAAAATGGTTTTGTTTCCGTCTCAGAGTCAGAGGGACTGGGTCAAGGGCTTCACCAGTTCTCTTTTTAGCCACCCTTGAGTTTGTCACCTTATTCACTTCTCAGAGTTCTATTTAGCACAATCTAATTGGTCTTTTTCGATGGTTTTTCTCTCTCTCATCATTTCTTTTTAACTTGAATCACTTTAAACATTCTTATTTTATAGCCTCTACCTGATAGCCGAATTTTGGAAAGATTTATATCGTCTATTGATATTGCCTACGTGTTTTGGGGATTTTTAAATCTTAGATAATACATTCATTTTTGGTGGTGGTTGGTCCTCGGGAATCCTGGTTTGGCGGTATCTCTCCAGTGAGACTTCACCTCTTTTTTCGGGGGAGCATCTAAGATCTATCTTTTTGCTAATGTAACATTCAGAGGTCAGCAACACCATATAAAAACTGCATCCTTGAACCTCAAAACTAGTGAGGGCAGGCCTGGGGTTTCAATGGTTTCCCCTCGCAGAGGTCACGCCAAGGAATGCATGCTCGCCTGTCATTTCCTTAGGTCTTTTTTCTCTTTCCCTTTCACTATGGATAGCAACTTCATGTGGACTCTCAATTTTTCCTCCTGTTCCAGAGTCACCACTAAATCCCAAACTCCTTGGTTTCTGAGACCATCAAATACCCCCAGGCGGCCCCAGCTTTAATGTGCAGATTGTATTCTGTTTTTTAGTTTCCATTTCATTTCTGGTCCCTGGGATTTCCTTGCCTTTCTTTTGAGCCCAGATGGACATTTAAAGGGATGCTAGCTGGATTTAGACTGCATTTCCAGGTGTTTCACAGCAGGAGAGTTGGTGTAATGTAATCCATCACATTGCTGGGAACAGAAATCCCATTAGGCCTGTGAGACCTGTGTAAGATGTATCAGCATCATGTGCCACCTACAGCTCTCTTCCCCTCCCCCTTTATCACTTAGAATAGTGCCTCACAGGATGTTTACTAGAGCTGGTCGCTTGAGTAAGCTACCAGGAGTGTATCGCAGAGCCAAACTAATGGTCACATGCTTCGTGTGCAGGCACTCCATACCATCATATGTGGGATGGCACATCCTGTTGAGTTGAACAATTCAAGCTCTAGAATCAGACTAACTAGATTCAAATTCGAGTTCTTCTACTTCCTTGTTGGGTAACCTTGGGCAAGTCGTTTAACCTCTCAGCACTTCCATTTCCCACCATGTGAAGTAGGAATAAGTAAGAGATTACTCAGGAAGGTACTGAGAGCATGAGATGACATCATGTTCTCAAAGGGCCGGCTTAGAGTGTGCTCTCCATCAAATTAACTGTAAAAGAACCAGATTAAGGTACTTTAAGGGAAAGGCCCTGCGTTGGAGAAGAGAGCTGTCTTCTCTAAGCTCTCACTTGCAAGGTCAGAATTGGAGGGACAAAAGTTCACTAGGAGAGACCTGCCCTCTTCCCAGAAGTAGAAAAGGGGAGGAGGAGGAGGAGGAGGATAAAAAATCCTGAGGTTATCACCTTTATAACTGAAGAACATTTTGACCCAGTTCTCAGAAAAAAAAAAAAAATTCTAAGAGAGGCTTTTTTTGAAGATGTAGAATTGAATGAAGAATATCTAAAGTTTGTTTGCATTGATCTAAAAATGAAGACTTCTGGCCCATCCGGCTTGGCTCAATAGTTTAGTATCTACCTATGAGCCAGCAGGTCAAAGTTCCATTCCTAGTCATTTTTTAAAATATATTGTCATTGATTTCAGAGAGGGGGAGAGAGATCAAAACATCAGTGATGAGAGCAAATCATTGATTGGCTGTCTCTGCACACCCTACACTGGGGATCGAGCCCGGAAGCCAGGCATGTGCCCTGACTGGGAATCTAACCATGACTTCCTGGTTCATAGGTCAATGCTCAACCACTGAGCCACATCAGCCAGGCCCTGGTCATTTTTTAAAAGACTTTTTAAAGTATTTTTAAAACATCTGGCACATGCATGGGTTGCAGGCTCAGTCCCCAGTGTAGGGTGTGCAGGAGGCAGCCCATCAATGATTCTCTCTCATATTGATGTTTCCATCTCTCTCTACCTCTCCCTGAAATCAATAAACATATATTTAAAATATAAAAACATAAAAATGAAGACTCCACAGAAGGGCCTCAAGGGCTTCATGCAGAGGTGAAAGAGCAAAGCATGTTGACCTTCGGTGCAGGCACAGTTGGGATTGAGGAAGTCAGGGGGCTCTTAGCCTTCACCACTGAGGATCTCCACATCACCCTTGTGCCTCTTATCTAACTCCTGACTGTCAGTGTTGAAATGCCACCCCAATTCCTTAGGACCATTTCCTCCTGAAAGGAGAGCAGAAGGCCATCAGAAGCTCCTAAGTAAGTCTTTTCCAGGGAAATTTGAGTTGATGCAAAATACAAAAAAGAAAAAAAGCATTTGTAAAATAGAAGTGCCTTTCTGTTACAGACTAGAATAAGCATTGTTGAAAAGATTTATTTTAAGTATTTTTTAAACATATGGCCACAAGTACAGTTATGTGTCCAAACAACATTTCCAAATGAATCGTTTGGCACCTCTGAACAGGAGCATGTAGATTAGGAAGTGGTCCTCAGGCTGTTTCCTCCTGAGAAGTGGTGGGAACACTGGGGAGTGTGTTTCTCACTCAACAAGTGCTTATTCGACAGCTTGAGAGGCCAGAGAGGTGATAATAGCCAGATATCAGCAACACTCCTTTTTAATTTTTTCAAAGGTTGCCAACATTTGCAAGAGCTATGATCTATGACTCTGAATGAGAATTTTGTAGGATTCAGTTAAATTCATAAAAACTTGCCGCCAAGCTAATCTGGTACTTTTACGATTAAAATCCTGTAAAAGTAAAATCCTGTAAAAGTTTGCTTTTGGTCACAAATAGAAAACAGTTCACACAAATTATTGTGATTTTTGTTATTCCTACATAAGCAGGAACATAGTCATTATTCTTATTCCTTTTAGTATACCAATGTCTTTACATTGTAACTTCAAATACTGCCCATTATGCCACCTGCTAGACAGAGTAGAACTACAATCTATAGGATGAACTTTAGGAAAGCTATTTTGCCTTCATATATAGAGATAATTACTAATTCTGAGAGCTATTTAATCACGGAAATGGACTTTGCCAAAAAGTGAGTTCCTGTCACAGAGAGCAGCAGACACCATTGTCAGAAATGTTGTCAGGCCCTAGCTGGTTTGGCTCAGGGGATAGATTGTCAACCTGCAGACTGAAGGGTTCTGGATTCAGTTCCGGTCAAGGGCATATGCCCAGGTTGTAGGCTTGATCCCATGTAGGGGACATGCAGGAGGCAGCTTATCAATCATTCTCATGATTAATGTTTCTATCTCTCTCTCCCTTTCCTATCCTCCCTGAATCAATAAAAAAGAAAAAAAAGAAATACTGTCAGAAGATTTCTGAGTTGAGTATGGAATTAAAACACAAGCAACTGGGTCATAGGTAAAGTCTCTTCAAATTCAAGAAGATAGAAATAATATCAAGGATCTTCTCACATTAAAGTGGCATAAAATTGGAAATCAACTATAATAAAAACAATCCAAAGAAATCAAACAGATGGAGACTAAACAGCATGCTATTAAACAATGACTGTGTTATCAGAGAGATCAAGGAAGAAATAAAAACCATCATGGCAACAAATGAAAATGAAAACACAACAATCCAAAATCTATGGGACACAGTGAAAGCTATCTTGAGAGGGAAGTTCATGGCTCTATAAGCCTACTGCAAAATATAAGAAATAATGGTAATAAATTACCTAACCCTAAAACTCAAAGAGTTAGAAAGAGAGCAACAAGAAAAGCACAGTGTAAGCAGAAGGAAGGAAATAATAAAGATCAGAATGGAGATAAATGACATAGAGACCAAAGAAACAATACAAAAGATCAACAAAACCAAGAGCTGGTTTTTTGAAAGGATAAACAAGATTGATGAACCTCTAACCTGGCTCACCAAGAAGCAAAGAGAGAAGATTTAAATAAACAAAATCAGAAATGAAAGGGGTGAAATAACAATAGACCCCACCAAAATACAAATGATTGTTAAAAAATACTATGAACAACTCTATTCTACCAAACTGGACAACCTGGGTGAAATGGACATATTCCTAGAAAAATATAACCTTCCAAAACTCAATCAGG
Source organism: Lasiurus cinereus (assembly GCA_011751065.1). Lineage (NCBI taxonomy): Eukaryota > Metazoa > Chordata > Mammalia > Chiroptera > Vespertilionidae > Lasiurus > Lasiurus cinereus. Next base: position 25,031,956 of record JAAGEH010002528.1, read on the forward strand.
AAGAATCTAAACATCTCAATAGGCCAATAACTATGGAAGAAATTGAAGCAGTCATCAAAAAGCTTCCAGCAAACAAAAGCCTGGGGCCAGATGGTTTCACAGGGGAGTTTTACCGAACATTCAAGGAAGAATTAAAACCTATCCTCCTCAGACTATTCTAAAAAAGTCAAGAAGAATGAATATTTCCAAGTTCCTTCTATGAAGCCAGTATCACCCTAATACTAAAACCAGATAAAGACAACACAATGAGAGAGAATTACAGGCCAATATTCCTCATGAACATAGATGCCAAAATCCTCAACAAAATTCTAACAAATCAGATCCAGCAGTATATCAGAAAGATCATACACCATGACCAAGTAGTATTTATCCCAGGAATGCAAAGATGGTACAATATCTGCAAATCAATAACTGTGATATATCACATAAACAAATTGAGAGATAAAAATCACATAGTCTTATCAATTGATGCAGAAAAAGCATTTGACAAAATCCAACACCCCTTCTTGATAAAACTCTCAACAAATTGGGAATAGAAGGATTATACCTCAAAATATTAAAAGCTATATATGATAAACCCACAGGTAACATCATACTCAGTGGACAAAAACTAAAACTATTTCCCTAATAACAGGAACAAGACCCCTGCCCACTCTCACCACTCCTGTTCAACATAGTACTAGAAGTATTAGCCATTGCAATTACACTTGAAGAAGAAATAAAAGGCATCCAAAATGGAAAAGAAGTAAAGCTGTCCTTATTTGCAGATGACACAATATTGTACATAAAAAACCCAAAAGACTCTATCAAAAAAACTAATAGACTTAATAAATGAATTTGGCAATATAGCAGGATAACTAACACCAAGAAATTTATGGCATTTCTATACACCAATAGTGAACTTCCAGAAGCAATCCCATTTACCATTGCACCAAAAAAAACCTAAGATACCTAGGAATAAACTTAATTAAGGAGGTAAAAGTCTATTCATGGAAAACTACAGGACACTGAGAAAAGAGATAGAGGAAGATGTAAACAGAACATACCATGCTCATGGATTGGGAGAATCAACATCATTAAAATCTCCATACTTCCCAAAGCAATCTAAAGATTCAATGCACTCCCCATTAAAATACTAATGGCATATTTCACAGACCTAGAAAGAACTTTCCAAAAATTCACCTGGAATAAAAAAAAAAAGACCCTGAGTAGCCAAACAAATCCTGAGAAAGAACAAAGTAGGTGGGATCTCAATACCAGATTTCAAACTGTATTATAAAGCCACTGTTCTCAAAACAGCCTGGTACTGGCACAAGAATAGACATATAGAGCAATGGAATAGAATAGAGAATGCAGATATCCACCCAAACCACTATGCTCAATTAATATTTGACAAAGGAGGCATGAACATACAATGGAGTTGAGACAGTCTCTTCAATAAATGGTGTTGGGAAAATTGGACAGATACATGCAAAATAATGAAACTAGACCACCAACTTACACCATACACAAAAATAAACTCCAAATGGATATAGGACTTAAACATAAGACGGGAAACCATAAAAATGCTAGAGGACTCCACAGGCAGCAAAATCTGAAACATATGCTGAAAGAACTTCTTCACTAACACTGCTCCTAGGGCAATGAAAGCTAAAGAGAAAATAAACAAATGAGACTACATCAAAATAAAAAGCTTTTGCACAGCAAAAGAAACCATCAACAAAACAACAAGAAAGCCAACTGTATGGGAGAACATATCTGCAAATGTTATCACTGATAAAGGTTTAATCTCCAACATCTACAGGCAACTTATACAATTTAATAAAAGAAAGCTAAATGATCCAATAAAAAAAATGGGCAATGGACCTAAATAGAATCTTTTCAAAAGAAGACAGAAGGAAGGTCAAGAGACACATGAAAACATACTCAAAGTCATAATTATCTGAGAGATGCAAATCAAAACAACAATGCAATACCATCTCACACCTGTCAGAATGGCAATCATCAACAAATCAACAAACAACAAGTGCTGGTGAGGATGCGGAGAAAAAGGAACCCTCATGCACTGCTGGTGGGAATGCAGACTGGTGCAGCCACTGAGGAGAACAGTATAGAGTTTTCTCAAAAAACTAAAAATGGAACTCCCATTTGACCCAGCAATCCCACTCGTAGGAATATATCCTAAGAAACTAGAAACACCTATCAGAAAGGACATATGCACCCCAATGTTCATAGCAGCATAATTTACAATAGCTAAGATTTGGAAACAGCCTAGGTGCCCATCAGCAGATGACTGGATCAAAAAACTATGGTACATCTACACAATGGAATACTATGCTGTCATAAAAAAGAAGGAATTCTTACCATTTGCAGCAACCTGGTTAGAATGGAGAGCATTATGTTAAGTGAAATAAGCCAGTCAATGAAAGAAGAATACCACATGATCTCACTCATTTATGGATAATAAAGAACATTATAAACTGATGAACGAAAAGGTAGATACAGAGGCAGTAAAGCATCAAGCAGACTGTCAAATTACAGTGGGAAGGTTAGGAAGAGGTGGGGTAGATAAGAGATCAACCAAAGGACTTGTTTGCATGCATATAAGCAAAATCAGTGGACGCAAGACATGGGGGGTGAAGGCATGTATGGGATAGGGTGGGGGAGCATTGGGAAGATATGTATGCATGTAATACATTAATAAAAAATGGGAAAAAACATGAAACACTAGGTCTATATAATCTTAGGATTCTATGATTTCATCTTTTAAAAATGTTTGTATAGTATTTCAAAATTTTTAATGAACCTTACATGATCTCTTTGATTTTTTAATTGAGATTTTTCTTACTTTTTAATGTGTAAATAAATAGAAACAATATAGACTTCTGCAGGAAGATGGCAGCATGAAAACAAATGGAAGATTCGCCACCCTCAATAATTAAAATATTAACAGAAAAAAAGAAAATCAGCAGGGAAAAGGAAATCAACAGTAGCACGCAAACAAGGAAATGGATATAAACTATGTCAGATTCTTCAAAATGTGGAGGGCAAGAAAGAAAGGAAGGGTTTTAGCAGAGTGCAGCTTCAAATCCTGTGTTTACCCTGTAATCCTTGAATTAGCAAAAATCCTGAGAATTGTCATCCAAAGCTCCTAATCTTGGTAAGAAGCAAACTAACAGGGCATATTATTTTCTGTGAGTGTTTTGGGTTATAAAACAGGTTAATAAAAATATGAATTCAACATTCTAAGGCACAAAGATAAAATAATGAAATGAGAATAATCTGGGGGGTAGGGAGAATTGAGATTTCAGTTTCATAGAAACAAATTAAAGACTAAATTAAAAACTAAAACAATAATAAAAACTCATTAGACAGCTCAACATAAAATTACAGATACAGAAAAAACTTTGAGATAAATGTAGTCAATGCATGTAAAAAGTATAAAGCAATTTGAGCCTGGTTGTTGTTTCTAGAGCAGAAAACCCACAAATAGTACAGACTAAATATGCAAAGATATAAAAGAAGAAAACTGCTCTGGAGATTGTAAGAACACAAGACCCAGGAAAACAGACACTGAATGATCAACACTGAGTCACCACCTCTACCTAAAGAACTTCCAGGACGTGAAGAAAAAAGTCTTTGGGCACACTGTCATATAAAGTAAAGGAAGTCAACTAATTAGGTTGGCCTCTAACTTCAATAATCAATATTCAACCATCTGGAATTTCCAAGGGAAACTGTGACTAAAAGGCTCAGTGTAAAGGCAGCAAAAAAACAAACCTATTCTGACACATGAAAGAACTCAGAGAATTCACACTCATGAGTTTTCTTGGAAAAAGAATTATTTAGTGATGAAACCCAGTCAATTTCGAGATAAATAAAAATAAAGTGGTTGGGAATGAACAGGCTGGGGTAGACACAGCTTATCAGGAATGTAATCCATCTGAACATGGCGATATTAGACAATGATGGGAGTAAAGTTTCCACAACAGAAGATGACTGTTAAAAACTATGGTGTTGTAAAAACAGAAATAGAGCCAACATCGGGAGGTGAGGGGTAGGGAGAAGGGAGGAAGTACAAGTTTAAAGATTTACTCATCTTTTATATTCATGAGTCATTTAATACTGTCTAAAATTGAAAACTGCTGTTAAAAAATAATAACTTCAACTTCTTAACATTTTTTCATAATTTATTTTCTTAACCTTATTTCCCCAAGAGAGAATGTTAAGAAAATAATCTCTCTCAACTAAAGAGCAGCAATTGCTTTAGTTCTGCTTCAGTTTTACTTTTCCAATGTTAAAATAAAATAATATTAAACTATAGTTTTATTTAAAATACCATGTATAACATGCTCATATTTCTGTAAGAATATTTTTTCCTATCCATGTCTGTATCTTTCAGTCTCTCTTTCGCATAAACACCCCTTTCTTCCCTTCTCCCTTCTAAACAGTACCCTAATTTTCATCCATGCAATCATCTCTCCACCAGGCAGCCTATGTACTTCAGGGAACTCCAAACCCAGCTCCGGCTCTGGGTAATGTGACTGGTCCAAGGATTATCCCATTCTCCCTATCCCGGGGAGCTCAGGGTGAAGCTAACCAGAATCTGGAAGGGTTTGTGACCCAGCTACAGCCAATAGAACTTGAGGAAAGGCTTACAGAAACCTGGCTTCCTAGCTTTTAAGAGTCCATCACCACAGAAGGCTCCCAATTTCCCTCTGCACTTGGTGGGCGTGAGGTGCAAAGCTATGCTACAGCCGTTTTTATCACAAGTGAAGCCAGCCTGAGATTTATGCCTGCCTCCACCCCCCCCCCACACACACACACAGCAGATAGGGTCAAAATGAAGCTGGGTCAGACCACCCCATCTCTGGATGCCAATTGTGGGAATCAATACATTTCCATATGAATCAGATTTTACATATTTTTTGGAGCTAAACACATTTGCGATTGATACATCTACTTAGATATGAACTATCATTTACCTAATGATGATCATTTGGGGTTTGTATTAAAATTATATGTTCCTCTATTTTTCATAAAGAATTCTTTATAATGAGCATGTTTCATTTTTAGAAACACAAAGAAGTTATTCTTCTTAAATATTAAATTTTTAAAGACAAAAGTAACATATACTCATTGTTAAAAAATAAATTTAGCCCTAGCCGGTTTGGCTCAGTGGATTGAGTGAGCATTGGCCTGCAAACAGAAGGGTCCCAGGTGGGGGTGGAGGCAGGCATAAATCTCAGGCTGGCTTCACTTGTGATAAAAATGGCTGTAGCTTCTGAAACTGGTTTGGCTCAGTGGATAGAGCATTGGTCTGTGGACTGAAAGGTCCCAGGTTCGATTCTGGTCTAGGGCATGTACTTTGGTTGCAGCACATCCCCAGTAGGGGGCCTGCAGGAGGCAGCTGATCAATGTCTCTCTCTCATCGATGTTTCTAACTCTCTATTCCTCTCCCTTCCTCTCTATAAGAAATCAATAAAATATATATTTTTTTAAATGGCTGTAGCATAGCTTTGCACCTCAATTCCAGTCAAGGGCACATACTTTGGTTGCAGGCTTCTCCCAGCCCAGGCCTTGGTTGGGGCTCATGCCCCAATATCTCTCAGATCAATACTTCTCTCTGTCTTTCCCTCTCTCTTACACTCTCTAAAAAGCAATAGGAAACTATCTTCAGGTGAGGATTAAAAATAATAATAAATAAATAAATAAATAAATAAATAAATAAATAAATCTAGACACTTTCTCTACCAGGTGCCCTCTGATCACAAAATATAACAAAAATGATTTTAGAAAGAGTTAACATGTTTATTAGGCTAAGCACTTTGCATGTATTAACTCACTATTATCTCAAGAGCTCGAATGGTTCTCTTGGACCATGAGAGCATGAAAGGGAAGCTACATTTTGAGGATGGCAAAGTAACAAGATAGAATCCTAGTTAAACCACAATTACAGCCATGGACTATTTCCCAGGCTTCTGCAGGAGTGAGTGTGTGTGGGGCGGGGGGGGGGGGAGGTCTATCGTGCTTATGTTGCTGTATTTGGGAGGTCTGTAAAAAACAGCAGCATGATTCTTGGCTAGTATTAGTCAAGTACAAACACATTCTGATAAAAGTCATAGTTACTGGGATAGAAAATCATCAGTATTTTCTTAATTCAGTTCTTTTCTTTTTCTTCATTTCTAGAAACTCAACTTGTGTGAGGGGATTTATTGCATGATGTGATTCAAAACTCCAGGGGATTGGAGGCCCCAGGACTAGTCAGATCCAAGGCTTACAGAATGTCTGTAAAGCTCAATCTCTCTCTCCATCTCTTGGCCCTGCTTTCCTCTGTACTGGGTGGACTCCAGGCTGGACCTCTCTGTGGCTCACCATATCCTAAGAGATAGCAGTTCCAGTGGGAAAGAACTGATGCCCAGAATTCCCTAAGCTCTCAAGATGGACCCTCCTTGGATCATGTACCCATTTTGAAGCCAGTTACTGCCCCCCCCCACCTGATTCAAGCCTGGAACATACGCCCCCTGCTGGAGCTGGCGATAGTTCAGCTCTACCTGAGCCAGGTGCCCTGGGCGTGGGAAAGGTGAGGTGCCCCAAAGAAGTCTCCAGATGTTCTTACCAGAAAGAAGGGAATGACCACGGGCAGGCAGGCAACAGCGGCTGATGGCCACTCACATGTACGTAATTCTTGTTTCAACAAATAGTTTATGAAACATCAGGCATGGGCCTGGCTCTGTCTTAGGTGATGGGGATTCAAGATGAAGAAAGCGGACAGAAGTCCCTGCCCTCCCCCCAAGAAGATCCTTGCACTCAATAACGTCGCAGCAGTTCTTGTGTCCTCTTACAACGCCCGGGCATGCGTTCTTCTGGGAATCATCTTTATTTTCACAAACAAAACAGGTGGCGTGCGGCTTTTATATTATTTCATCCTTGCGAGGACGGGAGGGACTGAGGGAGGAGCCAAGAAAAGCCCAGGTACTATTTCTTTGGGAAGCCTGGGCCTTTTCCGGGGAATCTGCTCCCACAGAGAACTTGCTAATTCTTTCCCCACCCCCCAAACCCCCAGCCCAATCATGCAGCTGAGTTTAGAGGGCTGAGAGAAATATTACCCGGACATATGGGCACCAATTAGGCTGTTAGAAGTCCAGGAAATAAAATACTAACTTTTATGGCTGTTCCTAGTGAAAACTGCAGAGCAATTTGTCTCGCGGAGAGGCATGGAAGCACTTGCCGGGTTTCCTGTTTTGCACACTGTCTCCCGCCACGCAGCTTGTTGCCTCGACAAATTTATTCTCCACAGCAGCCGGACATGTGCTTGTAATTTTAGGAAGGGGGGCACTGGAGATAAGCTGGGACCTGCCTGTCACTGAAACATGAGCTCCCTCGAAGCTGCTTCTCAGCCTTTTTTGTGAGATACATTGTTATCCTCCAAAAACGAGCCCGAGTGTTGTCTGTCTTTAATGGATGAATTTTTTTATTTTTGTTAATCCTCAGCCAAGGATATTTTTGCCATTGATTTGTTTTCTAAGACAGAGAGAGTGGAAGGGAGGGATGGAGCGGGGAAGTGGGGGAGTAGTGGGGGTTGGAGGGAGGGGGAGAGAGAGAGGACCATTGATATGAGACACATGGGTTGGTTGCTTCTGCATGTACCTGACCGGGCCCAGGGATTGAACCTGCAACCCTGGTACACGCCCTTGACCAGGAATCAAACTTGTGACACTTCAGTGTGTGCGCTGACACCTCCAACCACAGAGCCACACCAGCCAGGGCAGCCAATACTGTTAAACTGCAAGGTTTTTAATTATTTAAAAGAGAGAAAATAGAAGTAATTGAATTTTGGAGGTGGTTGGGAGTGAAGATGGGGGAAGACCTAAGAAAAGACCAGCAATGAACCTCCAACATTCACTGGGTGACCTCTTATGTTCTTGCCAAAAGGACACCAACAGGCAGGCTAGGTGTTGTGTATACCCTTTGAAGAAAGTTTTTGTGTATACCCTTTGACCCAACTTCTTCAAACCAAAACGATGTCTTATAAATGTGTTTACAAGCTACTTTCTCTCTCGGAGCCTCAGTTTTCCTCATCTGTGAAATGGGGTTATAACATGAAGCTCCCAGGGTAGTTGGGAGATTAGATGATATATCCTATGTAAAGCACCAAGCATGCTGGCAGCTCAGGGGACAGTGCTCAGTAAAAGGTCGTCTCTTTTTTACACGCCTGCGCGCGCGCGCACACACACACACACACACACACATCACACTCATGGAGTTGTTTGCATCATGTTTAGAGAGCTGGCAGTTAGGCCTGGGACTAGTCCTTCCACGTACAGGTGACCGGAACTACAGCTCAGGAGGCACCCATGCTTGAGTGACAGGACTGTTGGGAGAAATCCACTTCACACTCAGACAAAGACAGCTCTCCTTAATGGCTTAAGCATCTGTTTTCCAACCCCAAGTAGGCCATTTAGATAGCAAAGGCAAGTCTCAGATGTGAAATGGCTGATAGCAGCCCCAAAATAGAGCAGATCTGAGGTGGAGTAAAAGCCCTCTGCTGCCCATCAGTGTCAGCGGCACCTGCCTGTGAAAGGTGGGCGCTGCCTAGCAGAGGGCTGGAAGCTTCCTTATAAGGCAGGAGATGCATCTCCAGGAGACCAGGGAGGGGTGTGGGAGCTATTGACATGCAGAAGGTCACTGCTCAGGTCATCAATGTGACACAGACCCTGAAGAAATCTTCCCAAAGAAACCAACGTTAGATGCAGCAAAACCCGGAGGGAGAACTCAGGTCGCCTGCCTCTGAGCCCAGGCAGTGCCTTTGCTGTTTCCTGGGATCATCGCCCTGGTTGGAGCTCGGATCATTAGTCAGGGCCACATCTGGGATGGGAGGAGAAGGTCTCTGTGGGGCAGGCAGGTGCCAAGGAAGGAAGAGAAAGGGAGGGATTTCTTTAAAGCAGTGGTCGGCAAACTCATTAGTCAGCGGAGCCAAATATCAACAGTACAACGATTGAAATTTCTTTAGAGAACCAAAAACCGACTTCTGCACATGGGCCACGAAGTTTCAATCGCACTGCACGTGTGCACCCGCACGTGGTATTTTGTGGAAGAGCCACATTCAAGGGGCCAAAGAGCCGCATGTGGCTTGAGAGTCGCAGTTTGCTGACCACTGCTCTAAAGGAAGCAGAGGCAGAGGGAGAGAAAGAAATGCGTGGGTGTTTTTAAGATAAAATTGATATATGCTCACAAAATGGGAATTATATGAAATAAAAAGTAAAATCTTACACCAGTTGTCAAGCACAGCCTCCCTTACCTCACTGTCCAGACATAAAGACTGTTAACAATTTTTGTAGGTCTTTTAGACTTTTTCTATACATTTCTATGTGTACACACATATGTATATACTTTTTTGTTTAACAGAAATGAGATTACACAATCAATGTAGTTCCAAAATTTGCTCTTTTTTTACTTAATAATATACTATATATATCTTTTGTGTTTATACTTACAGACCTACCTCATTGTTTTAAGTGGCCCTACAGTGCCATCACACAGGTGTAACATGATATACTTAACCAGTTCTCTAGTGAAATACATTTAGATTCTTTCCAGCATTTTTTTCACTAATAACACCAAGCCAACAATATGCATCTTGTTCAAATACCCCATGCACCTGGGCGAGCATGTATCTCATAAATATTTCAGAGTGGGGTCAAAGGGCATACACATTTTAAATTTTGGTAGAGTGGACTCACTACACTTTCAAAAACTGTATCAATTTGTATTTGCAGCAAGAATGCAGATCGGTTCACCCCTCTTACACTCTCATCCAGACGGTATCATCAATCTTTCTACTGTTTTCCCAGTGTTGTTTCCAAGTATGTCCTTGAATTCTGAATAGAGTTGAGCACCCATTGTGAATAGATATTTGTATTTGTTTTTTGGTGAGATGCTTGTTTTTATCTTTTTTTCCCTATTTTTCTGCTGTGTTTTTACTTTTTCCCTCTTGGTTTATAACAGTTCTTTGTACATCAGATAAATGAGTCTTTGTCTACAATATGGGTAGCAGTTAGAATTTCCAGTCTGTTTCTTGGCTTTGTATGATTGTTTTGCTACTTAAAATTTTTGCATGATCAAATTATGATTCTGTGCTTTATATCTCCTGAGTCTCATGCTTTAAAAAAAAACCTTTATGATTCTAAGAAAATAAAACTCTACTTTTATTCAATACTTTAATACATATTTTATATGTATGTTACAAATAATAGACCAAAGTGGAATTTATTTTAGGTGAGAAATGGTGTAAGAACTCAGCTTCCTCTTTCTCCCTTCTCCATCCCCTACCCATTACTAGCCTATTGACTGACTTATTCTTTGAGTACTTATATGAAATGCCACTGTTTTCATAAATCAAATTACTATTCATACTGAAGTATTTCTCTTGACCCTGTTTTATTCCACTGATCATTCTGTGTATTCATGTACTAGGCTTATTCTGTTTCAAATACTGTAGTTTTATGATACATTTTTAGTTTTAATGAAGGCTGGTATCCCCAAAACACTTCCATAAAAATGAAGGTGTATTTTAAAGGCCCCTTGGTCATGCCCTAAAGAAAAGACATAATATTATATTTTATAAAATGCAGTCCCATTCATAAGCTTCAGGTTTCTGCCAATATATATTAGCATAGACTTACTAATAAATATAGTATAGATATAGATATAGATATAGATATAGATATAGATATAGATATAG
>JAAGEH010002528.1:25042709-25106639 GCA_011751065.1 Lasiurus cinereus
TATAGATATAGATATAGATATAGATATAGATATAGATATAGATATAGATATAGATATATGGAAAGGGAGAGAGAGGGAAAAAGACACACACACACAGAATGAATAATTGGCTCATACAGTTATGAAGGCTGAGAAGTCCCATGATTACAAGTTAGAGACCCAGGAAAGCTGGTGGGATAATTTAGTCCAAATCTAAAGGCCAGAGAAGATGGGATGAGATGTTCTAGCTCAAGAAATGAGATAGGCAACACGGGGTGAATTGTTCCTTCCTCTGCCTCTTGTCCTAGTCAGGCCTTTAATGAATTGGATGATGCCTACCTGCATTGAGAAGGATAATCTACTCTATTGAGTCTACAAATTCAAATACTAATGTCACTCAGAAACACCTTCATAGACACACCACAAACCATGTTGAATCTGGACACCCGAAGCCCAGTCAAGTGGACATAAAATTAACCAGCACACCTCTTCACTAGCATAGTACTTGATTATCTCCTGTGCCTCTCCACAGATCAACCAACCTCCCATAGCCAGCCTACCTCCTGCAGTTCCTCTCCCTGGCTGGCTGGCCCGATCAGCCCCAATTGGGACTGAGTGAGATGGCCCCAATCAGTTCCGATCCCTGGCCAGGTTGAGGGACCCTACTTGTGCATGAATTCATGGACTGGGCCTCTAATCAACAATAGAAATCTAAACAAGAAGAGCCTGACCACATATGGGATATGAGACCATTTTCTTGAGCACTAGCTGAATATAAGACGTTGAGCGGAAGTCACAATGATCCTGGAACACTGTGAGTGGGATTGTGAACATAAAATGTTCTCCTCTATTCCTGTGAGGACATATATGAGTCTTAACTAAGATTTTTTTTACCAAAATTCAAGAAGTCAACTAAAGGATTTTGCCTATTCTAGGATAAATTAGTGTCCATCACTAACACAGTGGACCTCAAAATATGACTCCAGACCAACAGTGTCAACATCACCTAGGAAATTATTAGAAATGCAAATTCTAAGACCCTAACCCAGACTTTCTGAGTCTGAAACTCTAGGGTGGGATCTAATAATCTGTAACTTAACATGCCCACCTGGGCAGTGGTCGGCAAACTGTGGCTTGTGAGCCGCAAACTAATGAGTTTGCCGACCACTGTGCTAGGGTATCTGGTGCTTATAATGTGTGAGAATCACAGGCTTAGACAGACCTGAATGCAAGTCCTGGTTTCTCCACTTGCAATCGGTGTGACTTTGGGCAAGATATTTAATCTAGACCTCAGCTTCCTCATCTATGTAGTTTCACTTTAATGGTTACTATTTTATAGGCTTGTAGAAATTAAATAATAAAATTAATGTACAGAGTTTAGAAAAGAGCTAGCCATGGAGCACTCAAAAACTGTGAGTTTTTTTTTTAAATCATCTTTTGCAGCTGTAAGATAGATTAAAGAGACCAGTAGTTTTAGAATTTAGGTATAGTAAACACCAGGCACATAATAAATAGTATGTGCTTAATAATGCTAGCAATAGTAGTAGTAGAGGTGGTGGTAGTAGTAATAAAATACTTAACACCTATATTGTATTTATCTTGTTCTAGATATGTTTGTGAGCCCTTTACATATTACATTTTGATATTTAAAACAACCCTATAATTGCCACCACTTTGGAGATGAGAGAATCAAGGTATCGAATAGTTATGTTTCCTCCCCAAGATTACAAAGTTATTAAGTGATAGAACAAAGATCCAAACCAGATTGTCTTATTTCAGTCTGTATAATTAAGCGATAACATGAGAAGACATGGAAGAAATGCTGAGAGAGGAAGAGGAGGGGAGAGAAGGGGAAAGGGACAAGGCCCTATTACACTTATTCCATTTTCTAAAAATAGGATCCACCTTCTTGCACCATTTGTAGCCAAAGAAATGAGGAACAGTGCTGCCTCCAGCTGAGGTTCTGCAGAGGGAAGAGGTGCTCAGCAGGAGCCCCCAGGGGCCGGGTTGGCCAGCTCGGGGCTTACATGTTTTTCCCTGGTAATGATGTGGGAAACAGAAAAAGATCACCTGTCAGTATCACTGGAGTCGGTGCTATTGGGAAAGGCCTCAGAGGGACATACAGAAGAGTCTAATAGAAAGAACTTAGAAATCTTGGCAAACTTGGGCCAAGACATCTGTAGGAAAACAATCCCAAGTAGACTTGGGGGAGGAGAGGAGGGGGAGCAAGTGAAAGCACAGGTCCTTTTAGTTCACTGTCACTCTGTGGGCAGAATAGCTGATGTTCCCTAAAGAGCCAAGGCCACAGCAGCAATATTTGGTGAGGCAGTCCCTGAAAGGTGGAGAAGGGGTACGCCCCCTTTCCTCTGTCCCTTCTCATCCACACCTCAAGGATGGCCTTTTGAAGATAACCCAGTTTCTAAAGATGCCAAGGAAGAACAACCACTGAGCAACCACAGAAAGACATTAGATGTGAGAATTACTAGGCTGGGAATGGCTGGAGGGAAGCGAGATGCATTTGCTAGTGTATGACAAGGTGAGCAAGAGAGTTTCAATTTGGTTAAACGTATTTATTACATGCCTACTATGTGTCATTTACTCTCTGGGTTCAGGTGAAGTAGAAATGAATGACACAGTCTTATGCTCAGAAGTTCCCTGTCCAATGCCAGAGGAGGATTATAAATAGACTAGGCCTGGTGCACTGACTGTTGCACTGGTGGGGTCCAGCTGGCCTGCCTCGATTGGCTGATCAGGTAGGGCTGGCTTGGGGGGAGAGGCTGCATGTGGTTGGTAGGCTGGCCCCACCTCCAATCGGGTTAGGGAGGGTTGAAGGGGGTAAGTGTTGCAGGCAGTTGGTAGGCCAGCCCTGCCCCCTGGTTGAACTCTTGGTTGAGGGGACAATTTGCATATTACCCTTTTATTATATAGGATAATTACACACAGTGTGGGAAAGGACCATTAAGAGGATTCCCAAGAACAAGAGTAGGGATATACATATAATCCAGCCCAGGCCAGGAAGAGTACATATCAGGGAAGACTTCCTGGAAAAGGTGATGCTTGAGTTGTGTCTTCAAAGTTAAGGATGCCTTGGCTGCATGTAACAAAAAAAATGAAACTCAACTGCTTCACATGATAAGGGAACTTATATCACATAAAACAGTCTAGAGACAGTGAAGGTTAATTAATTCAAAAGCAGACAATATTATCAAGGACCACTTTTCTCTCTATATCTCTGTTTTGCCCTTCTCAATGTGTTAGTTCTACTCGCAGATCACAACCCCTCACATCACAAGATGGTTGCAGAAACCCCAGACATCACATCTGGACATACCCATGTCGAAGGGGGAAAAGGGCCCTTCTCTTTCTGTGTGTTTTAAAGAAAGAAATCCTTCACAGAAGCCACCCCCACTGATTTTGCCTCATATCTTATGGTGCCAAAGAGCTAGTCATGCTCACACCCAATCTAATCCCTGGGGGAAAGGAAGGAATAAAACCACCATCATCAATGTAGATCATTTGGATCTGCCGCCAGGTGAAGAGTGTATCTGGGCAAAGGCTACGAGAGCCCAGATCCTGGAGGACATTGCACAGACTGTAGTTAGTTGGGCAGGGGTTCACAACAACCCCCTTTGGTTTTTAACAGCTTTATTCAAGTGTGACTGACATGTTAACAGTCATACATATTTAAAGTGTACAGTTTAACATATGTATGCACTTCCAAGACGTCGCCACAATCAATATAATGAACATAACCAGCACCCCCCAGAATTCTCTCCTGACCTTTTGTAATCCCTCCCTCGGGCCCCTTCCCACCCAACCCTCCACCCCTTTGCTCCCCCAGCAGTCACTAATTGACCCTCCATCCCTATAGATAAGTTTGTATTTTCAAATGTTTTTAATGGAATGATCATGCCGCATGTAATTTGTTTGTTTTTTCTGCTTGCTTTCACTCAGCAAAGCTATTTTGAAATTCACTCCTGATTCTTTGTGTATCAATGATTAGTGCCTTTTTGTTGCTTAGTAGTAGTTCATTGTATGGATCTACTACGGTTTGTTTATCCATTCATCTGTTGATAGACATTTAAGTTGTGTTCAGCTTGGGCTCGTACAGGTAAAACTGCTAAGAGCACTCATGTGGAGGTTATTGTGTGAACAAATGTTTTTATTTTTCCTGAGTAAATTCTAGGGAGAGAATCCCTGGATCAGATGGTAGGTATATGTTTAACTTTTAAAAAACTGTCATTGTACCATTTTCCATTCCCACCAGCAGTGTTCCAGCATTCCAGCTGTTTCACATCTTCCCAACACTTGGTATCATCAGTCTTTCTAATTTTAAAGACTTTCTAATAGGCTCATCAATTCCTTTTTGTAATAAATGCATTGTAACACCCCCTCTATTAACCTGAAATAAAATTTATTGTTATTATACCGATCTGTAATGCACCATTAAAAAACAAACAAACAAAAAAAACACAATACCCTAACTATAAAGTAGAAGAGAAATAATAAGAACACATTTTTTTTTGGTAAAATAACATGTGACTATGTAAATAACAGGGCATTAACTGGAAGCCATGATAAAATGAAATGCTCGCACCTGCATATGGATGCTAAGTGATAAATGCAGATCAGACAGGTATGTTGTTTGGCAGCCCAAAGCCCATGAGCAGCATTTCGGTCAGGGCTATGATTGGCCAAAATGGTGAGCAACTTTAATGAACATCCCACACCCAGCAAAGTATGACATCTTCCTTGATTCACCTAGTAATTGCATTTGTGTAAAATTTAAAGTTTATTAAAACTATGGGAAAATTGCTTTGTGTGTGCTTATAAAGGTCAGATTCTAGGCTCAGATACAGAGATTTTACCTACATGAACATTCAGTGGATGTTAGGAAGTCATGTGTGTAAGATCTTTGATTATATACTGAAATATTTTTTAATTCAGAAAAAACATTATTGGTATAATTGTTAAAATTTATAAACATAGACTGTAAATTATTGATGTTAAATAGAATTGTATCGATGATACTAATAAGTTTCCTGAGTGTAATGACTGTAGTTATGTCAGAGAAAGTCCTTATAATTAGAAAAAATAAGATGAAATATTTAAGGATACAGTATTAGGATGTATGTAATTAAATCTCACATGATTCAGAGAGATTTTCATTTACACACAGGGAAAATAATAAAGCAAATGTTCCAAAATGTCACTAATTGGAAAATGTAGGTGAAAGGTACTTGGGTGTTCCTTGATTCATTCTTGAAACTTTTCTGTAGGTGTGAATATTTTCCAAAATAAAAAGTTGAAGGATGAAGAGTTTTTTTGCTAGCTACCGAGCTTAAAGAAAGATATGCAGACTATTCTTTGCCATGTGTGAAAACTCCATGCTTTTCAGAACATCTAGCCCTTCTTAGGCCTCCACCTGTTACAGGGCAATGCTGCTCCTAATTGCTATGGAGTCCAAAAGTACCCTACAGATTGCTATATAAAAAGACAGATAGACAGAGAGGGAGCTACGACTGGTATCCCCTACTCTGCTGAGAACCACCCCTGGAGGGACCCCATGAGGTGATGAACATGGAGTTAGGGGTCAGAATAATGTATAGACTTTTAGATCTCAATAGAGATGATCCCATTTCTTAAAGTATGGACCAGCTTACCCTGGGGCAGGACTGAAATGTAAAGTCTCCGTTCCTCCCCCAACTTCTGAATCAGAATCTGTGTTTTAACGTCATCGAGGTGATGATCACACACATTACAAGTTGGGAAGCACTGTTGGACTGTGGATTTATGCCGTGATCTCTTACAGTAGCTGGGGTGGAGTGGGGGGGAGGCGGCCAAGCAGAGGGGAGGAGCCCAAGGCCAACCTCCTTGGGCTCTACTGAAGCTTTGGGTTGAAGAAAAGGGTAGACAACTAGAATCATTTGAAAACGCATCTTGAGCTCTCACTCTACCAGCGAGGAAGTAGAATCATGTCCCCTGGAGGTTAGGTGACTTGCTAGCAGGCGCAGGAAGCAGTCATGACAGTCATGACTAAATCTGGCACCTCGTCTCTTCACTCCTCCCCCCTAGCACAGCACTCTTCCCACAACTGCTTGGCTAGCTTTCCTCCTAGACACAGTAAGAGGCTGCACTAGGGGATTGTTGCTGTCCCTGAGCTCCGAGAGGCCACAGGCTGGCCCCCACTCTCCTGCGGGAAGCTGGGCAGCAAACCCCTGGCACACACTGACCCCGTGGCCCGACACTGACCCGCGTGGTTTCACACAGTGCTCGCTCCCACACTATGGATCTCCTGCCAATACTTGGTGTGTTGGCCCAGACCATGAAGGCCTTGGTTGAGATCAAGAAACAGCTCCATCCCTGTCCAAACTCTATGGTGGTCAAGAGAAAGTCTTCTTTCTAATGGAAACCGGACCTGGCTCTGGGATCTGAAGTAGATTTGTCATATTTCTTACTATAATAAGCGCCTGGTCCCTGAGAACCCACAGCCCCCACTTTTTTTCCCCAGGGATGGGATGTGAGCTGAGGTATTGAGTGTGACTTCAGCCCTTATGTACTTTACTCATACTGGACACTGCCCCCTGCTCACTGGCTGGGATACATCGACCAAGTAATGTCACCGATGAAAGCCTCAGTCTCCTTAGCCAGAAGATGGGCTCAGAACACATGACCTGTTAAGCAGCTGGGATACAGTGGGTCCTGAATACCTATGGTCCCTACCCTCTTCCTCTCCCTGGCCCACTTTGTCTAATTCACCAAGTTGCAATGCTCTTTTCACTCTATTATGAAAACACAAGTGGAGGACCAGGGGTGGAGGAGATGATAAGAACAAGGAGGAAGGTGGGGAGACTGCTTTGGGCAGCTCTAGGCTTGCACAAGTGGCTGGACCAGCCTCAGACTCAGCAGCCGGTGGTAAGCAAGTCCCATTTATGCAGCCAAATGCCCTCTTTGCTGTTTGAGTCCCAGTGGTTGCTTCTTTCTGGAGCCTGCAAACTAGTCTTGGAAGGAGCAGGTCAAGAGTGGTTGGGTCCTTCCAGAATCTCTGTGTTCAGCCTCTCCTCTCCCCAGTCCTCAAGTTTTCTTCTCTGTAGGCCTCTCTCCAGATAAGGGTCAGACTTAAGAATTGAGAAGAGATCCCTTTCGTGGATGATGCTATTAAGAATGGGATAAACAAATCTTGAATGGCCAAGTTTAGGGAATTGTGAGGGTTGACAGAGTGCTAACTTGATATCATAAAAGATAGATTTAATCAGTCTCTGATGTATTTATTTAAGAAAAACCTAGGTAGTCTTACCATGTGCCTGGCATGTGTTTACCTTTTGGTAAATCTTACTTCATTTAAACCTCGTAACAACCCAATTACAGACCAGGGCACAGAAAAATTAAGAGTCTGTGATGAGCACGAATCAACCTCAGGCAATGAGCAGCTATAAGAAAGTGATTGCTGTTTGGGACCCCAGATCAGAAACTGATCTCCCCCTTCCCCTCTTTGATGCTAAATGCAGGTGCCATGAGAGGGAAACAGGCAGATTCCATGATTGAAACTCGAGTCTCTCCCTCCAGATCTTGTCTGGGTTGCTCACACGCTCAGCTGCCAGCCTCAGAGTGGAGCTGCTTGACCAGGGCAAGGCTGTTGGGAGGGAGTCTGGGCCAGAGAAGATGCTCCCAGGTGAAGGGTCAGTGGGTCGAGCCTGGGGCTGAGCTTGTCTACAAGCCTGCTGCCCTGCAGACTCCTGAGAGGCAGTGCAGACCCACAGCCCGGCTCCCTCCCCTGCTGGAAGCTGGGCAGCAGACCCCTGCAGCATAGCTGACCCCCTGGCCTGACACATTCTGACCTGCTTTGCTGTTCATCATGCTTCCTCACAGAATTCTGGGCCATCAGGAAATAAATGGTATGTTGGCCAAGACCATTAAGGTTTGCATTGGAGACTCTCTGCACCACCTCCCTAATACCATTTTGAGGTAGCCTCCCATTTTTGCCCAAAGTCTGTGCGAGTCAGATGAAACCATCTTCTTTCTGTGTAAACTGGAGTTAACTCTGGGTTCTGAGGCTGATGTGTTCAGTTTCTTACAGTAATAAGCAAGGGCTGTCACGGTGGATGTGACTCCAATTGTTTTCCTTCCTGAGTGCTGTCTGAGACCTCTGCCTGCACAGGCCTTTACAAATGATCCTCTGCCTCTCATGCAAGCCATCTTTATTAACTCCTGGTCTGAGGCACCATTAATTTATTGCTTGGCTTTGTATAGTGACTTGTCTTTAAAAAGGCCAGCAATTAATCACATCTCCCTGCCCCAAGAGTCTTGATTTAACTTCCTTTTATGTTTTTACACTCGTGCATGAGTTTGAAACAGCGAAATGACCCTAAAGCATATATGTAACCTCAAATTATTTTTGTTTTACATCTTCAAAAAGTACAGCAAAATCAATTTAAATGGGAATGTTTTCATCTAATTGGGAAAGTGGACGACCCAAACTTTATTTATTTGGGTGCAGTCTTTCCTCGGCAGAACTGGAGTGTTCCCCAGAGTACAGCACTTTAACCAGACACTCAAAATCAATTAGTAAATAGGCTGACCCATCTTTCCGGTTCCAGCTGACTGATAAATCCAAACGAAACAAAAGCATGAAAGCTAACGAGCAAACTAAAAACAAATACTCTTTTGCTTTTACAGTTTCTGCTGTTGTTTACTAATTTGGGGAAGGGAGATCACAGACTTTTTTACATACTGCAGTTTGAACTGGCTCTAGATAAATCAATGGTCAATAGCCAATCTTAAGGGCATTAAATCAGCTAAATTAAAAGGTAGGGAGGTTGATGAAGCCCACAGGCCAGGAGCTCCAGGGTTTAGGCTTCATTTCTCATTGAAATCCTAGTTGCCCAGTGCGATGGGTTGAGCTGTATTCCCCCAGAACTCATAGGTCAATGTCCTAACCCCCAGTACCTCAGAATGTGAGGAGATAGGATTTTTAAAGAGGTAATTTAAATGGGGTCATAAGTGTGGGCCCTATACCAATAAGACTAGTGTCTGTATAAGAAGAGGCAATGTGTGCACAGACAGATGTGGAGGGAAGACCATGTGAAGGCACAGTGAGATGATGGTCATCTAAAGCCAAGGAGAGAGGCCCTAGGAGAAACTAACCCTGCTGACACCTTGTTCTTGGGCTTCTATCCTCAAGAACTTGAGAAAATAAATATCTGTTGGTAAGCCACTCAGTCTGTGCTATTTCGTTATGGTAGTGCTGGGAAACAAATATACCCAGGTCTTAAATATACTATTCAAGCTAAACAAACAAACAAACTACATTTAACCATGGAAAATTACAGATGCTTGCAGTGAGCAGAAATAATCTGGAGATAATTTGGAAATCTTGGCAGGCCACAGAGCAAACTGATTGCCACCAGATTCTTCCAGTGACTTGGTAACTGGATGATTGGAAGTCATACTCTTCAAATGGACTCCTCCTCTCATGGGTCAGGAGGAAACAAATGATCCATGAATGAGAAAAGTTTCCCTGACTCTCCTACCCAGAGAAACTGAGATAGCACCATGAACATGGGCTCCAGGTGGAAGAAATGTGGTTTGATGATTTGAATGAAGGTGCATCTGTATCTCAATTGCTAGGTGTATTTGGATAATTCAAGTATGCTACCACACAGACAATCCTCAAGACCTCAGTGTCTTCACATGAAATCATTTGACATGTCTTTACAACAAAATTTCATGTGGCTCAGCAGGAGTTCTCCTCCAAGCGGTGACTCAAGGATCCAGGATCCCTCCATCATGTGATGCTTCCATCTCAACATGGGGCTTTCAAGGCCACTATAGCAGGGGAGAGAGAGGAGACACACCAGCTTTTAACTGCCACAGCCCAAGGTGATACATATTTTGATGATCCATTGGTTCCAACTAACATCAAGGGGAATTGAGAAATGTAGGGGAGCATAGAGACTGTTTGGTGAGCTCAGATGATCTCTGTCACATTATTTGAACTTTCATTAATCAGTAGCAATAGCACTAAGAATGTGATACAGAGTGTCTTGCTTCATCCCCTCTTTTACACATGTGGAAACTGAGACTTAGAGACATTAAGTTGGCCAAGGTCATTTAAACATAAGAAGAACCCTCATGGGGATTCAGATATGTCTATTTCCAGAAGTTTATAGCTGCTAGGCTATACTGATGGAAAATACTTTATTAAAAATCTCAAAGCTTGTGTCTTTATTTTTATTTGTCTTCTGAATTGCTCAGAAAAACAAGGGGGAAATGAGAGGCCCAAACCCTAAAACATTTGAAATGATTGTCTACCTATCTAATTAATCTAGGTAACTTGAAGATCTAAAGCCTTCGATTTAAAACTTAAGATACTCTCATCTGATCTTATAAGTGTATTGAGTGCAGCATTTTATTTTTCATGTCAAAAAAAATCACTAAAGTAATATTTCCTCATGGTGTGCTTTGCTTTATTTAAAAAAGGAAAATGTTAAAATGTTTCACACACTTTTGACAGTTGTACCCGAAATATTAAAGAAACAAATAATGAAGTAATGTGATGGCACAAGGTTTACGTAGTTGAATTTTTATGTACCCCCAGAAAAGGAGATGTTGCCCTCAAGATAACCTGCAACTCATAAACTAAGAAGAACTGTGCAATGTCAAATGGTCAAAAAGTTCTAAAAAAAAAAAATTCTGGAACAGGGAAGGGTCACTAGCCCCAAACAAATCAGACCCACCCATGCCCTTCTCATGGCCCACATGAATCCTTTTTGCCCCTGTGTGCTGTGATAGATTATCATTTAAAAATCATTGGTCATCCTTAAAATATGGTCTTTGATTATGGCCCCAAACCCACTCAACTGTTTGGTTTGAACACTCAATAACTTTAGTACTGCAGTGATTTTATGTTTTAAAAAATTATTTAGAGACACATTCATATGGCTCAAAATAGATTACTCTGACCTGTGAGACTCGCCCTTAATTTGACCTTGTCTACAAGAACCTTTCCTGAGACAATAGGGAAACCTCAAATATTCAGATTAATTGTGTGGTGAGGAGGACAGAAACCAGATGAACTTAGTATAGTCTGAGTTATAAAAAATTATAAGGAATACCATCCTATTCCCTCCTGCCCCCCCAAGCTGTTCTCTAACTCAAAGTATTGCTCATAAAAGGGCAATGGATAGATACTCTAAATATTAGTCCTTGCACTAAAGCTAGTCAGTATTTTAGGATCTTATTTTCACTGGTTTGAACAAAATGAGACAAGTAAAAACACGCAGTGCAGTGATTTGTTCATGGGATTAAATTTATTCAGCTTTTAAATTCTAAAACATATTTAATTCTGATTTTTTTATTGTTGAGTTAAAAAAAATGATGGTGAAGTGGGCTTTTTTTACAATTTCTTTATTGATTAAGATATTACATATGTGGCCTTATTCCTTCATTACTCCCCACCCCCCATTCATGCCCTTACTCTCCTATTGTTTTTGCCCATTGATTAGGCTGATATGCATGCAAAAAAAGTCCTTTGGTTGATCTCTCCCTCTTACCCCAACCTTCCCCTACCTTCCCTGAGGTTTGACATTCTGATCAATGTTTCTCTGTCTCTGGATCTGTTTTTGCTAAAGTGGGCTTAAAAAAATTTTTTTAAGAGTTTATGTTACAATAACTTGACAACCCTTAGTCAGACTCCCAAATATTTACAATTTTTACCCATCTGTAAAATCTAGTAACATTGGGCCCACTTTCTTTACAGACCTACCTTTCTTAACGAACAAGTAACAGGTTGGTAAATATTTGAAAGTCACAGAAGCAGTAGAGAGTAGTGTTTAAAAGCATGGGTTTTGTGATCAGTCAAACCTCAACTTCAACCTTGGTTGTACCACTTACGGTGTTGAGACCTAGGGCAAGTCATGTGACTTCTCTAGACCTCAGTTTCCTCGTCTGTAGAATGGGAATAATAACAGCACAGTATCTCATTCAGAAAGTGAATGTGTAGCAATTAGCACATAGTAAATGTTCAATGAATGTTAACTATTGTTATTATTATTAACACTAGAGGCCCAATGCACAGAATTCATGCACTTGGGGTTGGAGAGTTCCCTCAACCCAGCCTGTGCCCTCTCACAGTCCCGGACTCCTCAGGGGTTGTCCGACTGACGGCAGTTGGATATCCATAGCGCTGCTGCAGAGGCAGGAGAGGCTTCTGCCACCATGTCTGCGCTCGTCAGCTGTGAGCACAGCTTCTGGCTGAGCAGCGCTCCCACTGTGAGAGCACACTGATCACCAGGGGGCAGCTCCTGCATTAAGCATCTGCCCCCTGGGTGTCAGTGCACATCACAGTGACTGGTCATTCCACCATTCAATTTGTATATTGGCCTTTTATTATATAGGATTATTAATAAATAAGTAACTGCTTGAAATGTGCACTTCAGCAATAGTTTGGATTACACTCTCTTTACATTATGAATTTACCAGGCAAACCCTGTCTTCTGGTTGTTTCCAAAATGAATTGATTTGGCCCCTGTTTAAGAGCCCAGCTTTCATATTGTACTTAATAAATGTTGACTCATTTGCCCGATTCTTCTCCCTCCAAGAACAGAGGGAAGATCGTTCTCTCTGTTCTCCCTACCCCATCTTGGACTCCCTGGTACCAAATGCCTTTGTTGTCATGCTGCCTCACAGTCCCCATGTTTCTCAGGTTCTACAGAGATACCAGAAGAACAGAAGACAGTGGTGGCTGCCCTGTGGGCTTCTACCATAGCCACACGCAGACTCTCAAGAGAAATTAGAGGCAATGTGCATCTGACCTTATCATTTTATTCCTGAGGCAATTAAGTTGAGGTTGTTGAAGACACAGAGCAATAAAGTTATGGAAGAGGACAGTCAAGGCTGAGTGAATGTTCAAGATCATTATTTCCTCCCACTCTGAATACCAGCATAGTGTGCGACCATAATAACTTCCTTCATGGGGCTAGAGTAGTTTGCACACATATGTACTTGGCCATCACGGAACATCAATGGAGAGTTACCTTGGTGATTGAATTGCATTTTGTTGAACATTCAGACTCATCCATGCTGAGTCCCTCCCCACCTTTCTTTTAGTGTCTTTAAAAAAAAACAACATATTTTTATTTATTTCAGAGAGGAAGGAAGGAAAGAAAAATAGAAACATCAATGATGAAAGAGAATCATTGATTGGCTGCCTCCTGCCGGCCCCACTCTGGGGATCGAGCTCACAACCTGGGCATGTGCCCTGACTGGGAATTGAACCGTAACCACCTGGTTCATAGGTTGACACTCAACCACTAAACCACACTGGCTAGACTCCTTTAGCATCTTTCCCCCTCCCAAGTACCCAGTGCCCTCAGATCAATCCATTCTAGGCCCTGGTATGTGTTTTTATGCTACCTCGCACTGCTCTTTCTCATATCCCATCACAGTTGAAATTTTACAGCTCCCCTTCTAGACTCTACACTCTCAGAGAGGCTTGGTCTGGTTTTGCTCAACATTGTATCCCAGCTTTTGGCATGGTGCATAAAACATCACAGGTCTTCAATAAATATAAGATGGATGGATGGATGGATGGATGGATGGATGGATGAATGAATGGATGGATAACTAGACTACTATCATCCCAAGGAATTCTAGGATTAGAGTCTCTCACAACTCTGAATTCATCAAAAGACATTGTCCTATTTTCCATCTCTCTGCTCTCTGAGTCCTTTTACTTTATTAAACACATCTGAATAAATGCTCTTCAAACCAATGCAAGTGCATTTGTCAAAACAAGATGCCTACATAGTCATTGTAATAGTGAGACTCCAGGCCTGTGGACCTGGGGAAAAGTAAGAGTCTGAGTCAGAAAGTCCCTTTGGTAACTCTTACTCAACAATTTCCAGGCCACTCAGGTAAATTAGGGAGCCAACACAGTGAATTAAAAAGAGGCTTCCAGAATCAGCCTGCACAGAGCTGGATTCCAATGCTCCCACTCAGTAGGTGTATAACACTGAGCATGCTACTTAACTTCTCTGCACGTCAGTTTTCCGCTTGGGGTTATTGAGAGAATTAAATGGATCCAGAACACTTAGAAAAGTACCTGGCCTGCCTCAATAAGCATCAGCTATTAACAAACATGTGCCTGGTTTTTCTATCCCAAACCACGTAACTGGACAGACTACACATTCCATTTAGCAGATTTCAGCATCTGTCTCAAAACCCAAGCCCAAGCTTGACTTGCCCTATTGAGAATGCTCGCCAGAACTTGTCTTTGTTTGTAGGCCTGTTCAAAGCAGCCTTCCAGGGTGGCCCTGGTGAATACGATGGATGAGGTCCTCATGGCATGGTGACTTTGAAGAGGGCGGCCACCATTTGCAAGGGTCAGTTCTGGACTGCATGCTGTTTAAAAAGTCAGCGGCACCAAAGACAAGGGTTTTGCCCAGCTGAGAGCATGGCTAGGGAGCCCAGAGGTAGCAGATAAGGACACACAGACCCCCGTGCTCTTTCCAGGTTCGGGGTCCCTGTTAACAACACTCTGTCTGTTGGCCCAGGTTCACGGGGAATCAATCACCGGGCCCTGTACCTCTGGCCTCCCCCTGCTGCTAAGCCTCTCCCCGGGCCTCTTTGCAATGCTCCCATCTCAGAGGGTGTTTACCTTCATGACAACCGCACGTCTCGTTATTAATGCGAGCTGGGGAGGAGCAGCAGCTGTTGTTTCTCAGGGTGCTTCACAGACTTCTGAAGCCTCCATTAAACTCCTCAGGCAAAAGCGCCCAAGAGGCTGCGGCTCACAGGCCGTTCACCCCAGCCCCGCAAAGGTCTTGTTTATTGGAAAGTGGAGGGAAACGGTGAGAGCCAAAAAAGGTGGAATTCGAGGAACCAGACTCTGCCGCTTTCATTAGAAACTGAGTGGCACCTTCTGCGCTTTTACTGAAGCTGAGGCACCGCTGAAACCCAGAGAGAGAACATGTCAGAAAAGGGGTGGGGGCCTGGAAGTGAGAAACCAGACTGTGGCCAAATCCCAGATTTCCAGGGACAGTGGTCTTAGACCTTCAGAAAAATAGAAATGAACAAGGTGTGTGGGCCCAGCCAGGGTGGTTCAGTGGTTGAGCGCCAATCTATGAACCAGGAGGTCACAGTTTGATTCCTGGTCAGGGCACATGCCGGGTTGTGGGCTCCATCCACAGTGTGTGGGGCATGCAGGAGGCAGCCGATCAATGATTCTCTCTCATCATTGATGTTTCTCTCTCTCTCCTCCTCTCCTTTCCTCTATGAAATCAATAAATAATACATATTAAAAGTAGAAGCTAGCCGAGACCGGTTTGGCTCAGTGGATAGAGCATCGGCTTGCAGACTGAAAGGTCCCAGGTTCGATTCCGGTTGGGGGCATGTGCCTTGCTTGCGGGCTCATTTCCACAGTGGGGCGTGCAGGAGGTGGCTGATCGATGTCTCTTTCTCATAGATGTTTCTGATTTTCTATCTTTCTCCCTTCCTCTCTGTAAAAAATTAATAAAATACATTTTTTTAAAAAAAGTAGAAGCTAAAAAAAAAAAAAGCTGAAGCTGTGTGAAATAAGCCAGTCACGAAAAGACAAAGACTGCATGATTGCCCTGATAAGAGGTCCCAGAGTAGTCAAACTTATAGAGATGCATAGAATGGTGGTTGCCAGGCACCGAGGGCCTGGGGAATGGGGAGCCGTGGTTCAATGGGTACCAAGTCTCTGTTTTACAAGATGAAAAGAGTTCTGGAGAGGAAAGTGGTGATGGAAGCACCTTATGAATGTATTTAATACCACTGAACGGCATGCTTCAAAAATGGTTAAGATGGTAAGTTTTATGTTATGTGCATGTTACCACAATTAAAACATGCATATAAGTTCTGCTCCTTGAAGAGCAACTTGCATGAATTCAGAGGGGTGGGCACGATAAGTGGCAATGGCATCTCTTCCAAGCTGTTTAGAAAAATGTGCTGGACTTAACGTTCACGGGCCTGAATAACAGACACCATTAGAGCGGGCTCCGGGCTGGCACCCGGAGAGGCTCCGGAAGCCCTCCCAGCATTAGCCTCCTGCACAACTGAAGACGCTGAGGCTGATCTTGCCCGCATCTCCCATGTCTTGCATTTCCCCTAACTGCATCTGTTTTCATGCCGTCTTCTGAATTCCTGTCCTCACAGAGAAGGATTTACCACCTGCTGGAAGATAAAACTGTATTTTGGTCCTTGCACCTGGTAAATATTAGTTGAATGAATCAACTAGTTCCCCTGAGAGCAGTGATTATTTGTGAACTCCATTTACTCTTTCCAAGCCTCTTTCCTACCTGTTACCTCATTTTATCCTCATCACTCCCACCTCAGGCTTGGCACTACTGGGGACTTCGCACGGGGGCCTCTGGATCATCGTTTATCAGGTGAGAAAAACCGAGGTGCACTTGGTCAAGGTCACTCAGACTGTATTTGGAAGAGAAGACTTAACTTCAGGACTCCTGGCTGGTTTCTCAATGCTCTTGGCACCCACCCAGGATGCCTCGCTCTAAGGAGGATGGCTGTCATCTATGGAACACGCACTACGGGCAAGTACCATGCTAAGGGCTTTACATGCGTTATGTTCCTGAGTCCCACCACAGCCATTCAGGAAGATAGTCTTATTATCCTCAGTTTACAGAGGAGGAAGATAAAGCACAGAATGAGAGGGGTGAATGGTGGGCTAGGATGTGATCCCAAGCTGTCTGCCTCAAACCCATGCACTTCACTGCTATAAAAAGCACTGCTTTAAGATGAAAGTGACATGATATTATCCTGCAAAGAAGTTTTGTTTTGTTTTTAAGGAAAACCAGAGAAAGAGGTAACATTTAACCCAAAGGGTGGCTCCTTAAAGGCATGCTGTCAGGTATGTTGGGGCCAAAGGAAACACGGGGGCAAACTTCTCTGCCCTGGAGACTTCCGTCTTTAAAATCTATCTGATCAGAAGAGAGTTTGCAGGAAAACACTTAAATGCATTCTAAAGGAAAATTCTAGAATGTTGCCCCAATTGTTACCAATCCTAGTTAATCTTTTGTGTTGCCTAAGGGAGTTATCTTCAATAAAGAATCTATCTTTATTTTTAGGTCTAGAGAGTTTTACTAGTTGTAACCAAGACATGTCTGTGCTCTTTTAGTTTTGTTTTGATTACAATATGAGATTGATCTTTTAATTCTTATTTTTCTCTCTAATGATAGTACATTCCATAGCAGGACTTTCCTAAAAATAAATAGAACACTATTTTTACTATCCTATATAATAAATAGGGCACTTATTATATAAATTATATAAATGCAAATTGACCATCACGCTATAACAAAATGGCTGCACCCACAGCAGAGGCAGGGGTTCCATAACACAAGATGGCTGCACCCACAGCAGTGGCAGGGATCCATAAGACAAGATGGTTGTGCCCACAGCAGAGGCCGAATTCTCATTAGGAGCCTTAACTAGCGATCAGTAGGGACCTGATGCTGCACTCCCTGCCTGGTGGGGCTTGATGGGGGAACCTCAAGGTGTGCCCCCCACCTCAGCCCAGGCTGGGAAACCTCAAGCTGTGCACACCTCCAGATGGGGCTTGACATGGGACCTCAGGTTGTGCTCCCTGGCCCAGGCCAGAGGATCTCAAGGCAAGCTTCCCAGCCCAGGCTGGGGGACCTCAGGCCGTGCCCCCTACTCCAGCACTGGACCAGGTGACCTGAGGCTGTGCCCATCACTCAGTGGGACTTGATGGGGGTGGGCTGGCTGTCTGGATCTAGCCTAATGGGGGTAAGGCCAGCCAGGTCTGGGTCTCACGCCATTTCGAGGCACACGTGGGTGGGTGGAAACTTGACTCTGGTTCCCGTAGTGTGCCCCAGACTCTGACAGGAGGAAGAATTTCATATACATTTTACTAATTTTCTTTCATTGCTGACACTTCTATAATGGAGAAAGGGCAAATAGCAATATTTCCTCTAATTCCCTCTTAATGTGCAAGAATTTCATGCACCAGATCACTAGTAAGTCATAATTACTTATCCCCACATGATATTATGATCTGTTTTACTGCAGTGGTCTGGAACCAAACCCATAATCTCCAAGGTATGCCCAGACTCCCTTTACAGCTCCTGGCCCCATCAGGGGCCCTGACCATGGGGAGGGAGAACCCAGGTCTGGTGGTAGACCAGAGCCCTGTGTGCCTTTCCCTACAAGTATACTCCAGTGCTACTCTTGAACATTCAGTCACCTACAAGTGTCCTGTTGGTCCGTGTCCCACCTACAAACAGTTTTAACATTTGATCTAAATTAGCGAAATTACTGTGCTGTGGATAGTGAACATGAGAAGGCAATTTCTCACCACTTAGATGATAGCTGATTCTTCTCTTTTCTCTCTTCATGCTTCCTGCTCTATTCCAGAGGGCCTCGTTTGAAATTTTAGCCTTCAAAATGACCAATAAATACTCCTTCAATTGCAGGCTGAGAGAACTGGTGAGAAGTTAACCATATGACAACAATTAAGATGGTGCCCAAGCAAGGCTAAAAATGTTCAAGCTTGTTTAAGAGTGGATTCTCAGCTGTCTTCTATCCACAGCTTTGTCTTAAATAACTTCTGGTAGAACTTGATCACTTTGCCCTTCTTTCTGACAGCAAGTTGCCTTTAAATCTCTTTTCCTAGAAAGAGAATCTTGCTTTCAGTCCTCTTAGATCCTGAAAGTAGGCACAATAATGGGATAAAATGAGACACTGGACCATTTTAGAAAGTTCTGCCTGAGCCAACATCATTTCCTTAGGTTTTTGTGTGTTTTTTTTTTACTTAAATAGCTATTTTACTAGTAACAGCACAAGGCAGTATAGTGGACTCTTGGCACTGGAAATAGGGAATATTGGATACAGAGTTTTATTTTGTGTTATTTTAATAGCTTTATGGAGGCATAATTGACATATAATAAATGTACACATTTAATCTGGGCACACCTGTGAAACTATCCCACATTCAAGAAAACTGGGACATTCCTTATGGAGTTTGGGTGTCTCTTTTCCCAAATGAGACCAAATTTTCCAAGACAAAGAAAAAGACTGTTTATCATTAGAGGTAGAGACTGTAAGACATGTGGGGAACCTAGAC
The DNA here is from genome assembly GCA_011751065.1 of Lasiurus cinereus. Classification (NCBI taxonomy): domain Eukaryota; kingdom Metazoa; phylum Chordata; class Mammalia; order Chiroptera; family Vespertilionidae; genus Lasiurus; species Lasiurus cinereus. The sequence goes on from JAAGEH010002528.1 coordinate 25,061,812, forward strand.
AGAAGACAGAAGCTGGGAGTGTGACACTCCCTCACAGAACCGACTCTTAGAACCCCGAGACGAACCAACCTCCCTGTTTGGTAGAACATCTGCCATTGTAGCTGCAGGTCTGCTAACTGTGTGGAGACTTTGGGGGATGGGTGTCCTTCAGAGTTCACTAAGCACTCCATAATTGATGGGGCTCACTGAGATCTTAACATAAACGGATGGGGAAGAAAGCATAGGGCTCTCTGTGACTTTGCTGGGGTCCCTGCGACCATCACGAGAGAAGTGGATGGCCATGAAGACATAGTCCCTTGATTTCTGAAGCAAAATTCAATCCACAGGACATACTGGTCTCTGATAAAGCTCAAGACGTGTACTGAGAAACCAAAAGGAAAAAAAGATAAGACCAAAGGAAGCATCCATCCTTTTCTGAGTCACTGCAGCTTCTGAGCTGGCTCCCCTGTGAAGGAGGGAGAATTAGGAAACGTTCTGGCTCAGCAGGAGAAGGAGTGTTCACCAGATTGTCTCACAACGTGCAACGCAGGAAATTATCCATCAGGTGGGAGAGGAGAGCTGCGATTCCATCCAGATGAGACGTGATGAGAACAGGGAAGGGTCTCCCCTGAAGAATGAAGCACCACCAGATGAAATCAAATGAGAGGAGAAGGTTAGAGTGAGGGACTGCGGAGCACAGGAAAGTTGGAAACAGTGGCAGTTCCCTATACTCCTGGATTTTAGGAATGTTTTTGTTTTTCCTACTATTCCATCCCAGAGCTCTGATCCAAATCTCTCACAATCCTTGGAAGTCCAGGAGTGGGGGAAGCGAGCATCAATTGTTCGGGGGGGGGGGTCGTGTGTGGAGGATAATATGTAATTGTTGAAATGGATTCAATATGACCGAATCTAAATAAACACACAGCTTTATCAGTTAGAGATGAAAGCATCTGCCCAGCTCTGAGCCTCTTTCCCTGAAATGCGTAGATACTAAAAGGGAATCTTATCAAGGGTTTTAGAATGCAGAAGGAGATAGGAAGCTGCAGACTGAAAACATACACACACACACACACACACACACACACACACACACACACGATAGGATCTGGAGACAAATCGAGCCGACTGAATGCCCTTCGTCTTTCCTCCCCTTTTTCGTCCTTCACAAAAACTGATAAATGTCTGTGTGCAAACACAGTAGAGAATTTAAGGCACTGATAAATGTCTGTGTGCAAACACAGTGGAGAATTTAAGGCACATTATATTTCTAAAAGAAAAGAAAAATTAGCCTTGGTGTATGTGACCAGGCCCTTTTCCTTCTTCATAGGCATAGTGAGTGAGCCTTCGCTAAGCCTCAGAGCCGCTTCTAGGCATTAAGATCAAAAGCTTCCTGTGTTGGCCAAGCTTGCTCATCACTGTTCCAGGGTTCTCTCAAACCCAGGGAGCCAGGCACAGATATCCACCACAAAATCAGAAGCGTTTCTGAGCAGGGTAGAGGGCTGTACCAGTTCTGTCTTCCCAAGGGATTTCTGGGCACACCCCAGAAAGGAGGGAGAAGTGTTTGTCCTTTCCTCAAAAGGGAGTGGGATGCCTAAGAGATAGTCCCTGTTAAACTACACAGAGTAACATTTCTCAGTCTTTCCTTTTCAATGTTATAATTTTCATTCATGTTCACTTAAGATAAATTAGGAAGTACAAAAGAAAATAAATGAACATTTTCTTAAGTATGCCTTTATGTACAAAATAAAATAGAAGATGACATTAACTGCTTTTTTCTAATTTACTCTAGAGACCCAGGGCACAAAATTTGTGCAAGGAGGAGAGAAATACTTCAGCCCAGCCTGCACTCTCTCACAACCTGGAACCCCTTGAGGGATGCCCAACTGCCAGTTTAGGCCCAATTCCGCAGGGCCTCATCACATCCTCTCGCAATCCGGGACAGCTGGCTCCTAACTGCTCACTTGCCTGCCTTTCTGATCATCCCTATCCACTCTGCCTGCCTGATCATCCTTAACCACTTTCCTGCCTGCCTGATTGCCCCTATGCCTTGGCTTCCTATGCTGTGGCTTCATCTGGAAGGACGTCGGAATGACATCTGGAAGGTCATTTGGCTGTCTGGTCTAATTAGCATATTACACTTTTGTTTTTATAGATCCCCCCCTTAATACCTATAGTTAATGGGTAGTAATATATTTAATGAATCCTTCTGTATTGGACAGTTTAGTTGTTTCCAGGATTTTATTATTATAAGCAACCTGTAGCTAAATCTTTAAATAAATGTACAAAGTCCTAACTTATTTCCTTACTAGAGCCCTGGTGCACAAAACTCATGCACAGAATGGGGGATCCCTCAGCCCAGCCTATACCTTCTCCAATTCAGGACCCTTTAGGGAATGTCTGACTGCCTCTTGCAATCCAGAACCACTGGCTCCTAACTGTTCACCTGCCTGCCTGCCTGATCACTCCTAATCTCTCTGCCTGCCTGCCTGATTACCCCTAACTATCTGCCTGCCTGATTGCCCCTAACCACCTCTGCCTGCCTGCTTGATCATCCCTAACTGCTCCCCTGCTGGCCTGATCACCTCTAATAGCCTCTGCCTCATCCTGCACCCAGGTCCCAGGATTCCCTCCTTCAGCGGTTGCAGGCACCTGGGACCAAGGCTGGCTTTGCTGGGTCTGGCCACAGCCACAGGAGACTCTGGGCAGACAGCTTTGCCTGGGCCATAGCTGCAGGTGCCCAGGACTGCAAGGTGGGCAGCTTGTCCCTCTCTCAGGCCACAGGTGCAGATGCTGGCACCCAGGACTGCGGGGCAGGTGGCTTGTCCCTCTCTTGGGCCACAGGAATAGGCACAGCCACTGGTGCCCAGCACCATGGGGTGGGCGGCTTGTCCCTCTCCCAGGCCACAGATGTAGTCGCTGGCACCCAGGAGTGTGGGGTAAGCAGCTTGTCCCTCTCCTGGGCTATAGGCACAGGCACTGGTGCCGGGGACTGTGGGGTGGGTGGCTTGTCTCTCTCCTAGGCCACAGGTGCAAGTGTAGCTGCTGGCAGCAGGGACCATGGGGTGGGCAGCTTGTCCCTCTCCCAGGATACAGCCTGGCTGGTCCCCATTCCTCTCTCCCCAGTGTTAAGTGACTGAGCCATTACGTTGTGATGGTGTGAGGGTGTGACGACTATTTGCATATTAGATTTTTATTATATAGGATTATACGTTCCTAGAGGTGTTGAGTCACAGCTGAACAGGTGTTGTGGCTTCTTAGAATGGTTGTTGCCCAAATTGCAACCTTCCCAATACCTATCCCCAACCCCAACTTTAAGTCTTATCAATCTTCGGTCCCATATGTTATACCCATGGCTAACTCTGGGTAGGGCCAACATTTTCTTCTGCTAATATGATAGTGTAAAAGTGGTGTGTTCTTGCTGTTTCAATTTGCATTTCTTTGATTACTAGTAACACGAATTACTTTCATACAATTTTTTTTTCTTTTATTAACTTGCTATTCATGCCCTTAGCTTATTTTCCTATTATGGTATTCACCTTTTTCTTCACAAAACCCTTACTATGAAAAAAGATACTTTATCAGCTTTTTAGTACAAGTTATATATTTCCTCAAATTTTGTTACTTGCCCTTTAACTTTTTAATAGTTTTTGGCATATAGTTAAATTTTTTCAGATAAAACAAACAAAAAAAAACACAAAAAAACAAGGGAGAGTGGGATCTGCCTGGGAATCATGCTTACAAAGTTCTCCATTTATCTCTGCTCTCTGAGGGGAGATGGTGATTTTTAGACAATGCTTCATCAAACCTGCATGGATATTCTTCATGAATGTTTGAACAAAGAGAAGAAAGGCAGTGAATGGAAGTGGTGAGACTTAACTTAGAGTGGAATAAAACCCTGTGTGTTTTTGCTCACTGGAGTTGGCTTGTTCTTGCTCATTTTCACAGAGCAGGAAACGTCCGATGAAGCCCTCAAACACACAACAGTGCCCAAAGGCATGCTGCTTGTTCATCCGAATGCTCATATTCATTTGGAACCCTGTTTCCCATGGGGGTGGGGATGGGGTGGGCAGTGGAGTCCTCTACTTAGAGACAACATCTTTCCACAGAAACACTTGCATTCTCTGAATCCCATGGTGCGGACACATGCTTTGCCCATGAGAAATTCATTTAGCTAACGGCGATTATTTCCTACAACAGGGTAATAGTCAACAGGAAATCCTCATCAATATTATCTAGAAGTCCATTCTCTTATTTGGCATCAGTTTTGGCATCTAAAGTATATTTCTGTTTTGTGCCTGCTCTACCCTTTCTTGGGTTGAAACTTTGATTTTCCTTTGAGAAGTCTTACTGCCCTCACTTTCCAAATATATAATTTGACAATGAAAGTGCTAGCCCATCTCCTAATCCTACAGTATATAGATACGAATAAGTCCTAGCCAATCAGAGCCTTCCATTCTTTTCTGCTGCAGTGATTGGTTCAAGGACAAGCACATGACCCAAGCTAGGTTTTCACTGATAGTATTAGGAAAGAGATATGTTCTTTTCAATGGGAATACTGGGCAGACAGGTCGTTAGACTGGACTTTGGGTGCCACCTTGCCTCGTCGTGGGAGGAGCCTGTCTGAATGAAACCTGGTCAGCAAAAAGCAGACCCTCCTCTCTCTCTCTCTCTCTCTCTCTCTCTCTCTCTCTCTCTCTCTCTCACACACACACACACACACACACACACACACACAAAACAAACAAACAGAAAGTGGCTAAGTCCTGACTACTACGGTGGGCCCCTAGACTGCCCTGCACCTGAAATTGGGAGCCCCCTAAATTCTTTCCTGATCCAATAAACCCCCTTTCCTTCTTAAGTCCATCTGAGATGAGATTTTTGTCACTTGAGCACTGTTTCTGAAATTGAAGTTTCTTATTAGCTCTAGGCAACTTGGCAAAGAAGCTGGGAGTCGGGCTGCAGCCCTACCTCCACGAACTCCTTTCAGTGCCTCAGGCTAGTAGCTTAATCTATGTGGGCTCACTTTTCTCATCTGCAAAAGAGGTTGTTGGAAGAGAGAAATTCTAAATGTCTCTTCTAGGGCCGTAAGTCTTGGCTCTGTGATAACACTGTGTCAACACGTCAAGTTAATCTGAGCTGCTGTCTCCAACTGTCACCTCCACACCGAGTGACAAATGACAGTAATTTATTTTAAAAGTTCAAAACCAAACCAGAAGGACCACATCTGCTTTAAGGGACTAGCAGATAGAGCAAGACTATCTCTAAAACATTGCTGGGATATAGATTCCTCCAGAAGTGTGTTAATGAGGTGGGTAATATATTAATACTGTAACTATTGTAACTATTGTATAGATTAGTAATAAATATTTTGCTTTAAAAAGGCCTGCTGCTCCAGTTTTGCTGGGCTAAAGTAAACCAAGGTCCTACTTATGTCAACAGATGACACAAGTGTTCAGAAGTGAGGCTGTCTGCTCCAAGTCAAGGGAGAGAGAAGGCAGGAAGAGAAGCTGGTCACACTCCCAGGTCTCCTTAGTCAGAGTCCATTATTGACTTTAACGAATTAGCAATGCTTAGAACTTCAGACACAGTCACGGGGTGATCTTTCCGAAATACAGACTGAATGGTACAATCCCTCATCCTGCTATCTTTCACTGATTTCCTCAATGTCTTCAGGACTAAGTCACATTAAGCTCTTTGTGATGTAAGCCTTGCTTTTAATTCCATATTTCAGCATCATCTCTTGCCATTCCTTTTCATGTACCTAACCTACACTAAGTAACTAGGTTAATGCATATAAAACACTTAGTATACTTCCTGGCATTTAACAAATGCCTATAAACATTGGCTATCATTGTTACATATTAGTGATATTCACAGTTTCCCACAGATGCATGACTGGTCCTGAGCCTGTGTGCCTAGAATCCAACCTCCCCCTTCTTCTGTGGGTTTTAATCCACCATGCTGACCCTTGCAAACTGCACCGTTTCAGATGTCCAGCTGGTTGGGTTAGGCTAGCCCAGTGGTCGGCAAACTCATTGGTCAACAGAGCCAAATATCAACAGTACAACGATTGAAATTTCTTTTGAGAGCCAAATTTTTTAAACTTAAACTTCTTCTAATTCCACCTCTTCAAAATAAACTCGCCCAGGCCATGGAAGAGCCACACTCAAGGGGCCAATGAGCCACATGTGGCTCATGAGCTGTAGTTTGCCAACCATGGGGCTAGTGGGAGGCTCTGGTAAAACAATGGAGGATAACAAGGAGGGAGGAGCCAGGGTATTTCTCTCCTTGCTCCCCCGCCCTCCGCTGCCCCCCGTGGCTCTGCAGCACTCACTACGTGTCTCCACAGCCTCACACATGCCAAACATGCCCACTGAGGTTTCAGCTTATGGTCTCCCTTATTTTCCCCTGGAGCAGACATGAGAGTGGCTTTCTGCTTGATCCTGATTTCTGCATTGCTTCATCATGTTAAGTTTAACTTCTCTAGCATGCAGCCAATCCCCTGCTTTAAATTCCCTCTGTTGTGAAGACTGGAAGAGATGTCTGTTTTCCTGGACAGACCCCCACTGATGCACATGACCAGCTCTGGCACCACTGGCCTTTGTTTGTGCTCCATCACAGCATCCCCATCCTCAAGGCCAGTTCTTAGTCATCCTTTACAATGATGTTCTACCATCACCCCCTCTTTGCAGCTGTCTCACTTTTTCCTCAGGGGTGAAGCTGGGTTTTATGCTTCTACACATCTCTCTCATAGTACGTGGTTTATCTTGGAAACCAGTACAGATTTAATTTTCTTAAGGGCAAGAACACTGTCATATTAGACATAATATTGTAAACCTATCATATAAAAGATGTGTTTGTTGAATGAATACACTAAATGCTAACTGAACACTTTTTTAATCCAGATAAAAATAATTGTAAACTGTCCTTGTGGCAGACACTATAAGTTACCCACTCAATAATATATCTCCTTTTCATCTTGCTAACAGAACCTTAGTTCCCTTTGGGAACAGCAATATGCTCAGCCCCAGGAAGTATTTGCTTTCCCAGCCTCCCTTGCAGCTGAGTGTGGCCATGTGACAGGTCTATCCAATGAAACAAGTGGAAAACTGCTGAAGAGGTTTCTGGGAAAGCTTGTTTTCTTGATGAAAGAAAAAAGCCACAGCCCATACCACTCTTTCTCCCCACCTTGCTTTTTCTATGCCTTGAATGTTCATGTGATATCTGGAGCTACTACAGCTAACATGAAACTATAGACAATAAGCATGAGTGGGAAAAAAACCCACATATATAAGACAGCAAAGTAAAGGAGAAAAAAGACAATAATCTTTTATCACATTGCTGGACTTCTTGACATGGGAGAAAAATAAAGTTTTCCTTTTAAGCTATTGTTCTTTCAATTTCGAATGACTTCCCATCAGATACATTTCTAATGGGTAAAATCTGCCATCCGTTGTTCTCTTTTATCACTCCAGATAAAGGAAGGCACAGTCACAATTATATTATCCAGTGTCTGTGGCTAATTTGGGGAGTCCAAAGAAAAACAACTGGATTATGGGTGTGCTGATTACCTTTATGTTGAACATACTTGGCTAGATCATGGTATCCAGCTATTTGGTCAAATACCAGTGTAGGTATTATATTGAAGGTATTTTTCAGTGAGATGAAAATTTAAGTCAGTAGACTTTGATTAAAGCAGATTACGCCTCATAATGTGAGTGGGCCTCATCCAATCCGTTGAAGACCTTAAGAAAGAATGAGATTCCTAAAGGAAGAGAGAATTTTGCCTGCAGACTGTCTTTGGACTTGAGCTCCAACATGAGTTTCCTGGGTTTCTAACCTGCAGCCTGCCTTATAGATGTCAGACTTGCCCACTACAATTGTGTCTGCTGATCAATTAAAAAAAAAATCTCTCTCTCTTTCTCTCTCTCTCTCTCTCACTGTGATTAATACATTGGGTATAAAGAAACTCAGAGAAAGAATGAATTTTTAGTGGAAAACTAAGTCCCTTGAGATTTATTATATCTTAGTAGAAATCATTAGGAATTGTCTTTTCAAATTTTGTTGAGCATCTTTATAATACTTTTTCATTTTGCAATTTTGGATAAAGAAAAAAATCTATCACCATTTTCTCTTTTGATCAGAGAGTAGCCTACATTCCTTCCAAGCTCGATTTAATTAATCTTCAGCATCCTTCCTTTCTGCTCTGTGAAGTTATATCCGTTAGAATCTGGCCCAGTGGCCAGTATCTTCACAAGCCAGTTTTCTACCAAATGCAGATGTGAGTTTCCTGGCCCTGAAGTTCACATTCATGATCTCATTCTATCATCCAGGGCTTTCTTTGTTGTTGTCAGGGTTTAAACCATAGCCCTGTCTCCTGCTGCTTGGAATGAAAGGTTATGGGATGAGGAGAACCTATCAACAGGAGTAAATTATTTATGAAATTGGATTTTAGCATTTTAACTTCTGAGCATCTTGCTGGGTTGAATTGCTGAAAAATGACAGCATTTTTGAGTAGTAGGATGAAAGCCATATTGAAGCACAGATGTTAGCTTGGCTCTCACCTGTTCTTCACTAATGGCTGAATACTCTGAAACAGACTGGCCTTGGGCAGAATCTGGCATGCAGGGATCTGACTCAGTCTCTGAGGTCTGCTTTATGTCCTTCGTGCAGTTAATCCTTTCAGTGGGTCCTTTCCCTCTGTGGCCACCACTGCTATCTCCTCAAGTGCAGGGAGGGGCATCGGGTAGAGGGGGAGAACACAGAAAATTCCATTCTCTCTTTGCTACCTCCCAAAGCTTCTTTATGCAGATGGGCAATATAATCAGAAAAACTCTGAGTCTCTTTAAACCTTCATCTAGCATTAATCAGCAAACGATGGCCCTTGGGTCAAATCCGGCCAACATAGCCTATTCAAGTTAAAAATATAAAAAAAAGAACATGTGACAGAGACCACATGTAGCTTACAAAGTCTAATATATTTACTCTGCAGCCCTCTATAGATAGTTTGCTGACCCTTCTGGATTCTAGGGAAATAAAGGCCTTAGCAGTGGAAATGTAGGCATGAGTGAGTAGTATGAGGCTTGGGCCAGCTCTGTTTAAAAATAACAATAATACAAAGAGGAGTTCCTGAAAGTTTGGGATTAACCAATGTGTCCACAGGAATGTATTATTGATAGACTTATGTGAATGGGAAAAACCTAGTGCTCTTATTATCATCAATTCTGATGAAAATTAAACACTAGCTAATAATCCATACACACTTTGCACTAGGTACTGCCCAAAACATTTTCACAGGTTTATCCTGTTTATTCCCCACAACAACTCTAAGAAATAGGTGTAGTTATTGGCTTCATTTTGTGGATACGTAAAACAAATCTTGCAGATTAAGCTGGTCCAGAGTACACAGCTGGTTAGAGGAAGGACTTGAATCTAAATTCATGACTGACACCAACATGTAACCACCACCCCACGTATTGTGTTTTTCCAGTTCTGACAAAGGCAGTATGACAGGCTTTCTTTCCACTATCCATTGGAAGGTTCTTGATTTGTGAACATGCTTACCCATGCTTCTCTGCCTCTCTGTTTCCCATCTTTAGGCCCTACCCTACTTCCGCTCCTAACAGTGGTCCCAATGAGGGGGTGGAGGGAGGTGCAGGCAGCATAGTCATTCTGCTGTACGATGCAACCATGTAATATATCCCACTTCTTCAGGAAGCTTGACAAACTGGAATATGTGTTTAGATTTCTAAACTCGGAAACATTTCAGAGCAAAGGGGATCTGGTGTGTGCTCCAGATGGTCACAAATGGTTTTACTCTTCTGTGTATGGTAGTGTTGCAGCTGCCACTGGAATACAGCTGTTTACAGAGTCTGTGAAGGGGAATATGCAGAGAATGTTTTAGGCCTGCTTCTTCCTCCTGGAGGAAAGGAGAGCAGCCTGATCTGCAAGTCTCTAATGTGAGGACATGCCCATTTGGTGCAAGAAGAATTTAGTGAAGAGTTGCAAAGGGTTTATGCACAACACAAGCCTGGAATGCCAGTAGCTACATGTTATTTTCCTGTGGCTGCTCTAAGAAATTACCACAAGTTTGGTGGCTTAAAACAGCAGAAATATCTTCTCTCGCAATTTTGGAGAGAAACAAAGAAGCCCCAAATCAAAGCATCAGGTCCACACTGCCCAAGGAGGCTCCAGGAACAATCTGTTCTTGCCTCTCTTGGCTTCTGGTGGCTACCAGGTTTCCCTGACTCATGGCTTCATCACTCACATATCTGCCTCTGTCTGTTTCCTCCTCTTCTGTCTGCTTCTCCTCTGTGTGTCTCTTGTAAGGACACTTATTACTGGACTTAGGACTCATACAAGTAATCTAGGGTGATCTTCTCCTCTTAAAATCCTTAATTATATCAGCAAAGACCCCTTTTTCTAAATAAATCACATTCACAGGTGCTTGAGATTAAGACAGGTGGTTTTTTGGGTGAACCATTCAGCCCACTGTAAGAGAGAGAGAGAGAGAGAGAGCAGGGCATGGAAGGAACCAGTCACCTCCCCAAGGATTCTGGCATCAAACCAGCCAGCCCCAGCCTTTGATTACATTTTTGGTGAAGAAAAAATGCACCATTTCTAAGTTGTGATTAGTGGTGAGTATTATAGATACAGAGACTAAACAGTGTAGGTGTTCATGTTTATCATGTAACTAGAGGCCAGGCGCACGAAATTTGTGCACTGGGGTGGGGGGTGTCCTTCAGCCTGGCCTGTGCCCTCTCACTGTCCGGGAGCCCTTGGAAGATGTCCGACTGAATGAGGGGCAACTCCTGCATTGAGTGTCTTTCCCCTGGTTATCAGTGCACATCACAGCAACTGGTCATTCTGCCATTTGTTCGATTTCCATATTAGCCTTTTATTATATAGGATGAGAAGTTAAGACAGGCAGCCTAAGACTTCTCTTCTACTCCATCAACATCTCAGACCCCAACAACTTCTGTCCTTCTAGCCAATCCTCGTTCAAGGCTTCCATGATCTTTAATTTAGATCACCACATGGTTCAACCTGGCTTCTGAAGCTTCATCTATCACACCTATATTTCAGTCAGGAAAAAGGAGGAAGTGGAGGAAGGGGAAAGTGGTGTGTGCTCTCTGAGTTGGCTTACTTAAAGAGCATCGTAGAGGGTGCACTAAGTGTTTACATCTCCTTGGCCAGGACATGATAACCCCTAGCTGCAAGAGAAGATAGGAAAAATAGCTGTGTGTGTGAGTGTGTGTGTGTGTGTGTGTGTGTGCTGGACACACTGCTATATTGAATAAAATGAAGGGTCACTTAGTAGGGAAGAGTGGAAGAATGGGTATTGGGTGGGCAACTAGGGCTTCCTGCTATATAGGCCTTATAAGTCATGCAGTTTTAGCACTCATGCAGAGGCAAAGATCACTGTCACCTTCTCCCACTTGTAATAATAATAAAAGTAGCAACATTTGTTGAGTGCTCACCATATATCAGGCCCTGGGCGTGGTTCATCCCAGGTTCATCACTCCTTAACACAGTCCTCTGAAGTTGGCATTATTATAGTACATATTCCCATTGAGACATGGAAAAACTGAGGCTTAGGGACGTCAAGTAACTTTCCAAGGGTCACATGACTAGAGAGCGGGACAGCCAGGATTTGAGTCAGATATGCTTGTCTGGACCCCACCTGGCCAGGCTGCTGTGTGATCTGGGAGAGGCCTGAGGGGAGCAGTTAGGTGACTTTGCACACGGTGACTGTGAGCATGGCCTCAGGGCTGCTTCGTCTTCCTTTTCGCTGCATTAACTAGTACTGACTTGGGAATTCAGTGGTACATTTTACCACTCTTTAAAAAATAGTGTCTTCATCTTCCCACCTTCTCCTCAGCTGACAGACACACACACACACACACACACACACACACACACACACCCTTCTTGACTCAAGATGGGGTTATGTCACAATAAACCCATCCTAAGTTGAAAATGTCATAAATTGAAAATGCGTTTAACACTACACTATAGGGTTTCCGTTGTTTATTTTCTTCATCACGTGGCTGACCGGGGGCTGTGGCTCACTGCAGCTCCCCAGCATCCCAGGAACACACCACACCACATATGGCAAGCCTGGGGAAAGACCTAAATGCAAACTGCCATTTCCACTGAATGTGTGTCACTTTTGCACTATCATAAAGGAAGAAATATAGTAAGTCAGGGAAGGGGTGTGTGTGTGTGTGTGTGTGTGTGTGTATACATGTACACACACTGATTGACACATGTGATGGTAAGTGGACTCCCCGGGACACAGCTAGCTCCCAGCACAGGAAGCTCTGCTCCTTCATTGCACTTGAACATTCTGTCCACCTCCCCACCTCCACGGCTCTGCACCTCCCAGTTCTTTCTTTTTATTTTTAATTCTCTCCCTTCTCTCTGGGGATCCTAAATTAAGCTGCGTCCTCTAAGACCCAGGTTAAGGGTCCTTGCACATGATGCCGTCCTTCTGAGACTTCCCTGGCTGGCAGTCCTCTCCCTCCCCTGACCCTGCCACTCTCCCCACCTCATGGGTTCTCAGAGCCTCTTTTCTGTACCACCCGCTCGGCCTTGAGTCTTCTCACGTCTTCATCTTTTGGGCCCTCATCAGGCTGTACATATTTTGAGCTGTCCGTGTTTCAGGCTGTGCGTGTTTTTGAAGACTAAGGGTGCATCTCATGCATCTCACATCCTGTAAGTCCCCAGCACCTCATCCCCTCGTGCCCCTCCCACTCTCACATAATGCGGTCACAGTGCCTTAGCGCCCTGGCTCAGCGTGATGCGGACCCACCGAGGGGCCCTCACACATCCACACGTGTTGCGTGCACATATTCATGCTACACTCCTGTTTGTGCAGCCAAGATACGGAGCATAAGAGTCGGGAAGTGGTCACGCCAGGCAGGAACAGGTGTAACCTATCTCGATGGGGTTTCTCCTTGCTCCCCAGTTCCCTCACAGGGCGCAGCTGCCGGCAGCACTCTGCAGATGGGCTCAGCTGGAGCTCGGAAAACAGCCGGAGCCTTGCTCGGCCACTGTCCTTGCAGTGTGGGGCGACCCGGCCCCAAGAAGAGCTTACACTGACAGTCTGCGCTCTTGCATTCGCAGGACTGTTCACAAGCATCAGGCTCTCCCGGGCCTGACTTGGCCTCAGCAGAGTGAGGCCACATCCTGGTCGGGGAGGGAAGGCAGTGAGCATTCTTGTCAAGACCCTGAGTGCCCTTCTCACCATCCCCATCACCTCCGCCATCCCCATCACCTCCGCCCTGGTTTTCAGTCCCTCCCTTTCCCCTTGGCTCTTCTGCTTAGCCAAGGCCTATGAATTCTTCTAACTTAAAAGAAAATAAGGGGAAAAAAATGAAAAATGTCTTGGGGCCGGGGAGGGAGGGAGCAATGGGAAGATATATACACATTAATTAAAAAAATTAATTAATATAATATATTAATTAAAAAAATAAAATAAAAATGTCTTCTTCCAACCAGAGTCTACCTGTTCACCACTCTTCTCAGATCCTGCCTCTGTTCATCCATTTTGTTCTTGGAGGTGAGGCAGACCCCCTGCCTCCATTACCTACCTCAGTGCCCCACCTCAAGGTGCAACCCCTTTGGGGCTAGTCCCGACTTTCCTCCTGTCCCCCAGACCCCTGTCCAGCCCTCTTCTCCTCACACTCACTGAGCTGGTGAGAAAACGACAAGGAGGATGTTGTGGCCTCCCACCTCTCTGACTGCAGACCCCGTCCTGCCCACCTGAATGAAGGGAGGCGGTGACTTCTAATATCACTGCTGTTCCCTCCTCCACGCCCTCAGCTGTAAATCTCCACTCCTCCGAGCCCTCTGTTTGTCATTCCAGCCTCTGTATCACGTTCACCACTGTCTGCCGCACATGCCTGTGCGCCTGGGAGTCAGGCCCGTGGTGTGCCTGGGCCTGGGCCTGAGTCTGGGTGTGATCGGTCTCTGACTCATCTCTCGTTGGCCCCTCCACCCAGTGCCGTGGCTGGCCCTGATAAGGCTTATCATTAAGTGAATGATATTACTCATTTATTATTTACTATTAGTAACTTATTAAATGGTTTTTTTTATTCAATCACTTCCTCACTCTACCTCTATTATGAAACTTCTACTTCTGAAACATGTCTGAAAAGTCTTAAAGCTTTTAAACCTTAAAGAACAAGATGAGGAGGTCTAGTGTGTGTGTGTGTGTGTGTGTGTGTGTGTGTGTGTAGTTGTCAAATGATCAGGTTAGGGTGGCATTGAGTTGCAAGCGCATCAGTCCCTGAGTGTGCAGGACTGTTTGGGGCCACTGGGGTCATGCGAGGGCAGGCTCTTCTCAAGCATCCACGTGCTTTCAGACTCTGCGGCCCCGAGTCGACCTTCCTGAAGACAGAAATACTTAGAAGAGAGCAGGAGAGGGAAGAGCTCGGCAGGCTGAACAGACCCTAGAGGCCGACTGCAGCGAACCCAGCCCTGAAGAATTTCACTGTGAGGCCTCAAGGTTATTTCTTATCCCAATATTTTCACTACTTGGTGACAGCTGGTTTTCTATTTGATTTCTGTCTATGTGCATCAGGGTGTGATCAAAAGGAACCGACTTTATCCTCCAATTTCCTTCTTAGTCTTGAAATGCAACCAATCTAACCAAACACATGATTTACCGAAAGTTAGGTGGGATGACATCCTTCTGGATACCAAACACTTAAGTTCTGTGAGCACAGAATGAACCTGAGGGGCTGCCACCAGCCAGGGAAATGATGCCCTGCAGGGAAACACGGCCTCCTTTGTAACACTCATGCCCGGGCAGGCGCGTTCCCTCCGTGGGGTGTCCTTAAGAGCTGGGCTGTGAAATGACCTGCTTCCTTCCAATGAACACTGCCCAAAGGGCAGCATTCTCAGCTGTCCAGAACTAACATTGCAGAAGAAATGCTGGGTCAATGACTCCTGAGTTTCACATTTGAGTCCAGAAATATTGTTCACTTAGTGGTCTGAATATAAACCTTGATTTTTATCCTCAAGGGGGAAAAGAAAAGATGGCAAACATCTGCTTGAGGGGTAGTCTTCACAATGAGGCTTGCAATCATAAGTCTCTGACATTTCAGAGAGGAAAACTAAAAGATGATGGTGTGTGTTTTCAAATCTAGACCTTTCTTTCCAGCCTTCAAGAACTCATTCTGTATATTACTTAGGGCAGAGACTAAGCCAATGGAATGAAGAGATCCAGAATATTCGTTCCTCTTTGAAGTGCTTGACTCAAGGTGAGTCACCCCTGCTGTCTGAGGAGCTCTCATTCAGGTCTTGAGAGAACCCAGGTTCCTTGCTAGGCCGTTTTTAAGAGCCGTTTTAGGCTCAGAGCAAAGTTTAGCACAAAATACAGAGTTCCCATACACCCCATTCCCCCCACCATAGAGGTATATTTGTTAAAACAAATGAACCTGCATTGACATATCACAGTCAAAGTTCATAGTGCACAATAGGGTTCATTTGTAGTGTCGTACATTATGTGGGTTTGGACTAAACGTATGACATACAGTAACATACAGAGTAGTTTTGCTGCCCTAAAATTCTCTGCACTGCACCTATTTGCCCCTCTCTTTCAACCCTTGGCAACCACTGGTCTTTCTACTGTCTCCATAGTTTTACTTTTTCCTGAATGTCACATACAGTGGTACCTCGAGATACGAGTGCCCTAACATACGAGATTTTTGAGATATGAGGCGTCGAGCGAGCTATTTTTGCTTTGAAATACGAGCAACAGTTGAGATACG
This sequence comes from Lasiurus cinereus, assembly GCA_011751065.1. Lineage (NCBI taxonomy): Eukaryota > Metazoa > Chordata > Mammalia > Chiroptera > Vespertilionidae > Lasiurus > Lasiurus cinereus. The sequence continues at coordinate 25,077,570 of JAAGEH010002528.1, forward strand.
AGTAATCACATGGATCGGCCGGCTGCACACCACCCACCAGTTTACCGCGACTCAAGCATCTCATAGTTTCCCACGCCTCAAGGTTACGGAACAAATTAAACTCATATCTCGAGGTACCACTGTATTTCGAATCATTAGTTTCTCTCACTTAATACTTTGTGTATTCCAAACTGTTTCAGTTTTCTCTTGGACACTGGAAGGTGGCATTCTCCAGACTCAGTGGGGTCATATGTCTAGTCTGGCCGGTGGTATCTGAGTGGATAGGATGCCCTCTGGGATTCCCCATGTTCTCCCTCATCATCTGATGGTTGGGCGAGGAAGACTGCAAGGCCCCATGGACTGTGGTGACCTAATATAAAAGGACCCTGGGTCACAGAATGCCCAATACTCAATTCAAATTGAGAAAGAAATGTTTTACTGTATCAAAATCTCTGAAACGGGCTTGTTTGCTCTAGCATTAACCTATCGTGACTAATACATTTATTTCTGAATAGCATCTGAGTATAAATTTCTATGAGTGGCCCTTGACTCTCGTAGAAGGAGCTAATCACTTCTTTCTTGTTACTTTCACAGCACTTTGTTGTTGCTTTTTAACAAAACCTTTAAAATAACTTTTAATGACAGAATAAATAGAGTAACATCACAGAATTATCAACTGCTTTTTAAACCACTCATAAGCCTATCACTTTAACTATAAGATTTATAATTTTTGCAAAATTCCCTTCTCTTTAATATGCATATGTTTTCACAGCATGCAGTGTTTTTAAAATGTTGTCTTTATTCCTATCTCATTCCAAAAAATTATTTTAAGTCAGGTATACATATAATTTTGTATCTCACTTGTTCTTTTCACATAATAGCATAAACGTTTTTCCACATTGACTCTTTGTAATGCATACATAATATTGCATTTAATTTTGGTTCATTTTCCTAGGATAGATTCCCAGAAGTGAGTTTACTGGTGTATTTTTATGGGCTTTATGTTATTTCCAAATTGCTTTCTAGAAAGAGTTGTGCTAGTTTACAGTGCCAAGAGAAAAGTGTCAGAATGCTCAAATTACTATACTTTCTCTTAGTTATTTATACTATTTTTAAATTCAGTTTTTAAAAATTAAGCTTATTTAGATTTTAATTTACTTTCACTTGATTACTAATTAAGTTAAATTTTCCTTTATATAAATATTTATTCACAGTTTTAATTTTGTTAATTATCTGTTTGGGTACTTATATAGTTGTTTTTAACTCTTGATCTGTTTCTTGCCTATGTTTACAAAGTACTTAATAAAGGTATCAATCCTTTGTCAAATCATCCATATCTGTTCAAATTTATTCACTAAACAAATAGTTAGAGCACCACTTTGTGTCAATCACTGTCTAGGTACTGTGGACACATCAGTGAACAAAAAAGATAAAAATAGTTTTGTCTTCATGCTTCCTCTCTCCCTTACACTGTAATTACTTTTTCCAAGTGTACTGTGAGTAACCAGAGGTCAGGAATAAGATGACAGCTTATTTTGATTCTCCATTATCTTCCATCACATACATGTCCCATAGAAGATGCTTAATGCTGGTTTATACATATAGAGAGAAGGGCCTATAGTACAAAATCTTCAAAATGATATTTCCAACTCCCTAACATCTGGGTTCACTTTAACTTAATGCTTTGCATCCACTATAATAAAAACTGGTTTTCTACTGCCAAAAACTCAAGAAGGATGCTAAATCCATGATTATCAATGATTGCTGGCCCTCAGACTCACCTAGAAAGTGAAAGAACCAAAAAGAAGCCCACCTCATTTCCAGCACCCATTTTCAAACCAATGAAGTCTAAGTCTCCAGTATTTTTAAAGCTCCCGTGATTTTAATGTGCAGCCTGGATTGAAAACCACGAGCAACACTGAAATGTTTGAAGGAGGGTTAGGTGAAAAGGCCTGAAAACTGTTTCTTCTAATTTGTAGAAAACACTCAACTGTTATACAAAAAACTTGAGTTCTTTGCTTCTATTTCCATTTTTTCCTACAAACAGCATCCATTCATCTAGGTCCATTCCTTATGGATAGAAAAGGTCCATAGTCAATATTTGATGGAAAGGAATATTCACTTTACACACGCATTGTAACTCTGAAAGCTACACTCAAATAGAAGCTCTGTGAGAGCAAAGATTTTGTTCTGTGTTTATTGTATCTCTAGAGCCTAGTGCCATGGCTGGGGATGCTTGTTACAGCACCTAGCTCACAATGACTAGTCCACTCCTTGAATATTCTTTGAAGCCTTTCTTAATTCTCCCAGGAAGAACTGAAACCAAGAAAGTCCTGTTAGCATCCTCCATTCCCAGAGGCAGAGGAAAATGCTATGACTCAAACAACGTCACTGGTGAGGACTTCCGACAGACATCATTGGTGTATGGAGGTGCATCAGCAGGCAAGCACAGCAGCCACATCACGCCTAAGTGGCTGATTTCACACCAGCTACTACCAAAGAGGCAATGAGGGCTTTCTTGTGTCCCCACTTAATGCAAAATGGTTTAGAATGGAGTCTATTTTAAATGGAGCATCTGGTACAAATTCACATACTAAAAAGGGATAACTACCAAAATCATCTCCTGTCTTCCTCAGAACATCAAAGTCATCATCATAATCTTCCTTCTACCTTTAGATCATGTAAATACCAAAAAAAAAAATTGTTGTTCTCCTTCCTCAGGAATGTTCAGACCAGGGGCCCTCATTATAAGTCTGGACAAAAAGCAATTTTTACATGATAGCTTAAAATACTATATTTATAAGCCAACCACTCTCTTTTTGTAAGTTGTGACTACTTGCTTAGTAAACACTTGCTGGGAATTAAACCTGATAACAGCACTATCATATGCAAGTGTAATACTTAGGAATTCTCTGGCATTTGTTTTTCTCTGCCATGTAGTCAACAGGAAATACTTCTTAAAATTTTTGAAAAACTCAACCATTAAAAAGAAAAAGCAGTATTGGGGTACATTGGGCAATCAGGAGTGCATTCTGTTGTTTGACCTCCTTAAAGCAATGTTTGCCACTGTTGATGCCTTTCCCCTTGGGGAATCACCTCTTAAGGAGAGCCAGACAGAAGTCAGATGGCATCTCATTCTATTGTATAAACACCAGCCTCCTTTCCAGTTTGCACAACAGCCTTGTTCAAAACACTTAGGTTACCACCTTAATTTCTCCAGAGAAAACAGTGTCCTGAAGAGTCACCATCCTTTCTACTTTTATTTCAAGCACTTTCTATAATCTCTATAATGTGGAGGGTCAAACAAGGAGTTCATCCTTTAGTTCCTGGCCAGACATAATAATAAGATTTAATCCCCAAGTGTTCATGTTCTGCTTTCATGAGCTTTAGAGGCAAAAGAAGTTCTGCTCTTACTCTCGCCTAAAATTACCTCACAGAACTTTGGGTCACTCAAGAGTCTAAGAATCCCTTCCATTATAGCCCAGAATTGGTTGACATCTTCTAATACCTCTCAAGTAAATGTCAAGCTTTTGCAACCGAACCAAGAGACATTTAAAAGTGGCATTTGGGTGGAACATGGTAGGAAGCACTAAATAGCTGTAGGGAAGAGGCAGGGTTATCTAGGATTTATAGGTCTTGCAAATATTTATGCAAGGTGTTAAAAAGTAGCATCTCTCCTTCTTAAGATTATTGGCCAAAGTGGGCTTATGCCTTTACTTGTAAGTAAATATTACTACAACGTTCTAAACAAATTTATTAGGCCTGTCACCAGCAGCCAAATATTTATGTAAGCTCTGTGGGTTGAAAGGGTAGTTTAAGGAGACTGTTTTAACCACAGCTTTGTAAATGTTTAAGGTAACATCCTGCCTCTTTGAAACCATCCCACCTAGCCATATCATTATATTTATAATAAAAAGACAACATGTTCAAAGTGATGCATTATTTCCTGCTGTTCAATGCTAGGCTTCTGTCTTTTTATCATAGCCAAACAGAAGAAAGAAATGATTTCAGAGAGACCCTTCTATGCAAGACCTGGAAAGAAGTCACTGAAAATGTTATTAGTGGGAGTTGGGAGACAGATTATGTAACTGTGTGGGAGCTGTAAGTAGGAGGAAATAATTTTAAATAATGGGATTAGGCCTTGCTTAGAATACCCAGATGTATTCATAGCTGTATTCATTTTAAATTAATTGATTTTGGTTTTATATATGCCTCAATAACTACTAATGAAGTTTAATTGCCTAGTCTGGTCTAGTTACCAAAATAAGCTCTGTGAGTGAGTGAGTGAGTGAAGAGTGAGTGAGCCTACTAAGTGAATGCTGGGCTTGCTAAGCTCTGAACATTTTCATTTGCTTTTGGCCCCCTTGGTCTCATTATTAGACCATAATTGGACTCTTTCCATTGCTAGAACCCAAACTCAAACCGTGCATTGGCTCCCAGGGGCTACATCTTCAGGCACAGTTGGATATAGGTGCTCAGAGTTATTGCCAAAAGCCTTTGTTCAGCTTTCCTTCCTTCTAGCTTCCCTCTCAGGCAGGCGTTAGCTGTTGTGGTGGCCAAGATGAGCACTAGCAGCTCCTGCCATTTATTCTAACAGCCTAACGAACTACAGAGAGAAGACTGGTCCAGACTGGGACACATGGCTCTTCTCAACAATCATTGTGACTCTATGTGCCTTCCCTGGAGCCAGGTGTAACCTATGGGGTTAGGATCAGCTGCGATGTAGCCCCAATGATTGAGAAGGGGAGGTGTGATTATTAGAAAAAAATCTGAGTGAAGTAGAAAAAAACTTTTGCTGCTAAATTATATTTTAAAAAGATTGATACCCTTTTATAGCTATGCACAATCACAAGAGGCTTATGTTTAGACTCCAAAAATGACACTAAGATGTGGGTACTAAGTGAGTATCTAGAAACCAGAAGTACCTGCAAACCTGTTGGTCAGAGATAGGGCCACACCTTACTTTATGGAGAAATTAAGAAGCTGGGGAATATCAGAACAATAATTAATTTGTGTAGAAATTTACTAAATACCCATCAGTAAGAATTTCACCAGGTCTGCCCAAATTTGCTAGCTTCCTAGTGTTGATTGACCTCATGGTGTGTTAAAGACTAAGACAGTTTAACCTCAAACATGGGCCCTGTGTTGCCTGAGGTGCTTATAAAATGCAGATTGCCAGAACCCAAGCCTCCTTATCATGCTTGCTATCAATGGGATACCTGCATTTTCATATATTCTCCAGGAAATTTTTAATGAACTGGCTTACATGGTAAAATCTGAGAATTTTAGACTATGGGGTACATGATTCCACTTCATATTTGTTCAGCATCTGGTTAGTTGACATGTTGTTGATGCTACATGAACAAGAAACAATGGCCTCACATTATGACTAGGGTACAGATCAAGTCTTTTGTATAACAGGGTAGCGTGCTAAATTTAATTATCAGTCCCAGCTTTTACCTCTAGAGACACATCTTTGCCTTAATCTCATATTGGCAGAGAATACTTCCTTACCTCTTTAAAATAGATCCTATATAATAAAGAGGTGATATGCAAATTAACGATCACAGCCTCACAAGATGGCTGCCTATGACCAGGCGGGCAGGGGGCAGTTAGTGAGGGACGACTGAACAAGCAGACTGCATGGGGTGACCAGGCTGGCAGGGGTGGCAGTTGGGCACAACTAGACTGGCAGGGAATAGGGGGCAGTTAGAAGTGACCCAGCCAGCAGGGAGGGGAAAATTGGGGATGACATGGCTGGCAGGCAGGTGAGCAATTAGGAGCCAGCAGTCCAGGATTGTGAGAGGGATCAGGCCTAAACCAGCAGTCAGATATCTCCCGAGGGGTCCCGGATTGAAGAGGGTGCAGGCTGGGGTGAGAGGATCTCTCCACCCCGTTAATGAATTTCATGCACCAGCCTCTAGTATGTATGTATATACGAGGAAATCAGTCCTAAACTGGTAGCCAGACATCCATCTTGCAATCCAGAACCACTGGCTTCTAACCACTCACCTGTCTGCCTGCCTGATCACTCCTTACCAGTCTGCCTGCAGGCCTGCTCATCCCCAACTGCCCCTCCCCACCAGCCTGACTGCCCCCAACTGCTCCTCCTCCCCGCCAACCTGCTCGATCCCAATTGCCCTGTGCTGCTGGCCAGTGTGCCATCAACTGTCTCCCCTGCCGGCCTGACCACTCCCAATTGCCCTCCCCTTCAGGCCTTATTGCCCCTAATCACTTCTGCCTTGGCCCCACTACCATGACTTTGTCCGGAAGGATATCTGAAAGGTCTCCCAGAAGGTCTTCCAGTCTAATTAGCATAATATCCTCTTATTACTATAGATTATTGACTTTTTAGAGAGTGAGGAAGGGAGAAGGAGAGAGAGAAACATCAATGTGAGAGGGAAATATTGATCAGCTACCTCCTGCACACCCCCTGCCAGAGATCAAGCCCACAACCCAGTCATGTGCCCTGACAAGGAATTGAACTGGCAACCTTTCTGTGCATGGGGCAACACTCAACCAACTGAGCTACACTGGCTAGGACTTCCTTGCTTCTTGACTGTTTGGCCATGTATTTTGCTTTGGCCAATGGGATATGGGCAGATGTAACAGTATATAGTCTTCAATCTGAGCCTAAGAGGGTCTTCAGTATCTCCATTTGCACTCTTGCACATCTGCAAAGCCGTGAGACAAGTTTCACCTGAGTAGTTGCTGCCTTTCATCCTGAGCCCAATGTGAACACATTGGGAGAAGAGATCCCTGGGTTAGTCCAGCTGGACCTAGAACTTGAAGCAGAGCCTCCCAGACAAGCCAAACCCAGATCAGCCAGCTCGCTGACAGGTTAATGAGAAAAAGTGATTGTTGTTTTAAATCCCTGGTTCCACAGCATTGTTGTAGTAACAGTAGTAACAGCTAACCAATATAGTTAGGGGCTATAATTATCTTTGGTGATGGGTTTGGTTTGCTTGGGGGTGACTTCCTGCCCGTATTGAAAGAAAACAATTTGGAGAGTAAGCAGTTGCCATTTCATGAGGAGGGAGCTTTCTGTGTGTTAGGTGGCTCTAGCTCCATGGGAATCCAGAAGGGATAAAGATGGAACCTGTGTTCATTGTCAGGACCATCGAGTCAACAATAAACACTGAGGTCACCTACCATATGCCAAGTGTGGGGTGGGGATCACAGAGTTCAAAGGTAGGGCCAGTGCTCTGGAAAAGCTATGCTCCTATGGCAGGACCTGATCTGGGTCTCATTATAAATTCCACGGTAATGTATTACTCAGACTGACCAGATTTCCCTCAGGGACTGCTAAATAAGATCCTTAAGGGGAAAAAATCCTCACTGATTCTACCCATCATGCTAACCTTTACACTGAACAAGACTTCATTTTGAAAAGTCTCTAAGAAGCCAGAAGTTAAGTGGACTGACGTGTGGTTGGTGAACTTTAGCACTCCTTCCTCACTGGCTGTCCCGGCTTTCAGGAGAGCAGGGTTGATAGCTCACTTGATGTAGCAGCCATCATCAAAAGCTGTTTCTTCCCTGATGCCTCTATTCTCACTTTCTGGTTGTGACTGCTCCCCAGGACCAGCTGCACAATTTTCAGGGCTCAGGGCAACTCAGGGCCCATTTAAAAATGACTGAATTTCAAGACAGGGACCACAGAACATTAAGCTATGGATGGACCCCCTGAGCCTGGGGTCTATGTTGACTGCACAGATCCCTTGGCCACCTAAAGGGTAGCTCATATAGTTGACTCCTACACAGGTGTCAAAAGAAGCACCAGCAAAAGGTCTGATCCTGGGTGGAATCAAAATATGGCCCACAGATATTCATTGAACAAACATTGATGGTGCAGACCACTCCAGAACGTCCATCAGGCAGAGTGGTTAAATCTAGTGAGGGCCAACCCCAGAAGGAAATCAGCTGCCTCCTTCTACTCAGCCCCCTCTCCCAGGGCTGAATGATGCAAGCAGGCACAGCAGACACCAGGAACCGCTCTGCAACCCTGCAGCCTCCAGCTGGGCCTTTCCTCATAGTCATTCCAAACATATTTGTCTGTGAGCCCCCTGAAGTGCTTCAAATGCAGCTCAGACATGCCCGTGGATCTGAGCGATCGCAGCTGCCTTGCAAAGGTTGCATAAGCAGAGCACAGAGTCTTTTCTCCTGCTGCCCATGGGGTCCTCCCAGGACTCTGGGCAGCATAGAAACCCTAGTACCAGGCTCCACGAAGGTAAGACAATCACTGAATGTCCCAGCAATTCCAGGGGCCCCTGATACACAGTGACTGCTCAGTACATGAAGACATTTGGCAAACAGACCTTTCTTTGAAGTCCAGGCAAAACTTTTCTGCCTGGGAACATAGCTGTCAGTGGGAGAATGGGTAGATTGGGGGCTCCATCTCTCCTTCCCCAAAAGTTAGGAGTGGGCACTTGGTTTTCTATGGTGTTAGAGCTTCTGCCATTGATGCAGAACTCAGAAGGCTGACTCAGCTTGGTGCTCAAGGCCAAGATGCAAGTGCCCACTCTGTGTGCTCCTGGTTGAAAGAAATCAGATAGGCGTGGTCTAACTAGGGGCAGAAATAATCTCAATCAGTGGTTCTCAAAGTGTGGTCCCCAGACAAGCAGCACCTTAACCTGTCCTCTATTAGAAATGCAAATTCCAGGCCCCACCCCAGATCTACTAAATCAGAAATTCTGAAGCTGGGAACCAGTAAGCATTTAACAAATCTCCCCTGGTGATTCTGAGGTACAATGGTCTGAATAATGGCCCCTCATTGCCTGAAACCATCACACCACTAATTTTCAACAGTAAGCATTTTAAGGACTATCACAATACTAATATCCAAAATTGATGCAGCATTTCTGTTTGCCAGATATTATGCTACAATAGAGACCCGGTGCATGAATTTGTGCACAGGTGGGGGTCCCTCTGGGTGGCCTGTGGGGATCAGGCAGAAATCCATAGTCCAACACTGCCTGCAGCTCCTCCCTCCTACTCATCTCGGCTCCACTGTGTCAGCCATGGGCTCGTCCCAAATCAGTCCTGATCAGGAGAGATGCTCTTGAGGGGTGTGGCCTGCAGGATCCGGCCAAAACCAGCTCTCCAACATCTCCTGAGAAGTCCCAGATTGAGAGAGGGCACACACCAGGCCGAGGGGCCCCATTGATGCATGATTGGGGCTGGGGAGGAACTGCGGGTGGGCTCTAGGGCATGCCCGGCCCCATCTCACCCAATCCCGATCAGGGCCGATCGGGGCCTGCTGGCCGGGGAGGGATGCAGGAGGTTGGCCAGCCAGGGAGGAACCACAGGAGGGCTCCAGGGCATGTCTTGCCCATCTTGCTCTTAACTTGGCCAGGAGCAAGCTAACCTACTGGTCGAAGTATCTGCACCCTGGTGGTCAGTGCACATCATAATGAGTGGTTGAGTGGCCTTAGCATATCATTAGTATATTACACGTTAATTGTTGAACAGTCAACTGGTCACCAGATGACCAGACACTTAGCATATTAAGCTTTTATTAGATAGGATGCTTTTACATGCATGATGATCTTTACAAGCCACCCAGGTTTTGGTATTTTGTTAGAGCAGTTTGAACTAAGACAATTGGGGATCCCTAGCACACTGCTGGCGGGTCTGTATGGGACATAGTTGGGATATCTATGTTCATAGTCGACATCAGTCTTGTGCCCAGATGCATGCAGCCAGGGGCAGGGCTGCGTGTGTATAAGAAGAGGCTTCCTAGCTGCCCACTGGACCTATCTGACAATCCGCCACCAGGAAGCAGGGCTTTAGGGAAATGGCCCAGTGGACCTGGCTGGGTTATGGGGACTCTAGCATATCAGTTTAACATGTACCACACAGCCCCTATGCTGGGCTCTTAGTATCTCTGCCCAGCCAGGCTGATACAGACCATGATTCAGGGTGACACAATAGAAAAGAGGCAACCGTCTCCTGCTTCACACTGACAGCTGATGTTAACTGAGAACTTGCTGTGTTCTCATCTCTGCTTTGAACACTTTACAAATCATTATCCTAACTGAACAATGGGAATGGGAATGTATATTGGCTCATGCATGCTGGGTGTTTTTCAGGTTATACAGCTAGTAACGGATGGCACCAGCACCCAGACTCGGGCAGTCTGGCCTCCAGAGCTGGCTGGGCCCTTAACCACAGCTCTGCCTCCTCTTAAACACAACCTGAAATGGCTACGGAGAGGAATGTGCCCAAGTCCTCCGACCCCAGCCACAACATGGGAACCAGAGCTGAAAGGCAGCACAGCCGTTCGCCCTCAGCCACAACCCAGAGAAAGAGTTATTGTCAATATATGCAGTCACCAAGGCTCTGAGGTTCACAAAGAAACACAAACCTGCCCAAGTTTGTTTAACCGATGGGTGGTGGCTAAGTCAACATGCATGTATGCCACGTGTTCAGTTTGGTGCGAGTCTGATGGCGCATACATTGGAAGAGGCCCCATGGCTTGGTGGGCCTCTTACTGAGCTCGGCTGCACCACCCGGGGAGCCCGAGCCAGAGTTCTGTGTTTGCCTGGATCAGCCCTGCAGAACTCCCAGGGCCTGGCACTCTGCTTGTTTGCTGGTGGTTGTGCTAACACGCTGTCTGGTCCAGCGGGCAGCTAGGAAGCCTCTCCTTACACACACGCAGCCCTGCCCCTGGCTGCATGCATCTGGGCACAAGTCTGATGCCAACATCCTATCTGACACCCTGCCATCAGGAAGCAGGGCTTTAGGGAAATGGCCCGGTGGACCTGGCTGGGTTATGGGGACTCACGCAGTGAGGAGCCAGGTCAGAAATGAATCAAGGGACCAGCGCTCAGTAGGACTTCATGGGGGAAGCATTTGAGCCCAGTCCTTTTCTTACTCGGCATGACGTGAAAAGGCTGATGGAACTCCATTGTGGGGTACTTAAAGCTGTCCACTAGGGAAATTATATTCCCTCCAATTTGGGAGACTGATATTTCCACCCAAAATGTCTAAGAGAGAGTATGGTTGGAGGAGCTTCCTGCCTGGGAAAGGCTGGTGCTTGTTGAAGTTGGGAGGGGGAGGGCAAGGATGGGTGTGTGTCTCCTGGGCCAAATGCAGTCCCCTAAGGAAGGAAGCAGATGGTAGGGCATCTCCAAAGGGATCTTGCACAAGAGGTCCCACAGAAGGGGTGGGATGATCCCAACAGAGAACCAAACAGAAGCCAGAGACAGGGGTAGGGGGAGAGTGCAGCCGTTCAAAGGAGACCCAGCCTCAAAGGAGATTCAGAGGTGAAATCCTCAGAGCTGAGGGCCCCAGTGGACCCAAAAGAAGAGCAAGCTTTTAGGCACACAGCACACAGAGGACCCTAATGCTGAACTTCAATGACAACTTTGCCCTTGTCTTTTAATTCACCCAACTTCCCACCCCTACACCCCTTCCTGATTCTTGAGAGCAAAACACCACCTGGAAGAGGAGAGGGTATGGTGAGGAAGGGGAAAAGAAAATGACTATCAGAAATGGAAGGGGAGAAAAAGTCTCATTGGATGAATGTTCAGAGTTTTAATATTGGACAGAACTGATTCTTAATATCTGAAATTGACCAAAAAATCTCACCATGGGATCTGCCTGAGATTTCACCCAATAGTCAGTGAAGAGCATTCAAGTTCTCAGAGTGTCTGTGACAAAGGAAAAGTTGTTGTTTTCTGACTAGACTATGATGTTCAATTCATGCAATTATACATACTCACACACCACACACACACAAAGCTCTTTTTTGCATTTATAATGATGTCCAGAAAAAGGCAGATTGGTGCTACATGATTCAAAAATAATTCAGTCTTATAATAGTTGTTGGAGAAAGTCAGGTCTACAAAGAATGAAGCAAATGCCAAGGGTAATTCTTAGGTCCTGGGAGAGGGAGCAGGGCCATATGTGAGGGATTTGTTATTAAGAAATCAACACATGACAAATATTAAAAAGACAACACAGAAAATAGTGGGGAGAGGATGGCATTGGGGACTATGTACCCAGGCTGAAAACTCAGTATATCCAATGTGAGAGAGAATATCTATTTTATACCAGATGATTATTATATTGCTTTTGGACATTGTGTGAGCACTGACAATGTCCTTGGAACCGTCAGGATATATGTGTGATCACTGCAAGCAGTAAGTGTTTCCATCACCTAAGTGGAATTTCTTACACTCTTGACTCATAAAATATAAGCAAAAAGCCTTCTCTTAAAAGACGCTTTTCTTCACAGAATAGTTATTTTGCATAGTCACAGGACCTTACTTTTCTAATAAAATCTACTTGACAAGGTAAAAAAAAATGTATGTAATGAAACAAAATCAATGTCATTATCTGTGGGGGAGAAGCAAACTGGCCAATCTGTACTGGGTGGTGGGATCTCTTTCACTCTCCTCAGGGATTGCCTTAAATTTTAGCAGTCAACTCTTAAAACACTTGATTCATTTTAGATTGATTGCTTAAACGATTTTCAAACTTAGTAATAATACTAAACCTTATATTATGTTTTAGGCAGAAACTAAGCAACCCCCAGTACAAAGCCTTTAGGAAGATGGCAGCTTGTTTCTCTCTTAAGTAAAGGTCTAAAATGAAGCAGATGGTCTTGGGTACAGATGGTTCTAATCCATGAGCTCATCCTCGCACCCAGGCTTGGACCCCCTCCCCTCCTCAGCATGTGGCTTCCATTTCTAGGTTGAAGAAGGCTGCTCCCAACGCTTCTGCCACCATTTCCCAGTGGCCAGGCAGGCCCCGGACGCCATGTGCGTCACTTTCCTTCACATGCCATTGGCCCAAATGTGGTCACGAGGCCACAGCGAAGATGGATAATACGGTCTGTCACTGGGCACCAACGTGCCCTGTGAAACCAGGAGTTCTGTTACTAAATGGAAAATGAGAAAATGGATGCAGGAGTGGCAGGGACTGACATCAGCCTCCTCTAGGCCTCGGTAATTGTTTAAGAAGTTGAGCCTGTAATTTCATCCAACAAACATCCAGTGGGATCTTCTTGTGTGCGGTAGTCTATTCTGCATGGAAGTAATCCCCCAAGAGAAAAGGCTTCGTTAGTGTGATGACTTTAAAAGGCAAATCTCAACCGTTTTTAGCTAACTTCACAAACCATCCTTTCCACAGTCATTTCTTTGTGGGAAACTATGGCAGAGGCAAAGCTTTTTCCTCTTCTCACCTGGCATCAATTGAATGGAAATGTTTTGAAGACCCACAGATGGCACAGCCAGGATGAGCTCAGGGCGACTGGCATAATACTCACCAGGTGCCAGGAAACAAACCGTTTGGGACTGGCGGAAAAAGTCACGCCAGGACTCCGGTGATTGTTATGAGGCCTTTTGCTATGTGTCGTTCTCTCCTCATTTTCATGCCGCAAATGTAGTCCTCCCCAAAATAAACACTTTCAAGTTGCCCTTTAGGAGCAGAGGGAGCTCTTGCCTGTGAGGCAGAAGTCGCAGGGTTGATGCTAAGTAGTTGTGTGACTTTGAAAAAATAACCAGCAAGGCCTGGGTTTCTGGTTCTAGAATTCCTCCAGCAAACGTGCACCTGTCACTGGCTGTGCAGGCTCTGTGCTAGGTTCCTCTCTCACCTCCTCGGTTCTTCATGATGCTCTACATACCAGAGCCTCTATAGACCACAGAGGTGGCTATAGCCTCATCACACACACAAAGCAAACAAATATTTGTTATGGCAGAGACTGCTCATTACCCCCGTGTCCATTCTCCTGTTCTTCTATTCTAATAGAGCTCCTGACTTTCACCTGTGCACAGGCTTCCCTCCATCCTCCTTGGTCACTAAGGGTGGCAACACAACCAAGTTCTGGCTAATGGAAGGTGAGTGGATGTAATGTGTGCAATTTCAGAATTGTGTTCTGAAAACTCAGAGGCGTGCCCTCCCATTGGTAGTGAGTCATCTTGGACCGTGTGTTGAGGATGACACCCAAGGATGGCAAAAAATACGATGAAAGAAGCCTGGTACCCTATATTAGTTTTCTATTTCTCTATAATAATTCATCCCAAAATGTAGTGGCCTAAATAACAAGTGTGATCTCATAGTTTCTCCGGGCATGCTTTATTGAGTTCCCAGACATAGGGTCTTCTGCAGGCTAAAAGCAAGGTATTGGCCAGGGCTGCTGAACCTCAGAGCTGGACTGGGTAAGATCCACATCCAAACTCACTCACATGGTTGACAGCCATCAAGACCCAGTTGGCTGTTGACCGACACATCCATTCCTTGCTATGTGAGTTTGTCCACAGGGCTGCTCGCAATATGTGAGCTGGCTTTCCTCCGTGTTAGCCAGAGAGTGAGAGGCAGCAAGATGCAACTTAGTCCTTCCCTATCCCAACCTCAGGCATCAAAGCCCATCTCTTCTGCCATGTTTCTTTGTTAGAAGGGTGTCACTAAGTCCAGTCCACACTCAAGGGGAGGTGGTTATTCCAGGCCCCGAATCCCTGGAGGAGAGGATCATTGGGAGCCATTTTAAAGGCTGGATCCTGACACCATGGATTTGTTTGCCTTCTCAGGTCTGCTTCTGCTACTGACCTCATGGGGACGTCTGTGGTCATTTTTATAATGAATAACCCTGGTCCTCCCTGGCTTCATCTAATAAAAGAAAAGAACAGTTGACCTAAGGTGGGCCAAATCTAGCTCATGGGCTCTTAGAATGGGGATCCAGAGAGGCTGCTCAGTATCTCTTGAGAACTGGACCTCCTGTGATGCTAGGACTGGGTCTGCACATGCATGGGGAAGGGAGAACGCCAGTGTGCAGAGAGAGAAGGAAGAGGCAGGTGTGAGGGGAAGGACTGCAGTGAGGGCTTAGCACATGGCTTCCTGTTGCAAGTCCTGTTGAAGCCTGGCTCTACCCCCACTTCTGGTGTGAGAAGATTCTGGACCTTTCCAAAAATATGTCCTCATTCCCCCTCCCTTTTTTTTTCATTTAAACTAAGTTGAATAGTCTTTGAAATTAAACAATATCTGACTTAGAAAGGTCCTCCGTTTTTTGTGAGTTTCAACACCTAACCTTAACATTGTCTCAACCAGCTCATCATAGCCTCCATTTTCTTATGTCTCTTCTCCTAAAACAATAATAAAGCCTTGCCTAAAAACAGTGAAGCGGGGTCAACAGGGGCCCCTGGGAAGAAACTGTGCAAGGAGGGTACTGTACTAACATATGTCATGACTTGCTTCATTACTTTATTGGAGGTCAGAAAAAAGAGGTGTTTTAGTGCATGGTGTGATTGGCCAATGGGGTGATACACACACTAGCTGACAAAGGATTAACCTCTCTTGCCTTAATCTCTGTGCACCCACAGGCTGCTTGTCTAGGCTAAAAACAAGTTACTCAGCATTCTCATTCCTGCATTGTTAGAAAGAGCCTCTCCTCTGTGAGTGGCTTTGCTCTGGTTCAGTTGAGCTCCCCAATGGCACTCTTAGCGGCAGAGTCTGTGCTAAGATGCCTTCTTCTCCACACACACGCCCCACCCCCTGCAATGTGCTACTCTTCATCTGAACTGTTTACTGTGGAATCCAAGCCAGGGTGCTGGGATGGGTTGTATTTCTTAGTGGAATTCTACACTTCCCTTCCTGAGTCACAGTCTGCATTCCTTTGATGCTTCCTTTGAGCTGGGAGGTCATTTTGCAGTGAAGCTATTGGTCACACAGCCCCTGGAGGACTTGAACCTGACCTTGTCCTAGCAGCTGACCCTCTTGTATAGAAGGAGGCAAAGTGGGATGTGGTAAACAGGAAGACTGCGAGGCCTGCTTGGGCTGAGGAGCAGGAAACAGCAGTGACCACGTTCAGTCCTGTGCCCAGATCACAACCTTAAAGGCTCACATCGCCTCCTGAGCTGGTGCGAAGGTCATTCCAGCAGCTTGGGACTGTCAAGGCAGCAGGAAGAATTTGTCCTAAGATGCTACCTCAAGTATTTCATGGTTTCTGTGTCTGGTGTAAGAAATGAATAAACAGATGGATAAAAGAAGAAGGGAGAGTTAGAGGGAGCAGTGAGTGATGAACCTACCCCTTACCAACTTTTTTAAGCTGTTACCTGACTCCACCTTACGCCTTACTCCCAATCCTTTCTTACCAGGCTGTATTTCTCTATTTCTATAACTTCTATCGTATTAAGCTTTACTTTTATTGTCTTCCCATGCTAGAATATAAGGCCATGAGGTCAGGGATCCTTGTTTATACCCTGATAAACCCTAGGAGCCTAAACAATTAAGTATTCAACAAATATTTGTTGAATGAATCAGTGGATGGATGGATGGATGGATGGATGGATGGATGGATGGATGGATGAATTTCTCTTGAGATGCTTTTAACAATTTTCTTACTGCATCTCTTTTTCCACTTCCCTCTTGTTCTCCAAACTGGGCATGCCCTTTTCCAACCCCATAGAATCATAATCCCATCCATCTTTCAAGGGCCAGTTCCAGTGCCATTTCTGCAATATGGCATCATGGTTAAGAGCCATGCCTTCAGAGTTCAAATTCCTATTCTACTGCTTGCTCACCACAACCCTGATTAAATTACTTCATATCTCTTAGATTTGATTTCCTTACCTAATAGGATTGCTGTGAAGATAAACTGACATAATTTCTAAGACATGCTTCATGAACACATCTCCCCTGATGTTCTCCAATTGGGTGCCTTCTCTCCCTCCTTTGAGTCTCTCTTAAGAACTCATCACATGTTTTCTTATATTCTAGTTATTCTTGAATGTATACTTTTTCCTTGAGAACAGTTTCCTTCTGATACAGCTCTTTGCAAATATATACTCTTAGACTCTCCTTGAGTACTTATAGATGCAGTACCTGGACAAAGGACTCTCAAAGCACAGGAGTAAACATTGCTGGGATAAAGGAGTGGGGCAAGATTAGTATTCAGAGGACGGATGAGACTTTGTCTGGAAGAAATTGCAGGATGGGATATTGTGATGCAGAGACACACCACTGAAAAAAATGTCCACCCACCACAGGCATTTCACATCACAAGCTGCAACTCCATACAAGCTTTTGGGCTAGAGCCCATGAGTAGGCATCAGCCATCTCCTGTGAATCAGAAGCCCCCAGTTCAAAGGGAGTGGGGGAAGGAGCAAGAGTCGGGCCCAGACGTGAGGCAGCCAAGCCTTGGCTTCTGAAGAAAAGGACCTGCCCCTTTCTGTTCCAGGGATCCCCGGGAAAGTCACTTGTGATAAACACTGCTGTGCTTCTGCAATCTGGCTTCTATCCCTTCAACTGGCGGCAATTAACAGCGCTGGGCAAGCCAAGAAAATGCACTGTGAGTATAAACAGCTTGACAGGACATTTATACAGCAGCAATCGGAGCAGAGCCCCCTTCCCTGTTGTGGTGGAGGCCACGGGCGGGGTATTGAGAGCAAGATGCCCATCTTTTTGTCTCTCTGAGATGTGTTGCTTCTGCCAGTTATGTAGGATCCGGCTGAGTTTCAGGAAGGGAAGAGTGACTGGGCGGGGTTGTAGGGAAAGCAGCAGGTAGAGGCACCTTCACCCCACTCCCCTCAGGAACACCAGAGCTCTTTTCCAGGAAGCAGAAGGGAAGAAGTCATGATCAACAAAAGGTCTAATGGACAATCCTCTGTGCCCAGTAAGCACCATCCTGTGAACTTCTATGAGTTTGACTACTTTCGATTCCACATATAAGTGAGATGATGCAGTTTTTGTCTTTCTGTGTCTGGTGTATTTCACTTAGCATAATGTCCTCCAGGTTCACCCATGCTGTTGCAAATGGCAGGACTTCCTTTTTTCAAAATCTGAGTAATGTTTATATATATATATATATTTAATATAATTTAGCATGTATATCTATATATTTACATATATAAATAAACATATTCTCATTACCCACTCATCTATTGACAGAGATTTAGGTTGTTTTCATGTCTCCAAATTTAGGCTATTGTAAACAATGCTAAAATGAGCATGGTAATGCAGATTAACTACCAGGAAAGTGCATATCAAAACCACATGGCTGTTAAAATGGCTGTTATCAGAAAGACAAAAGGATAACTATTGGTGAGGATATGGAGAAAGGGAACCCTGTACACTCTTGGAGGGAATATACATTGATACTAGCTAACTTTTGAAAGCTGAATGCTCCAACCTGAGTTTTGTATTATCCATGGTCCAGGATTAAATAGTTCTCCACTCAGTCCTTCCCTATGTGCCAGGCTGGCTGAATCTCTTGTCCTGGAAAAGGTCTATACAGGCCTCCAAGCACATACATGTGAGTGCATGCCTAAGAGGCAGGCAGCCTTGAGACCCAAACAGTGTCTCTGCCATCGACGGACTCTCAGACCTGTGCAAGTGTCTGACATCCTCAGGTTTGCTTTCTCTGCCTTGGAAATGGGAATAAAGTTCCTATGTATCTCACTGGGGTTGTCCTTAGGGAAAATAAAGAAAAACATGCACCATTTTAGGCTGACAAGTGCCCTCAATGAGGGGTGGCTCTTTTGATTATTACTAAAACATGAAACCTATGTTCTGTGGTGGGAGAAAGGAGAACTGGCTGTTAGAACAAATGTCCTGATGTTACACACCTCGACTTTCTGTTTGAAAAATTTAGGGGGTGATGGGTACGTTTACTATGTTGATTGTGGAGTTGTAGACATCTATCAAAATGTATCCAATTATATACTTTCAAAGTATATGTGATTTGTTGCATTGCAGTTGTACCTCAACAAAGCAGCTAAAAACCAAACATAATTAACATTTAGAACAGCAATGAAAATATCATAATTATAAGGATTTTCAGGCAGGTCATTTATAAGTGGATGGGTAAAGAGGTAAATGAAAACTCCAATATGAAACAACACTATTCAACATGATTATTTACAGTTTTTTCAATACTTGCCCTTTCTCTTCCCTTTCATCTATCCAGATCCTTCATCCTTTAAGATCCAGCTAAGTCCTACCTTCCCTCAAAAACCTTCAGAGTTCACTCCACCTTTTTGCAATTGAACCCACCTATGAGTATCTTAACCCACATACACTCTGATGTCTCAGAAAGCGCCTTGTGGTCTTAACTTAAATCATTATTTCACTTCCGACGTGTCTGTGATGATGTTATGCTTTTGAAGAGAAGACACACCTTTTGTGTCTGTGAGCACACCGTGTTTGCTTGGTCAGCATTCCTTACTGAATGAGAAAATTTAGAGTTCTACTGCCTAGGCTTGACTCTCATCAGCATGAACTCCAAGGAATGGTCCCCAGTCTTCCGTTGGCTAGGAATTTTATGCTATTAAATATTGCTTACTAAATAGACCATCCCCTGGGCCTTGTCTGTTGATCATTTGCTTTCATATGAGTATCTGTCTTAACTCTATTGGTTGTACTCATCCATAATGGCATTTCATGTAAAACTAAGGGCTCTCAAATTTGAGAACCAACCCCCCCACCCCATGCCAGGCCTAGTTTGCTTGGAGCAGAGTTTAAGATGCTTGCTGCAGCCCCTTCCACACGTGAGCAGCCAGCCTGGTTCTAAATCCCAGGTCAGCCTGGGCCCCAGAATGCAAGCTGCGTAGAAACAGCTCCCCAATAACTGAATGGCAGCCCTGATCCCCTTCCATTACCCTAAGCCCTTTCATTTTCTGTTTGTTTGTTTTTAGCTCTCCTGGACGTTTAATGGAGTCAGATGCCACATCTCCCAGAAAAGGAATGACATTTATAACCCGCTTCTGCTCCTGCAAATGGAGGGGTTATCTTGGGATTCCCCCCGCATCAGCACTCCCTGGTGTCTCAGGCGGCTTCTCAGCCCGGTGCCCTAGGAGTCAGCGCCAAGGCTGTGGTGTCAGCGGCCAGGGAGCTTCAGACCGGAGCATAAGATCCACGGTTGAGAGTTAGCAGGACAGCTCTAAGTACCCTCTTCCTGTTTCAGAGGGCTGCTGGCAGGTTTCTGAAAACCTGCAGCTTATTTATGTCTTTAATGCTGGGCTCCTTGCCACTGCTCGCTTCAGGACTAGATGTAGCTCTGTTTAGTATTAAGCCAACCCTCCCACCCTGCTCCCATGTGAATGAGGAAGGATGGGCTCCCTCAGGGTTCAATGCCTGGCAAGGAAGCAAAGTCACTGAGACATGCTCTGGGGAAGCGGCGAGGAGGGTTCTGCTTCTCGGATGTCTGATGGGAGATAGAGAGCAGCTTTTCCGATAGGAACTAAAAATATGGAAATTCTTAGGAGGGAATGCTCTTTCCCCCAAACGGTCTTTGTGGTTTTATTTTTCTTTTAAATAATAATTCATTGCTGAATGAATTGTTGACATTAGCATTTTCTAAACTGGGTTCTATGGTGTCAACAGGTATTTCTTTTGTTAAAAATGTAGGTGGACAGTTCCATGATCAAAAGAGTTTTGGAAGGGGAAGATCTGGAGAACAAAGCTCTGGGAGCAGCCTGGAGAGAGAGGTTTCCATGGTCACGGAGAAGGCAGTTCCCAAGCTAGGCCTGGTGTAGACGAGGCAGACGAGGGGAGGAGGGCGCTGGGGGGTATTCCAGGAAAAAGGAACAAATGAAATGAAAATGCTCTGGGAGAAAAGGGAGACCCCTGGCTTGGGAAGTTCTGTGAGGACTAATCTTATTGGTGTAATTCCAGGAACCTTTTCTCCCTTCTCTTTGCTTTCAGGAGAGACACTGTAAGCAGCCTGATTGTGGCAGCCCCTGATGTTTGCCTCTCCTGAAGCTCCCACTTGCACGTGCATGAACATGCATAGACACACATACTCACATACAGACACACACTCACACACAGACACACAGACTCTCACACACACATACATCTTCCTTGATGGTAGAGCTTTGATTTTGTCTAGGTGTCATGCCCCCCTCCCTGTGATCAGTGAAAGGAACCCCTTATCCTGGTCCCAGAAGATGCATAGGGGTCAGTTTAAGCTACCAGGTAAGTACAGTAATTTCTTCCCCCTGGCCATGGATGGGTTTGAGCATGATCACATAACCCAAGTCTGGCCAATGAAATCTGAGGGGTTGTCCTTTCAGGGCTTCCAGAAAGGTTTTCTATATAAGAAGAGACAGAGCCCTGGAAAGCAGCACCCCTCTTCTTTGCTGGGTGTGAGTTGTCTAGATGACATGCAGCAACTACTGCAACCATCATGCAATGTGGCAAGGGATGTGGAGAGGGGTTGTGAACATTCTGGGAGCAGCAGAACAGAAGGATGCAAACTACCTGGACACTTAATGACAGTCATATGACCGCATTAACCCCAGAACGGCTCCATCTCTAGATGCACTTGGTATGAAGTGAGATAGTAAAGTCCATCTGCTTAGGCCACTGGGAGTTGAGTCTTCAGTTACTCGCAGGTAGATAAGAGTTTTTCTCCTTCACAGAACACTCTAACCCTTGACTCGCTGCAACACCCACCTCACCACTTGGCCAAACTCTTCACTGAGCCCATCAGACTGTAAAGTTTGGCCTTCCAGGCTGCCCCTGGTCAATGCCTTTATTGATCCATGGTTCAGAGCTCAGGTTTTAGATCAGACAGACCTGAATTTAACCCTGGCTATACTGCATGTTCACAGTGTTTTCATGAAAGTAATTTAACTTCTCTGAACCATTGGTTTCCTCACTTGTAAACAGGAAAATGATCTCATTGCTAGTTTTATGTTAAAATTATATGAGGTGATAATAAAAAGAGTTTAATAGTATCCAATATGCAGTAAGTGGTCTATAAGTCATTATCTCAATAATTTTTTTTTCAATTAAAACTTATACTTGCTGTGGGTTGACTAAGACTACTTGATTCAGGCTGGGTCAATCAAATAGCAGTAGGGTGCTGTTACCACATGCAGAATAGTATCATGGAAGTATAAGAATAACTAACAGTGGTACACTGCCTTATAACCTGACATTTTACTAAACATATCTAAAAGTTTGCTTATTCCCAAAAGGAATCTTTTAAATGTCATTCCCATGTCACTGAGGCAAATAAATTTAAAGGAGCCTAAGTTGGTGAAATCTAAATTTTAACAAACTCTACAATCCTTGTTCTTCCTACTACGCTCCCTCTTGCATTCACCTCCATAAAACCACTCAGTCGATTGCTCTCAGGATCCAGTTTTTTGCCTGGCCTCATGGACATTCTGAAGTGTTTTTTTATTTTGTTTTGTTTTGTTTTTTCTGTTTAGTAGCTTGCATGTTAATATTCCTTGAAAATGCTCAGTGGTTCTGAGAATGTCTCTGTCGGGGAGTGGGGAGGAGGAGTACAGGGCAGGGGAGACGAGAAGAATGGCACACAGCCCAGTGTTGTAGATGGGACAGTCCTCCCCTCTGGAAGATTGGGTTTGCTGCTGCACTTTGTATTCGCAGCTCCTGCTTTTTTGGCAATACGTTGTGCCTTCACACTACTTCTTAGCTTTTCTTTGTTTGCCCTGGGGGTGAGACTCGGTGATAAGGAGTCTCTAATGAGGTTTATGTAACTAAGAGTGGACAAGTGCTGTGAAAACTGTTTACCATCTACTGAGTGTCAATAGGGACCACTAGGTGGCTGTCAGGAATACTCATTAAAACAAAGAATCTGGAGGAAGGGAGAAGGTAGAGACGGAGGTGGAGGGGGGGGGAAGAGAGAGTGGTTTCTATTCAGGGAAAATAGGAATGGGTTAGAAAATAGAGAAGAAAATCTTTTGGAAATTCAAAGCCAAAGAAACAGCTTAATGTTTGGCTAAATGTTTGGGAATGTTCATCAAAGTCCGTTTTTACTACTATTCTTGTAGATGACACTTTAAATTGTTCTCTCCCATACTTTTTGAACTTCTTTTGTTATCTTACTCCTTGCTGGGATCTGCCACAGCCAACCCTGGGTAGGTACTGAGAACTGAAGGGGGTCTCATTGGGTAGTCTGCTGCACTTTGCAGTATTTGAATGGGGACTTGCGGTGATCAGAGGCCAGGGTTCTTCAGAATGAGAAGCTCTATTTCTGGGTGGCAGGCTGAAGTAAATTACCATTTGAACCCCTTCCCAGATTTAACTGTGAGAGTATTGGTTAGCTGCTGAGCTACTCAAATGTTCTCTGTGTCTGGGATAACAGTCTCCTTGTATATTTCTTAAATTCATTCTACTTCATAAATTTCAAGAGTAAGAGTATGAATTCTCTGAGATATATTATTCTTAAGAGAATATCTTGGTCAGTGTTTCAACAGAGGCAAAAATTTGTATGAAAACTCTTTAGGAGGTGACACAAGTAGGGAAGTGGAGACATGGTACAGGAAAGGGTGGAAGCCAAAGAAGGGCAGGCTGGAATTTAATCCTATTGGGCAGCTCTGGGAGACAGTGTAGAACATGTCAGAGTTTTCCCAACGGGGGGACCAGGCAGCTGGGGAATTTACCCCCAACAGCACCCCATCTGTCATTGATTCTTGATTCTCAATGGTATTGAGTCTGGTATTTCTGGCCTCCCCTCTGCACAAGCTGTGCTTGATCCTGCAAGCAGGTAAAAAGCCTTCAGGAATAGAGTTCCAGATATTCACTGCAAGCAGCCTTGGGTGTGGAGAGGTGAATGCCAAGACAATATGGGCAGAGCACCAACAGTGCATGTAGAAGGTTATTGCCTTTGTGGTTCTTAACTTTTGAAATGATTATAAGCACTTTCTCCTGATTATAGGCACTGGTCTTTTCCATGGCCTCTGGGAGTGGAGAACGAGAAGATGAAGGTAAGGAAATAACTGTGCATTCTTCCACCACAGTAGTTGCTGACGCTGTAGCTCTGGTCAGCCCTTGACATGGGAGCACACCTTAGAGCCATATGGTGAAAGCACCAACTCTCATGCAGTGTGTGGATGGAAGGAACCTAGAGTCGGCATGCAAATTACTGAAATGTTGATGTGGAACTTTGTGCTGTTTTTAAGATGCTTTTGCTGCAGAATCTCTGAATGGATATTGCTTCTTAAACAGATTAGAACAGCCCTTTCTGTGTTTTCCCCCAACTGGATAAGCTCTTTGAGGACCTAGTATCATGCCGAGTGTACAATGTTGCGTGTTTAGCAAAAAAAAAAAAAAAATATATATATATATATATATATATATATATATATAAATTATTTTTATGTATCTGTTATGAGATATATTAGAAAGAAGATTAGTTTATGAAGACAATCCTTACTGATGAAGACAGCGGGCTCCGCACAGTTGCGATAAATAATAAGGGGCTGGGAGAAATTTCAGGGGTTTAGAGGAGTGATAAATGAGTGATAAATAAGTGGATCGTCTGAAAGCCTTGCAGATGTATTTAATTGTTTAATGTACAGTATAATTTTGGTTTTTAAGACTAAACTAAAAATTAAAATGACTCCAGGGACGGATGCCAGAGGATACGGACTGTTGGATAAAATGCTATGAGGAAGGCAATTTTGACGAGGTGCTGGCTTGGAGCCCGGGTTGAGGACAATGTTTTCTCAAGGGACCTGAGTTGCTGAGAGAAAAGGCTGACTGTGGTCCCCCGAGGGTGGAAGTGGAGTGATGAAGCGTAAGCACCCTGACCCCGGGTCAAAGTTGGAGCCTGCTAGTTGGAAGGAAATTGAGAGGAGGTCAGCATATTATGGGCTTCAGCAACTTAATACCCAATTAGGAGTTCTCAAAACACTTGCTTGTTTTTAGACAATAGTCCTAACCCCTTCAAAGTCCCTCAGTTCACTGTGGGAGTCTCCGAGGGGTATTTCATGTAGGCTCATGAATTTGACAACTACGGTCAGCACACTGAGGCCACCATGGTCTTCTTTTCTGGCCTCTCTCTTGCCCAGGTGTTCCTCAGGCTCATCCTGTGGCAGAATCTCGCCCAGCACTAAATATGGAGGCTGTGGTCCTGTGCTCTCTCACACTGGGTTAGCTGTCAGTATACTCTTGACCAGATAGTAAAGGTGATGCTGGTGGTCATGGCAATAGCTTGGCAGGGGGCTAAGAGTAAAGCACGGATGCAGATACAAAATCGGATTTTTGGAGGCACCTGTTCTGTTTTCCCAGGAGATGGCAAGGAAGTTATCCCCAAGGTAAATGTGGGGAGACCTAGTTGTGAAAGACCTAAATGTGGGAGGCTCATGTCTAGTGGTACATCATTCAAGAATATTCAGGGGAAGAAGAAAATCGCCTAGCTGGTAACAGTTTCTCATTCAAAATAACACCATTGTCTAAAAATTCATTTATCCTATCTAATAAAAGAGTAATATGCAAATTGACTGTACCTCCACCTTGCCCACCAGCCATACCTGCCAGCCAATCAGAGTCAGTATGCAAATTAACTCAACCAAGAAGGCTATGGCCACAGAGAGACCAGGAGGGAGGCTTGGGTTGCCCCTGGCGATGGAGGAAGCCAATCTTTCCACAAACCCTGGCAACCTAGGCCTCCACTTTAGGCAACAAAGCTTCAATGGCTATGCCAGCAGAAGGCTTGGCTCTGTTCCAGGCTACAAAGTTTCAATTGTAGAAGATAAATAAATCCCAGATACCAGGGCCTCCACTTGGGTCGCTGGGGGTGTGTGGCCATCCTGAAAACCACCACAGGTCTGTCTCCTAGGCCACCCCACACCCCAATGGGACACCCACCCTGATCCAGGACACCCTTCAAAGCAAACCAGCTGGCCCCCACTCGTGCATCAGGCTTCTATCCTATCTAATAAAAGAGTAATATGCAGATTGACCATCACTCCAACATACAAGATAACTGCCCCCGTGTGTTCAAAAGATCCTGTCCCCATGTGGACACAAGATGGCCACCACAAGATGGCCAGCAAGGGAGGGCAGTTGGGAGGGACCAGGCCTACAAGGGAGGGCAGTTGGGGGTGACCAGGCCAGCAGAGGAGGGAAGTTGGTGTGACCTGGTCTGCAGGGAAGGGCAGTTTGGGGGGACCAGGCCCACAGGGGAGGGCAGTTAGGGGCAAACAGGCTGGCAGGGGAGCAGTTAGGCATCAATCAGGCTGGCAGGGGAGTGGTTAGAAGGTGATCAGACTGGCAGGCAGAAGCAGTTAGGGGCAATCAGGAAGGTAGGCAGGTGAGCAGTTGGAAACCAGCAGTCCTGGATTGTGAGAGGGATGTCTGACTGCCCATTTAGGCAGTTGGGCATCCCTCTAGGGGTCCCAGATTGGAGAGGGAGCAGGCTGGGAGAGGAAGCAGGCTGGGCTGAAGGACACCTCTCCCCACTCCCCCCCACCCCAGTACTCGAATTTTGTGCACTGTACCTCTAGTATATATATAAGAAATAACCAAAGGTAAAATCCATTGAATTAACCAGAGTAATTGCTTGAAGATTCATTGAAGTGGTGAATTGGTCACATGAATTCTCAGAGTCCGTAAATCCAAGTAAACCAGTACCAGAGCCCACAGCTGCTGCTTCCCAGGGGTTGGGCAGAACTTTGCACAACTGGTTCCAAGGGAATTGAGTTCCTCTTTTACTTTAGTGAAAACTAAGGCTCCGAGAAGTTAATCAGCACGCCTGAATCACAAAGCAAGTAAACAGCAAATCTACACATTCCAAATATAGGCATCTTTTGGCTCAAACTACCTGCCCCTTAATGGGAGGCAACCATAGCGAATACATAAAGATGAGAATATTCCCACATATCCCTAAATCCAGTATGTTTCTCACTGGCGCTGATAGATATAAATTACTCAATTCAGACATCAGATGCTGATATTAACCAGCAGCCCCACACCCGTGTCTGCCTTAGAATCCTTCTACCTCAAATAGAAGGGAGTGGTAGGGCAGGCAGGAGCAGGAACAACAACAAAAAACAAACACAATAAAACCAACAGGCTGCCTGGCTTTATGCGCAGAGAGCAAATGAAGAGCGCTGGTCAGGGAGCTTCGACATGACCTCAGTGACCAGGGCAGCTCATCAAGATTGATGGCCAGTGGATTCCACAGCCAACATTAAATTACCAAATGACACCTGCGAGGTCCAGTCTCCTCTCTCCCCCATGCAAACATCCTAATCTCCGCAAATCACCCCATTTAAGTTTCTCCTCTTTGATGGCAGCTCTATCTCACCTCTCAGTGCCCTGATCTGACAAGAGTTGGAAGATGTCAAATACCTTCCATTCCTTTCACCCAGGTTACTTTTATAGCATCCCACTTAAACAACTCTCCATGGTCAGGTCAACTCTGCGCAAGAAAAAATTGTCAGACTTCATAAGGAAGATAGAAGACTTGCCCTTCACTTTGTCCAACCACTAACTCGGGAAATAAAGTTTTCTTGAGCCTGGGACCCAAGGTCACACGGTGAGATATTAATGATAGTAGTGGGGTTGAGAAGGAGCCTTGGAACTATCCCGGGAGCCTGTCTTGTGCGACTATGTGAGAGATACTCCTGAGAATGCCCTTTCCGCCATGCCCCTATGAAGAGGCAGTGAAAATAACACCTCACATGACTGAGAAAAAGAGAGGGAGTAGCATCTGAACTTATACCAAGAGGGGACCTATAAAGTGGGGACTTGAGAGTTGTTGGGGAGCCACCCCTCTTATTAAAACCAAATGGAGACCCTCCAATGCTTAGCACTGGAAGCAAAAGCCCCAGGAGGGGACGATGAAATGACCAGTGGCCCCCACTAGTGCTATTAAATACAGTGTAAGGTTAGAATTCATGTGCTAGAATCTGACAGATTTAGATTTAAATTCAAATTCCTTTACCTCAGAACTGTGTGGGGTTATTAGGGAAATCATCTAAGTCCTCTGAACCTCACCTTTGCTATCAGTAAATCTGGTTAATAATATCTCTCCTACATAGCTGGGTGAGGGGGGCATGAGCTGGAGGGCGTGGAGAATGCCCTCGGCCAGGTGGATGTCAGCTGGAAATATTAAGACAGCATCATCTTCTCCTTAGGGTTTGGTCACTGTTACAATGCCACCTCCAATTAATTCCCAAAAGGATGGTCATTCTCTCTCCTTTAATTTACTATGTTTTTTTTTCCTGTAAATATATGTATACATGGAAATATATTTACAAAGCTGCAATCTTACTAGTAAGTGGTAGAGCTAGGATTTGAACCTGTGTCTGACTCCAAAGCCACAGTGAAGACTTTTAGATAGTCCCAACCAAAAGCACAGGGCTATTATGTTTGGAATCCTCAAGTGCCAATCACATTTCTGTACCTCCCTGCTCATTTCCTTCCCATCCTCCCTCCAAAGCAAGAAGAATGTTCTACCAACATGATGGGTGAGAAACCCATCCCTCTCAAATTCCTTCCTCCATGGCTATGGGCAGAGGACAGAAGGAATGAGAGCAGCTAAAGATATGAGCTTAGACAGTGATTTTTTTTTAAGTGCCTTTTAGATTGACTGTGATCGTGTTCAGAAGATCAGGCAAAGTCTACCAATGGCAGATTTGGCCTGATTGTTTCTGATATAGGCTGATGGGCAGTCAGTCCCATTAGGAAAAAGACCTAATTTTCCAACCAGCATTTCAGCCCTCCGGGTTGTGCCATAAATGTTGGGGCTACAGAGATGATAACTCCTGATACAAACAGAAATATTTATTCTGAATTATCCTTCTACCTTAACTACCCATCTATGATGGTTACTTGAGTGGCTCACAGGGTACCTAGATATTTGGGTGAACATCATTTCTGGATGTGTCTGGGCAGGTGTTTCTGGATAAAATTAATGTTTGAATCTGCAACTGAGTAAAGAAGACTGCCTCCGCAAGGTGGGTGGGCATTAGTCAACACTGGGATGGCCTGAATAGAACAGAAGGCAGAGCGATGGGGTATGGCTCTCTGTCTGACTCCTAGAGCTGGGGCACTGGTCTTCTCTTGACCTGAGACTGGGACTTACAACTGGTTCTCAGGCCTTTGGGCTCAGACTGAAACTACACCACCAACTTTCCTGGGTCTCCATCTTGTATACAGCGGATCCTAGGACTCCCAGCCTCCATAATTGTGTGAGCAAATTTCTTATAATAAATGCCATATATGTATATATGCAAATATGTCTTCTATTGGTTCTATTTCTCTGGAGAACCCTGACTAATATACTATATGATCTTTAATTCCTCTAAAAGCTACTCAAGAGCAAAACTACACCCTATACCAATTCTCTCTCTAATGCCTCAACTCAAAAAAATACAACATATATATATA
>JAAGEH010002528.1:25106739-25120786 GCA_011751065.1 Lasiurus cinereus
TATATATATATATATATATATATATATATATATGACTAAATGACTGAATAACTGAATGATCAGTTGAACAGTCGCTATGAGGTGCACTGACCACCAGGAGGCAGATGCTCAATGCCTGGTAGTCAGTTTGTTCCCACAGTGGGAGTGCTGCTGAGCTGACTGACCCATCTCAACAGCCCGGCAGGCAGGCAGCAGCCACTCACTCCCACAGTACTCCTGCAGGTCCAATCTCTAGGGAATGGGCCAGGCACTGATGGACTGGCACTGCTGGCATGATCCCAACAGTGCCACTGGCCTCCTGGAAGTCGGTCCAAGGCACCATGGCCGCTTCACCTCCCTAGATGCTCCACAAGAAAGAAAGGATATAAAAGTGGTTCCCAACAACCGGTGTGAATGTCAGCAAGGAAGGATCTGGATCCCAGGCTGGCTAAGCCATGGAGTATGGCTCACTGCCCACCCAGAGAGCTGATTGCCTCCTGGACCCCTGCTCTACCTTGGGACGGGTACCAGATGCAGGGTTCATGGCTGGCAAGCATCGCTATGGCAGCACAAGGCTCTCCTGATCAGGACTGACTGGGCATAAGCCTGCAGCAGGTACAGAGAGTCCCTGAAGAGTGGAAGTGCAGGCAAGCAGAAGTGACAGGTGGCGTTGGACTACCAGTTACAGCCCAATCCCCACTAGTCACACAGGGGAATTCCACCCATGCACAAATTCGTGCACTGGGCCTCTCATGGGTTAAATAATATTTTCTTTATGGACTTCTGTAATAGGATGATATTTGCAAAGAGTATCATATGGTAGCTAAACATTAAGGATATTACCATATGAATCAAAATCAATTCCAAGTGAAAAAAAATTCAATATAAAAACCCAAACAACCTACCCAATGAAGAAAATGTAATATGTATCAAAATTCTAAAATAGGAATATTTTTTCTAAACATAGATATAACAGAATAAATAATAAAGGAAGAGATTAAATTGGTTTTACTACATCTTAAAATCTAGAGTTCAAGTTAAAAATAATTTTAAAGACTAGGATAAACTATGTGTTAAAAATATGTTTGAGAAAGAAGTAAAAAATAAGGTTGTTTTTCTCAATATGGAGCTGATAAAAATAGATAACAAAAACACTAAGATACCAGTAAAGAAAATAACTTGAACAAAAATTCCCAAAGGATGGTGAGAACCCACATAAAAACCTGTTTGCAAATATTTTTAGACACTTTTTTGGTGATTGCCCAAAGAGCAAACAACCAAATATCCACCAGTTGGTGAATAGATAAACAGATCACGGCACTTTCATACAATAGAACACCAAGCACTCTGCTAGACAAAGGAGCAAGTGACTTGATATATACAACCATGAGGCTGAATCTCAGAATCATTATGCTAAGTGATGGAAGCCAGACATTCCATATGATCCCATTTGTATGACATTCTGGAAAAAGAGAAACTATAGGAGCAGAAACCTGATGAGAGGATGTGAGGTGCTGGGGACCTGAGGAGGAGATTCACTACAAAGGGACATGGGAGAACTTTTTGAGGTGAATACAATATTTTATATGTTGGCTGAAGTGATGGTTACATTTGCCAAAACCGTGTATCTACAAATAATTAATTTTACTGTATATAAATTTTCCCCAATAAACTGTTTAAAAAGAACAATTAGAACATGTTTCATAAGACCAGTAATCAAATAAAATGAAAATTAACATGGCAGAGGTCATTTTTAACCTAATAGATTTATAAATGTAACTGGTAATGGCCAATTTTGTCTAGATTTCATGTAGTGATGCTGGTGATGTGACTAGGAATAAATCTTTTGTAAATAATTCTTGAAACAGGTATCAAGCGTCATAAAATTGTTCACTCTTTGATTTACAAATACCATTTACGGGAGTCTATGCCAAGGAAATTCTGAAAAAATGGCTTGAAAACCATCATGTTCATGGAATAATTTATTGCAGATTATTTATAATTTTAAACAGAGCAACTCAATTTCCAATAGTGGGGAAATGACTGCTTGAATTATTATGGTAATGTTATGGAAATACCATTCAATACTTAAAATGGTTGATATAAAGTCTATATAACCACATATACATATGGGAGTGTATATGATGTAATGTTATTGAAGAAAGCCAAAGACAGACTTAAACATGAATTCTGGAAAGTAAGTATAGCGATTAAGAGCCTAGATTCCAGAACCAAATGCCTGAGTTCATATCACAACCCTCCCACTACCAGCTGTGAGCTTGGGCAGCTTACTAAACCTCTCTGATGTTCAATCTTCTCATTTATAAAACAGAAAAATTAACAGAAGTTTCCTTATATGTTTTTTCAAAGTTAAGTAAGTTAGAATATGTCACATAAAATTTTTACTACACCACCTGGCACAAAGAAGGCACTTTAAATAAGGGTTTGCTCCATTGCTTTTTCTCTGCAAAGGATTGAACAAAATTAACACAATAATATTATTTTGACATATGTGGTTGTAGAATTAGTATATTTGGATAGTTAAGGTTGTGGGCAATTTGTTCTTTTTTTTATTTTTGTATTTTAATGGGTTGCATAGATCTCACCGTGGATTTATGTTCAGATTTCACTAAATAGACTATATCTCAGATTTTTTTTGTTTTTTGGCTTGCTTGTTAATAGATTTCCAAGTGTTGGTATAACTGAAGAACTGAAGAGGCATGTATACCAATGATCCATGTAAATCCAATTGAAAGTAACTCTCCAAAAAATAGGCAAACCACAAAATACAGGGCATCCCAAAAAACATGTACACACACTTTTAACAGCTGATAGCTCAGTTATTTCCTTCTTTTTGAGTTGCACTAAGCTTTAAACAAAGGAAATTCATACTAAAATGCTACTGGAAATTTGAAAATGCAGTTGAAGTATAAACACTGACTTTATAATCATTCAAAGTGTGTATACATTTTTGGGGACACCCTATAGTTTGAAAGCAATCAGATCCATGGAAATTCTATTGAAAATTATTATGTTAAATAATTAGAAGGTGCTCAATTCCCAATAATAGGAGAATGTTAAATTATAAGCTAGCTACTAAAGGGAATATTGCTAATAATTTAACTTATGATTACAAAGAGTATGTATCTGAATGTGAAAAGATTTTCAGCATCACTAATCATCAAAGAAATGCACATTAAAACCACCGTGAGATCTCACCTCACACCTGTCAGAATGGCTATCATCAATACATCAACAAGTCTTGGTGAGAATGTGAAGAAAAGGGAACCCTCATGCACTATTGATGGGGGAGTAAATTGGAAAACAGAATAGAGGTTTCTCAAAAAAAAAATAGGTAAAAAGGTAACTGCCTTATGACCCAGCAATTTCTCTCTAGGTATTTATCCAAAGAAATCCAAAACATTAGTTCAAAAAGATATATGCACCTCTATGTTCATTGCAACTTTATTCACAGTAACCAAGATATGGGAGCAACCCAAGTAGCCATCATTAGATGAGTGGGTAAAAGAGTTGTGGTACATATATACAATAAATTATTACTCAGCCACAAAAAAAGGAATGAAACCTTGCCATTGGAGACAACATCGATGGACCTAGAGGGTATTATGCTAAATGAAATATGTCAGGCAGAAAAAAGACATGTCACTAATATGTAGAATCTAAAAAACCAAGTAAATGAACAGATAAAACAGAAACAAATTCATAAATATAGAGAACAAATTGATGATTGCCAGATGGGAAGGGGATTAGGAGGAGGGGTGGAAAAGATAACTGGATAGAGAAGTACAAATTGGCAGTTACAAAACAGTCAGGGATGTGAATGAAGTCCAGCACAGGGAATATAATTAATAACACTGTAATAGCTATGTGTGGCGTCAGGGGGCACTGGACTTATCAGGGTGATCAGTTCCTAAGGTAGATAAATGTCTAGCCACTATATTGCACACCTGAAACTAATAAGATATTGGATGTCAATTGTAATTGAAAAAAATTTTAATTTTTTTAAAGGTTCTATAATCATATCTACACATGGAGCTGGGGGCAATACAATGTTAGCAGAGAAAGCTAGATAATTCCTGTGTCTTGAAATAAAGCTCACAATGCCTGAGCGAGAGTTGGGGTCCTTTCTCTTGGGTCCTCATGCTCTCCAGTGTCTTGGTACTTCTTACTCTGGGAACGGGGGTCGTCAGTTTTCCAAAGCAGCCATGGCTCTCTGGGCCCCGCAGGGCTTGCTTGCACATCAGCTATGTGCTGGGCGGGGCGCAAGGAAAGCCCTTTCACATGGAAGGCCCATCACTATCTCAGCGCCTTCTCCATGTGTGTTCTGCGCAGCACTGCGTGCCAAGCCCAGACTCGAAACGCATCTGGGGAAATGTATGCTGACACTCGGTTCCACATCTGGAAATGCTGAGGATCAGTTATGACTTAGCATTGTGGTCGTTCCCAAAAAAAGTAGAAATGAGCAAAACATCAGACCTCGCAGGCAAGCATTCTTCTTTCCAGAAACAGATTTTTCAAAAATGGAATGGATTTAAATGTTCAGGCCACAAAGTAAAATTTTCCAGTGTTTAGGTCCTGGCTACAAGGAGACCTATTTTAAATAATACTCCCTATTTGAATTTTTTTTTTTCTTCCAAGACTTCACATGTCTTTTAAGAACTTGGTAATGTAAATCCTGTGCCTTTGACCTTTCTGAGGGGGGAATGTTAAAAAGAAGCAATTGGAAATTTTTGTAAAATTAGAAGACCAATGAAAAACAGAAATAAATTAAAGGAACTTTTTATCATTTTATTTTACATAAAAGAAAGTGGTCAGCTAAAGGCAACCAAAGTGTGTACCTAATGATTTAAAGAGAGTTGTATCTATATTTTTCCTGTTTTGCTTCATAGTTGTATAATGCATCCTTCAGTAGAGGAAAATGATATTGTTTATTTATGCCTTGATGGAGATAGAGGAAAGGGAATTGATTGAAAATATTTTAACATCATGAAATACTTGGTTGATCAATAAACTGCTATTCAAAAGTGCTATACTGGCCGAGACCGGTTTGGCTCAGTGGATAGAGTGTCGGCCTGCAGACTGGAAGGTCCCAGGTTCGATTCCAGTCGGGGACATGTACCTTGCTTGCGGGCACATCTCCAGTGTGGGGTGTGCAGGAGGCAGCTGATCGATGTCTCTCTCTCATCAATGTTTCTGACTTTCTATCCCTCTCCCTTCCTCTCTGCAAAAAACCAATAAAATATTTTTTTTAAAAAAAGTGCTGTACTATATACTCTCCCTCTCTCTTATTTTTCAACTAGTGGCCTGGTGCATAAATTTGTAAGGGAGCCAATCAGGGTAAGGGGGCTGATCAGGGGCAGGGCTGGAAGGGAGGGGGAGGCCACAGGTGGTTGGCCAGCGGCCCCCACCCCCTGGTCAAACTCTTGGTCGAGGGGACACTTTGCATATTAGCCTTTTATTATATAGCTGTCATTGTTTTATAGGGCCATTTGTGGTGGATGCAACTCTGCTAAATCATCTCTGAGAGGGCTCTCAGCCCTTATCCCAGGCACAACATTGCTGCATTCAGCCTCTGCACAGATGTTTGCTCGTATGGAT
Source organism: Lasiurus cinereus (assembly GCA_011751065.1). Taxonomy (NCBI): domain Eukaryota; kingdom Metazoa; phylum Chordata; class Mammalia; order Chiroptera; family Vespertilionidae; genus Lasiurus; species Lasiurus cinereus. The sequence goes on from JAAGEH010002528.1 coordinate 25,112,338, forward strand.
GCTCGTCAGCTGTGTGGTGGTGGTGGTGATGGTAGTGGTGTGTGTGTGTGTGTGTGTGTGTGTGTGTGTGTGTGTGTGTTGGCAGAAGCAAGGGTTACTTTTAATCTGGGTTTTTCTGGAAGATCTTCATGCATATTATGGCTGAGCACTATGAATGATGGAGTAGCACTAAGTGCTCTCTTCATTTCTCTGTGCCAATAAGACTGTCCTGACATGGCAGGCGAGACAGACCCCCCACCCCTATCCACTGAAATGGGAAGCCGGCGGGATTTGATTCACCATGGCCAATGAAATCAGACCACCCTTGAGAAAAGCACATGCACGTTGTTCAGGGTCAAGAGATCCTATCAGATACAGACATCCAGGCCTGGAGTCCTTGGAGTCCTCGGCACGGTAGTGTTCAGTCAAGTTTTGAAAATCTGCTTTTGCCTAAAGTGCATCTGACATTAGGCAAGTAAACACAGTGTAAACCTGGACATCTGACCCTGCACCATGATGTGGCATTTCCTCAGACCCCAGCAGTCCAGTCAAAGAAGCAACCCTGGCGGAGAAGTTAAAAACATGGGCTCTGGAGCCAAACTGCCTGGATTTGGACCCTGCTCTGCCCCTTCTTAGCTGGGTGATTTGAGCAAGATACTTAACCTCTCTGTTTATTTATCTGTCATCGGGATATGCTCATTGTACCTATCTTATATAATTATTAGGAGGGTCCATATTTACAATGTGCCTGGTAAATGGCATATAAATGTCTGCTGAATAAAACGAACAGATTTGCAGACACGATTTTATTCCTGGTTCCACCTGTTTGCCTCCAGGGATTAACAGCAGATTTCTTGCTTTTCTGGGATGTTTTATCCTTGACTTTCAAACTAAATTTACTTAGGTGGGAATAACCTTGCCATTGGAGGCAGGAGCGCTGAACAGAGACCATGGACTCACTGCAATATGAACCCGGGTTAAAATACAAATTCAACTCGCCACAACTAACGGATTTGAGACCGTCTCTTAGTTTTTCTGAACCCAAGTTATTTTAGTAAATTGGGAACAATATGAACCTCTCAGGGCTGTTGTAAAAGCAATAAAAGTTCTATGGGAAGTACTTGGCACATAGTCTGGTGGGAAAAAGTTCTCTGCTTGATAAAGATCTGGGCTTTATCTTTTCGCTTTAACCTCCCTGCATTCAACTGGTTCTTGTACAATGTTCAAAGCCTGGCTCCATGATTCACAGTAGATTTGGGGGTGGTCTCGATGCAAACAGTTGAAACCTTCTTTCTATTCTTTGGGTGTTGTTCCTATTAATGTTTTTCTTAAACCATGTGTTTGTCTGTTCACTTAATCTGAATCACCCACCCAATGATACTGGTGAGATCCGAAGAGCTGGTGAAAACTCTGTGGATTGGAAAGAGAAATTCTCCAGACTTAGTTTGTTGATCTTTAAGATCTTTCAACAAATGTTTCCTGGGAATTCTCTACACTTTTGTTGTTTTTGAGACTCCACACCATTAAGCAGATGTCACCAGAAGTGGCTTGCCTTTTAAAAGTGAGTTTTTTAAGAGATAGTTTAATATACCTTTTTTTTCCCAATTAGAACTTAAATGTTTAAAAAGTACATGACTTTCTATTGCCCAGTGTTTGTCTCATAGGTTCTTTCTGAACACAGATTATTTTTTTTCTCCCCAATGTCAAGTTCAAGGCCCCCAATCGTCCTTTAAAACCTACTTAAACATCGAGCCGGTTTCTCTCCACCGTGTTTGCTGACGCAGGGGCGCCTGTGCTTGTTTTTCAAAGGCCTGGCCGTTCCCTGGGTCCTGTTACTTCACTCTCTGAATGTTTCCCAGGAGAAGGGCCCACGAGCTGTTAGTGTGTCAGTGCTTCTGTCACAGATATACCAGCAAATCATGAGCTCCTGGGGGTGCAGGCACCCCGCCCCCTGCCCTGGAGGTGCTCTCAGCCGTGGAGACACAATGCACTCTCTCCAAACAGATGACAAGCCCTGTGCCGTGTGATGCTCCACCAAAAATAAATAAATAAATGAAAATTAAAGTTTCCTGTGATCAAGCAGGCTAAGAGATTCTTTGGAAAATAAGTTGTAAATTACACTCCATTCGCAGTCACAATGCACATGAGCATATTAAAGTTGCCATGAGTTTCTTAGTAAAGAAATTTAACTTCACCTTGTGCTACCTAGAATTGTTTAACCTGGACCCTGGGAACTTGGGGTTCCGTGGGAGATGTCGTGGGAAACATTCTTTTACATTAAAGAATCCTTTGACTCAGGAAGTCAGCTGATGCTAGGTGAGGACACCGGGAATTGGCCCATTTTCCCATCTTCTTTAGAACCATTTCCCTGGCACTGGCATGGAGAATCCTACCTCGTTAAGCATTGTGCCTTGATGGCTTAAGAATATGAGTATGCAACCATGGAATATTATGCACGTTAAAAAAGAAGGAATTCCTGTGATTTGTGACAACACAGATGACCCCGGAGGATAGTGGGCTAAGTGAATAAGCAGTTTCAGAAGGACGAATACTGCAGGTTCCTTTTCTAGGAGGTGGCTAAAGTCGTCAGACTCATAGGAGCAGAGGAGCATGGGGTTGCCAGGAGCTGCAGAGAAGACAATGGAGGGCTGCTGTTAGATGGGTGTATAGTTTCTATTGTGCAAGGTGAATGAGGCCAAAGATCTGCTATACAAATCTTTGGTTAGCCACGCTGCATTGTGCACTCCCAACTTTGTTAAGATGGGAGACCTCGTGTTAAGTGTTCTTACAACAACAAAATGAGTGAACAGAAATAACAGAGGAGCACAGAAAATTTTATAGAGGTGATGGATGTCTATTACTTTGTTTGTGGTGGCAGTTTCATTGGGAGTATACACATGTCCAAACTCATCAAATGGTACACATTAAATATGTGCAATTACTTGGATATCAAAGAGCTTCACAGATAAGAAAAAGCTAACGGAGTTCATCATCACCAAAGAAGTATTATATGAAAGGCTAAAAGGTATTCTTTAAGAAGAGGAAGAAGGAAGAAGACCTCACCGGTTTGGCTGAGTGTGATAGAGCATCAGTCTGCAGACTGAAAGGCCCCAGGTTCAATTCCGTTCAAGGGCATGTACCTTGGTTGCCAGTACATACATCCCCAGTAGGGGGTGTGCAACAGGCAGCTGATCAATGTTTCTCTCTCATCGATGTTTCTAACTCTATCCATCTCCCTTCCTCTCTGTAAAAAATAATAAAAGAAGAAGAGGAAGAAGAAGAAGAAAAAGGTAAAGATAAAAATTATGAACTCAAATATTTATCTATCAACAAGTGAATCTAAAAATCAAGTGAATAAAAATATGATGAACAGAATAAACTGGTGAACATAATAGATTCAAGAGCATAGAAAGGAAGTGGGCTGTCAATTCTTGGGGGGAAAGGGGTGTGGGGGTGCAGAAAGAGACTGGAAAAAAAATCATACACCTATGGATAAGGACAGTGGGGAGGGGATAAGGGCAGAGGGTGGGTGGGAACCAGGTGGAGGGGAAGCTATGGGGGAAAAAAGAGGAACAATGGTAATAATCTGGACAATAAAGATTTATTAAATTTAAAAAAATAAAAAAGGAGTATGTGTGCAAGGGGGTATGAGTGTGCATGTATGTGCACTCTCCTGCATGTCTGTGTATGTGATCATATTCCTGAATCAAGTGGGTTATCTAGGGTTATCTAGTAGTAGTATTTTTGCATATTTACTCATCTCTACCCTGCAAGCACACATCATTTAGAATGAGTTACATATTTGGAGAAAATACCTAAAAAAAAAAAATGAAACACAATTGGTACCTGGCAGAGGCTAGAAAAAAGACATCGCAGCAAACCGTCCTGAGGGCCAGTTACCCTGAGACTCTCCTGAAACGGCTCCCACTGAAGGCCCCGCTGGGTGCTTGGTGAGGCTTCCTGGCTTGTCAGCATCTCCCTCCCTCATTCTCCTCTGCAGAAACAGGACTAAGAACTCAAGCTACTTTTAGGCTTGTCCAATAGCCCCCATCTCTCCTGAAATAAAGCCCTGTCTCTTCTTTAAAAGTTCCACAAGGCTTAGCAATATCCGACTCCTGCCTTCACTCAGATTTCCCATTTTTCCTGCTTCATGTGTTAAATATTCTCCCAGTTCTCACAATGTACTCTCTGTGACTTCTTTTGCTTAAAACTCTCTAGCCCGTCTGCATCTCTCACCAAATTCTCCCTGACCCTGACCCTGACCATAGCCCTCTGCCTCGCTGATTTCCTCTCCTTTTTTTATGTTGCAGTCTAGACATCATTTCTTCCAAAATGCCTTTCGTGACCCTTCCACAAAGCTGGGTTGGCTGACCCTTGTCTGGCCTCCCTTAGCAATCATATACCCATTTCATAGCATTCCCTACACGGCACTATAATTCAGCCTGTTTATTGATCTGGAACCTCCGATAGAATGGAAGCTCCATACGGCTACATTCTCTCTCTATTGGTCTCCATTGTATCCCCTGGGCCCAGTGCAACACCTCTAACACAGCAGCTGCTTAGTAAGTACGTGCTGAATGAAGGAATCAGTCAATTAGTGGATCGATCTTAGCCTTCTTTCAAAGTTACAGCAGTAAGATTCTATCATCCGATTCCCAAATCTCAAAATTGCATTCCTACACCTGTATCTCACAAGGAATCTTCCTCAAACATTTGGAAGGTGTGTCTTATAGTGGGGGAGGGGAAGTGGGCTCCCTCTAATGGACAAAAATAAAGTACAACCTCATGTTACCTGCTCCTTTATGTTTGAAAGAATGAACCAGGGAGGGTTATTCTTCTATCTCATCAAGCTTTACATCTAATCCAGGGGATGGGGAGCGTTCAACCCATGGGCTGTATAAGGCCCATCAGATTATTTGGTCTGGCCCTGCCAAAGCATTAGGGGTAAGTTAATTACATGTTTGACCAAATATAGCAGGCTGATTTTTAAGTTGATAATTTTGTATAGCCTGCAAATGCTGTTATAAATATCCAGATGGCCCTTGGCAGAAGAAAATGGTTCCCCACCCCTGATCTAAACAATCAGATTCAAAGCCATGTCATTGGGCCTCTGCAGCAGTCTTACCAGAAAACCTGCTTCCCATTTTCATGACAAATCATGCTTGTTTAGAGCTCTGAGAATCTCACTTATATTTTTTAGCCTCATTGCACAGTAAAAGACAGACACACATACTCACGCATGGGCTCACCAACACCCTTCTTCTCCACTGTTCTTTTACAAAATCTTATCCAGCTGCCAAACTCATATTCTAATAGGATGACAAGAAACTATTTCCCTAACATACAAATGAATCAGTCTGTGTCAGACAGGACAGTTCACCACAACGCCCTTCCTGGTTGGAAAGTAAAGCTTGTAAGCTGGATACTTTCAGAGAAACAAATTACTCCTGGCTGCAGAATGAGATGAGTATATAGTTGACCAAGAAAAACACAAAAAAACCCCGAGGAGATGAATTACTTGAAATGACAAGGTCTACATTCCTGGGGCCAGATAGCCAAACTATTTTACCCCCTTAAGATATGATGCTAGAGTTAGTCAGACATTTCCAGGATTTGTGCCTTTTGGAAAAATATGTTGACCCCGTTGCAGGAAATGGCTCTAAGAGGGACATGTAAGCAAATCCACTGCAGAATAAAGCTTTTGAATGGTATTACAGGGCAGTTTTCTCCACATCCCTGCCACCACCTCAATGACCGGAATGGTGGAAAGAGTTGGACGGCAGTTGAAGGTGGCTCAGGGAGTATAAAAGTGTAAAATGACTCTCTAGTCAATAGCTGTAGAGAGACCCAAGATCATGTAGTTTTATTCTTTTCAGTTCTCTGTGTTGTCCAGATCCCAGCACAATTCTATTCTTTTTTCTGTTCTATTGGTTGCCCATCTGTCAAAGCTCATTCTTTGCTCTCTGTACCCTTGGTGTGTGATACAAGTTAAAAGGTGTCCAAGAATGTAGGGTATGCCTTGTAGGGGATGCTGGTATATTAACTATGGTAATAGTAGCTGCTGAAACAGATAAACTCCAAGATCTCTGCAACTGAATACAGTGGAAGTTTATAAAGGCCAATGGGCTGGAGGTGGGGTGTGAGGAGACTATGCCACAGTGGAAAATAACATCTTAGAGGCACACATCCAGAAGTACAGAGCTCTTTCTCGTCAGAAAATAATGAGTTGGTGATTTCCTTAGTGTGAACCTGCTTCCACACGATTCAGCCTGTATCCCTGGCAACTAAGGGAGGCTTTGTGGCTCCAACCTTTCTAATGCCGTGACCCTTTAATACAGTTCCTCATGTTGTGGTGACCCCCAACCATAAAATTATTGTTGTTGCTTCTTCATAACTGTAATTTTGCTGCTGTTATGAATCATAATCTAAATATCTGTGTTTTCCGATGGTCTTAGGCGACCGTGCTAGCGGTTCTCAACCTGTGGGTTGCTATTTTCCAGTGTCACCCAAAGGGGAGACCTAGAATAAAACAGAAGTTTTATACCGCTCCTGTGACTGATGGATGTCAACAAACTCTCAACATGGCTCTTCTTCTACCATCTGTGGCGGGGAGAAAAAATATTTAAATGAGGCCCTAATGGAGTTCTTTCAGGAACTATCAGCTATTTCTCAACATGGTCTTTTATTTATGACACAGAAGAGTGTTTTAGTGTTAGAGTGTGTTGTTCGATTCTTGAAGTTTTATTCTAGGTCTCCCCTTTGGGTGACACTGGAAAGTAGAACTGACCCATTTGCAGAACTTGAACCCCGTTGGCAGGAAGACTTCAAGCCATACCAGATTTCTCGATGAGTGAGATAACAAAATACCTTTGTTTGTCTGTTGCTGGCAACCAAAAGCATCCTAACTTGTGCAAAGTTAAGCCCACCACAGCAGCCATCGTGGAAAATAACGTCTTAGAGGCACACATCCAGGAATACAGAGCTCTTTCTCGCCAGAAAATGATGAGTTGGTGATTTCCTTAGTGTGGACCTGCTTCCACACGATCCAGCCTACATCCCTGGCATCCGAGGGAGGCTTCGTGGCTCCAAACAGAATTACTCGGAACTGTACATCACGTTGCACCCATCACCGCTGGCTCTGGATTCAGGTTATAATAATGGCCTGCGGAGAACTGCAGGAAGAATTACAAAATAAGGAAGGAAAACAGAATGTCTGCTGGAAACCAAGTGTTTGAGGCCACATGTGCCTCGTTATGGTCATGACATTAGACCCACGGCAGCTCTCCCTGCCTCGTTTATTTCCATGGAAGAGGAGAGAAACAGCAGCCAGAGAGCCTCTGGAGAGAACCTTCACATCCTGTCTTTACGGGCAATTTCTTTCCTCTCTTGTATCTTTTCATTCTTAGCCACGCGCATTTCTGGTTAGCTCATTACCAATTTACCTTGGGTGATAAGGCGCTGGGGCTTCCTAAATGCTCACCTCGGAAGGTGGAATATTTGCGATCTGTGTTCTTAAAACAGCCTTTAAAACGCCCAATCCAGGCTGCTTTGTGGTATTATTGACCTCCGAGAGGTCTTTTATAAAGTAAGACAGGACTTTTTTTCTAAAGCATCGATTTGAATAATTTAGCTTCAAAAAGCAACAAGGGATTTTACTGAGTGGAAGTCCTAATTTCATGTCTGTAATTTGCTTAACATTATTTTATAGGCAGGCATGATGCTAAGCTCTTTACTTGTGATATTTATTATAAACATCATAATGACCCTCTTATGGTGATTTTAGTATCCCCATTTTACTGATGAAAACACTGAAATTCCAAGACTTCAATTAAATAGCACCTAAAACATGCATAAAGTGGACAAGCAATAAATGAAACAACAGCGCGAGCCCAGTGATAAATAACAGTGGGTGCACAGTGCCATTTCGGGGAGACAAAGAAGAGACCCTGCCTCAATTCAGGGGAGCAGCCTCTCTTCAGCTTTGGCCCCTTCTGCTGTGAGGGAACACAGGCCCAGGGTTTCCAGACCTTGGGTCTTTCCGAAGAAAGCAGAAATCCAAGTTTTTTATGTGAAATTGAAATCTTACTGTTAAATGTTGGCAGGTATTAAAAAGTTTTTCAGCTCTCTGCAGCCAAGCACAATACAGCTGTGAGATGGATTCGGTGTGTAAGCTGCCTGTTTGCAAACTCTGCACTCCGTCCGAGGCAGTGGGGAATCCTTTGGGGTTCTTTAGTTCTCTTAAAGAAACATGGTTCCTTCAACCAGAAGCCAGGGCTTTAAATTATCATGAGTGGTTCAATACCAAAACTTAGCCATTGCCCACCCACCCACCCTTAGAAATACAAACATCCATGACATTACTCCTAGAAACATTCATGCATAACTTGTGCAATCATTATCCTCTGTGACTTGGGGACTCTGAGTTGACCAGGGGGTGTCCAAGCAAAAAGAAGATACAAGAAAGAAAAGG
>JAAGEH010002528.1:25121865-25138730 GCA_011751065.1 Lasiurus cinereus
GGGGTCAGAAGAAGAAATAATGCTGTATTTCAGATAAACTCTAAACGCCTTACCCTGCCTCCTGACCCCGTCTCCTTCATCCTCTCCCCCTCGCTGCAGCCCAACTGGCCTCCCACCAACACTCAGCTGGGCTCATGCTAGTCCGAGGCTGAGTCCTCTGCTCAGAAAGTGCCTTGGCTAATTGGATCTTGGCTCTGCTTCCTCCTCTCCTGCAAAGCCTTTGCTGAGCATCCTTCCCCAAGTGGCCTCCTCCACCTTCCCAATCCCTCCCCATCCCCTCGCCCTGACATAGTTCTTCAGAGCACTTTGCTGTCTGACACCTCGTGTTCCTTTGTTGGTCTCCTTGTCTGTTGCCTGCTTCCTCTCTCTCGAAGGAAAGTGTGATAGAGCTGGAACCTGCCGCGTCCCCATTGCCACAATGCCACCTGACACAGAGCAAAGGAGTAACAGACACTTGTTGAATTCATTAGTTCAGCGTCTCCTCTGCACCAAGAGCCCTATTATGGGATCTTTTCATAATAATATAACATCCATTCCGTCTTCTGCACAATGCTCTGTGGCAGATACTGTCATGTTCATGTTACAGATGAGGAAACCAAGGCTCAGAAAAGTTAATTATCTTCTGCAACATTAGATAGCTACTACACAGCACCTGGACCAATCTGTCTATCTCTAAGGTCTTTTCTAGTTTTCTCCTTTCTTCCTAAGGGGAAACGAGAAAGTGAAATCAGAAGCAAAAGGGATCTAAATCAGAATAAGGTTCTCATGCCACAGTGAGGAACCTGGGAAAGTCAGTCCAGTTGTCAAGTGAAGGCCAGGAAAACTTGGGGACAAGACTTAGAACAGGTGAGGATTGCTTTCTTGTTCACATTCACCAGCTGAAACAGGGCAGGACTGGGTAAGGAAGTCCCCAACAGAAAAGTAATTGGGGCCAAAACCGGTTTGGCTCAGTGGATAGAGCGTCGGCCTGCAAACTGAAGGGTCCTGGGTTCGATTCCGATCAAGGGCATGTAGCTTGGTTGCAGGCACATCCCCAGTAGGGGGCGTGCAGGAGGCAGCTGATCGATGTCTCTCTCTCATCGATGTTTCTGACTATCCCTCTCCCTTCCTCTCTGTAAAAAAATCAATAAAATATATTTTTTAAAAAGAAAAGTAATTGGGGAGCCTTTAACGTCCCTGCTGTGCAGAGGTGTGCAGCTAAGTACACCTGTGAGTATGCCTGGGCTTGGTGCCACCCGAACGCCACTCAACCCCCTGAGTTCTGTTGGCTTAAACAGAGAATAAGCAAAAATAGGGGAAATGGCATGTTCGACACAGGGAGTTTGGATCACCAAGGGCATGGCATCTTGCTCAAAGGTAGAGAAAGAGAAGTTACATTGCATATGATGAATCATCTTGCAAAGCAAGGCTGACCTGGGCTGACCTCGCCCAAAGTATCCAAAAGAGCAATAGCAAATAAACCTCACCCCTGGCCAAGTGCCAGCCCATGGACATGGCTCTTGAGAAAGGCTCTGAAGGTCTGTGAGTCCTGGCAGCGTATGTTCCCTCGGCCATGTCGGCGGAGGCGAAGGTGGTAGCAGGAAGGCCCCACGTGCTGTGCGCTTGCTCTCCCTGCTGCAGAATTACACTTGGCTCCCGCGTGAACATGCTGCCACAGAATGATAGCCAGCACTGGCCCTCAGGATTCGGGCTCAGGCCAGCCCCTCTCATTACACAGAAATAAAGGTACCGACTACCTTGACTCTTTGAACAGAAAGTGCGACCATAGCTACATGCACAGTGTTTATTATGAGCCTGCTATTGCAAAGCAGTTTATTCTATCCTAATGCGTAAGTACATATTATTATTATTCCTATTTACAGAAGAGGAAACTGAGGCTTAGACAGGTGAAGAAAATCACCCCAACTCACAAAGGCTGAAGCCAGGATTGACATTCAGATCATGGGATTCCACGTCCAGCGCTCTTTGTGCCTTACCTGTAGTTCCCAGACACCCTCCCACACACCTGACACAGCTTTCACTGCTTCATACCAAAATGAGAAAAATATGGCCAACGCCGTAATTTCCTTAATTCTACATCTGATTTTATAAAACGAGTGATTGTTTAATTATATATCAGGGAAGAAAAAAAACACTACATGTTGATTAAAGAGGTTGTAATATATGGTGACGCCAAGAATGTTAATATATAATAGTCATAGAACTGAAGAAATAAAGAATATGTTGGTGTAAGAGTCCATCACAATTTAGAATCTGCATTTATTCTGAGCTCATGTTATTCCTAGTTTTGGGTGTTTAACTCTTTTATAAAATCAAACAATTATAGCTTTAAAAAAAATCCTTAGTTGACAAAAATAAAAAACCGATAGTCCTCTTGGATCTTGTCTGCAGTTTTACTTTTACTGTTTGAAAACTCCAAATGCTTGAGAATCTATGCTTCTTGCACCATGGTGCCCACTCCCACTGACAGAGGTCACAGCGGGAGGCTCCTGAGTCAAATTCAGCTCACAGAGGATTGTAAAGGATGTAGAGGATTGTGGTTTGGCCACAAAGGACTGTAAAATTTTAACTGACAATATTTTAAGCAGGAGAATGTACATGCAACTCTGGATTTCTGGCTTCTCTTTCAAATTTAGAAGATCTGAAAAGGAAACCCTGGCATTTATAGACAGCATGGACCTCGAGGGCAATTATGCTAAGTGAAACAAGTCAGACAGAGAAAGACAAATAATGTATGATCTCATTTATGTATAGAATCTGAAATAAAAATTCATAGATACGGAGTAGAATGATGATTACCAGAAATGGGAGATGTTGGTCAAAAGATAAAACTTTTCAGGTTTATGGATAAGTTCTGGAAATCTAATATTCAGCATGATGACTATAACAATTCTATATTATACAGATGGCCAGCAGACATATGGAAAGATGTTCAGCATCACTGATCACCAGAGGAAAGTAAATTAAACACACAATGAGATATCACCTCCTACCTCTCAAAATATTTATCATCAATAAATCAACAAATTGCCCTAGCTGGGTTGGCTCGGTGGGTAGAGCATCAGCCTGTGGACTGAAGGGTCCCAGGTTTGATTCCAGTCAAGAGCACATGCTGAGTTGTGGACTTGATCCCCAGTAGGAAGCAGCCAATTAATGATTCTCTCTCATCATTAATGTTTCTATCTCTCTTTCCCTCTTCCTTCCTCTCTGAAATCAATAAAGATATATTTAAATAAATAAATAAACAACTAGTAATGACAATGTGGAGGGGAACCCTTGTGTACTGTTGGTGGGATTACAAATTCGTGTAGCCACTATAGTAAACAGTATGGAGATTTCTCAAAAAATTAAAAATGGAGCTGCCTTATGATCCAGCAATTCCACTTCTGTGTATACATCTGAAAAAATCTAAAACACTAATTTAAAAAGATATGTGCATCCCTCTGTTCATTGCAGCTTTATTTATAATAGCCAAAATCTGAACACAAACCATATATACAATGGAATATTACTTGACCATAAAAGAGAATGATATCTTACCATTTGCAACAACATGGATGGACGTAGAGGGTATTATGCTAAGTGAAATAAGTCAGTCAAAGAAAGACAAATGCCATATAATTTCACTAATACGTAGATTTTAAAGAACAAAATAAATGAACAAACAAAATAGAAACAGACTCACAGATATAGAGAACAAACTGAGGATTGCCAAATAAGACAGGGTCTAGTTGCCAAATGAAAAAGGTGAAAAGATTAAGTACAGATTGGAATTTGTAAGATAGTCCTGGAATGTGAAGTACAGCATAGAAAAATGTAGTCAACAATACAGGATGGGGCAAAAGTAGGTTTAAAGTTGTTCATAAGTAAAATAATACAATAATTAACAAATAATAATAATTCAAGAATAAACTATGTTTTGTGTACTTACAACTTACAGTACACAAACCTACTTTTGTCTCACCCTATAACAACCATGTATTGTGCTAGGATTATTGAGGGAATCTCTTTGTAAATTCTGTAATTATTTAACCACTATGCTGTACACCTTAAACTAATATAAAGTAAACTTGAATGTCAATAGAATTGAAAACATTTTAAATCATATTATATATTAAAAATGATATAATATCATCATTAAAACAAACTTACACCATGAAAAAACAATACTGTATTATATACTTGGAAGGTGCTAGGATAATAGTTCTTAAATATTTTCACCACAAAAAAATTATAATTATGTGAGGAGATGGATAAGTTAACTAACCTTATTTTGGGAAGCATTTTACAACACATTTGCATATCAGATCACTATGTTGTACACCTTAAACTTACATGATTATCTTCTATATATATAAAAGGCGAATATGCTAAGTGTCTGACTGTCCAACTGGTCGCTATGACACGCACTGACCACCAGGAGGCAGATGCTCAATGCAGGAGCTGCTATGATGTGCACTGGCCAGCACCACAGATTTCATGCCAACAAACCAGCACTCAACCTCCTTCGAGTGGGACACAGGCCCTGCCACCACCTTACAGTGAACCCCACAAAATCACAGCTAATGCTGCCAAAACTCCCTGGTACAAAATGTGACCCACAGCCTAGTCCAGCCAAGCCCAGAAGTGGTTACTGTGAGCTCCAAGTAGTGACATCATGTAGCAACACCCAGCTTCCTCTCCCTAGTGACTAGCCTCCTTATAGTTTCTTCAGCCCAGTAACACCCAGGTAGAAACATTTTACACTTTAACCAAATGTCTGTAAAGTATCTCCCCTTGCTTCACCTCATTTGATCCTCACAGAAGTCCTGGAGTAGGTTGATAGGAGCCTCGGTGGAATCCTATTTTCTTTTCAGGAGCTCGAAAATGGAGATTTAGAAAGCTTAGAAACTTGACTCAACTGAAAAGAAGAAATGGTGGACCTTGAAAATGACTTCAGGTTTTCTCACTGTGCAGAAAGTCAAACACTGCTGCAGTTAAATAGTTTACCCTTTGTTCTCTCTGCATGATCTACAATAATAATCTGCTTCGTGTTGATTTTTACTTCTGTGTTGCTGACAATTACCTGAAAGAGAAGTTGGGGTGCTTCACTGGGCTGAAAAAAGTTTGGCTAAATCAGAAAGCAGGTCTAATTAAGCAAGTTTATTTTATATCTATAAAAGGCTAAGTTGACTCACACATGCGCAATACATATAAAGCTCTCACTGGCACCAATCACATGTGTGTGTTCCCATCTGTCATTTCAATCATTAATTTGGTTGACACTTCTATTATAGAGAAAGGGCAAATCATGATATTAAAATATTCTAGTTAATTTTCTTTCAATGTGCATGAATTTGTGCACTGGGCCACTAGTCCTATATAATAAAGAGATAATATGCAAGTTGACTGTCACTCCAACACACAAGATGGCTGCTCCCATGTGGTCAAAGATGGCCACCCCCATGTGGACACAAAATTGTCCTCCAAAAGATGGCCAATAGGAGAGAGCAGTTGGGAGGGACCAGGCCTGCAAGGGAGGGCAGTTGTGGGTGATCAGGCCTGCAAGGGAGGTCAGTTAGGGGTGACTGACACTGCAGAGGAGGACAATTGGGGGGAATGCAGGCCTTCAGGGGAGGGCAGTTGGGGGGGGGTCCAGGCTGGCAAGGGAGTGACTGGGCCAGCATGGGAGGGCAGATGAGGTGACCAAGCCTGCAGGGGAGGAGAGTTAGTGGCAATAAGGCCAGCAGGGGAGAAGTTAGCCATGGACCAGGTTGGCAGGCAGAAGTGGTTAGGGGCAATCAGGCAGGCAGGCAGGCAGGCGAGTGGTTGGGAACTAGCAGTCCTGGATTGTGAGAGTGATGTCTAACATCCCTCAAGGGGTCCCAGATTGGAGAGGGAGCAGGCTGAACTGAGGGACACACACCCCCCATGCATAAATTTTGTGCACAGGGCTTTTAGTATATCAATAATCTCTCAATAAAGCTGGAAAGAGAAATAAAATTCTGGAGATCTGATTACACTGGTCCAACAATCCTTCATGGGATGCAGAGCTGGGTAGATGGTTGTTGTGCCAGGTTGGAGAGGCTTGCTGTCCAGCTGGTCACTTTCTCCACTGATATCTGGGTAGATTGCTGCAGTAATGACCCCCAGGGTGCCCAGGCCTCTTTATATCCATGCCTGTCACTGTCATCTGCCACAGTCCCAGGACTCTGGGCTTGCCTGTGTTCCTCACTTTGGTCAGTCAGACAATAAACAATAGAAATAGAAGCACAAGCAGAGCTTGAAAAGTGCTTGCACTCGGGACTTGTCTTCTCTGGCTGCTGAGAACCCTGAGGCAGCCTGTGGGGTCAGCCATGAGGAGAACCGAAGTATTAACTAGTTGGGCTGGCTTTAGCTCAGCAGTTTCTTTGAATACAAAGCACTGCCTAGCAACCCAGAATTTTCCAGACAGTGAGGCTGTTCTGGACCATCTAGCCCAAGCTGAGCCACCCTGACTATATGCACAAGAATGAGCCCAGATGAGGCCAATGCAAATTCTGCTATTAAATGATTGGTTTTGTTTTTGTTTTTTTAGTGTATTTTTATTGATTTCAGAGAGGAAAGAAGAGGAAGAGAGAGAATCATTGATTGGCTGCCTCCTGCACACCCCACACTAGGCATCGAGCCTGCAACCGGGGCATATGACCGGGAATCTAACAGTGATCTCCTGATTCATAGGTCAATGCTCAACCATTGAGCCATGCCAGCCAGCCTAAATGATTGTTTTTTAAGCCACTGAATTTTGAGGTGTTTTGTTATGCTAACTGATGGCACACTCTTGGCCCCATTCATTTACCCTGACTCCTGGGTTAGAGGCTGTGACTCGTACCTTAACAAAATGAAAACAGCCCCATAGAGACAGAGAACAAACTTGATAGTTGCCAGATGGGAAGATGTTAGGGAATGGGTGAAAAAAAGAGGAAGGGATTAAGAAGTACAAATTGCTGCTTATAAAAATAGCCACAGGGATATAAAGTATAGCATAGGGAATATAGTCAATAATACTGTCATAACTATGTAAGATGTCAGAGGGGTGTAAGACCGATTGGGTGATCACTTCATAAGTATTCAAATGTCTAATCATTCTGTTATGTTGCACACCTGAAACATATAATATCATATGTCAACTGTAATTGAAAAATAAATAAATAAAAGGTATTAAAAACCCTTTCCACATATGTATTTACACTCACTCACACATGTATGTAGGCACTTGATTAATAAATGAGAGCAGGAAATTTAAATTGTTCAATTTATCCCCCAAAACAGCATCTGGTACAAAGTTGGCCTTTAATAAACATCTCTGAGTGGCGAGATGAATTAACAGATGTTTCCCTTGGTAACTTAAGAGGTAGCCTAGAGGTAGTCACTACACTGAGGACTTGGGCCAGTGGAATCTCCGAGATAATTGCCAGGTAGCACTAAGGATCTCAAACACTCATTCCAGCCAGCGCGAGCTTCCCACTGCCATCGCTGCTAAACTGGTTTGGGGAAAGCAGCACTTGTGAACCAACTCAATGGAGACGGAGGTTTGACAAGACTGATAATTACAACCCAGTTGTCACTTGTGCTCAGCTTTCCACTGGTGCTGACAGAGGTCTGAATGGCAAGGAAACTTTCCTAGGAAGGCTGAAGAAAACATGGTGTAGCTGTGATGTCAGCTGAAGAATAGCCAAGACAAGAGCTGGATCCCATTTTCCCTCTGAATCGTGACTGTTATTTTTCAAGGGATTACAAGAAGGAATGCCATGTGAAGGAAAATCTGAAATACTCTGAACATTCTGAAGTGAACACATATCATCCTTCTTTGACCGTAAGAAAGGTTCAACAGAGTACAGTGCCTCTTGCCTTTCTTACTCATTGTTTTTCCTTTCTAAAAAAAAAGGATGTTTATTAAATTAATCAAAAACACCACTTTAATTGATCAAAGACACCAGGGTGGAGAGCAACCTGGAAACCATAACAATTGTGAAAGAAGTGGAAAGCAACCCGGAATCACAAAATTGGAAATCCTCGGTTTTGGCACAATAGCCTGCATCTTAATTACTTTGAGTAATTAAACCAATCTACAATTCAGTTGGCTCATCTCTAAGATGGTGGGAAATAAAATCCACTCTATCCACAGCATAGGGATTTTGAGAAGATTAAATGAGATGGCATGAGCAAAAATGTCACTCCCACATTAATGATTATGGGATAAAACTGGTCAGGATCCCACACACACAAATACAGGAAGAAAATCTGCGTTAGGCCCTCCTACAAAGGTGGGATGACAGAGCCAATGGAAAGCGGTGCAGAATGGGCCCAGAGGCACAACGCCATGCCATCCAGGAGGAGATTGTAAGGAACCAGGATCAAATCAACAGGTGGAACCAGAAACAGACAGGTGTTGGACTGGCAGGGAGTGGAGGCATTAGGCAGGACTAGGACACAGAGAGCTGAGGATGGGCTGTGAGGGCAGGGGCGCTGAGTGGACAGCTGCTGTTTTGCCTGCCCTCATTCCATATGTTGTGCCCACAGTCTAACCAAGATCCCTCCCTGTGACTGATCCTATTCCAATTAGATTCTTCTGAAAATACAGTGACACAAGGATGGAAGTATTTGGAGCAAATATATTCCTTAGAAGCACACGTAGAAAACCCTTCATGAGTCCTGTAGCCCAAATCTCCAAGGCTGCCCTGGAGCCTAATTGGTCAAATCAGTCAACCCATCCCTGTTCCTTGTTCAGGATTCTTCTAGCTTCTTTCTCTTCCTCCCTTCCTTCCTCCCTTTCTCCCTCCCTCTCTCCCTCCTTCCCTCACTCCCTCCTTTCCTTCTTTCCTTCCTTCTTTCCTTCCTTCCTTTTTTTCTTTCTCTTTTTTGCTTAAGTTGACCAGGTAACCAGAGTCCATTTCTGCTCTAGTTACCTGGTTAACCAGATAAACAAACAAACAAATGTGACTGACCAAGGCATATACCTAAGGTCCAGGTTCAGAGACAGGGATGGGTGGGTGTCTTACCTACATGTTGCTCTTGGCGATGTTGACTTGCTCCTTGCCCGGTCCTACCCTGCTGGTTTCTATGACTTTTCTGAAACATTTGAGGAAATTGTTGTACTGCTGAACAGGGAGGTGTGGGAAAGACAGGGGTGCAGAGGAATCCAGGGCTTAAAGCCAAGCTGCTACCAGAATATAAAATGGAGCTAAACAATGAGTCTCCCGCCTATCTAGTACGGCAGGCCAAATTGTCATCAAACTGTCATGACTAACTTTATATTCCACCACCTTATGAGAGTATGAGAAAAACTACAGCAAAAGAGACAAGAGTGCATAGTGTATGTCTAAGGGACTATCAGGGCTCAAAGCCTCATTCTGCCTCTTGGAAGGGTGTGACCTTGGAAAAGTTTCTTAACCTCTCTGTTCCACTTTATCCCTCCTGTGAAATGGAAATGATAACAGCACAGGTGCCTAGAGGTATTATAAGAATAAAATAATTTGGTATTTTTCTCAAAGTAAAATCATACTTGGCACATAGCAAGAGCTATATAAGGGTTTGTTATAAAAATTCATAAATGTTTCCCCTAAAAGGGTTGGGAACTTGAGATGACTTAGCCCAGAGAGTAAGTCTTAAAAAAAAAAAACAACCCACAAGAATACCTCTCAACAACAAATATGAACTTTGCTAAGCTAAACACATGCTGTTTGACACTGAGAGAAGATCAAAGGAAATCAGCAAACAGAGTCCTGAGTCATGGTTGTTCGGGGTCAGTTATATCAATTGACCCTTGTTTATTTTGTCTGAGAAGAGGGGGATAAGGCTCCCCCAAAGGTAATGAGGCATTGGTCTGGGGGTCCATGCAATGACAAGCTTCCTTAAAACACAGAGAACAGCCCTGCCCCTCAGGTTTGGGGACTCGACATGTTGGTCATCTTTTGTGATACTTGGTAGAGTCAAGCCTACCTGGAGAGTGCAATCTCAGATGCTCTCTGAGATGGGCACACGGGTGGTGATATGGGGCTGCTCCCCACTGGGACAATCACCCTGGCTCAGGGTCAACACCTCCTTCCCTGAGGAGCCCAGACGACAATCATCACCCAGGGGTGGAAAGTTTCTGCCAGCGCAGTCTCTCTGGTTTTTGTTAGCATATTCTAGCCCGCTGCTCAGTGAAGAGGGGTTGTGGCACCAGAACCAGAAAAAGGGAATAAAAAAGGGGACTATCAACAGTGCACGGAGAGAGGATCAGGTAAAGCTAGAACTGCTCTTGGTATCACCTCCAACTGGATTGTTCTTGTTTAGCTAGAAGTATTTGTGGTTTGGGCTGTCAGCAGTTACTTCTTGCTTCTCCATCTGACGATTTTCCTGACCCACTTGCTGAAAGAAGCTCAGGCAGAGAATCTTTCTCTCCACTGACTTAGATGCTGAAGTGGAAAATGTGCTGTGGTCGGACCAACAGTGGCTCCCATTCCGCCCCCTTCGTTCACAGTTCAAAATTATCCCATTTTCTAGTATTGGTGAGCTATGGCTTGCCCACTGGGCAGTCTTCTATCCCCTGATATTCCCCTCTCAAAGTATCTTCCATTTGCTTTCCATTCCTGGCCAATGAATATTCCTCTGTCTTTGTTATTTTAAGACCTTCATAGACCCTAAGCATTCTGGTTTTTGGAGACCCCAACCCACATCGAAGCAGACATCCAAATCTGCATCCACATCCATCATCAAATATAAGTTCCATGTAATCACAGATGATTTTTTTTATAAATAAGCATTTTTATTGTAATTTTGCAGCTTTCTTTTTATATTTTAGAACCAGAGTTGTTTTTTCAAAGTAAAACACTTTCATTGGCCTTTGAGAATCTTAAAGGCCCTAGATATTGGGCCTGTAATAAAATGTCCCTGTCTTTCAACCAGTGGCAGTGGCTAGAAAGACATCCAAAAAACAAACAAACAAACAAAGGCAAAGTCATCACGTGATGATGATAAGGGTGATGAGATGATGATAAAGAACAGGAAGTGGGAGAGAACCATTTTACCAACTTGTGCTACATGTACCCACATAATATTTCTATCTTTTTCTTATGGTTGAGGCTCAGAAAATTTAATTAATTCAGTTACTTTAGTTCCTAGTGGTTGGTATGAGATTTGAACCCATATTTGTTCAATTCCAGTGTCTTCATGCCTTCCATTATTGGCTGTTTTTCATCTTCTCTTATAACAATAAATAGAAGGTTAAGCCAATCTTATTGTTCAGCAGCCAGCCTCTCTTCCATGGAGCTGTGAATAACATTGCCCCAGTTACTGGTCAGTGAGACATTTTCTATAGGCTTCTGTTTTTGACTCTGACCATCATAGTAGCTACCACAGACTAACATAATGCAGCTCTCAGCTCTCAGCTCTCATTGGCTTATTAGGGAGCCTTGAAGTCATCCTCCTTTCTTCTCCGAGCCCTGTTTCAGGGCCTCTACATTGAAGACAGAGATGCTCTCACTCCTACTCACGCCTTTCCCATGCTACTGCACCATTTCTGGTTGGGGAAGGCTATGTTTTTAAACATACTTCTGCATTCTCGCCACCTCTGTCTTTCCCTATCTGATGGAGCTCACAGGTGTGTACAATTAGTTAACTTCATTCACTGTCTCTTGTGTTTATGGTTCCCTGCCCAATTCTAAGTGATAAATGGCTATCCAAAGCCGTGGGCTTGACCCCAGATGACCCTGTCTTTCATTGCCTTCATCCCTGTGCATGGGTCAGCACTCAGAGATTCCCATAGCGCTTGCTCAGCTGGTAATTGATTTCCATGTGAATTCATGGACCAGTTGGCAGAACTGGGCCATTGCACACATTGGCAGCTCAGGTAGGAGGTAGCTTATGGCAGCCACCACTTTATAGAAGGTATCAGAATATTCACTTCAAATAAAGTCCTGTACTTAAGGGACCTTGCCCACCCAATGCTAGAAAGGTATGATGACTGTTAATGATTCATATCCAAAAGTTCCCAGACTTCTCCTGAAAGCAGGAATTCAATGAGCAATTCCCAAGCAACAGAACAAGAGTTTCCCCAATTTTCTTTTCAACTTTTTGTTTGGCTTCTGTACTAGCTGATGCTGATCAATTGTCAAGAAATGAGGGATAGTGTCTGGTATCTGTTTTCCATCTAGTGGTGTGTTTGTTGATGCATCATTAATACCTTCACTTTAAGACTTGTTAATGTGTCATGACAATGTTTATTCAAGCTCAGTAAAATACAGTGAAAGGGGAAGGGTTCTAGATAAGAAATTTGAAAACCTGGGTCTTAAACCCAGCTCTGTTTCTCACTGGATGTGTACCTCTGGCCTCAGTTTTTCATTTGGAAGGGCAGGGGCGGGCGGGCGGAGGGTGTTGGGGGGAGAGGGAGGGAGGAGCAGGGGTAGGGGTGGGGCGAGAAGGAGAAGAAGGAGAAGAATAAAGAAGAGAAAGAGCCCTGGCTGGTTTTTCTCAGTGGATAGAGCATTGGTCTGCGGACTCAAGGGTCCCAGGTTCAATTCTGGTCAAGGGCACATGCCTGGGGTTGAGGGCTTGGTTCCTAATAGAGGGCATGCAGGAGGCAGCTGATCAATGATTCCCTTTCATCATTGATGTTTCCCTTTCACTCTTCCTTCCCTTCCTCTCTGAAGTCAATAAAAAAAAATTTTTTTTTTAAAAAGGAAGAGAAATAAAAAAGGGGAGAGGGATGGAGGGGAAATAGAAAGGGAGAAAAATCGTGAGAGAGAAAGTAGTTGGAGGGATAAATGATTTCAAAATAACTCTCCAGCTTCCTGCTTTATGTATTTCAAGGCTATGTCATTAGGTGAATTAACATTTAAAATTGTTATGTTTTCTTGATCAACTGAGTCCTTCACTATTATGAAGTGACATTTTTTTTATCACTAGGAATATTCTTTGTTTTGAAATCTACTAATAATATAACTATTCCAGCCTTCTTTTGATTAGTACTAATATGGTATACATTTTTCCATTTTATTTATGCTTAATATTTAACACGCATTTTTTGTAGGCAGAATAGAGTTGAGTATTTTTTTCTCTGCATCTAATTGGGATTTTTAAACAATTTACACTTAATGTGATTATTGATATTGTTGGACTTAAATCTATCACCCTGTAAATAGTTTTATTTTTGCTCCTTTTTTTACTTCTCTTAGGTTGATTCCATGTTATTTTTTTGTTGTTTTATTGTAAT
Organism: Lasiurus cinereus; assembly: GCA_011751065.1. Classification (NCBI taxonomy): domain Eukaryota; kingdom Metazoa; phylum Chordata; class Mammalia; order Chiroptera; family Vespertilionidae; genus Lasiurus; species Lasiurus cinereus. Next base: position 25,135,079 of record JAAGEH010002528.1, read on the forward strand.
AGTTGTATAAGTTATAGTATACATCATTAACATATGACATTCTACCTTCAAGTGATATTATTCTACTTCACATGTTATATAAAAACTGTATAAGAGCCCTAACGGGTTTGGCTCCGTGGATAGAGCATTAGCCTGCAGACTGAAGGGTCTCAGGTTTGATTCCAGTCAAGGGCATGTATCTTGATTGTGGGCACATTCCCAGTAGGGGATGTGCAGGAGGCTAGTATACTTCTATTTATTTTCTCCCAAACTTTATACTGTTATCATATATTATGGTTTTACTTATGTTATAATCCTCATATTACATTGTTATGATTTTCTAAATAGTCAATTGCCTTTTAAAGATATTTAAATAAGATAAAATTTCCTACATATTTATTTATATAGTTACCTTTTCCAGTACTCTTCATTCCTTTGTGTATATTCTTTTTTTTTCTCTTTTTTTTTTTTATATAGCAAAGGTGGTAATTTAGTAAAGAAAAGTACAGACTCTACATGGGGAGGGGAAAAGAGTCCCACTGACTTCCTGTGCCCTGATATTCCCTCTGATTGGTCAATATTCTCTTTTGAATTGGTTACCACAGTAACTACTGAAGACCTCCTTCCTCATTTTCCTCCTATTCCCTCTGGGCTTTCTTTCTCCTTATTTTGTAAATATAGACCTATGTTGGCTACTTGCAGTTCCCTTGTCTTATGGAAATATAACTGCACCTGGCTTTTTTGTGTTATGGAAATGTACCTTCTCCCAATCTGTAGCCCTGTGTTTTTCCATAGACCCCAATTCTAAAAATTCCCTAAACCTGCCTATATTCTCCTAAAATTCCTGTTTCAGTGCCTCCCCCTCCGATTAGGAAACCTGAACTGTCGGGGACAGGGACGTCATGCCTTTCTGGCTGCTTCCTGCTGGCAAAGGGGTTGTAGTTTGGAGCAGCAGTCAGGGTCCCATCAGAAGTGGGTGGTCTAAGAGTCCACGAAAGATGGACATAGCAGCTTTCATTTGCTGTTCTATGCTGAGGACCAGTTGTAGCTTTAGGGTTTCTAAATGAGAAGACATTTTTCTTCTGCCTAATGACTTTCTTAATATTTCTTATAGACCAGGTTTGTTGGTGATAAATTATTTCAGCTTCTGTAATTTCTAGAAAGACTGTGCCCCACCTTTGTCTTTAAAACATTTTTTCTGGTATGTAATTCTGGGTTGGCAGGGAGTTTTTGCTTTCAGTAATTTAAAGATATTGGTCTGTTATCTTCTTACTTGCATTGTTTCTAACATGATACCTGCTGCCATTCTTATCTTTACTCCTCAATTCGTGTTTCTTTTTATCTGTTTTTATTTTTTTTTCTTTAACATTAGTTTTGATTATGATGTGATCTGGTATAGAGTTTTTCATGTTTTTTGTGCTTGTGTTAATTGAACTTCTTGGATCTCTAGGTTGATAGTTTTCATCAAATTTGGGGAAATTTCAGCTTTTACTTATTCATATATCTTTTTTTCTTTTTTTCTTTTTTTTTGCGGGAGGTGGAATTTCAATTACACATATTAGGCTCTTTGATGTTTTCCTATAGATCACTGTTGCTTTTTTAAATTATTTCATTTTTGGTGTTTCATTGTAGATAGTTTCTACTACTATGTCTTCAGGTTCACAGATAATTTCTTCTGCAACATCTAATCTTCTTTTAATCCATCGTATTGTTCAATATGCATTGTAGTTTTCATCTCTATTGGGTCTCCTTTACCCAGCCGTCTCTACTTAACTTTTGAACATATGTTCAGAGTTATAATTGCTATTTTAATATCTTTATCTTTCATTGTAACATCTGTGTCATATCTGGGTCAATTGCAATTGACTAATATGGGTTATATTTTTCTGCTTCTTTGCAAGCCTGGTAATTTTTTTAAATATATTTTATTAATTTTTTTATAGAGAGAAAGAGAAAGGGGTAGAGAGTTAGAAACATCAACCAGCTGCCTCTTGCACACTCTTTGCTGAGTTTGTGCCCGCTACCAAGGTACATGCCCTTGACCAGAATCGAATTGAATCCGCAGGCCAACACTCTATCCACTAAGCCAAACCAGTTAGGGCCAAGACTGATAATTTTTATTGGATGTCTGCGGTTGCATATTTAAGTTTGTTGGGTGCTGAGTACTTTTATTTCTATAAATATTTGAGCTTTGTTCTAGAGCACAGTTAAGTCAGTTGAAAAAAATTTGATTTTTGATTCTTGCTTTTAAGATTTGTTCATTGAAAGGATAGATACAGAGATAGCAAAGCTTCAAACAGACTGTGAAATTACAGCAGGAAGATTAAAGTTAGGTGAGGTAGATAAGAGATCAATCAAAGGACTTGTAGGCATGCATATAAGCATAACCAATGAACATAGACACTGGGGGGTTGGGGTATGCCTGGGAGGGAGGGGGGCAATGGGGAGATATGTATAAAAAATTAATAATAAAAAAATATATATAAATTTTTAAAAAAGAACAAAAACAAATTTAAAAAAAAGATTTGTTCATTGGAGCAGATAGGTTCTCATTCTAGGACTAATTATTTCCCTTTGTGAAAGCAAAACTCTTAAGAAAACAAAGTCTAATTCTAAAAAATAAAAAATATATATAAGAATGGCAAATAGGCAGATATTTCATTATTTATGAGGGAAATAGAAGTTAAAACTGTGATGAGGTGCCACTACACATCTATTAAAATGAATAAACTTTAAAAACCAACCATATGGCTGACGCTGGTTTGGCTCAGTGGATAGAGTATCGGCCTGTGGGCTGAAGAGTCCCGGGTTCGATTCCAGTCAAGGGCATGTATCTTGGTTGTGGGCACATCCCCAGTGGCGGGGAGGGGCGTGCAGGAGGCAGTTGATCGATGTCTATCTCTCATCCATGTTTCTGACTCTCTATCCTTCTCCCTTCCTCTCTGTAAAAAATCAATAAAATATATTTTTAAAAATAAAAAACAAAAACCAACCATATCAAAAATTAAAAAATAAAGTAAAAACCAACCATATCAAGTGTTGGTGAGCATTTGGAAGAACAGGAACTCTCATACACTGCTGGTGAGAATGTACAATGGTATAATCACTTTGCAAAACAGTTTAGTAGTTTCTTAAAAAGTTAACCATACACCTACTATGTGATCTAGCTCTTCCACTTATAGTTAATTACCCCAGAGAAATGATTGAGGGCTTATGTCCTGCTAGTTTTATTTGTAGTTACCCCAGACTGAAAACCACTCACATGTTTATCAAAAGGTGAAAAAAACAACCTGTGGTTAGCCATACAATGAAATACTACTCAATGACCAGGAAAAAACTATGGGTACACTCCACAACTTGGATGGATTTCAAAATAATTATGCTGAGTTCAGTGACAGAAACCAGACAAAATGAAAGTACATATTTATTTATATCATATTCAACAATATGCAAACTACTCTATTGTAAAAAATAAAATCGATCGGAGGACCTAGCCATAGGGGGAATCTGCAGGAGAAGGGAGAAATATGAGGTAGAAATTGCAAAGGAGCTCAAGGAAACCTTGTGGCTATATAAACATATACTTAATATACATAAAGTACTTAGAGTAATGCCTGATATGCAGTAATATGTGATATATAGTAAATATTACATATGTATTAGACATTGTTAT
>JAAGEH010002528.1:25138740-25211600 GCA_011751065.1 Lasiurus cinereus
ATATGTATTAGACATTGTTATATACAAACATTATTCTTTTATAATATTATATTATGTTATTGTACACTGTATATATATATATATAATATATATATAAAAGCCTAAGCTATCAGATGACAGGACAACCAGCTGGTAGCTATGATGCGCACTGACCACCAGGGGGCAGACGCTCACGGCTGGCAAGTGCAGCTGCGGCAGTGTGAGCCTCTCCCGGATACTCCCCATGCACACCCAAGTGGCAGTGGCAGCAGGCACAGTGAGGCTAGGATGAGCGGGAGCAGCACCCAGCCCAGGCTCAGGCTCCTCCCAGCCACCTGCTACTTCACAAAACTACTTCATGCTATGTGGATCAATGCAGACAGTGGGCTGGAGCAGGCTGCGGCAGTGTGGAGGTCTATTGATCCCCACAGGCCAGGCCAAGGGTGGGATCCCTTGGCCTGGCCTGTGGGGATCAATAGACATCAACACGGATTTGTGCACTGGACCTCTAGTAGTAGTATAATATTAAGTACAAATAGTAGACTACATACTCATATAAAATAGTATAACATATATTATGTAATGTATATATAATACTATGGAACCCTGACCATGTACCAGGCACTGGGCTGGTATTTTATATTATTTTATGTAATTATCCCAATGATCTTAGGATTCATTTAGCAAATATTTATTAAGCATCTGTCAACTATGGACCTGACCCAGATGTGAAACTGAAGTCCAATTGGTGTCTTACTTCAGGCTGCTATAACAGAATACCATAGTCTGTGTGGGTTATAAATAACAGAAGTTTACTTCTCACACTTCTGGAGGCTGGGAAGTCCAAGTCCAGGCATGGGCAGGCTCAGTATCTAGTGGGGGCCCACTTCCTGCCTCATAGACATAACTGCTGTCTTCTCGCTGTGCCCTCACATGGTGGAAGTGATAACGAAGCTCTCTGCAGCTTCTTTTGTAAGGGCACCAACTCCAGTCATGGAAGCTCCAGCCTCGTGACCTAATACACTCCCTAAGACCCATCTACCAATGTCATCACATTGGGGACTGGGTTTCCACATATGAATTTTGAGGGGACACAATCAGTCCATAGCACCAGAGAAGTTAAGTGACGCACCCACGGTCACAGAGCTAATGGCGGGGGAAGCCAGTCTGACTCCAGAATCTGAGCTCTTGCCCACCATCTCCTGTCAGAGGATAAAAACTGGTGGGAGAAATGCAAAAGCAAGTGGCAACTGGGTGCAGGTATGTGTGGGAAGGAAGTCTGGGCTGCCCAGCAAGGGCATTGGAGGTGGCCCTTTGGACCAAGGCATCTGGTCATCTGGGAGGTGTACCTAGGTGCAGACCTGCAGAGGTGGGTGCTGGGAGGGAGAGCAGAAGGTCTGCTGAGACCACGCTCAGAGCTCAAAAGCGCTCACCCTCCAGGCACACAGAGGTGAGCCTGGCGGCTTCTCCATGAGCCCTGGCATGTGCCCGTGCTCTGGAAGGACAACCTCACGAACAAGACAACAGAGGGGACCTGGCTGGCAGGCCACACAAAGTTCATCACATGGTCTTCCCACCCCTCAGCCTCCAAAGCTGAGCCACAAATCCTCACCCGAACCCTGACCTCCCCCTGGTGAGTCTGCCTCTTTCCTTAGGGACTTTATACTTGAAAGCTGCTGAGTGCAGAAGCAAAGAGAAATTTACACAGAACCCACCATGACGGTGTCCCATGTCCCTACAAAGCCTCACACTCAACTCCAATCGCCTCAAGCTGTCAGAAGTTCTCTATGCCCACTTCACCATGCCTGAAAAACACAGGCCCTCATAGGCTCTGACTCTTGCCATTATTCAAACACAAGCAATGTTTAAATAAGCAGTGTTACTGTATATTTAATTTCAAAGTGGGCTTCACCCCATCCAGATGTTATTGCTCATGTGACTGTCTTTGTTCAGAGAAATACAGCGGAGTACCCAGCCTCTGAGGCACTTGTCTGAAATCCACCACTTGGCTGTTCTCTTCCAAAAGAAAAAAAACAACAACAACAAGGGACTGTTTCTGATGTGAAACACTAGTTTATTTCAGAATTGTGGCTTTTCTCCTTGCTAAACTTTCTCCTCACTGACCCTACCCAGTCAGAAGTCTCTCTCCTAATGGAACTGCTGGAACCATTTACCCTCCATTAAGATGCTAACCTATTTCAGAGAGGAGGGGAGAAAGAGAGAGAGCCCAGTAAATGGACTCTGAAAGCATGACAGATTGTGAAGACATCTGTGTGTATTTTGGAGGGTGGTATGCAGAGAGGAGGTGCAGAGATTCTTTTTTTTAAGTTTGTTTTTATTAGATCGACTTTGAGCGTTTATAAAAATAAAAATTTCCAAGTAAACAGTAATCAACTTACCACCTCAAGGTAGCAGCAGCACTTTTGATGTCCTGAGTCCTATTCAGTTTGTTAAACATCTTGGTACCTAGCTATGCTTTATCTGACCTGATTCCAGAACACAGTCTGCTCTTTCGCTCAAGGGGCGGGAGGGGCTGGTGGGACACTCAGAGCCTTGCTCCGTCACCTCCTGAGAAAGGTCATGGAATTCTGAGCCGAGGCTTGCTCTTCTCTAACGTGAGCATAGCAGCCCAGCCGGCGTGGCTCCGTGGTTGAGCGACAACCTATGAATCAGAAGGTCCCTGCTCGATTCTTGTCAGGGCATCACAGCCGGATCCCAGTGTCGGGCAGCAAGAGACAGCCAATCAATGACTCTCTGTCATCATTGTAGTTTCTACCCCTTTCTCCCTCTCTGAAATCAATAAAAATATTTTTCAAAAGAATAATAAAGTGAGCATAGCACACCTACATGTTAGGGGAGATTGGTGGTAGCATGCAAAGTATATAGTTATTTTATAATATGTGATTTTTCCCTAATTAGTGTTTGAGGTATGTAGACAGTTTGCCTCCTTGTTTCATTCACTTGGCCATGTTGTTAAATGTACGTGGACAGCTTTCCCGTTAATGTCTGTGCTTTTGAGGAGTGTTCTTACATCACAGATCAAACAGCTAAGTTTTCTTTCTAAAAGTCACAGAAAGGACATTCACTGCCCTGATCAGGGAGCAGCTGCATGTGAGAACCGTGGTGATGATGATGATGATGGCAATGACATTCTCGTGCACTGAGCCTAGCACCTGTCTAGCCTTCGAGCAGCATTTCTCAACCTCAGCACTATTCCCATTTCGGGCCTGACCTCCCTTTGTTATGGGGGCTGCCCTTGCATTGTAGGGTGCGTGGCAGTACCCTAGGCCTCTCGCCACGAGTCCAGTTGCAGTCTCTCCCACCCCACCCCACTTGTGCTGTGACCTCAAAAATATCTCCAGATATTGCCAATTATCTGTAGGGGGGCAAAATCATCCCCCACTGAGAACCACTGCCTTGGAGCCTTTACCATTCACAACAAAGGAGGGCGCTTGGAACAATTGCTGTTTTCATTTTACAAATCAGGAGACTGAGGATCAGAGCCCCTGTGACCTAAAGGAGAGAGGAACCAGCCCCACCTGTAGCCACTCTGCCTACAGAGCAGAGCTGAGTTGCTTGGACCATCTCCCGTTTCATGTGTAGAGCCCCAAGGAGCTGGGGATGAGGGGGTGGAGGGGGGGCGAGTGAGATGGATGCTTTCAGGAAAGGAGGCAACTGCTTCCAAAGTCACTGCCTTCCAGTCTCCTGTGGAAGCAGACAGTCCTGCTCAGCATGGGGCGCCTGTGAAGGAGGGGGAGACCCACGTGGGTGCTGTACTGGGAATGATGAAAAAAAAGTGCTTCTGGGAGAAAAGTACCCTCTGTGTCAACCGCTGTCCATTACCTGATTCAGGGAAGCTTAGTTTGTAGAAATGACTTGTGCGGCCCTGAACACCTGAGAAGTTAGTCAAGAGCTTCAAAGTATTTGTATTAATCTATAATATATATAATGGAGAAATATGCTAATTAACTGGAACACCATAACGGGTTGACCAGACAGGAGGAGGTTGCGTGCAGAGTGTTGGGGGCAGTGCGGCAGGGCCTCCGCTTGCCTGCGTCAGGGGAGGGCCTGATCAGCAGCAGCCATGGCTGCTTCAAGGGCTGGAGAGAGAGGCAAAGCCAGACTGGCAACTCAAGGGTGGGCGGTGCTGTGCAATTTCGAATCACACGCTGGGCTCCTGGTATCCTATGAAAGCCATAGGATACCAGGAGCCTAGTATTTTTACTTTTAATTCAAACATGCACATGAAGGCCATGTTTACGTCCATGGAAAGCATTTCTAACTCAAATGTTGGCTTAACGTTTCAGGTGAATGTCCCACAAAGAGGATGCTAGGTTCTGGGCCTCCTGCTTTAAAAGTCTGAGAACCTTGGAACAGTGACTTGGAGGAAGACACACAGCTGCCTGAGGGAGAGGCTCAGGTGAGCTGTTCCCCATTTTCCACACAAAAAGGGGACAGCAATCACCAGCGGATTTCCAGAACCAGAAATCAGGAGGTGAAGGCCTAACGTGAACCAATGTCCACAAGAGCACCTCCAGGACCAAGGACCCAAAACCAGGACTGCCCTGGGGAATTCCAAGCATGAGACCACGGAGGCCCACTTCCCTTGAGTGAAAGAGAGGAACTGATAAAACACCAATGATAAACCACGAGACAGTGGTAAGATGTTCATATCTACCTTATGAAGTTGTGGGGTAACTTCCTTTCTGGTTGCATGATTAAACTTGGAATCGCAGTGACTTTGTGAGCTTTATGTTACAAAACGCCCCTGGTAATAAATGATGACATAACATGGGTATGGGACAGAAAGTCACAAGGAGCACCGTTGACCTTGGACCCATTGCAGACTGCTGCCTGGAACACAGAGGTCATTGCAGTGACACTGTTACCCTCACACTCAGTGCCTTCATGGGTCTTCAATAGCTGTCTGGCAGTCGTATTTAACTGCCTTGGGGACAGCAGGGGGAGGATGGCACGGAAATGTTGACTCTGAAAATTCCTGCTCCCACTGAAGATTGAAAAACAAAAATAAGTCTTTCTGGGGAAAGAAGGGCAACATTCAGATTGAATTTCCCTCTGTTGCTGTCACTCCAGGTCTGCTTTCTTGATTGTAGGTTCTTGCTATTCATCACTTTGAATATTTCTTGCCACTCCCATCTGGCCTGCATAGTTTCTGTTGAGAAATCAGCTGACAATCATATGGGTACTCCCTTGTAGGTAATTAACTGTTTTTCTTTTGCTGCTTTTAATATTCTCTCTTTGTCTTTTGCTCTTGGCATTTTAATTATGATGTGTCTTGGTGTTCCTTTTGTTTGGGGTTCTGTGCACTTTTTGGACTTGTAAGTCTATTTCTTTCCCAGATGGAGAAGTTTTCATTCATTATTTTTCAAATAGGTTTTGAGTATCTTGCTCTCTCTCTTCCTCTGGCATCTCCATAATTTGGATGTTGGTATGCTTGAGGTTGTCCCAGAGGCTCCTTACACTATCTTAATATTTTTGGATTCTTTTTTCTTTTTGCTTTTCTGGTTGGGTGCATTTTACTTATTTGTATTTCAGATCTTTGACTTGATTCTTGCGATCCTCTAGTCTGCTGTTGGATCTCTGTATATTATTATTTTTTATTTCAGTCAGTGAATGCTTGATTTCTAGTTGGTCCTTTTTCATATTCTCAAGGGTCTCACTAAATTTATTGGCCTTTACTAGAAAATTCTTGAAAAACCTTATGACCGTGGTTTTGAACTCTATATCCAGTCATTTGCTTTCCTCCATTTATTTCACTTATGATCTGTTTCTTTGTCTCTGCATTTTGACTGCATCCCTGAGTTGATAGAGTGGCTTTGTGTGCTAGATGTCCTATAGGGCCCAGTGGCTCAGCCTCCCCAGTTACCTGAGATGGACACTCTTGGTGCACCCCTTTGTGGGCTGTGTGCACAGTCTTGTTGTAGTTAAGCCTTGATTGTTGTTGGTATCACTGGGAGGAATTGACCTTCAGGCCAACTGGCTATGAGGATCAGCTGTGTCTATGCTGAGAGAACTTCTGTGCTGGAGACACCCTTATGAGACAAGACTTGCAAAAGCCTCTGTGCTCAGCTTGAATGGGGTGAAGTCTCAGGGTGGAGCAGACAGCATTGTTTTCCCATCAGCCCTGCCTTAATAGGCCCCCATGTCTCAGTGACCCATGGTAATCACTGCAAGCACCTCTGAAAGAAAGCTGCCCTTGAGTTCTGCCCATTGCCAGACAGTCCAGTTTCTCCCCAAATGAGTCTGGGTCCCCAGAGTCTCTCCCAGTACTGGAGTTCAGAGCAGTTGGGAGCTTCTGTCTTCCTCCTGATTGAGAAAGCCAGCGCATACTCAGTTGCCAGCCCTCTCCACATGTGTGCCTCAGTACCTCTGCCTTCCACAGTTCCTCCAAGTCTCAGTGTCCTTTTCTCTTTCCTTCTAGTTGTAGAATTTCCACTCAGCCAGCCTTCCTGTGGTTCTGGATGATGTCTGTTTTGTCTTTTAGTTGTAGTTTTGAAATTGTTGTGTGAGACAGCAAGTTTAGGTGTTTACCTATGCTGCCATCTTGGTTTCTCCCCAAATTATTACTTTTAACACAAATGCAATCTTTAAAAATCTAAATATGAAACAATTTGTGAATGTGGGGCCAAAGCTCTTCAGATCCTCAGTGCACACCCCATCCTACTCCCTGCCCAGCTCAGCTCAGGTCTGTAGGATAGTTGTTCTTTACAACCACCATGTATGCAGAGGAGGAAAGTATATTTGAATTTTCCCACTTAATAAAGAAGGCCACTTATCCTGGAAGGTTGTGTGACTTTCCTAAGATTGTAAAACTGAGTGGCTGAGCAATGAATCCAACCCAGGTCTTTGTATTACAGATTCAGAGTTTTTTCCACTACGGGGCCTTACATCTTCTTCCAATACACTTTCCCTAGATAATGAGAATTAACTCTGGTTCTCATCTTTAGAAAGATACAAGTAACACCTATGGGCCCATAATTAAAGAATTAATGTGTGCTAAACTACGTGGTACTGAAGGAAATTCATATGGGGGTAGAGGAGGCAACAAACTTAATCTCTACCCAGAACTGTAGCTCCCCAGAGGCCAGCAAACTTTTCTATTCTGTACCTCATAAACTCTAGACGGTCAGATGTAGTGTCTTTCTCCCAGGTTATCTGAGCTTGGTAAGACTTCATTTATCAGCCAACATTTATAGTGTTGACCATGGGCTGGGTGCCGGGCAGCTTAAGGCTCCTGGAAGAGTCAAGGACAAGTCAGCAGGTATCAGCAAGATACATTGGGCCAGATAGTAATTTAAAACTAAGCCAAACCATACACAAGGTTAGCATCCAACAAGAAGGAACTGTTTGAATAAAAATAATCACCCATGAAAAGAAATCCCATGCAAACATGTGTAGAATTATATGTTTCTGAGAAGTGGGACTATGCATGGTTTTTATGGATTTCTTATTTGAGCTTAATTAATTTTAATGAATAACGTGCTTTACTCTTATAAGTATAAATTCATTTTGGTTAAGTCTATAAATAATTTCACAAATCATGGAGGAATGCTTATTATATTGTCTAGCAAAAAGAATCAGTAAAGAAATTGTTTTTATGCATACTCTCTATTTAATATTTTAATAATAGTAGTAATAATAATAATAATAATAATAATAATAATAAATGGGGGGGACTATGGAGGACTGGAAAGTAATTCACTGAAATGTTACAGGTGTATTCCATGGGAATGATTTTTTAATCTCTATCTTTTCTGCATTTTTTTCCCAACTTTTCTACAATAAACGTGAATAACTTACATGGTATTGGGTAGTAAACAGTAAGTGATTAAGCAGAAACCATCTGAACAAGAGGAGAGAGAAAAAGGTTAGGGTAGATGTTTATTTGTGTTTCCGGGAAGTGTAATAGGCCACCCAAGTGGGGGAGGGATATTTTGGCCTCTAACTCCCACAAAAAATGAATTTTTCCACCCAAAGGAGATTGAAATGCCCTCCCCATGGCCAGGACACACTAAAAATGCTCTTTTAACATTATCTTGGCAGAGGTGAGTGGCCTAAGAATGCAAAGATACAGACGGAGTCAGCAGGGCAGAGGGACAGCTGTAGCAACACAGCCATTTCCATCCCACTGCTCAGGCAGGGGATGGTGTTTAACCAGCACAGCAAGGGAAGCCACAGCTTCCAAATAAAACATTGATTAAACATAGTTCTTGAAGACTGTACTCTCAACAAAAGTAAAATTAAAGTCTAAGAACTTTCTACAGTGAGTATTTAAAACCCTAACATTAGATGAAGACATTCTAATGCTACCATATAGTTCCAGACAAATGGGATCTGCTAGTGTGCCCCCCAAAACTGACAATGAGATTAAGCCAGACTGGCCCCGAACCAGTTTTTCTGAAAAGTGATATTTTTCCCCTAATGAGGAGCAAGTGAAGATAGTGAATCCTTTAAATTTCAATGATTTTCAACAAAGCTTTTTGCCAGCTTCCTGAAGTTCTTGAATTTTAAAAAGCTCCATAAAATTATTGAATTTAAAAAATTCCTTCAGTGATCAGTGTCACTAATCATCAGAGAGATACAGATTAAAACCACAATGAGATATCACCTCGCACCTGTGAGAATGACTGCCATCAATTGTAGAGAGCTCCCCAGCAACCCCTACTCAGGATCCCTAATCCACTCTCTAGCCGTGCTGTATGTTGTAAAAGAGAGAATACTTATAATCAACAAATCAACAAATGACGAGTATTGGCTAGGATGTGGAGAAAAGGGTACCTCATGCACTGTTGGTGGGAATGCAGACTGGTGCAGCTACTGTGGAAAGCAGTATGGAATTTCCTTTAAAAATTAAAAATGGAACTGCCTTATGGCCAAGCAATTCCACTTCTGGGAATTTATACGAAGAAACTGAAACGCTGATTCAAAAGAATATATGCACTCTTAGGTTGATTGTGGCTTTATTTATAATATTCGAGAGATGGAAGCAATGAAGTGCCCATTAATAGATTAGTGGATTAAAAAGAAGTGGTGGTACATATATACAATAGAATATTACTCATAAAAAAGGATGAAGTCTTACCATTTGTGATGGCATGGATGAAACTACAGGGTATTATGCTCCGTCAAATAAGTCAGTCAGATAAAGACAAATACCATATGATTTCACTGGTATGAGGACTCTGAATAACAGTATAAATGAACAAAACAGAAACAGACTCCTAGATACAGAGACTTGTGGTTGCCAGAGGGGAGGGACGGGGTGAAAAAAAGTGAAGGGATTGAGAAGTACAAATTGGAAGTTACAGAACAGTCACAGGGATGTAGAGTACAGCATAGAAACTATCTATATATATAAAAGCCTAAGCAACCATTGCAACCGAATGGACAACTGAACAGGCTGCATGGGGTGACCAGGCTGGCAGGGGCATCAGTGAGGGGCAACCAAATGACTGAGCAGCAGGCTGCATGGGGTAACCAGACCCTCAGTAGGGGCAGTTGAGGGTGATCAGACTGGCATGGGGGCAGTTAGGGGTGACCAGGCAGGCAGGAGGTGGGCAGTTGGGGGCAACCAGGCCAGTGGAGGGGTGGAAAGTTAAGGATGTCCAGGCCAGCAGGGGGGTGGGCACAGTCAGGGGTGAGTAGGTCAGCAGGAGGGGAAATTGGGGTGACCAGGCCAGCAGCAGGGGGGAGGGGGAGCAGTTAGGGATGACCAGGCCACATGGGCGCAGTTGGGGGTGACTAGGCCAGCAGGAGGGGCAGTTGGGGATGATCAGACCAGAGGAGAGGGGCAGTTAGGGGCAATCAGGCAGGAAGGCGAGTGAGCAGTTAGGAGGCAGTGGTCCCAGGTTGTGAAAGGGATGTCTGACTGCCAGTTTAGGCCCAGTCCACAAGATCTGGCCTACACTGGCAGTCAGACATCCCCCAAGGGATCCCAGATTGGAGAGGGTGCAGGTTGGGCTGCGGGGGAAATCCCCCCATGCACAAATTTCATGCATTGGACCTCTAGTAGTTAATAATATCATAATAACTATGTATGGTGCCAGGTGGATACTGAAAATATTTGAGGGAAACACTTTGCATAGTATATGATTATCTAATCACTGTACTGTACACCTGAAACTAATGCAAAATAAAATTGAGTGTAAACTGTAATTGAAAAAAATATTTAACAAAAAACTTCAACCCTTAAGGAATAATTATAGTTGCTATACTTAGGTGCACTTTGCCTGATAGCTATTGTCTAAACTCTTCTGCCAAATAATCATAAGAGCTACCATCTGTTAAGATTGTACTTTGTGCCACGGCCTATACATACATTATCTTATTCCCAAAACAATTCAACGAGGTAGAAAACATTATCTACTTGACAAACTGAGGCTTTAAAAGATTAAGTAATTTGCCCAAAGTTGCTCAGCTAATAAATGAGAAAACTGGAACTTGAATCCATTTCTCTGTGACGACAGTGCCCATATTGCAACCATCATTGTATGCTAGAAGGAGTTTTTGAATCTGTCACACCCTTCAGAATCTAGTCTTAAAGTTATTTCTGTCTGGATATACTACACGCTGTTCATAATTTACTGTTATTATGGGGAAACATTAAATCAATATCAAAACTGTTATTTATTGTACTATGAGCATATATTAATTTTTAAGGCATATTCCAAGCATTTTGTAAAATTAACTCATTTAACCATCATAACAATCGTGTAAGATCATACTATATTTTCCATTTTCAGGTGGGAAAACTGAGGCACAGTGAAGTTAAATAACATCAAAACCATGCAGGAAGAGACAGGTGTGTCTGATTTCCGAGCCCATGCTCTTAACAGATACGCTACGGCTAGTATTTATACAGCAATGTAGCCATGAACAGGGATGTAAGCAAAGATTAGACTCACCGAGTGTGAATGGTGAAAATATTTTCCCATCCCATCATTAAATTAAGTGCTTTACAGGCAACAAGTTAATGGTTCACTAATATGCATCTGTTTTTCCAAAACCTAGTTAAGATAGAGAAGGCCCATGCACAAGATAACTTTGTGTGGTTTTTCCCCCACTTGCTTATTCAGGTTGAAGGCATAAGCAAAGTCTTGCTATGCTATTTCTACACCCTGTTTCCTCCTTACTGAATTTGCTTTCAAAAATTCCATTTGTCTATCCATTCCATTAAAACCATTTTTTCTTTTTTTTGCATTGCACTATGGTGTCATCAGGAAGATTAAAAAAAAATGTTTGTTTTGTTTTGTTTGTTTGTTTGTTTGTTTTGTCTGAAGTTTTACAGATGTCTCCTTTTTTCCCTGCTTGACACCCCCTCCCCCAGCCATTCCCACCCCGGGCAAGCCCCCACTGTCTCAGTGTCGGTGCCATAGGTTATGCTAATATGCATGCATATAAGTCCTTTGGTTGCTCTCTAACTGCCTCCCTCCCCTGCCATTTGTCTCTGGAGCTATTCTTGTTCATCAAATTATGTTGATCATTAGATCCCACATATGAGTGAGATCATGTGATATTTATCTTTCTCTGACTGGCTTATTTCGCTTAGCTTAATGCTCTCCAGTTCCATCCTTGCTGTTGCAAATAATAAAAGTTCCTTCTTTTTTATAGCGACGTAGTATTCTATTGTGTAGGTGTACCACCGTTTTTTAATCCACTCATAGGCTGTTTCCAAATCTTAACTATTGTAAATTGTGCTGCTATGAACATAAGGGCGCATATATCCTTTCTGATTGGTGTTTCTGGTTTCTTGGAATATAGCCCTAGAAGTGGGATTACTGGGTCAAATGGGAGTTCCATTTTTAACTTTTTGAGGAAACTCTATACTCTCTTCAAAATAAAAAGCTTCTGCACAGCAAAAGAAATCATCAACAAGACAACAAGAAAGCCCACCACATGGGAGAACATATTTGCCCACATTTCAGATAAGTGTTTAATCTCCAAAATTTACAGAGAACTCATAGAACTTAACAAAAGGAAGATAAACGAGCCAATCAAAAAATGGGCAACGGACCTAAATACAGATTTTTTGAAAGAGGACATACAGAAAGCCGAGAAACATATAAAAACATGCTCTAAGTCACGAATCATCTGAGCGATGCAAATCAAAACAACAATGAAGTACCATCTCACACCTCTCAGAATGGCCATCATCAGCAAATCAACAAACGAGTGCTGGCCAGGATGTGGAGAAAAAGGAACCCCCGTGCACTGCTGGTGGGAAGATAAAAATTTAAAGAGACTGAGAGTACAAGACCCGATGCTTTATCTTATGGAAGTGAAAAGGCCACTGAGGGTCCGTGGCACTTAGGCAGTTGTCTTACGCAGCAATCGATTCCGCAGCGAGAGAAAGGCCTGAGGCGGCCGGAGGAACTGAGATCACGGAGAACAGAACCAGCCCCACACAGGAAATACTCTGCGTGCCCTTGCAATTTGGAGGTCTGGCCCGGACCTCCTTGGATCCCATTGTCCCTGCAGTTTATTAGGCCAAGAACTGTCATGAAAACTCCTTCCCATTATTCTTTAAATGTCTGCTTTGTTGGTGACTTTACCACATGATGGCACACTGGTTTAAACTGACCACTGTGATAAATAAGCAAAAAAATATCAACCTATAGTATTTCAAAGCTGAAAGGAAGTTTAAATTGTGGTCCCAATAGCATTTTAGCCATTCATCTAACAAAACACTGAGATGAGTGAGGATAGTACCTGCTGCTGACAGAGATACAGGGAAACACGTGCTTCTGTGTACGCCATTGGCCGGAGTATAAATTGTGGCACTATTTTGATAATGAAGCTGGCAGTATCTTTTTTTAAATCTTTATTGTTGAAAGTATTACAGAGGTCCTCCTTTTTATCGCATGGATCCCCTCCACTTCTCACCTGCCCCTCCTAGGCCTTCACCACACTATTGTCTGTGTCCACGGGTTATGTATATATGCATATAAATTCCCCAGTTAATCTCTCCGCACCCACATCACCCACCCCACCCCACCCAGCTTTCCCTCTGAGATTCTGCAGTCTGTTCTATGCTTCTATGTCTCTGTGTTTATTTTGTTCATCAGATTCCAGTGAGATCATGTGATACTTATCTTTCTCTGATGGACTTATTTTACTTAGTATAATACTCTCCAGTTCCCTCCATGCTGTCTCAATGGGTAAGAGATCCTTCTTTTTTACAACTGCATAATATTCCATGACGTAAATGTACCACAGCTTGGCAGTATCTTTTAAAATTAAAAACATACAGTTCCTTTTGTCTAGTATTTTCACCTCTGGAACCCTATCCTCTATAAATAAACATATGTGTAACACCTATACTATGGAATATTAGTTATCAATTCAAAAAGAATGAATTAGATCCATATCTATTGATTTAAAGAAATATTCACAATGCATTTATTATATGAGAAAAACAAGACACAGAAAAATAGAGTGAGAGGTGGGAAAGGAAGTTAAAGGAAGAAAAAGACTAGATAAAATAAAAACTTGAGAAAAGCTATTATAATCTAAAGCCAACATATAGACTAGGTAATAAAAAATATTCTAGCCGAGACCAGTTTGGCTCAGTGGATAGAGCGTCGGCTTGCAGACTGAAGGGTCCCAGGTTCGATTCCGGTTGGGGGCATGTACCTTGCTTGCGGGCACATCTCCACTGTGGGGCGTGCAGGAGGCGGCTTATCGATATCTCTCATCGATGTTTCTGACTTTCTATCCCGCTCCCTTCCTCTCTGTAAAAAAATCAATAAAATATATTTAAAAAAAAATTCTAGCAATTTCCTCATGTGTAACGTGGAAATAGTAATAATACGTATCTCAAAAGGTTAATATAAGAATCAAATAAATGGATATATTTACAGGGCTTAGGATAGAGCCTAGCATATAGTAGTATATTATTTTTTTCTGGTACTTTAAAATTCTATTTATAATATTACTGTAGTTAATGTTACACATATTAAATGTATAAAAGTACACATGATAGAAGATACTGTGGGCACATGGAACATGCTTTGATTAGGTGATGGGATTGCCAATGATCCTTGTCTGGGATTTTTTTAATGTTGCTTTTGCCATAAATTAATGCTGGTGAGGTGACGTGATTTCATCTTTAAGTCTCCTTAACTTAAGGCAGAACTATGGGTTTCTCATTAAGGCAAAGGTACGTTTTCCTGGCCTATTTTTTTAAAATATATTTTATTGATTTTTTTACAGAGAGGAAGGGAGAGAGAAAGTCAGAAACATTGATGAGAGAGAGACACCGATCAGCTGCCTCTTGCACGCCACACTGTGGAGATGTGCCCGCAAGCAAGGTACATGCCCCCAACCGGAACCGAGCTCGGGACCTTTCAGTCCACAAGCCGACGCTCTATCCACTGAGCCAAATCAGTCTCGGACCTATTTTTTTATAACCATTTCCACTTATGAGCATCAAATGATGCCTTCAGTATTGTAATTCAAAATTTAATCCTTTGATTAGAGTGACCATCTTTTTAGAATCTAACAGGGAGACACTTTGACAAAGGATTTTTGAAAGCTCTTGCAAAAAGGCATAAAAGTTAAACCACACTTATCTACTTAATAAATAAATTGCTTTTATTGAAAGGCATTGGCTTACATGACATCAGGACAGAGCTGGACAGCCCAGATGAAGAATGGCCATCTGCCTGGGCAAATCCCCCATGGAGTGCCTCGCCGCTGTCTCTGTGGAGGCACTCAGTGTCACTCTTTCCATAAATCTGAATATATTTGAGGACACCCTTCAACTTTATCTGGAGACAGAGTGGCCACAATCTGCTGGACGCAGCCCAGTCTCTCCGGGGGCCAGACTGGAACATAACATTTGGAAAAGGGTCTCTCGGGTGCCAAGTCCAGAGAAGGATTGTTTCCTGAGTCTTTCATGTCGTGTTCCTGTTAATATAAATTATTGTCTCCATTTCAGTCGAGAGCCCAGATCCATCTGATCCTCTCTGAAAGGAATCTTCAAGTTCACAGAACAGGGGGAACTGAAGAGTTAAGATTTTTTATCTGCTAGTGGAAGAACTGGCTCTAGAACCAGAAAGGTTAAATTGTAAGTCTTTGGCAAAACACGGCTTTCTCTACGTCATTTTCCTTTGGGACTAGATGAGAAACAGCTGGATATTTGCATAGAGAAACCACTGGAAAAACTCATGTTAACAACTCTGCTCCCAGACCTACACACAGATGATTCCTTCTCATTCTACTCTCAGCCCCATTGTCACGGCCTCAGAGTGTCTTTCCCTGACTTTCAACCCCATGCCTCCTCTTAAACATTCTCACTTTCTTCATGGCACTTACCATTATCGGGAAATTATCTCCTTTATTGTCTCTCTTTCCATCAAATTGGAAACAACGTGAAAACAAGTTTGGTCTGGCTTTTCACTGCCATGTTCCCAGGGCCTGGCACAGTGCTGGCACATAGTAGGTGCTCAACACGTATTTGTTGAGTGAATTGAACATGCATGAATAACCATTGTGCTTTTCTACTTCCATGTTTCTTTAATGAACATAAATTTAGTGTGTGTTCATAATCATAACAATGTTTATTTAAAAAAAAAACGACAAAATATCAGCCTTCCTAAATCAAACTCCATTTTAACTACTTAGCGTGGCACATGGTGGACACTCAACAAATGGACGGATATGTGTCAATTATGTGCCTGATGCTCTGCTAGTCATGTTTCTATTCATGATCTAATCACTACATCTCATCTAATCATCACAACACTCCTACAAAGTTGGTTTGTAATTCAGATTTTCCAGATGAAAAACTGAGGCTTAGTAATTTCAAGTTTAAAAACTTGCTGGTAAGAGGCAGAGCTAGTGTTAGAATGCAGGTCTGCCTGACACCAAGATCAATGATTGCTGTGCCTCCCAATTGCCCAAATTTTCATAAGACAAAGTCATTCAACGAAAGTTTTCTTCTTTTAGGAGGGGCAGTGAAATCAATGATGTTCTTTTCCTACAATCTGCATAAGCTAATTTTAGCCAGATTGCAATTACATCCAGGACAGGTCCAGAAGAGGGAAGAGGAATGGAGGGGAGGGGAGGGGAGAGGAAAAGGAGAGAAGAGGAGGGGAGGGGAGAGGAAAAGGAGAGAAGAGGAGGGGATGGGGAGGAGAGGGGAGGGGAGAGAAGGGAAGGGAAAGAAAAGGGGAAGGAGAAGGGGAAGGGGAAGGGGAGAATGAGTTTCTAAGAAACCATCAAAGAAAGAAAGGCTAACAGTCCTTTGCTTTATGAGGTGGATGGTCTTGGCAACATGGAATTAGAGAATTAGCCTCTTGTCTCTATGACAAATGCTACTGACATCCCAGGACGCCCCAAATGCCCTTCCTGACAGGGGGCCCCTCCGCCATGCCTCTCAGGACATCAGCATTTCTACCTGGCATTGGTGGTCCCTAAGGAGGGCCAGCACCTGGATGGGTTGACACTGTGACTTGCTGGGAGGCCTCTGAGTGAACAGTGAGGGAAGGGATAGAGAAACACTAGAATCTGGCATGAAAACTTCCTATCTGTCTCCCACCTCTGGTTCCATTGTCACTAAAAAAACACATTTTAGGATCAGATTCCAAAAGCCTACGGGTGACTTTGCTTGTATACAAAATGTGATCCATGTGTGGGAGGAGGGAGTGGTTATGAAACGGCTTTCTGCGCTGAGGGTAAGATCCTGGGGTTTGCCCTCCTTGGGTGGAGTCCTCTCATGTGAAAGAGTAATTCCTCGTTTAACTACCTGTTTCTCTGCAGGTCTGAGCTGGAAGGGATCAGATCTGTTCACTTTAGTTGCTGTTGAGCCAGCCCTGCCACAGCACCTGGTCACACAGCAGGCATGCAATCACATTTGTTCATTTATGCACTCCATAGATATTCATTGAACATCCTTTGTTGCAATTCCAAACTCCAAAACTCTCTGAAAACCTACAGGTGTCCTGGAAGTTCATTTGACAGGGACTCCTGACAGGAACAGACACGAGGCTCTGGAGGGCCTTTGTGCTCTCCCTTCATGTGAATGGCCAGATATTCTCCATGTCCCACTGCAGATATGCAAATGTGTCTGATTATCGGACGCTGCCCCAGACACTTCGGGTGCTCCGTAACTTCACGATATGTACCCCATGACCTTTCTAAAATACAAAGTTTCTGAATTCCCAAAACGCTTGGACCCCACAGGCTTCAGAGAAGGGGCTGGGGGCTACATCTGCTCGGATGTGTAGTAGGCATCGGGTACAGGTGCTGAGAACACTGCAGTGGAGTAAAGGCCAGGTCCTCGCTCGCGTGGACTTGACGTTCCAGCCAGCCGGGCAATAAAAGGAAAGCAAATAACGAAGGTGATTTTGAGGGAGATGAGTGTTCTGAAGAACCTACGTCAGGAGGATGGGGCAGAGATGTGTCAGAGTCAGCGAAGCGCTCGCTTAAGGAGACCCAGATGACGAGAAGGAAGCAGCCATGAGACCGTCTGACCTCAGGGCACCTGCACTGACTCATTCTGAGATCAGGGACCAACAGGACCTTGGCACGGGCTGTCTCCGCTGCCTGCAAGGAGGCGTTTAACTTTCTGAGCCTGAGCTTTTTTCCTCCTGTTTTGCTCAGGGTTGTACATACCTCTGAAGCATTAGGGTTGTAGTCACATTTGTGGCTGCTGAGGGAAATACCCCCTGGAGAGGAGGTGCTGAGGACTTGGTAGAAGTTCTCTGTGGGCGATCACGTGCTACAAATCACAGCACAGTCTCCGCCCCCTGGTCATGAAGACGCAGCCCGGAGCAGCCTCTCTCTGAGCCGGGGACGTGGACCATTCCACATAGAGGCTGGCTGGCAGGTCTGCCAGCTGCTCCTTCCAAGTCCTGCATGCCCTCCACAGGGGGCTTGCGTCCTCACAGATAAACAAACACAGTCTGGGGCCCCAGGGACTCCTCAGCACTGTTTCTCCAGCGAAGACTGTGATGCTAATGCAAACTACTCCTCTGGGCACCAGCACCCAACTGGCCCCGACCAGGTCTCCCCAGAGAACTGTGTCAGAGCAAATGTTCAGTTTCCTTGTTGCTGTTGTGATTATTGTTGTTCCTTTGGTCTTCTCGCTTAAGAGAAGGTAGAGGCTGCTATGGGGGCAGCCCTCATGCCTGGAACCAATGAGCCCTGGTGGTGGACAAGCCTGGTGAGCGGAGGCCAGCCGTGGGACCGGTGGGAAAGGGGGGCTGAGGCCAGGCAGGATACAGAGGAGCATGACCAGCCACCCAGGAGGAGTTTCCTGGCTCGTACTCTTCATTGTGCCTTCACACCCCTCTTTTCAGCACTAGGATGACAGCAGCTGGGGGCATGCTCAACAACTAATGAGTGGGGGAGACAGCTGGGGGCACCACAGCTTAGTTCCCCCCAAGCTGTGATGGGGCACCCCTCCTTGGCCAGGTTCTTGAACCCAAGTGAACGAATCTGAGAGTCTGGACAGTAACACCCACAGGAGCTGCCAGGTTCCCCTTGGCTGAGGAAGACGATGTTTTCCCATTTCAAAGAGCTGTTGGCCTGACGAAGGGTAATGGGAACTGTATGGAAGAAGGTCTAACACATTAAGGTCGACTTCTTTATCTCCCATAATTTGGCATCGGCCCCTGCCAGGGCAGAAACTGCGTTCTACAGGATTCCCGCTTCCTCGCCCTCCCTCATAAGACCTCTAACGGTGAGCACGCTGTCTGTGCTTGTCAACCTCTCTTTTGTGCTTCTGTCTGCTCATCCCCGTTGTTCTGGCGCTTTCACCCCGAGGAGTTTAGAAAGGAATCGGCAGAGTAATTGCAGCTGAGGTGGACCCCACTGTCTACAAACACTTTCACACGCAACGTCCTGGGGAAAGGCTCCGGGAAATTCACTGCTGGTTCCCTGGTAAAGAGCCTTCCTCAGTTAGCAAAACAGCCGCTGGGCCCTCCCTCCATTTCCATGACTGCGTTTCTCACACATTTTCTGCCTTTGTTGACTTAAGTTCAAAGTCAAACTCGCAAATCTGTTTTGTCAGATGGGAAGCTCTCGGCTAGGGGCTCAGGGAGGCCTTGGGCATGGCTCACTGCGCTCTTTCTCCCCACCCTCCACCCCCCACCCCCACCGCACACAGGACCCGCTGTCTCCCTGAGACATTAACAGCTTTGTGCTCCCATTTATTTATTTAATGCTGCCACGGCTTAAGCCCGTCTGCCAGAATGTCCTTGAACACTGGGCTCTCGGGGCCAGAAGGGATTCCTAGACTCGCTCTAAGTCACGGAAAGGCCAGCTCAACAGTCGTTACACTTTCTTAGGGGCCCGCTTGCCTGTTAGTGTTTTGGACCACCAAGCAGGGCCTGGAAGCCTGGTCCACCTGCAGATCCATGTTCAGGACCGAGGTTGAAGGGAAATACGATGTCTCCCACAGCACCTCCCAGAAGAGCCCCGCCTCACCCACTGGGGTAGCTGGTGATTGACATGTGCTCACTGTGGTCAGAGAAGTCTTCCCTCATGATGCTTGCCCTTCCTTCACTTGATATTTCCCAGGACAATCTGCTCAGCGACAGCCTTTTCCTCAAAGAAGGCAGGATCACATTCTTCAGTTTCTCTTCCCAGTTTGCTTCATAAATGAGCACTGTAAACAAGCTTTCCCCCTGATTGTCCTCCCACCGCTCATCTCTCCTGACAATGATCTGATCCCTGAGAAAACTCTGACCAGTAGAGTACTACATACCTGCAGAAAATTAGTACTCAGTGCTTCAGTCACATCCTATATAATAAAAGAGTAATATGCAAATTGACCAAACTGTGGAACAACCGGTCACTATGACACGCACTGACCACCAGGGGGCAGACACTCAGTGCAGGAGCTGCCCCCTGTGGTCAGTGAGCTCCCACAGGGGGAGCTGTGCTCAGTCAGAAGCCGGGCTCATGGCTGGCGAGCGCAGCAGTGGTGGGAGTCTCCTGCCTCCGTGGCAGTACTAAGGACTCTCAGGGGATGTCCACCTGTGGGGAGCAGGCCCAAGCTGGCAGGCAGACATCCCAGACTGTGAGAGAGTGCAGGTCAGGCTGACAACACCCTCAACCCTAGTGCCCAAATGTTATGCACTGGGCCTCTAGTTTTAAATAAAGCAACTTACAAGGACATTTATGAAAAGAATGTCCCCTTTGCTTTGGAAGCAAATGTGAATTTTCTTGTTAATAAACAGAAGTTTTCCTTCTCTCTTTCACATGACTGTATTGGGTCCAAGAACTAAACCTTCATATTTCCTAAGAAGTTGTTTTATATTAAAGGAGAGTAAAGAAAAATGACAGCTGAATGCAATGTCTGGTTCTAGACTTGACCTTGTGTTGTGGAGTTTTGGGAAAAAAAAATTTTCATTTTTATAAGGACCAATTTATAAATTTCCTCTTATGGATTGTGCTTTTGGTAACAAATCTAAGAATATTTTGCATAGCTCCAGGTCCTAGATTTCTCGTAAATTTTTTTTACATTTAAGTCTGCAATCCATTTTGACCTCACTGTTACATAACCACAATATAGTTATCAACTCCAATAAATGTATCAGTGTTAAACACTCTTATCAAATCTGCTATCCATATTTCAATTTTTTAAAAAACTGACCCAGTAATGTTCTTTATATTCCTAAACCCACTGCTTTTCTAAGTAGCAGTCATGTAAACAATGTGCTTTATAAGCAAACCCCGAGGACTATACGATTTTCTGTAATTTGTTCCTTTTTGGTTTTGTTATTGGATAAGAATTTCTCAGAATGCAAACTATGGTGTCAGTATTTTTCAAAGCATTTCAACACACTCACCATCACTAGCCAGGCTACTGTGTGGCTTCACACCAGGGGCTACTCAGGGTGGGGCAGAGCCCTGAGGTGCAGGTTTCAGCTCCCCATATGGGAATGGAACTCTCATACAGATGAGGCTTTTTGGCTGAAAATTCCCCACTTTTTTCTGGCTGATTCACCTGGGGCATTAGCCAGGCGAATGCTTCATCTGAGGCACTTCGCAGAGAGAAACCAATTCAGTAGACCTATTTCCTGACCTCACTCTTTGATGGGTATTTGCTAACTCTTCATATACTTAGCCCTGATCACTTTGAGATCTACTGCTGGTGAGAGGGTAGCATAGATTAGGAGAGTCCCTACATTCCCCCATAAAGGTACTCCCACCACCATCCTCCTCCCACCCACCCGCCTTGAGACAGTTCAGGAACTAGCAGTAGCCTGTTGCAGGCCTTTCCAAAGGGCAACGAGATGGAAAAGGTGCCCTGGGCCCCATCCCCTGACAGCTCCATTTGCGGTGATTGTGACTTTCTCTGTGTTTCCCAAATTGCCAGGGCAAGTACAGGTTCCCTCAGGGGGGCGGAATGGAGCTGCAGGGCTGTCCCCAGAGCTGTCCTGGGAAATAAAAGACACAACGTTGCTGTAACGAGGGCTAAAATTGAGGAACAAAATTATGGGATGCGGATGCCAACCTCTGTTGCCTGGCATGAGAACCAGCAATTACATTGTCCCGTTGCAGTCATAACACATCTTGGCTATGCCCCTCTGCACCTTGATGCCTGGCTGGGACCCAGCAGATGGGCAGGCTTGCTAGATGATTGACTGTAAGGCTGAATCCGCGCCCCCTGTGACCTTTGAATGATTTGCATTTGGGCACAGAGCCAAGAGGACTCTAAACTGTGTCCCTCAATTGCTGACCTTGTGGCTCTCACCACCTCTCACCCCCGATGCTCTCTGCAGGCCCTCCACATCCATGCACACTTTCCACACGAAAGAAAGAACCTGATGCAGCGTGATTCAGAGTCACCAAGAAGGGAGGTCAGATTAATTTCTCATTTCTAGTTATGCCCATTAAAAGAAAAAAAAAGTGTAAGTTGTTCCACCGAGATGCCCTTCCTTGCCAGGCTAGCTCGGGTGGGTCCAAGCACGAGGGCAACAAGCTCCGTGTACAAAACGCGTCTTGCAAGAAACGTCATCCCCAGATCCTCTGAGGATTCTCTCCAGCCGAGAAGACCAAAAAAAAAGCTGCCTCTTCCAAAGGAGGGGTTGGCCAGCGGGAGAGGTGCCTGTTGCTCGGTGCCTGCTGACGCGTCGCTTTCTGCCGGGGCTTTATCTTTAGCTCTCTGGCGTCACCCACCCCGCCGAGCCGGGAAACCTCAAACCATAGGGCCCCTTCTCCGCCCGGCACCCGCCGCTTCTGCTCAGCACCGAGCAACCACCCTTGGGCCAGCGACCATGTTTGTGACACCGAAATAGAGATGTTGCACGCGGCTCAGACCCCGGAGTCCCGCAGCGAACCACTGGGATGGCACTCCAGGCCGAGGCGCCCAGAGCGCGCGCGGTTAACTCCTGTCTGCCCGGCGCCCGGCGCGCCCGCGCGGGCAGAGGCGCAAGGAGCCGGGGCGCACGGCAGAGGGCAGTGTTCGCTGCGCCTGCGCCCAGCGCGGCTCCGCGGGGCAGGCTGGCACCGGGGCCCGGGGAGAACTCTCTCTCTCTCTGCCCGGCGTTGCACAACACGGGAAGCGGGCAGGGGGTTGCATACCGAGCTCTGCAGGCACCGCCGCAGCCGCAGGGCGCTCGGGAAAGTCACTTTCTTCCCTCCTCCCCCCTCTCGGCGAAAGCCTGCCCGGCGGGGAGTACATAGGTGGGCTTGTTTTGCAGGCAGAGGGACTAACCCTCTCGGGGAAAAGACAGGAAGAGGGTCATCGTTTCCGCACTCGACGGCCTCCTCCAGCTCACGGGGCGCAAACGCTCCGCTTTGCAGGCGAAAAGCAGGTTTGGGTGTTGACTGCTCGCTTCTCTGTGGGCTGGGATTTCATTATCAGCGAGGGGGAACGGGGGTCAGAGTTTTCCTCCTGGACGTCCTTTAGGGGATTTTCAGTCGTTTCCAACTCAGACCCAGGTGCGGCCCGTGTGTGAGAACTTTGAGTCCTGCCCCCGGGGTCCTGTTTGTCGCCGGCCCCGGGTTGGCATCGTGCTGGGTGGCACTTGAGTCACATTCTTGGGGAGAGTTGCCGCAGACGTGTCGTTTCACCCCATAAAGGCCTGCAGCCGGAGTGTGCCCATTTACCAACACGTCTACCTGTTCTCAGCTAGGCATGCTTCCTGCCTTCTCCTCTAGGGGAAGTACTACTTAATTCCGCATTAATTCCCCCTTTCTGCACACAGGAATCTGAGCTGCTGATGGACGCAAAGCTCAGTGTTAGTAGACACACAAGGGTGAGACAGGCACTGTTCTGGCCTTTATGAGACTACACAGCAGGTAACAAGAATCAGAGGTCAGTCCCCACTGGTGGCTCCGTGGGTTGAAGCGTTATCCCATCCACCAAAAGGGATGCACATACCTAGGTTACGTGTTTGATACCGGTCAGGGCATGTACAAGAGGCAACCAATCAATGTTTCTCTCTCTCTCTCCCTCTCTCTCCTCTCTCTCTCTCTCCCTTTTTCTCTCTCTCTCTCCTCTCTCCTCTCTCTCTCTCTCCCTTTCCCTCTTCCCCCCCCTCTCTCTTCCTCTAAATCAATAGAAATAGGTCCTCGAGTGAGAATTTTTTTTTTTTAAAGAATCAGACAAGGTCTGGTGGCACGTCTTACCATAATATAATATAAGGTAGAATGCTGTTCACTTAGAAGAAAAATATAAAGAAATAGCAAAAGAAGAGGTTCTATTCATCTGTAGTGGAGAGCTGAAGAGAAGCATCATGAGGGCGAGAACCTTTGCTTTGGGTCCTGATGGTCAGGTTTCAAAGGCAGACGGATGTCAGAGGAAAGAACCCCAGGCCTGAGCGGAGGTGGGGAGGGGGCCATTACTGAGCAGCTCAGTGTGCACAGGTGCAGAGGAAGGAGACACAAAGGAAAGACTGGAGCCCGTGAACCCCACCAGGGAGAGCGCTTCAGGCCCCACCCAGGGGACGGGTTCCAAGAGGCAAGGACAGGAAGCCCCTGGAGGTTGTAGGCCAACAGGGCCAGGGTTGGAGCTCATTCTAGGGAAATAGTCTGGCATGGACAAGAGGGCAAAGCAGAAAGTAAGGCGGCCAGTTGGGGCGCTATCATGGCAAAAACAGACGGATGGCATTTTGTGGTGGCCATCACCCAAAGAAAAGGTGGGGGGGGCAGACACAAGAGGCCCTGTGGTCTCCATGGTTTGGTGGCAAAATAAGTGTTGCGAGTTGGGGGCAGGGTGGGCAGTGGCACGGGGTGCGTTTGGAGAGGATCTGTCATGAACAGAAGCACAAAGGGAAGGTGGGGCCGACAGTTTGGAGGAAGAAGATCAGGAATTTGGGGTTGGAAACTCCTACAAAATATCAGTATGGAGATGTCCACGGATCGCTGCAAACCAGGCCTGGTGCTCAGAGACGGGTCCCAAGACAAACACATTCCAAGTTCAAGTAAACGTGGGTTTTCCCAGGAGATGGCCATTCTGCAAGTCGCTGATGTCTTGACACTCCACACCATGTTTGTGGTTCTCTCTCAAGGGAAGAGAGAGTTCCACAGACATTTAGGAATGTTTTTTTCTTGGATCTTGTTTGGTTTCTACTAGCCTTAATGCTGGTGTACCCTGTCCTAAGGAAGCCTGATTTATAAAAACAAGGATCAAGTGTCCTGATTGGTTTGGCTCCATGGAAAGAGCATCGGCCTGCGGCCTGAAGGGTCCAGGGTTTGATTCCAGACAAGGGCACATGCCTGGGTTGTGGGCTCAGTTCCCAATAGGGGGCATGCAGGAGGCAGCCAATCAATGATTCTCTCTCAGCATTGATGTTTCTCTCCTTCCCCCTTCCTCTCTAATAGCAATAAAATATATTTTTTTAAAAAATAAAAGAAAAACAAGGGTCAAGTAAAACATAAACTAGTCCTGGAAACAGGGAAGCGAGTGCTTATTTGCTTCCCTAAAAGATTTATTGATATAGAAAAAGATTTATCATCAAATCCCATAAAAGGGCTTTGAATACATTTTTAAAATGGGATCTGGCTGATATATAATCAATTTAAACACAGCTTTCTAGGCAAACCTCCATGAAAAAAACAAGAGTAGCCAATGTTTGAGACATCTTTGCTGCTTCATCCTTGGGAAAAAATACAATAATAATATTGGAAATTAATATTGGACATTAGAAGGCCATGTGATATAATAGAAAGATCCGGAATCAGGCTGAGATCTGGCTAACTAGTGAGCACCAAGACAAGAAGGAAAAAAATACAATGTTCTGCCCAAAGTTATTATATTGCATAAGTAATTCACATGAACTTTCTTTGCACAGTTCCTGGCACAGAGTAGCTGCTTAATCAAAAGCTCTGGCTTCCTGGTGGTAGTCCAGCTTGAAACCTCCCTTGCCCCTGAATGAGTGTCTCCTTTCTCCTTCCCTTTGCCTTCATCCCACCCCTGTGAGTGACATGGGCACAGCGTCCCCGCTGGGCCGTGATTCTGTCTCAGAACTTTGTTCTCTGGAGTGTGTTTTTTAAGTGAGTAACAAGCCTGGATGGTCAGGAAAGAGGTCCTGCCCTTCACTGGAGGACAGTCACTTCACCCGGATGGAACCAGAGTGTTACCTCCTGGAGATCAGAACTCCAGAGAGCAGGGGGCCCTTCTCCCCAACACCCCGGGACCAGATGAGGGCACCCTCCCTGGCTCCCTCTTCCCTGGCATTCCAGGAAAGCGTCAGATGATCCTCAACATCATAGTAAACATGGCACCATGCACAGCACCATTTCGGTTCCTCGGTGGCAAGCGCTTCCATGAACCATATTGTCTTTGAACCCCACTCGGAAGAGCACAGACCGAGTGGATTCAAATCCCTGCTCACTAGCTGTGCAGCCCTGGATAGTCACTGCTCTCTGTGCCTCTGAGCCTGCTCTGCGAAATAAGCTGACAGAAGAACGCTCCATGCATGAGTCACCATGGAGCTCAGGGAAGATGGCACCGCCATCTGTGAAAGATCCTAGAATTGCACCTGCCACACAGCCAGTTCCCTACAGGCACCTCGTAATCCACACTCACCCAACGAGGGAAAACGAGGCTCAGAACTGTCTGTCATCGGCTCAAGATTACATGCCTTCAGTGGCAAGCTGGCGCTTAAACCCAGAACTCTCCACAAACACAATCACACATAATTTGATCAAGAGGAGGCAAAACAAAGGCCTCTTTATTCCTTCTCTTGTGTTGCGACCTCTCCTCTGTCCCACTCCTTCCTCACATTTCCTTCTTTCTCGCCCCTCAAAAGGTGAAAGGTCAAGTTTTGCAGGAAAGTTGTGTATTGGGACCCGTCTAAGGTTCACCGCCTCTCACTTCCAAGCCAGGCCATTCTGTGGGGCTCGCTCACCTTTAATGGAATTATCTGATAACGTCATTATGTCCATTTATCAGTTTAGCAAATACTCATTGAGTCAGCATCCTCTTAGGCACTAGATGAGAAGGGATGGTCCTACCCCACTGGGAGACAGTTCGTAGCGGCATTGTTGCCAGAAACAACGGAGCTGATAGGAAATCATGGATGTTCTTCTCTTTAAAAACAGGATAGTGTCCTAACCAGCCACCTGTTTGGCTAACTGATCCAGAGGACGAGAGAGCAAAGACAGAGGAGAGATTAATACCGAACCTTTGCCATTTGACTGACACACCAGCTCAGGGGGAAGAAATCCCACCCTCCGTTGCAGGGGTGCCTCCTGGGGAGGGCAGGGTGAAGAGCCCAGGCTTGGGCGAGATCAATGGGCTTTGCATCCCAGCGCTGACGCTTCCTGTGGTGCGATCTTGAGCAAGTCTGAGCTCCTTCAATCACCACTCTCTGAGGAGATTCCTCCTGTGAAGCATAAAGGAGACGGGCAGCAAAATGCTTACCACCGGGTCTGACACATGCTACTTAATTGATCACAGGGGACCTCCAACAAATGGAGACTGGCAAGGTTACACCAGGGCAGAGGCAAACTCTCTTCCATGGTAGGGGAGGGGTATGCCAACACAGGCCAAGACTTCCCAGCTTGTGCTTATGAAGGGGGCTGCAGTTTGCAGGGAGCCAGGAAGGTCTGAGCCAGGCTTGGTGACTGTAGGTGGTGGAGCAGAGAGTCTACCTCTAGACTGGTGCCGGGATGCTAATGTCCCCAAGTGGCCAAGTCTCCATCCTTCTATCTTTGCCCTCCCACTGTCTACTCATAACACAGACTCCAATGAGTAAGTCAGATCATGTCATTCCTCTGTCCAACGCTGCAGGTGGCAGAGAGAGAGAGAGAGAGAGAGAGAGAGAGAGAGAGAGAGAGAGAGAGAGAGACTGTAGTTATTAGAAGGAAAGTTTGTTGTTAATGCAAAATTAACACAGTAGTCTTGCACAAAGCTTGGTGAGTTCAGCTGTCCTTGTGCAGGGAACAGCCTGCACAGTCACCCTGCAGTGCTGTGCACAGTCCCCTTTGCAGCCACATCACCTCTCACTTCATCTATCACTCATCTCCTCACCCTCTTTGATCCAAATACAGTGGTACCTCGAGATACGAGTTTAATTTGTTCCGTAACATTGAGGTGTGGGAAACTATGAGACGCTCGAGTAGTGGTAAACTGGTGGGTCATGTACAGCCGGCCGACCCACGCGATTACTCCTATCTCAAATGTTGCTCGAATTTCAAAGCAAAAATCGCTCGCTCGACGGCTCATATCTCAAAAATCTTGTATGTTAGGGCACTCGTATCTCGAGGTACTGCTGTATGCTGGAAATTCTTTGAATACCCAAGCATGCTTCTGCCCCAGGACCTTGGCACTTACTGTCCTAGATATTCTCCACCTGGCTCCCTCATTTCATTCCAGTTCCTGCTCTGATACCTTCTTTCAATGAAGTCTTCACCCACCTCTGCATTAAAATTGAAACATAGCCCTCTAGTATATGATGTTACTTGTTATTTATTTATTTATTGTATTGTCTGTTTCACCCCCCTGTTACAGGTGTTCATTTACTGCTGTATTTAGTGCCTGGCACATAGTACAAACTCAGTAAATATCAGGTAAATAAATGACCCTGAGGACAAGCACAACCACCAAGGAAACCATGGCTTCTGCCCCAGAAGTGCCACTTTTTCCTTGCGTACCAATGCATGCCTATAAGATTTCTGCTGTGGATACAGGAGGGATGCAGTCTCTGTCTCTCCCAGGTTCAGGCTCATGCAAAGAGGCGCCAGGTGCAGAGAAGCTGGGCCTCTGGCCAGAAGGCCCCCAGGAAGCCTGGGCATGGGTAGGTGTTCAGTAGACACTGAAATGATTCAATGACCATGTCCTCCTGTTGCTCACTGAGCTGTCAGCCACGTAACAAAACAATGTGCTCCTCTCTCCAGCCTGATATCCAAAAGCCTTGTTCCCTCTCTGCTTCTGACTTATTGCGTTGTTACCAGCTCAGCCATTTAACCACTCTAAGTATCCATTCTCTCATTGGTAAAATGCAGATCCTGAGGCATCCACTGCGGGTGTTGTGAGGCTGTTGCGGGAGCAAATAAAATAATGGATATGTGCAGTGGAGACACTGATCTCCCCTTCTTGTGAGCTGGGCACATCCTTCCTCCCAATGAAAGACTGTATTTCCCAGCCTCCTTTGCAGCTAGAAACGGCCATGTGACAGATCTAGCCAATGGGGTGTGAGCTGAAGTGGTGTGGCAATTTCAAGGCCCTGCCCTTAGAGAGAGGGAAAGCAGAGAAAGTACTGAGCCATCTTGGGCTATTCACAGAAAGGCACCAACAGGGCCCTTAAACACTGTGTAAAGCAGAGCCAGTTTACCTGCTTAGACTTACATACAAGAGGGAGTAAGATTCTTTAAAGCCTCTGTTATTTTGGGTCTCTAGCACATGCCGCTGCAAGTACATTCTCATTCATCCAATGAGCATTTATCGAGTATCTGTTGTATGCCTGGCAAACGTTAGGTGCTCAGGCTGATGCAAAAATAGCCCCTTCCCTTACAGAACCAGAGCGGGAGACATGGCACCTAAGTCATTGCGACATGAGGTAGTCAGGGCCGGGGTGGAGGGAAAGACAGGGGGGTATGGGAACTCAGGGAGGTGCAGACACATTGTAAGCCCTACAACTCACTATGTTCCCATTCATTCCCATGTTTCTTGGAAAACGGCTCTCTACTAGGCCCTGTTCTAGTTTGGGGAGCACAACAGTGGGCAAGACAAAAAAGGTCCTCACTCTCAAGGAGCTTACATGCCTTATAAGCAAATAAAACAAATCATTTTTGTATCTAATAAGTACAATAACTTCTAAGAAGGTTAAATGGTATAAAAACCCTAACTCGGGACATTTTTCAGCATAACAGGTTTACTAAGGGAGCCTGCTTTAGCCTCATGGTCCTGGAAACCCCAGTGGCATGTAACTGGGACCCGAGTGAAGCAGAAACAGAGAAGAGTGTTTGATGCGGAGACCCCTGTGGAATGCAGGTCGGCATGGCTGGAGGGGCAGAGTGAGCAGGTAGGCGTGTCAGAGGGATGGCCTGGCCAGACATGTGACCTCTCAGCCACGGAAAGAAGTTAGAGTTTTTCCGGAGTGTGTTTGAAGTCACTGAGGTTCTTTACAAAGCGGGGGTAGGAGTTGGGAGGTGGCATGATCAGATCCCTGTTGTAAGGAATCTAACCACCACCCCGCGCCCCCCCCCCCCCCCCCCCCCCCCCGTGGGCGGAGGGCGGTGGGGACACCAATGGGGCAGCCATAATAGTGTGTCAGGTCAGAGCTGGTGACCTGGACAAGCCTGGCAGCAGTGGGGACTAACAAGTGGTCAGATGGGGATCTCTTTGGCAGGTAGGGTTGGCCAATGTGTCTGATAGAATGGGTGAAGGTGTTTATCAAAACGGAAGTCTTCAGTGTTTGGTCCAAGCAGCTGGGTGGGTGGTGCCATTGTTCGCTGGATGGAGAAGCTGGGAAAGGGGGGACAGGTTGGGGCTGGGGACTGATCTGTATGGAACGAAACGTATCAGCAGCCATTGTGGGGCCTTTGCCTTTCTTCCCAATGAGGCTGAGAACCTCTGGAGGACTTGGCCACACCGCACGGAGGCCCTGCCAGCTCTCCCTATCTACCGGGACTGCAGTGCGGACATGGGACCTTACACCACCAGGCTCCCACCACCTCCCGGACCTCCCCCACCCGGCTCCTCCTTGCTCACTGGTGGCTGTCTCGCCACTAACTTCTAACCCTGCTCCTGCTCAAGGGGGTTCCTGGGCCATCCGCCTGGCATAGCCTGCTCATCCCCCACAAGTCCAGCTGGCTCCCCGCTTCACTGCCTTCAGATCTCTGCCCAAATGTCACCTTCTTAAGATGACAGACACCCCGCTCTATAGAAAAAGGAAAAACTCCACCTCCCCCCATGGCAACAGTCCCTGTCCCTCTCACCAGCTTTATTTTTCTCCAAAGTACTTACCACATTCTAATAAACAAACATCTCTCCCATGTATTTACATATTGTCCATCCCCTGCCATTTGAATATAAACTTCCTGGGGACAGGGATTTTTGTCTGCTTTGTTCACTGCTAAAAGCATGCCTGGCACAGAGTAGGAGCTCAGAAAATGATCAACATTGAGTAAATTGAAGTATATAGAAGTCTTGTTTCAATTTCAACATTTATTTGATTTTAATAGGAAGTAAGGAAAAGGAAATCTGTGTTCAAAAAGTCCAGTTTCCCAGGTCAACCGGGACAGTTGGTCATTCCTACTATCTATCCCCCATTCCATGTTGCAGTGGAGAAAACCGAGGCTTAGTGAGAGTCTAATGTTTGTAGAGCCTCAGAAACACCAAGCTTGCACTGGTCTGGTTAGGTCACCCAGACCAACAGGCATTATCTGAGCAGGACCCAGCATGTTTCCTCACACTCACACCCACTGTCATGAGTCAGTGCGTGGAGATTGGATCTGTAAGAGCACAGGTTTTAAAAGCCTTGTCATTTCATGCACAATAAAGCTGTGAGTAATCTCTGAGTGGGATTCTGCAGAGACCAGGAATCTTCCAGTTGTCAGTTCTGGCCCTGGATTGGGTTTGTCTCTTTGACAGTTAGCAAACACTTAATGTACTCTATAAGAGTGCATACACAAGAATACCCACAGCAGCACGATTCACAATGGCCAAAAGGTAGAAACAACCCAAATGTCCAGCAAGATGAATGGAAAAACAAAGGGAGGTACATCTATGCAATGAAATACAGCAGAAGGAAGGCATGATCCATCCTACAACATGGATGAGCCTTGAAAACATCAAGCTGAGTGAAAGTAGCCAGACACAAAGGTCACATACCGTATGATTCCACTTGCAGAAATGTCCATAGGCCCATGGAGATGGAAAGCAGGGCGGTGGTGGCCGTGGGCCGGCGGAAGTGAGTATGGCTGTGCCTTAGGTGTGAGGAAAATGGTTTGACATAGAGAGTGCTGGTTGCACAATGTGTGAATGTAGTAAGTGCACATTTCAATTGCTCATTTCAGAATAATTTTATACTATGTGAATTTCACCTCCAATATTTTCTAAAGTGTATGCATCAATTTATTCAAAGTATCCTCACAATAACCCTATAAATTAAACAGTAAGTCTATATTTGCATGAGAAAACTGAGCCCAGAAGCACTAAGGTCAAGGTTGTACAGATATTAGACTGGAAGCCGGGGTTGGATTGGCTCTTTGGAACCACCAGCCCCTCAGCCCCTCCAAGTCCTGTGTGGACCCTGGAGAGCAGGGGGGGGGGCTATGCTAACAGAGAGAAAAAAGGAGGCAGGGGAGGGGTCAAGGCAGAAGGCCCTGGGGTCTCTTTAGGGTCCCAACTTAGCACCAGCAAAACTCAGAGCCTTGAAGCTTTTGGATCCTGCTGCTGAGACTGAGTTCCCCAGCTTTTCTCCGTGCTCCCCAGGACTGTTTGCATCAGGGAACAGCCGAGAACTGTGGATGGGCGTCAGAGGGGAGGACGGAGGAGAGGGGAAGGCAAAGAATTGGAAGGACACCACAGAACACCAGACCAAAGCTCTGATAACCAATATCTCCACCCTTCTTTCTTAAAACAGCACAGCACTTAAGTGACTTGACTGTAAACATATTTTGAAAGAAGAGCATATTTTAGGGAGGTCCATCTCAGAAGATACCAATGTGGTATAATTCGGCTTGTGGGGCGGAGCCGGAGTGGCTGGTGGGTGGCTGGAGTGGGAAGGATGGAAGTGAATGTGGCAGAATGACACAATAATAGGGCTAATGATTTCAACATTTGAAAAAGCTTAACAGCTCTTATCGAACACTAGAGACAAGCTCCAGTGGGAGGCTTTTAAAACATTCACTTTGACAGTTTCTGCTCTTTTGAGCTTCTCCTGTTTGCTTCCTCTTCAAAGCTTGTTAGCACCTCCTGTTTGGAAGACTTTGGCCACCTAAGGATAGTGATGAGGCGGGGCTGCGATGGCGCTGACCCCCAGCCAGTCCTGGGGCTCTCCCCTAGTTTGTTTACAGAGGTGGGGGCAGGGAGAACAGAGAAGGCTGCAGATGACTCTCCCAGGTCCTTTATTGATGCCCTAACAAAGCCCTCCATCATAATTCCTCTGCAACCCCTTCAAAAACGCAAAAGACCAAACAGAAACAGATACTGGCGACTTTCATCAATTCACCAAGAAGAGCCAAGGTGACCCAGTTGGTGTGGCTCAGGAGGTGAATGTCAACCTATGAACCAGGAGATCACGGTTCAATTCTCGGTCAGGGCACATGTCCAGGTTGCAGGGTCCCATCCCAATGTGGGGTGTGCAGAAAGTAGTCAATCAATGATTCTCATCATTGATGTGTCTAGCTCTCTCTTCCTCTCCCTTCTTGTCTGAAATCAATAAAAATGTATTTCATCTTTAAAAAAAAAGGAAGGAAAAGAAAAGAAAGAAAGGAAAGGAAATAAAGTTATTACAGACCAGCAAGGACTCATCCATCCACTCCTCCTATCAGGTAAAACCAACCTTCAGGAGATGAGCCCTACAATCATGAGACTAGCAGATTAGTCTCATGGGAGCCTGTTTAGGGAGTGGCTTTTCCTTTTGAAAAATCATGAAGCTCTGGTCCACAGAATTATTGAAGGGCCATACAGGAAGTCCAGTGCCTCCATTTACACTCCAAGCAGCCCAAAGCAACTGTGCCCAAACAGTACCCACTTCCCTCTGAGCTCTGGACAGGCCTTAAGTCAAGAGACCAATGCGGTGCTTCTGGCTGCGTTTGCTGGGTCACTCCTGTCGTCCCACTCCTTCACGCCAAGGGGGAGGAGGCTGGAAGACTTGAATACGCAAAAGATCCCACTGTCTTGTCCTCAATCAGCTTAATTAACTGATGAAGATCAAAAAGGCAACGGGACTGTTGACAGATGTATCAGCTACCCAGGTTTTCAGGTCCTCCTCACTAGCTCCGATCACAGTGGGGTTTCTATTGGCTTTGAAACACCGAGGATTAGTAAGTTACTAAAGTTACATCTGGGGGAAATCATATTCAGCTGCATGAGATAAAGACCAATGTAAACACATTTTCTTCAGACATCCTCTGTGCTTCTCTTTTTGAAAGGGCTCTCTTGTGCCCGGTATTTTAAATATAGCATTAAAATATAAGAGTAAAATATTTCTTGGGGAAAAAGGAATTGAAACTAAATCGAGTGCAACAGATGTGTGTGTGGAAGGAAATCAAATGGGGATGGTGGGCAAGTGGATAACAATGAGGAAAAGGTCCTCTGGCTGTTGCTAATGTCTGAGGCGTGCTCCCTTCCATCTCCAGAGACAGTTCACTTGACCGTGTGGCGGTCCCAAGTTCAGGCTGGGAGGGGCAGAATGTCTGCGTTCCAATCCCTAGCCTGCCACTTGTTAGCTGTGTGACTTTGGACAAGTACCCAACCTCTCTGTGTCTCTCCTCAGCAAAAAGTGGCAGTGTCACCACGCACTGAACTGGTGGCCTTGAAGGTGATAGGCGCATGGTGCCCGTGGAACAGTGGCTGGTCTGGCACATGGCCAACGGGGACATGTTCATTGTTTTAAAAATGTTTTTTAAAAATAAACAAAGCATTTCTATAGCTGAGACCGGTTTGGCTCAGTGGATAGAGCGTCAGCTTGCGGACTGAAAGGTCCCAGGTTCGATCCCGGCTGGGGGCATGTACCTTGCTTGCGGGCACATCTCCACAATGGGGTGTGCAGGAGGCAGCTGATCAATGTCTCTCTCTCATCGATGTTTCTGACTTTCTATCTCTCTCCCTTCCTCTCTGTAAAAAATCAATAAAATATATATATATTTTTAAAAATAAATAAATAAATAAACGAAGCATTTCTATACAGAAGGGTTGTTCCACCCCCTGAAGGCCCAAAGTACCTACCTAAGTGGGTTCCTTTCAGCTATTAAATGCATAGTGAGTGTCCCTGCCAGGATCAGGCAACAACTCCAAATACACTGGGGCTGAAAATAAAAATATCTCCAGTGTTGTTCTAACCTTTCCCTTGACAGTTGAAATGGTCGTTGGTTTTTAGACAATTGCATTTTTCGTTGCAAATAATGCCACAGGAAGGCAGGCCCAGGTTTCAGAGTGACAGGTTCAAAACAGCCCTAGGTGCCTGACAACCAGTTCCCGAGCCCCGAGGAAGGTGGCTCCGTAAATCCTGATAATCATCAAGTAACAGCAGTTGCTATCACTTTTAGGGCCCTACCTTCTGCAAGGCACTGTGCTGGGCATCTTCTACACATTTCTATACAACCCTCCAAGCTTGTCTGCTCCAGGAGGAGGTGCTATTAGCCCCGTTGACGGTCGAGGGAGTGGGCCCAGAGCTGTTAAGAGCCGCCAAGTGCCTGAATCTGGTTCCAGCCAAACCCACCCGGCTCCGGAGTCAGGCTTCCTTCCAGTCCACAGTGCGTCCACCCAGCTCCTGGCCCTTCTCCCTGTCATTTCTGAGACACAGAGCAATCCACGTCAGGATCGTAGTCCTGCAGGAAGCCCACCGCCGCATCCACTGTGAATCTCATGCACCATAACGTATGCCCCTCCCAGGCCCCTCCCTGTGTCTTTGACACCAGCACCCCAGGGTGGCCTTACGGGGTGCTCACTTGGGGCCGGTTAGCCCCATCTGGAGATATTTCTGGACTCACAACTTGGGGAGGGATGTGCTACAGGCATCCAGTGTTCGGAGGCCAGAGAGGCTGTCAGGCACCCTGCAACACACAGGATGGCCCCACAACAAGGAATTAACTGGCCCAAACGTTGATAGTGCCACCGTCTCGGTGGAGGAACCCTGAAAACAGAACTCTACATTTCTCCGCCCCAAATCCAGGGCTCCTGTAGCTTTCCCATTCTCACACATTGCTGACTTTAAACCCCAGAATTTGCCTTAATTGGTCCCTTTCCCACATAAATTTTAGCTATCACTGTTAGAAAAAGAATTCATTCTGTGACATATGGCTCCTAGTTCAACCCCCCTCAGTGGTTCAATCAATTAATTATAATATCTAACCTATGTATTCAATCAACAAATGCTAATGAGGAGACCACCGCATGCTCAACAGCCATGCCTGCTTTCCCTGGGAAGTCCCGGAACTTGGCCAACTTCCACACAAATACAGTTTAGCACCAGTGGGCAATCTGCCTGAAGGTGTCTCCAAGATCTTGCAAAATGCCAAGTGAAGAACAGTGTAAAGTTAAAACAAATGCTAACTGGCACAAAGGGAGGAGAAAGTCAACCACAGGAAATTCGAGACAGGGCCCGGTGCCCAGATGGTTACTGCGTGCGTGTCTGCCCAGGCCGCGTGGACAGTTGAGCCTGCCTCCATCCTCATCTTCAAGGTGCTTGGAGTCTAACAAAGCCGAACGTATAAGGAGAAGAGAGACTATTTAACCCAGCTCCCAGAAACCCTAAGTCCAGGTGAGTGCTGCCTGCCCACGGACCTCCCAGAAGACCCTGGCCTCTCCCGAAGGTGCCCCTTGTTCAAGCCCACAGAGCAGCCTGCGGCCCTCGGGCCACCGAAAGGAAGCCAGGGCCTCGGAGACTCTACTGCTCTCTTTCTGAGCAACATGTGGAGCAGTTTCATCTTGTGCCTCGTCCATTGGGTGGAGCTGCTCCCAGAAATCCACTAAGAAGCTTTATTAAGTCACCACCCCGAAAAGGAAACACAAATATGCTTGAAGCCGTTAGGCCGGCCATCCCAGGAAATGACTGAAGGCACCATTCTGCCTTCTGGGCCCAGAGTGATGGTCCCAGTGGTACCAAGATGGCGAAGCAGAGCGCTTCCGTATCCATCTCACCCCAAAGACCCATGGAGTCCAGAAGCCTGACCGTGCTCTCCGGGAGTGAGCATTTGTCTTCACCTCTGTAGCTGTGGCTTCATCGCTTAGAATCCTGCATTACATTACCTTGGGCAACATAACATCCTCAAGTTTCATTTTTCTCATTGGTAAATACTAATACCTCCTATGGGGATTCACTAGGCTGTGTTGTGTAAAGAACTTCTAATTGTACTTTATATAAATATTATGCCTACTTTTATTATTATTACTATTATTGTTACTATAGCTTTTAACACAGAGTTTGGCACATAATAGACACTCGATAAATATTAACTATTGTGGATGAAACCAGTTTGGCCTGTGGATTGAAAGGTCCCAGGTTCGATTCCGGTCAGGGGCTTGTACCTTGGTTGCGGGCACATCCCTAATGGGGGGTGTGCAGGAGGCAGCTGATCGATGTCTCTCTCTCATCGATGTTTCTGACTCTCTATCCCTCTCCCTTCCTCTCTGTAAAAAATCAATAAAATATATATATTTAAAAAACATTAACTATTGTGACCTAGGTCAAGGATAGACCTGAAAAATCTTAGATGTTTTATAACACCCTGAGATGGTGGGATTCATTTAAAGATTGTATACAAACATTAGAAAGAAATGTGGGGAAAACACAAAAGCTTCTATTTTCCAAAGGAGCAATGAGCAAGCACTCAGGTGTCTGCTACTTGCCAGGAACTGTGGGAGGCACTGAAGACACAGTGGTGATTTGGATAAAGCCCCTGCTTTCTTAGTGATCTTTGCAGCTATGGTAACCTCCTCTGAAAATCTACTCCTTTAATGATGAAGCAAAGGTGTCCCAGTTCTTGGCAATGCTTTCCTGGGCCCAGTTACATCAAAGAGTTGGATCAGGACTAGACCCAGCTAGCTGGGAGTGTGAACTTCAAGGGGCTGGGCCACACTCCTGCTCCCCTAGAGGTGGTTATCCAGCGGCAAGCAGCCGCTTTGATAAAGGTGGGAGTGTGAGCTAGACCTGCAGAGGATCACAATTAGATTTGGACAGGATGAGTAGGATAATAAGAGCAATGCATTGTGCTCCTTGTTTTGCTTTTTAAAAAGTACCCAAGATAGCAAGAGAGACACATGACAGTGGATTGTAACTCCTCTTTTGATTATAAAACTTGGTTTCCTTATCGAGCCAATTCCAAAGGTTCCCCTGTGACCGTCATCTCTGGAATGTTAACCCCTGCCTGCCTGTGGACCCTGCTCAGCATCACTTTCCAACCTACATCTATCTGGCCAGAGAGATGGCCGGCCCCAGGCTGAATGGAGGGCACGTGGAGCCTCTCCTCGTCCCATGTCAAGGCTGCGAGAGTGTCTGAGATAGCCACCCTTTGCTACCTCCACTGAGCCAGCTGGTGCAGGTTGAAGACCCACCACAGGCTGGCCTCTGTACAGGGCAGTTGATAGTCACTGCAGGGCCCCCCTGCTCTGTGTCAGAGAACCATCCAGGCCCACAGAGCCTGCAGCCACCCAGTCTGTCTCCACACACTCGCCGCTCTCCACCTCTACAATCCCTAGCCCCACCCACCCACCCACACCTCCTCTCATCCCTCCCCCTTTGCCCACTGTGCCCCCTCTGCCCAAATGCCCTCTCCTTCGTCCAGACTTTTACTCTCTGCTGAGCTTTCCAGACCAAATGGATCCTTGTCTTCTCCTTGCTCCTTTCCTACTGCCCCAGGCAGAGTGGGGCACTCCCTTTAACGCCTGTATTTCCCTCTCACCGCACCACATGCACACACAGGCCCCTATTATCTGTGTGCACACAGCAGCTCTCCCACCAGAGTGAACTCCTGAGGTGGGGAGGAGGGGGGAGCTGGAGATGCGCTTCATTGATTCTTGTAGCATCTGTTCCATGCGAGGCTCTCAATAACTGTGGCATGCATGGATACTGACTGAGTAGATAAGCAACATCAGTCTCAAACTGCTAACTGAAGTTACTTTTCAGTAGGGTCATAGAAAGACTTTAGAGAACATGCTTCCTGACCTAGTTCTTCTTACTAGCTGTGTATCCTTGGATAAGTTACTTAATCTCTCTGTGCCTCAGATTCTGCATCTGTACATGCAGAAAATAGAACAATACATCTACTTCCTAGGGTGGGGCCGTGAATACCAAATGTTAGTGTATATGAGGTAGTAGAATATTGCATGATATGTAGTATATATTCGACTAATGTGAGAGTTTATCACCATCATTGCTGTGAATACCCTGCCCAGAGGCACCTGTCTCACCCACGCCTACCCCTGTGCCCACTGCTGTGAGTTGCCCCCTTTCTTTGGAGACTTGCCCTCAGCCAAAGGGAGCAGCTTCACCCAGATGGTTCCCCTAGGGCAGAGGTCGGCAAACTCATTAGTCAACAGAGCCGATTATCAATAGCACAATGATTGAAATTTCTTTTGAGAGTCAAATTTTTTTCAACTTAAACTTCTCCTACCACCACTTCTTCAAAATAGACTCGCCCAGGCCCAGGTATTTTGTGGAAGAGCCACACTCAAGGGGCCAAAGAGCTGCATGTGGCTCGTGAGCCACAGTTTGCAGACCACAGCCCTATGGGAACCACACCTCCCGAGTCGCCTCTCTGCACCTCAGTCCAGGGCTGGGCCCTCTCTTAAGGTAGGATAGATTTCAAGGTCCAATCTGTGCTCCCTGAAGGAGCAAGCTAAGTAGATTTCCCTCCCGTTCCTACTTCCTCACCCCCAGCTCTGGAGTGCATTCCCGGAGAAATCACTTACCGGGAATCCCTGTCTCCGACAGTTTCCAGGGAGCCCAGGCTACACAATCACCATGGCCATTATCATCAGAGAGAAAACAGGCACAGAGTGGCTGCCTGCTGCACCCAGGACCCAAGGCTGGGAACAGAGCCGCTGGGAGTGGGGCAGTGACCAGGAGTCAGTTTGTTGTTTTACAGGTTTCTGAGTCTCCAACAAGTTCTTTCTGAGAAACAACAACCAAATGAATTAACAATCAGCTTGGAGAACAACAAAAAGCCAGCCCTACCTGAGATAGAGGTAGAAACTTCGGCCTCTGGGGCAGAGGGGGAGGGCAGGCAGCCTCAGTGGCCAGATAACCTGGGAGGAGAGCCGAGGGTCCCCGGGTGGTGAGAGGCCCTCAGGCCACACACAGGGAGGGTGGCGAGTGGAGACGAGCCCACGGCCCTGTTTGCCTTGGTCTTCCTGCGGAGCCCACTGTGCGGGACAGACTTCCCCTGTCACCCCCGCCCCAGCCCACGGGCCCTGCACTGAGCCAGGCCTCTGCAATGTGTCCCACCCGCAGCTGAACACCATCTTCTCTGATGACCCCGTGGTTATCAAATGCTGCCCTTGCTCTGGCAGCCTTCCCCGGAGACCACGGCGGCAGGATGGTGCGTGGCCCTTTGTCCTGCCCACAGAGGAACCGCTCTGTGAGGGAGAAACAGGGAGCGAAAGCTAAAGACGCCTGCTCTTTGGCAGACGTGAGGTTAGGGATCGTCACACTTTCCCTTGTGAGTGAGGGCTGCTCGCAGGCCTCCTCTCCCTGACCACACAGCTGCGGCAGCTCGAGAAGCTGCATTCAAGCCCAAGTCCTTCCCCGCCAAGTCTGAGCTAAGTCAGACCAGGAAAAGGGGAGTGTGCTCCAGGTGGGGCTTTTAGAGACATTTGATAGAATTAGATGAATATTCTGATGGGCAGAGGGGCTCGTAGGGGGAAACTTTGCACGGCCTGGGGCAGGAGTTCTTTTCTGATGTGAAAGGATTTTTTGCCAAATTACAAAAGCAGCATATACTTGTAAAAAATTCAAAGGAAACAGAAGTGTATAAAATACACAGTCTTAGTGCCCAGTCTTCCCTCCAACCCTCAGCAATACCTATGAGTGAGAGTGTGACTATTTTTCCAGACTATTTTTAATAGGCATATCACATAGATAGACAAATAGATGACAGGTAAAATATAAACATCTGCAAAAGAAGGGTTATAGAAATAACAATGCACAGAATGACATGAAATTAAAACTAGGTGTCTAACAAATTGTCTTTAAACAAGCATTTTCCTAAGAAGAGAAGACATGTTTACTATAATTGAGGGAGGGATTCCATGGTAGCACAAGTAACAAGCGCTTCCCTTGTAATTACATTCTCTCCATAACCAGTTTATATTTTACTCTTGTCCTTTTTGTCTTCTTTCTAGCCTTGTGTACTTGTAAATTTTTATTTTTTAGCAAAATTGGAT
This sequence comes from Lasiurus cinereus, assembly GCA_011751065.1. Taxonomy (NCBI): domain Eukaryota; kingdom Metazoa; phylum Chordata; class Mammalia; order Chiroptera; family Vespertilionidae; genus Lasiurus; species Lasiurus cinereus. The sequence continues at coordinate 25,179,197 of JAAGEH010002528.1, forward strand.
TCAGTTTTGGAATGGGTTTTTATTCCCCTCCCCCACCACACTCAATATCAGATTGTGAATTTGGGGGGAGGGCTGCATAACCATTGCCTGCAATTGATTACTCTAATGGCATTCACTTCCCAAGGAGAATCCTTTAAGATAATAAGGTAGACGCCCCCTCAATCTGTCCATCTTTTAATATCTCTTTGTCCTTTGATCTTGTATCATTGAGTCCTTTTATTGTTTTAGCCCTTCCTGTAGATTACTGTGGATCTGTGTGATCTTAGGAAGATCCATTTCTTTTTCAACCAGGACTGCACTGAAGACCATTTTTGAGACACTTCCGGGTGCTGTTTCAGCAGGATGCAAAGCCTGTTTATTTTGTGCTCCTATATAAATCCTTGTATACATCCACCACAATCCTATTTTCCCTCAAACACCAACTCCTCATATTTCAGAGAGACTCCTGGTTTCTGATGAGTCTCTAACTTTTTAGGAGTGCCTCTAACTTTTTAGGAGTACCCCCTGGTATGTGGGTTCTGAGCTGCTATCCCGCCCCAGCCCCCCTCCAATTTCTGAAAAATCTATTTGTTGAGGCAGAACAGCCAGATCAGCTGAACTGTGCCTGGTGGTCAGTGGGACCACAGATGCTGCAGCTAGATGGCGCTCACACCCACACATTTCTGAGCAACTGGGAGGATGTGAATGGTTGTTTTCCAAGCTTACAGTCTTGGGGGAAGGGAGATAAATATATCTGGGAACATGAAGTAACTGAAATGAAATTGTCATATACTTGTTTTCCAAATGAAACTAACATATAATGACCACAGCATGCCAGATGCTATTCTAAGCCCTAAACTCTTCTCCAATTGAATCCTCCCTTTTCAGATGAGGCACTGAGAGACCTGGTAATATCCCCAAGGTCACAGGAAGTCAGCCCAGGCATTGTGCTCCAAAGCCCACATTTAAGAACCATAAATGGCTCAAGAAAAATGCTGAGAACATGGACATCAAATTAACAGTGGTTAGGCCCAGGCAGCAAGGAGAACCGGGGGACCACATTACATGCTTTCTACACAAAGCTCTGTATTAAAAATTATGTCCCCATGCGTAAATTATTATGGTGACTTTTAAATTCAATAATTTTTATAAGAATAGCATAAGTGTATAAGAAATTGTCCAACTGTGGTCAAGGGCAGCTTCGAGTTTGTGGGTCTTGAAGTTTATACATGGAGGAGGGCTCTTTAAGAAAAAAATTTCAAAACTAGAATACAACGTTAGGTAGGAAAGTGAATATGTATTTAATAAGATTGAAAAAAGAAATCACAACCAATTACATATTTTTTGAAAGGTGACAAATACCACAGACATAACAAAATCATGAAAAGTTGCATTCTATACCTCTTGAATACTTTTTCCTGTTTTTTATTGCCTACTCTTTGTATGATTAACTTTTCATATAACAACCATTCTGTGATATCATTTTCATGGAAAAAAGAAACACATGCATTTTTAAAATGCCATTAAACATAATTGTTTAATCAAATTATCCTTAAACTATGCACAATAACTTGTGTATGAATGTGCATGGGAGTTTTGTCGCAAAAACACTTGGTCTGCTTTGCTGTGATTTTAGTGCTTTTTCATATCTTTTTTTCTTTTCTTTCTGGAATTGCCAAGCTTCATCAGGACAAGGTGACCTCAGAGATGCTAAGACTGATCCAGCATGTGGGGAGGCATAAAAATCCTGCTTCATAGTTTGTATAACTATAGTTTTGTGCCCCATGAACACAAAAACTTGGATCAATTTCTATTTTGCACTGGTTCCCATTTTAAAAGCAGGGTAGTTGCCCTAACCCAGTGGTCGGCAAACTGATTAGTCAACAGAGCCAAATATCAACAGTACAACGATTGAAATTTCTTTTGAGAGCCAAATTTTTTCAACTTAAACTTCTTCTAATGTCACTTCTTCAAAATAGACTTGCCCAGGCTGTGGTATTTTGTGGAAGAGCCACACTCAAGAAGCCAAAGAGCCACATGTGGCTCATGAGCCGCAGTTTGCCAACCATGGCCCTAACCAGTTTTGCTCAGTGGATAGAGCATCGGCCAAGGACTGAAGGGTCCCAGGTTCAATTCTGGTCAAGGGCATGTACCTTGATTGTGGACACATCCCCAGTAGGGAATGTGTAGGAGGCAGCTAAATCAGTGTTTCTCTCTCATTGATGTTTCTAACTCTCTACTCTCTCTCTCTCCTCCCTGTAAAAAAAAAAAATCAATAAAATATATTTTAATAAAAATAAAATAAAAGCATGGTAGTATTGGGCACTGTAGTTGTAAACACTGCATTATTGAGTATTTTCCTGCAAGTAATGTCTGTCTTGACTACGTTGGAATGAGAACCAAATATTCCACTTCTAATTTTATACATTTGATGGTTAAAAGAACATTCCACAGACTAGCTTCTGTTTCTGCACATTTTGACTCCTTCTTCTCCACCCACACACTTCCAGCATCATGCATAGTAGGACACATGTATATTGCAATAGGACCCAGGATGCCAGGTGAGTATGTACCCGGCACATCAGGAGTACTCCTAGAAGCCATTCAGTCCCACCCTAGAATAGCTAGCCTGAAAGGAGCATGAAATGTACGAATCGATCCATTGAACTCCCCCAAAACAAATCTCCAATTCCACTTATTCTTAGCTGGTGTCCCCGTTATGCTCAGAGCCTTTCCATTGCCACAGAGCTCAAGAGAAAAGTAATGGAGAGGGAGTTCACATGGGAGGAGACACATCTTTAGCCTATTGCCATTCAAATATCTTACGTCTGCAATTTTACCAAAAGCATTTGACCATGTGAATCCATGAAAGAACCACATTCCTGGAATTCATTCTTACAGTGAACAAGTCCTAAAGCTTAAGGTTCTTTCACTCAGCAGTAAATCTACCCTGACTGGAGAAGATAATGATTGCAACTAGAGCCGAGATCATGGACAAATCAGTGTGGACTGGAGTTGTCAAAAAACAACAACAAAAAAAAAAACCTGCACATGGGAAGCGGGCACTGAGCTAGGCCTGGGCCAAGGGTAGGATCCCACAGACAGAGGCAGAGGAAAAACCGGAGCCACACATTTCCGCAGTCTGCCAAAAAGTAGACATGCATGCATGTGGATGTAAAATGTATTCTGCCAATAAAAACATTTTTCCATCACTGGCTTAGAGCTACCTAGTAAGAGCCAATGGCAACACACTTACATATCACTGAAGAATGAGAATTGAACTTTTCTTCCCGGTCCCTTTCCCCATCTCCACCAGCCAATGATCACTCCCACGTCAGGATCAACAAAGCTGCAGGCATTTGGCACACATGTGCCCACCATCGACCTCTTCCAAGAACGCTGGGTTTACACTCCCGGCAAAGGGAAAGGGAGGGGAGAGAAACCAGCCAGGGCCAGTTTCCTGGGTAGACTCCGGAAAAGCCTGGTGAAAGCCTGCTACTCCTGTGTGAGGAAGGAAGGTCCGTGCCCAGTTCGCTCTTCCCTTCTTTTCAGCATCTTCTGTGCCATTACATCCCTGGGGAAAGGGAACTGTGTCCTGCCAGAGGCGCGGCCAGCCAGCCATTTGGAAGACGGAGAGTGAGTTGATCTTGGCGGGGGCCTTTTGTCTGTGTCTTTAACACACAGCATTTATTTCTCAGTTTTGCTCCTCTTGATCTTGGATTCCACTCTGGAATATCAGAGAGATGCTCTCGGGGGATCTAGAGCGCAAGACTCTTTATACTTAAGAAGTCCTAGGCCGAAACCGGTTTGGCTCAGGGAATAGAGCATTGGCCTGTGGACTGAAAGGTCCCTCCCAGGTTGGATTCCGGTCAAGGGCATGTACCTTGGTTGCGGGCACATCCCCTGCAGGGGTCGTGCAAGAGGTGGCTGATCGATGTCTCTCTCTCATCAATGTTTCTAACTCTCTATCCCTCTCCCTCTCGGTAAAAAATCAATAAAATATATTTAAAAAAAAAAAAGAAGAAGAAGAAGTCCTGGTTTTGGACAACAGCCACAGCCACCAGCACTGAGGTCGTCTCAACAAATGTCATTTAGTCCACATACATTTGTTCATCATCGACTCTATGCCAGGTAATCTCTGAGAGGCTAGCGTAATGAAAGATTTGAGGTCTCAAATTCCCCCTTTCTCTTCCAGATCATAAATGCAATTACCCTGCTTTGGTTTCCCATAAGTTGATGTCTAGTAAAGTTGCAATATGTCTTTTACCCAAGTGCCACATGGACTTGAGAACTCAGCTGGATTAGTCGCATGCAGGTCAGCCCCACTGCTGCTCAGTGAGTTCAAGGGCTTTAGTGGACACTATGACAGGCACATGGAAAGAAAGACAGTTACGGAACAACTAGCAGGTGCCAGGTTAAATTTATTTCAGGATATGGTTTAAAATACAAAGCTAAACTTTTATCCTAGCTTTAATTTCTGTATGCAAAACTACTCATTGAACAATTCTTGCTTTTCCTTCATGGTGCTCACATAATTATGCAGTATTTAATTCTTATATCTCTGTAGACCCATGTCCAGTTCACTAGCCAGTTTCACAAGCCTACATCTTTTTCAGCCTAAAATCACATAGCCATACCCTGCAGAGTTAGATTCTTTTTTCCAGAACCCCACCTTCTTCCCCCTGCCCAGCACCTCCTGCCTTGTCCCTCTTTGGGGGAGAGATAAGAAGTTGACATCATCTCTATCCTCCCTTGCGGAGCTTGCAATCTGCACAAGATTCCCACTCCTGAAATAAGTGAAGTGCTCACAGCCAGTACTCGCAATGGCTTGTTGAAATAGTAAGTTCAAATACAATGTAAAGGAATTACCAACCAGCTTTTCTATAAACTCCTTACTACTCTATTGAAATGGTCCCAGTTCCCCCAACACACACACACACACACACACACACACACACACACACACTTACATAATTTTGTTTTTAGATTGGCCAGATTAAAATTGTGTAAAGTAAAACTCACGTGGTGACCTCACCCACATTACTTAGAAATGAAGAGCTAGTCACTCAAATCATTGTTTCTGTTTTATTTTTGGAGGCAAAATATAAGGCTAGGCAGGAATATTATCAGGTACACAGTTTCTGGAAATCTGAAACCATGGATTCCGGACCACCTGGAATCTAGGGAATATATTTTTTCCCTCAGTACTTTCCTGCTTTAGAAGCACAAGAATGTATTCTGTATTATCACGTCACTTATGAACTTATTATATTTGGCACTTGCAGAGATGTAAAAGTTTGATTTATGAAGATGAGGTTTCTCTCATTCTTGTGCAGATCAGGAGGAGGCAAGATGGACCAACACACACACACACACACATACACACACACACACACACCACACACACACACACACACACACCACATCACACCACACCTCACACAATTTTTTTTTGTTATGGCTCTGTTCAAGTTTTATTGTTCCCCTTACCGCCTGAGGATGACTCTGGTGGGCTTCAGCATCCTGCTGCTGAGCCCCCTCTCCTCCCCCAGCTCTGTCTAGTGGCCTGAGGGAAGGCGGGAGGGTAGGCAGAAGGAAGGGGCTAGAGACAGATCATCAGACACATTTTTTTTTTATAATCAGGTTTCTTTTTTACTTTTGAAATTCTAAAATTAAGATGTTTCCCAATGATCCAAGGTTAATTCTGGGCCTCCAGAATTCTTACCAAGAGTACTAGGTTCTTCACTGGCCACATATAACCCGATCTGTCTCTCATTCTCACCTATCCATGCCTCCCCTGACCCCTTAGGGTAGAGCCCACCTGGTCTTCGAGGAGCTCCGTGCAGATGGAGGGAAGCTGAGGTGTCTCCCGGCCTTAGGAGTCTTGGATATCTTCTCCAAAGCTGTGATTGGTACAAATGGTACTTGCCCTCAACCTGGGGGCCTTGGATGTTGGGATGCCTCAGAGCCACCTACTGACAACTGTGCAGGAGTGGAGCCCAGGCTCCCCGGGTACCAATGCCCCCAAGTCAGAGGCGCCCCTGCAGGACTAGTCACTCCACCAAAGCACAGGAGATCTTTTTCATTGTGTCCCAGGGCTTAGCACAGTGCCAGACATGTAGTAAGAATTTAATAAAAACCTCCAAATTGATCATAATTAATACTAAATTCCAATTGGACTTAAAATTTTTCTCATTTCTTACAAAATAAATACTTGAAATAGGTTCCATATACTATCAAACAAAACAAAAAAGATACTCATAAATTGATTGTTTTTAAAAGACAAAAATATATTTTTAAAATTTTATAATGATCATTACTACATATTCAGTTGTCGGGAATCATTAAAAACAAGATTTTCCATGCTGGCTAATGTGAAAAATGAATCACTGTTTCACATTAGCCAAAGGCAGCAGGGAATTTGTTTTTTAAAGTTCAGACAATAAAGAATCAGATTTCATGATGTGGATCATTTAAACATGAAATCACCAGGAGATTGTAATCACTCCTTAGTTCTTTCTTATCTTCTTATCTCTTTTCCTCTTCTGCTCTTTGTTGTTGTTGTTGATTCTCACCCAAAGATATTTTTTCATTGATTTTTAGAGAGTGGAAGAGAGAGGGAGAGAGAGAGAAGCATTGATGTGAGATAGACACATCAATTGGCAGCCTTCCGCACACAACCCAACCTGAGCCAGGAATCAAGCCTGCCATTGAGGTATGTACGTGCCCTCAATCAGAATCAAATCCAGGACCCTTCAGTCCGTGGGCCAATGCTCTAGCCACTGAGCCAAACCCTCTAGGGCTCTGTTCTTTCTCTCTTTTGACTTGCTCTTTTCTCTGCCTGTCTCTTTCTCCCTGGCTTTTGGGCTGTCTGTCAATCTCTCTCCTCTTCCAGGGATTCATTAATGAATGATTCAAATGCTCTGGCAGGTGGTGGAAAGGCTGAGGCTAGGGCTATTAAAAAAAGCAGAAAGAATGGATCTAGGCAAACTTGCCAATGGATCCAGAACTTGAATGTGGCTAGAAGAGGAGACATTCTAGGACAGCAATTTGCAAACACTTAAATGGCCTGAGGGAGCTTGTTGTTTAAATAGGAGTTCCAAACCAGACTCAATCCAGTCCAACAAAGATTCATGGACATAACAGTTATAGTGAAAGATACAGATAGACTGCAGACAGACTATCTAGTTTCCAATCTCAGCTCCAAAATGACCTTGTGTGACCTTGGGCAACTTCTCTGTGCTTCAGTTTCCTCACCTGGAAAATGTGGACAATAGAGTTGATGTGAAAATTAAACAAGGGTATTTTGCCTTACAAATGTTAGTCATTATATTTTGGCCATCACCGCTCTTCTTATAAAAGTAAATGGAAACAGGAGGTTACAATTTTATTGGGGGTAGTAGGCAGGATAATATAAACAACTCATGCTGATTTTTGTTTTCTATAAATCTGATCATTGCTGTGTGCATGGTTTTTACGTAGGATGTGGCTTACATATATATATATACATGTAATGGAAGAAATATTTATGAGGCTTTCTGCCAAGAACTTTACCTAATCATATTAATTTACCCTGACAAAACCTTATAAGATAGGCATCATTATCCCTATTTTGCAGATGGGGAAACTAAGGATGAGAGGGGCTAATTAACCCAAAGTTCCCACAGTGAGTTAGTGGCTAAGCAAAAGATTTGAGCTCAAGTCTCACTCCAGTTCTTAAGCCCGTGAAACAACCAGAGAGCTTAGAAAACACCATAAACCAGAAGTTAGCCCACGATTAAAACTCTGTTGACCTGCAGAATAAACCGTTTCCCCACCAGTCCCCCTCAAAAGTCGACATAGCACGACTCCCCAAGGAACCAGAAAACAGTGTCAGCAGGAAGATCATAGAATCACGAGGAATTTTTTTTAATATATTTTATTGATTTTTTACAGAGAGGAAGAGAGAGGGATAGAGAGTTAGAAACATCTATATGAGAGAGGCATCGATCAGCTGCCTCTTGCATATCCCCCACTGGGGATGTGCCTGCAACCAAGGTACATGCCCTTAACCAGAATCCAACCTGGGACCTTTCAGACCGTAGACCGACGCTCTATCCACTGAGCCAAACCGGTTTGGCAAATAACAGGGAATCTTGACTGGCAACAGCCACCTTGTTCTGCAAGCCCCCAGGCTAAGGGACCAAACTCTGGGGGATTAGGTCATCTTTGGTGAATGTGGGATTGCTGGTTCCCAGGATTCAGTGACCTGTCAGATTCTGGGTTCATTGTGCACCTATGGGTCTCTTATGGTTGCCCTGCTCAAGCTCCTGCTTCCCAGCCAGAGAAAAGAGTGAAAGGGGGACTAATCCATCCACCTACAGAACAATACATCCTGAATTTGTCTAGTGGGCGGACACCATTTCGATTGTCTCTCCATTAGGCATTGAGCAACTGGCAAAAGTTTTGAGATCTTGTCCATACCGGCCTGAAAGGCCCCACTCCTGAGAAGCAGTTGGGGGAACTCTGGGAAATGGTGACTACTCTATGACCTTCTTTAAGTCACTTGTAGCCAGACTTGGATAGTATCCAAAATCTTACAACTGATCTCCTTCTCTTCTTTTTTGGATGCCATCAACCAAGAAGTGTTTAGGAATGTGCTCATAATTCCCAGGAGAAATTGGCCAGGATTACCTAGTCATGACTAATGAAGCTGTCACCCACAATTCCTTCCCGCTGTTTAATCATGCCTTCCACAAGGGCTTTATGAAGATGGATAGTATCGTAATGCTGTACCCAAGAAACTGGCACGCTGTCAATGGCAACAGAGGCCAGCTTATTTTGCATGCCACTCTATCTTTCATTATACTCCACAGCAACTTGTTATTAAATGAAAATGAATTTGCCATTAGGGACTAGATACTATTAAAAACTGTTCAGCAATGTTTCGTGATGCAATGTGTTTTTTTTCTTTTTGTAAACAGTGCAGCAGCCATGTGAGGAAATGTCATTCTGTATTAGGTGAGGCTGGATTTTCCAGAACAATCCTTAAATATTTTATGGAACTTGGTCATTAAAACTTGTGGCTTAAAGCTTGGTTTGCAAGATTCTGACTTTGAATGGGCCTTTTATGAACAGCAAGAATGAAGCAGACCATCTCCATAAGAACTCCTAGAAAATGGCATGGAATGGGGACCACAGAGGGGGTTTCTGTGCAGGAAAAGTGGATCTCTCCTTCAGGACAAGGAGGCTTTCTGCAAAGCAGTCTCCTCAGAGACCCTCTCCAAAGAGTATGCCTCAATTAGGATAGGCAGTGTTATTTTGCAATCCTATATAATAAAAGAGTAATATGCAAATTGACCCTAATGGTGGAACGACCGAGTGCTATGACGTGCACTGATCACCAGGGGGCAAGATGCTCAATGCAGGAGCTGCCACTCGGTGGTCAGTGAGCTTCCACAGGGGGAGCTCTGCTCAGTCACAAGCCGGGCTGATGTGAACCTCTCCCGCCTCCTCAGCAGCAGCAGTGCTAAGGATGTCTGACTACAGCTTGTGGTCGTACATCCTCCAAGGGGTCCTGGACTATGAGAGGGCGCAGGCTGTGCTGAGGGACTCTTGAGTGCATGAATCCCATGCATCAGGCCTCTTGTAATAAATAAACCCCCAAATTTTCTTTGGCTGAAAATGACAAAAGTCTGTTTCTTGCTTATACTACTACATGTCCATTCCAATACTATTTGTCTACCATGAATTTTTCTGGAAGCTAGGATGATGGAGCACCACTATCTGGAATAGTGACAGAGCTCTGGAAGGTCTCAAGTCAGCAACCAGAAGTTTAACTTTGAGGGATTACATAAAGGACAGCATAAGGAATATTGTCAATAATGTAATAACTATGTACAGTGTCGGATGGCTACTAGACTTATTGTGGTGATCACTTCATACGGCATATAAGTGTCTAATCACTGTTGTACACATCCAACTAATATACTCTATGTTGACTATAATTTTAAAATAATTTTAAAAGTTTAATTTTGATCTGATCATATGGCTCCAACCAACTCCAAGGTGTGAGAAGTGGTCAAGAATTACAATCTGGGGAGAATCCAAGATGGCGGCATAGGTAAATACCTACACTGCTGCCTTGCACAACAATTTTAAAACTACAACTAAAAGACAGAACGGACATCATCCAGAACCACAGGAAAGCTGGCTGATTGTAAGTTCTACAGCTAGAAGGAAAGAGAGGGGCTCACAGAGACCCAGAGGAGCTGCAAAAAGCTGAGGTACGGAGACAAGAGCGTGGAGAGAGCAGGTGCCGGAGTACCTGGCTGGCTTTCTCTGGCAGGAGGGAAATGGAGACTCCCAACGGCATTGAACCCTTCTCTTACGACACTAAACCCCAGATCCAGCTAAAACTCATACGGGGTGAGTTTGGACTGTGAAAAGGGAGAGGTGCACGGAAATTTAGGGGAGTCGCAAAAGTTCAGAGGGCTCGTGGTCCGCACGGAGGACAGATTGCTGATTGTGCTGCTGGCTTTCAAGAGTGGGCGGGAGACAGACCCTTCCAACTGTGCCACTTCTGACTCCACTAGGCCCCTGTTTCGGGCGAAACCCTGGAGATCTAGACTCGTGTGGTCCTGATGCACAGGGGAGCTGGAAAGGCAGCAGTCTAGAGGCACTGTGGGTGTGCTCACACAAGAACCGCTCCAGCGATTACCCAGTCAAGTGAGACTCAGGGGCCGTGGAGGGCGGGGCCAACTGGAAGGCAAGGCGGTCCCTTAAGCCCTGAGACTCCACCCATCCCAAGCTCAACAGAGGCTTCTTCGGTTTTGCAAGTCTGGTATCATAAGGCTGAATTCAACACAGAAGTTTCCCCAGCATAGTGAAAATGCTGAGACAAGGGAAGGGATCACAAACAAAAGAAATGGAGAGAAAAAAAACGACTGGATATAGAGTTCAAAACCATGCTTATAAGGTTTTTCAAGAATATGCTAGAAAAGTAGGATAAACTTAGCGAAAGCCAAGAGGAGATGAAAAAGGACCAACTAGAAATGCAAAAGAGCCAACTAGAGATGATAAAGGTCCAACAAGAGATGAAAAAGGACCAACTAGAAATTAAACATTCACTGATTGAAATAAAAAATATTATACAGAGTCCTGACAGCAGACTAGAGAAAGGCAAGAATCAAGTCAAAAATTTGAAATATAAAGAAGCAGAAAACACTCAACTGGAAAAGCAGGAAGAGAAAAGAATCCAAAAATGTGAACATAATGTAAGGAGACTCTGGGACAGCTTTAAGCGTACCAACATCAGAATTGTGGGGGTGCCAGAAGAAGAGAGAGAGCAAGATACTGAAAACCTATTTCAAGAAATAATGACTGAAAACTTCCCCCATCTGGTAAAAGAAATAGACTTACAAGTCCAGGAAGCACACAGAGCCCCATATAAAAGGAATCCAAAGAGGACCACACCAAGACACATCATAATTAAAATATCAAGAGCAAAAGACAAAGAGAGAATATTAAAAGCAGCAAGAGAAAAACAGTTCATTACCTACAAGGGAGCACCCATACGACTGTCAGCTGATTTCTCAACAGAAACAATGAAGGCCAGATGGAAGTGGCAAGAAATATTCAACGTGATGAATAGCAAGAACCTACAACCAAGAATAATCTATCCAGCAAAGCTACCATTCAGAATTGAAGGGCAGATAAAGAGCTTCACAGATAAGAAAAAGCTAAAGGAGTTCATCAACTCCAAACCAGTATTATATGAAATGCTGAAAGGTACTCTTTTAGAAGAGGAAGAAGAAAAAGGCAAAAGCCAAAAAGTTATGAACAACAAATACATATCTATCAATAAGTGAGTCTAAAATTTAAGTGAATTAAAAATTTGATCAACAGAATAAACTGGTGAATATAATAGAATCAGGAGCACAGAAAGGGAATGGACTGATAATTCTCAGGGGGAAAGGGCTGAGGGGTGTACAGGGAGAGACTGGACAAAAATCATATACCTATGGATGAGATCAATTGGAGGGAGCTAAGGGCAGAGGAAAGGGTGGGAGTTGGGTGGAGGGGTGCTATGGAGGGGAAAAAAGAGAAACAAATAAAATAATCTGAATAATAAAGATTTAATTAAAAATTAAAAATAAAAAGACAAGATAGCTAAAAAATAAGAAAAATAGGTTTATTTGCATTATGCTTATTAATTTGTGCAGTTATTCAGTGTCTGCTAAGTTAATGTTCAAGAAAAAATATTAATTTTTATTAAAATGTTCTATTATTTAAAAAAAAAAAAAGAATTACAATCTGCTCAAAGGACAGAAACAGCCTATCTGGAGATCAGCCCGGTTAAGTACTAATGTGGGATCACAAGGGGGATTTCATGACAAGTCCAAAGGTTCCTAAGAATCTCTTGCATTCTGGGAGAATCCCTACTTTCTCCATCTCATCTTTCCTCTGCTCTTGAAGATAGGCATTGTGGTCCGCAGCTCTCCCAGGGTTTAGTCAGCCAGGACTTGTTGACACCACATGATCTGTAACTTTAATTCATTTCAACTGAGTAATGTATTTGAAAAGTACCAGGGTGTTTATATGAATTACAATTACCATTAAAGCTCAGATGCACATAGATAATTAATAGCACTATCCCTTCACCTATCCAAAGTTGACTTTCAATTTATGCCACCTGACATGAAATCTCTTAGCATTTTGAAACAACTGTATCTGGACTGAATTACTCTATTAAGTACTGCCTGCTTTTCACAGATGAAGACTTCATCACTTATATATAATAACTTTTTACATAGCTTTGGCAGCTAGATGGTAAAATCCAAACGAAATTGTATAAATTAAGTAGCCTCTCAGATGACCTATTGAGTGTTCTGTATGGTACTTGATCTAAAGAGCTATCTTCATCCAATAGTGAAATTAAAGCCCTAAGTGTCTAGTCATTGACTGGGATATCCTGTAGGAAGTGTGGCCTCCATGAGAGAGAAGTAAATATTTCCCAAGCTGCCTTATTAAAGGTTTCCTTGGTATCAAAGTCAGGGTTCCTCCCAAAGGAACCATCTGAAAGGAACCCATCCTGAGACAGGAAATATGCAAGGGGTAAATCCCAGGAAGCCAGGTAGCGGGGTAGTAAAATGAGTCATGAGAGAGAATGCAGCCAATATGAGCACATTAATGAAAAGGATACTGTTGGGCAGCTAGAGTTCAATCACACTGGTAACTGTGAGGATGTAGAGATATCCCACCAAAGATGAGACAGGGTGTTCATAATCCAATCTCATTCATCATCAGTAAGGACTGTCGCCACAAAAAGGAACGCTCATGAGACTCTTGGAAGAGTTACTTCCAAGTCTGTGTGGAGAAGTAGGTCTGTAGCACAAGGGGTGGACTATGTGGCCAGGAGAATGTGCCTGGCAGACCTCCAGCTGCAGAGAGCACAATGGATGAAGGGTCCCAACTGTTGCTCCCTGAAATCAATGACCATGTTTCCCTGGAGGACACACTTCCTGCAGGATGCTCCCAGCCAATAACTAGACACAGCAGGATACTAATGCAGGCCCAGTCCCGGAAGATGCAAGACTTTCTGACAACTAACCAAGGTTCAAAGAAAGACCCTCCTTAGGCTGCACAGTAGTCTGGAATGCTTTCACCCACCTGTCCCTGTCTGTCCTGCCCTGGGGGTCAGTCTTGCATCGCCGTAGAGAGCTCATGCTGCTTCCTCCAGCTCCCTCCCCACTTTCTCTTACACAGGCCCTTTGCCTAATAAAATCTTTGCATCTTTAACTCCATCTTGATGTCTGCCTCTCAGATGTCCCAGACTAACAAATACAGTACTAGTAAGTACTATGGACCAATGGTACTTTGTAGATAGTAGAGAACGCAAATATGTTAAGTGGATGGATGGATGGATGGATGGATGGATGGATGGATGGATGGATGGTGTGAAGGTGTGAGAGTTAATTTTATGTGTCTACAGACTAGTCAAGTTGTTTGATCAAACATTATTCTCGGTGTTTTTGTGAAGGTGATTTTGGATGAAATTGCCATTTGAGTCAATAGACTGAGTGAAGCAAGATTGCCCTCCGTAATGTGGGTGGGCCTCATTCAATCAGCTGAAGGCCTGAATAGAACAGAAAAGATGACCCTCACCCAGATAAGAGAGAACACTGCCTGCCCATGTGCCTTCAAACCAGGACATTGGCCTTTTTCTTTTTCTTTTTTCTGTCTTTGGACTCAAACTGAAATATCAGCTCTTCCTGGGTCTCAGGCACTGGTGTGAAGACTGAATTGGATAATTTATGGACAGCACAGTGCCTGATAACCTGGAAAGCACTCAATAAGTGGTGCCTATGGTTTGTTATTACACCTCAAAATTGCTTGCTCCCTCTTTCTGCAGGGTGAGATTTCCTCAGATTCATTAATTATCATAGACAGTGGGAAGAAGGTTTGATCATTTGAATCATGGTCTCTAGAACAATCACCTCTTGTGCTTTTGGGTGATAGCAAATAACCTTTTTTAAAAAATATATTTTATTGTTGTTTTTTTTTTACAGAGAGGAAGGGAGAGGGATAAAGAGTTAGAAACATCGATGAAAGAGACATTGACCAGCTGCCTCCTGCACGCCCCCTACTGGGGATGTGCCCGCAACCAAGGTACAAGCCCTTGACCGGAATCAAACCTGGGACCTTTCAGTCTGCAGGCCAACGCTCTATCCACAGAGCCAAACCGGTTTCGGCACAAATAGCCTTTTCGTACCTCAAAAATTATGAGACTTCCCCTTAAACATAATAATAATTGTATATTTTTAAATTCTTGACTGAAAAAACATATGAGACCAAAACTCCATTCTAAATGCAGTCACACTTTAAATGCATTTTCTTGACCTCAACAGCATTGATGTGTATCTTAAATAGTAGGGCATGAGATTTGTGAGACAGAGCCTTCATTCAATCTAGAGACAATGCTTAGTGGACATCAGGGTTCAAGACCTCACACAGCCTTAACTCCAGGGCTACCCAGAGGTCTGAGGTCCAGGGGGATGAAAAACACTATTGAGTTAAGCAACTGCATAGGTCAGGGAAAACCCCCACCTTTTCTTCCTCAGGAGCTTGAAGTAGCTGTACTTTCCTCTCCGGCTTCTAACAATGCAGCCTGCCAGGCAGGTGTGCACCCACCCAAGACTTCCCTCCTCTTGAGGGGGTGGCCCTCCATGAATGCCAGTCATTTGCTTAGCTCTTTCATATGCTTTAGTATGAATATGTGACTATTAATTTTTACTTGATTCTCAAAACTCTATTACTGAATGCATTTGCCAGAAAGACAAAGAACCCAAGGAGACCACACACAAGCATAAGTGGGAGAACTGGACATCTGGTCATTTCTACAGGAAATGAGACCAAATGGCCAGAGCTGTGATTCTCACTGTGGTCTTAAGGCCCACGGAGGCCCATCTGGAGCGAGGCTGTGGTCCTCTGTGCCTGTGAGGCTTTAATTCCACCATCGCCAGGGACAACATCCCCACTAGTAGAAAGGACTCGCTGGAACAAGGAAGACAAACCCAGCAGCAAGTTCACAGTCCCACCTGGGCTTTTTGGTGGATCTGGAGGGAGTTGCTTCTAGTATTTGCTATCTATAAAGAGAGGCTAATCATTTGCCCCAGATCCTCAACCTGCAGCCATGTAAATCAGAAAGACCCCTGGTGCTCCAAACACGTGAAAGGTGTGGAGCCCAATGTGACGAATTACGGAGATCCTCGGATGGATGGCATGCGTGAAAAACAGCAGGAAGAAACAACTCTTCTTGGCCACGACTCAGTCACTCGTTCAACAAATAGCTATCAAACCCCTACAGTGTGTCATGTGCCATAAGCTAGGCTCTTTACTTGTGAACAAAGAAAACAGGCAACGACTGTCTTCATGGAGCTTCTACTGGGAGACAGATAATTAGTCAAATAATCATGCAAAACTGCCAAAGTGACAAATGACACAATGAAGAGGCACATGATGCCAAGAGAGCCATAATGCAGGGTTTCAACCAATTCGGGGGCAGGGCAGGGGGGTGGGAGTGGGCGGTTGTGCCAAGGCCGAGGGGAGGGGAGATGTCTGCTGAGCAGGAGATTTTGACCTTTTCTACCCTAAACCCAGGTAAATAGACAATGGTCTTTTTCTTTCTTTCTTTCTTTCTTTCTTTCTTTCTTTCTTTCTTTTCTTTTCTTTTCTTTTCTTTTCTTTTTTTTTCTTTTCTCTTTTGTGGTTTCAGTTTTTACTCAACCTGTCTGGGAAAAAAATTCTGATGCATGATGGGGTGAATATCACTAAGAACCTGTTAGTTTCTGCCACTGATTTGCAATACATCCTCCGTTTGCCTATATTTCTAGTAGCTTTCTTTTCAGTGTCATTGATTTATTTATATGCAAAAACTATATTCTTTCTAATTACTGAGAATCTGAATATCTTGCAATGCAGAGTATATATCCCCCCCATTGTTTTTTTTTTTGGAAAAACAAAATACAACAGAAAATTGCAGAAAATAATATAGCACCACCTCCCACATATTGTTAACGTTTTAACACAGTTGCTTCAGACACATGGATTAGGAAACAGTATAAAATGAAATGTGGATTCAAAGTCGCTGGCCAAATCCTTTTCCTCCCACCCTAGTGGTAATCACCAGCATGAATTTGATATGGAACCCTTCAGTCTACGTTTTAAAACTTTAATTTCATGTATGTGTAGATAGATAGATGTGAAATACTGAATTGTTTTGTGAATTTTCACTTATTTATTCTTCCAGGTGAATTTTAGAATTGTCTTGTCAAAATGCCTGTTGACTCCTTTTTTGAATTTTTATTGGAGATGCATTAAAGGGATTTATGACTTTGGAGAGAATTGATATCTCTACATTATTAGTTTTTTCCTCTAGGGACAAAGTATGTTTTTTCATTTAATCAAGTCTCCAATATGTCCCTTTGTAAAATACTGTTATTTTCTCCTTGTAAGTCCAACACATTTTTTGTAATTTCCAAGTAATTGATGATGTTGAGAATAGGATTTTATTTTTGTATTATAATTGCTAATTCACTTACTGACATAAAAGAAAGAAGTTAATTTTTAAATACTTATTTTATAGCTGGTTAATGCCACTAAATTCTTATAACTAATAATGTAGTTTTTCAATGGATTCCTTTGTGTTTTCTTGGTAGACAATTATAAATTACATATAATATCAGAGATTTGCAAATAATGATAATTTGGTCTGTTTCCTGCTGATAGTGATACTCCTTTTTGTTTTTCTTATCTCACTAAATTAGCTAGGACTTCCAGAACAATGTTAAATTATAATGATGATAGGTATCCTCATCTCATTCCTGATCTTAAGAGGAGCACCTCTAATACTGCATTTTTGTTTAGAGTATTGATAGTTGGAGGACATCCTTTATCATGCGTTTTTCTTTTAAAAATCAATGAGAGGGTATTTTTTATTCTAACCCGTATATATTTACAAAGCAAAGTGGTTTAAAAATTGAAGCTCACTACATTTTTTTGCTAATATTTTACAAAATTGAGGATTCAGCCCCGACCAACATTCTTTGGTTACTTGTACATATTGGAAAAGCACTAGCTAGTTCTAATTCAGGCTCTGAGACTAGTTTCATTTTGTGCAGGCCCTCTCACTTCTCTGGGCCTCGGTTTCCTCCCTATAAAATTAGGAGGGATAAGATTATTTCTAAAATTTACTTAGATTTATTAATAGTCGAAGCCCTATTTCTTACTTTAATAATAACTGTTTTGTCCAACAATTTTACAAAGCCAACCACACCCAATAAATTGCTAGGGCTGGAGAAGATTTAAAATGTTTTGAGTAGCCCTAGCCGGTTTGGCTCAGTGGATAAAGTGTTGGCCTGTGGACTGAAAGGTCCCAGGTTCGATTCCAGTCAGGGACACATGCCCAGATTGCAGGCTCAATCCCCAGTGTGGGGTGTGAGAAGGTAGCCAATCTATGATTCTCTCTCATCATTGATGTTTCTATCTCTCCCTCTCCCTTTCTCTCTGAAATTAATAAAAACATATATTTTTAAAAAACAAGCAATGGTTTTTTTTAAAAAAAAAATGGTTGGAATACATAGAAAACTGAATTGAAAATAGTTTAAGCAAACTGAAATCAGCACGAAATTCACTCCTAAAATTTTAAAATAATAACTACGACTTACTGAGAATTTACTATGTCCCAGGAATAGTGTTTTACCTGCAAATTAGCCTATTTATTGTTCATAGCAAACTATGAGGTAAGTGAAATCATTATTCCTGTTTTTCAGGGGTGGAAACTGAGGCAGGGTGGAGTGGAACTCACGGCAGTTTCCTTCTGGCATTTTATAGCCTGGAAAGCTGAAGTCCACATTTCCCAGACTCCCTTGCATATAAAATTCCAGATCCGCTTCAGGTTCCATCAGTCAGCTGCGGTGGCCAGAGACTTGATTCTGAGAAGAAGTCAGGCAGGGAGAGAGGCAACGAGCAAGACTATGCTTTACAGGTCACTGTAGGTGGCATGAGGCTCTGGTGCCTACTGTTCTGGGAGTGGCTTTCTGGCCCTCAGGTCAAGACAGAACAACAACTTCCGGAAGCTCCAGATTGAGGCATGGAAGTCACTTCCCTCCACAGTGCAGTCCTGCAGTGCCCTCTGGAAGCCATGCCCAGAAGCCATTCTACGGCCAGCCCTCCCAGCAACGTCGTCAGCACTAGTTCCCTTATTAAACCCCTTTCTGCTTAAATCAACTATCTGCCCTTTACACACAAATCCTTTTAAGCAGCATAACCTTCCTTTTTCTCATGTGTCCCCCTTCATCTAAATGGGAATGTCCACATGGCATAATTGTCCAGGCATTGGCTTAGCAGCAGGTGACCTGGGTTCTAGTCCCACCCCTGTTATTTAACAGCTGCGTGACTCTGGGAAATTTCCTTTACCCTTCCGGGTCTCAGTTTTTTGTGGGATTTTGAGGGTTTTGGTTTGTTTGTTTTTTTTATCTTTGACATGAAGGAATACAGTGTCACGGCTGGAGCTAAATTTCTGTAATTGCCTTCAACCCAGAAGAATATTAACATCCATGATGCAGACGGCTTGTAACTAAGCCACTTACAGACCTGAAACATCGAAAAGCTGTTGATCCAGGCCCTCCCCAGAGAGGGACTTGAACCGGGGAGGCACCTCAGTGGAGGTGGGGAGAGTGTCACTCCCGCAGCCTTAGCTTCATTAGGAAGCTGCTGAGCAGGCAAGGTGAGGGTTACTAGTACAAAGCCTGTGGCTGCCAGAGAGCAAGCCAAGCAAAAGGTCAGGAAACTGGAAAATCAGGACAGGACCATGGAGAATTTTGAGGGCAGGGGTCAGCCCATCAGGGATGGAGGGCAGGAAGTCTAGCCTGAGGCCAAGGAGCCACCAGTTCCTAAAGCTGTGGTCCAAGCAAGGAGACCGGGATGTGGACAGGCTGTGGGGCCTCCAGTGAGGACAAGGAATTCAGAGTCCAGGCAGCGAGGTATGATGAGGGTCTACATCCGCCCTCCCCCAGCCTGGCAGAGTCAACCAACTCAGCACCTTGCCAGGGTGGAAGTCCAGAAATGGCTGATGCATCCGATTGGCCTGACTGAGTGAGGACCTCAGAGTCATGCAGGGAGTAAAGCCAGTCTTGGAACAGATGTGTCCAGCAGCGATGATAAACCAGAGTTTTCATAAGTGAGCACATGAGTGGCATTGGGGGAGGATGGTTCTGGCTGATGGAGGACAAAACTTGGAAGTGCAATTGGGTTCTAGCAAATTGTTTGGAGGTGTGGGAGGAAGGGCAGGCAGCTGCAGGGGGTGGACTTCTAGTGGCCCACCATCTTTCAGGGGGCTGGAAGACACACGTTGTCATTAGAGTGCCCTGACGGTTTGCTATCTCCACATGGATAGTTCCTTTTCTTTTCTTTTTTTTTTCTTTCTTTTTTTTTTTTTTTTTTTTTGGATAGTTCCTTTTCATCTCCCCTAGCCCATACCAACACTGCACGCTGCCTTCTCTACATCTGCCTCGGCGAAGTCCTTTCCAGCGAGGAAGCTGACAAAGCCCTAAGATACAAATACCAAAATAACAGACTGTGTTTCCCTCCCAGGAGGGTGTTGCCTTTTTCTGAGCACACTGACAATGATGAATGTGGACGCTCAGAGATTCCGGGTGGAACAGGAGCTAGGCGGACAGAATCTTACCCTGGAGGACACGCAGTTGGTCTTCACTATTTGTGGATTCTGCATTTGTGAATTCGCCGAGCCACTCATCTGTAACCCGCAATGGGACGGATTCTGCGGTCACTCATAGGCATGCCCAGAGTGGTGAAAGATGTGAGTCCAGCTGTGGTCCAACAGGGGACGCTTTGCCTTCTTGTCTCAGCTCCTTTTCTGTAAACAAGGGTCTTTTTCACATAATTCCATGTTTTTCTCACTCATGTATTTTTCTTGGCGATCTCCCTGTTTAATGGCCCCTAAACCTGGGTTAGAGGCGCTGCATAGTGTTCCCAAGCACAAGCAAGCTGTGGCATGCCTTAAGGAGCAAATATGTGTGTTACATAAATGTCCTTCAGGCATGAGTTGTAGTGCTGTTGGCCATGAGTTATCTAGATATATAAAAGGCTAATATGCTTCGTGTCCCTCCTACCGCTCAAGTGGTTGCTGTGATGCACACTGACCACTAGGGGGCAGACACTCCATGCAGGAGCTGCAGAGCTGCGGTGACTTGTCATCAGTGGTTCTTGGGTGACCCATCAGGTACCAGACAAGGGGGAGCCCAATGCCTCCTGGGGCCTTGCAATTCCATCTTCAGCCGTGGATTATGTTGTTGCTGGGGCACTGTGGGCCCCAAATCCAGTTTACTGCACATTTGCATTTATGTTCCACACCCTGTACGACAACAACTTTGCAAAGTGCCCTTTTGCCATCTAAGACTCCTCAGGGGGTGTTGGAAAGCTGGTTTTAGCCTGATCCCGCAGGCTAGGCTGAGGGTCCCCACCTGCTATGGAAGGACCCTGTTCACTCTGCAGATGTCAGGGAGGAACTGCGGGACTTTGGCTCCAGGGCATGTCTGGCCCCAACAGCCACCTTCCAATTAATTTCCTTCCAACATGCACAAATCCATGCACCAGGTCACTAGTAGTAAATAAAATGTCTTTAAATAGAGACACACATGAAACAAGGTTATGTCTTGATTGATTGATTGTGACCAGCGCCTGGAAGGAAGCTGTCTCTTTCTTTCTCCAATTCCTTGTTCTCAATGACTTTATAGAACAAGCAACAAGAATGGACTGTACTGGATCCATCTCCAAACACTTCCTCATCCTAACGCCAAAGCTCGGATGAGAGCCTTCTGCATGGCTGGTGCAAAGAATTACAATGAAAATATTTGGAAACATTTCTCAAGATCCTTTAACAGGCCTCACCTAAAATTCTTGTTGACAAGCCATGACTGTGTAGCCTATGTCAGATCTGATGAGCTGTTCCGGAATCCGAGAGAAAAGGAAGCCCCGTAGCAGTTCTGCCTGAATTTGGTTTTTAAACTGTCCCACAGCGTCACCCACCCCACCCCCTGCATAGATTCCTGATGTGAACGGAAAACCCTGGGAGGGGCTGCCGAGTGGTGAGGAGTTTCACTGAGAAGTGTTCACATGGAGTTTCTACGTGGAATCCTAAGCAGAAAGGGCAGAGCTGGGGGGAGCTTACACCACCAGGGGAGTCCTCACATCCCCAGTCCCCACCCCTAGGAGCAAAAGGTAGGGGGTCTCCCAGAATTATTCTGACTAGAATTGGAGCCTGAAACACTGGCAAGAATAAATTCAAATGACACCAGGGCCTACTCCTGACCTAGACGCCTGGTGGAGGCTCGTCTGGCTGCCTAGAGCCAGTAGCCCACAGCCAGAATCCTGCGCTGGCTTTTAAGCGGTGATCGCAGGTAACTCTCCCAGATTAAGTCTATGGTGAAGATCTGAGGGGCTCAAATGTTAGCAGGAAGTGCTGCTTTCCAGGGAGAGAAGGCTTTCAAAGTGATATGGAATCTCTTCTCTGGATTTCTCTTTCAGCTACGTTGTGGCGAATTTCTTTCCTTTGCATTGAAATTCCTGGGATCAGAAGGAGGCTTTTCTCCCCACCATTCACTGCTCCAGGCTCTTAAATGCCACATTTTCTGAACTCCACCTCCCAGGCCCAGTTCTCATAGTGTCTCCCCCACCAGGGCCCCTCTCAGCCTGGCCTCGGGTCAGGGCCTTCGCAAGCCTCCTGGGAAGGCAGCCGGGGCAGAGCCGTCTGTGGGGCTGAGTCCAGGGAGGAATTTGTCATTGGGGACTGGGGTCATATGCCTTCCGGTTTTCTACTTAGTGACACGCTTTCTCACACAGGGGTCAAGAGTTGGGGCCTCATAAATGCGTCCTTCGAGATGGGCTGCTTAGGAATGTTTTCTCGCCATGAGTCCTTTTCTTTTCCCTCGAGGCCCTGAGAGTTTGAACCTCAGACCTTTCAATCCCCCCGGCAGCAGCTATAAACCACAAATGTGCTACATGTTGAAAGGATGAGCAAGTGACTTCGGTCTTTCCCTCGGCAGGCTCTTGGGCAGCCCACCCACACTCGGGGGAGAGCAGAGGGGACAGCCTCCTCGGCCACCAGAGAGCTATCAGGACCAAATCAACTCCAGCCTGCGCCCCAGCAGGCCTCCCCGAGAGTATGCGGACGGCCTGCTCGTCTACCATGTCCTCTAGAAGCCGTCTGAGGAGACTCATTCGTTCGGCTGACGCTGTGAGACAAAAACACCCAGCCCTGCTCCACGCGGCAGTGGGAGAACTAACTCAGCTCCAAAGGGACTGGCGACCCGGAGGGGCCACACCAGTGCTTGACCCCAGAGCCAACACGTGAAGATGTGAAGATTCAGGAGAAGGTATCCCGGGGCACATTTCCTTCCTTCTTTCTTTTCAGATTGTTTTTAGCAAATGATTTTACCGCATGTTAAAATGTAGGGTGTGTGTGTGTGTGTGTGTGTGTGTGTGTGTGTGTGTGTTGGTTTCTTTATTGTGGAAAGCGAAAAACCTGAAGAAAACTCAGGAATGGAGGTGAAGGTGAGGCCAGGTGCTCAGCTGAGCAGGTGAGGGCAGTTCCAGGGCAGCCTGTGCTGATGAGTTCTGGCCACAGAGGGTCGGGTGAAAGGGGGCAGAGCAGGTACTGACTGTGCCCCAACCTGTGCTACTGAAACAGGCTCTCGGGGTCTTCTCCCTGCACTCGGCCTCTGCAAGGATTGAGCCCCAGCATCCCTTCGCTCAGAGCTCTCTGTCCCTTGTACTTTTCAGGGCAAGCTGAGGGAGCCTGGGACACTGGAGTCCTGGATGGTCACAGGGGACTCAAGGTGGGGCTGGATTACAGAGAAGGGCCATGTGGTGGGGTCCCCGTGTGAGGAAGGGACCCCAGTTCTTTCCTGGGTCCTGCTTGGTTCCTGACACCTGATGTTCTCAAAAGGCAAATGTCCTCAGGATAGCACTTTTAAAATTGTGAATATGGATATTATCTCATCCAAACACCAAGTCAGAATAGTTTGTAAAACTCTTTTCCTATCTTTTTTCATTCAATGAACTGTGTCTTTCTAGAAAATTTTCTATGATCAAAGCAAGTCTTAAATACTGCAAAAAAGAAAAAAAAAGCTTTTAGTCCGGCTAGTGTAGCTCTGTTGGTTGAGCATCGTCCCATGCATCAATATCAGGGAACATGCTACCTTTCCAGGCTGGATCTCCAGTAGGGGGCGTGCAGGAAGCAACCAATCAATATTTTTCTCTCTTCAATGTTTCTATCTCTCTCAACCTCTCCCTTCCTCTCTCTCTAAAAAAGTCAATAAAAACATATTTTAATATATTTTTGTTTTTTAAATAAAACACAACTGTAAAAAGAAATCTACTTCTACCCACACATTTCTCTTCTCCCATCTACTTTGCAGGAAGTATAACCATGTTAAAAATGTGTGGTGTGTCCTTCCAGGCATTTCTCTATGGTTTTGCATGTGTGTATGCAAGTGTGTGTACATGTGTGTCTGTGTTTTAATAAAAATTCATTTCACTATACATACCTCAATTTGTGTTTTTTTCCCCACTCACTGCATTAGAAATGTCTTCCCAGGAAGAAAATTTTTTCAGTCTATGAACATCACATGAAAAATCTTCAAAACTTAATATTTCATGAACTATACCTTTAAAAGATGGCCTTTATTTGTTTTTGTTATTGTCCTTGGCCTTTAATAAATAAGAGAATGCAGGAGGTCAGGGATTTGCAAGGGCAGAGTGCCTGCTAGCCCTTTCTTCCATGAAGAAAATGTCCTATGTCTGTACCTTCTGACGGGGTGGCCACTGGCCACTGGTGGCTATTGAGCTCTTGAAATGGGTCTATTGTTATTGAGGAAATGAATGTTTAACTTGCTTCACTTTAAGTAATTCAGATGCTACTTGTGGCCAGTGGCTACTGTACTGGACAACACACGTGTAGAAAATATGGAATTAATCAGTCATTGACTCCCACAAGAGTTGTAGTAAGAAACTTTGAAGCCAGCCTTACTGGATTGGAAGCACAATTCCTTCCACTGAAAAGTCAACCGACCTTTCTGAGCCTCAGTCTGTTCATCTGTAAAATGGGGATAACAACAGAAATGCCTTAGGTCATGCAGACTTAGTGAGCAAACCCTGGTAAAGCAGTGGAACCACTGCTTGAGCACCTAAGTGGTCAATAAATATTAGACGTGAAATCATTTCCTAGGAACGGGAATGGAAGGGAAAACAACGTGGGGAGGGGAGTAGACTGGAGAAGGGAGCTTTTGAGTGAAAGGAGCTTTCTTCTCTAGGAAAGGTGGGGTGCTAACCATGGCCATAGCCTCTGGATGCTGATTAGACATTACATTGACCACATGCTTTCAGAGACCTAGGAGGGAGCAAAAGTGAACTCCTTCAGCCTTCGCTGAATTCCTCTCTCCTCCCGAGGCACCTCCCCACAGAGCTGCTCACAACCCAGCCCAGCCTGAGCCCAGCCTGGGGCCCTGTAGGACAAAGCCCTACTCAGCCTCAGAGCCCAGGTGGCTGCACTGGACCAGCAGGCAAACTGCAGGCACAGAGCCCAGCCCCCAGGGAAGTCGCTGTCCTGCGGCTGTTTTAAGGCTAATTTCAGTCAAGAGCAGGAATGAAGACTCTTAACTTTGTCGGGAAGTGGGATCCTTCTTCTATAGGAAAAACAGTCTGCAGAGTTGGGATAAATTGCTGAAGTGAAGCAAGCATTTTTATCTCTGGGTTTTTAAAAGGAGTTTCACCAATTCATTCAGCATGCTAGCCCTTCCCTCCTGCACACTCAACCTCGTGTCCAGAATGCTTGGAATGTGTCCCTGGTTATTGAAACACCACTGTGGGCAGCAAGATCAGTGGCCCATTTGTTTCCCTAATCCTTGCCCAGTGAGTGATTCATGAATGCACAAACGGATGAATGATAATTTAGTGAGCCCCTGAAAACCCGTATTATAAAATAGACATTCTCTGAACATCAACCTTCTTCTGCATTATACAGATAATAGAAATCAAGAGGATTCAATATGATCTTGGCCCTGGATCAGCGTGGATTGTAATGAATACCAAGAAATGCACCTTTGTCTTGGAAAAAGTATCCCCACTAGACTGTCCATTGGGACACAGGGGCTCAAGTTCCAGCTCTCCCCTCTGGCCACAGAGCCTCCACTTCCTTTTTGGTAAAATGTGGGAGAGACACAGGGGATCTCCAGGATGCCCCCCAGGTCACACAATGTACACCCTGGGCTCCCAGGGGAGAGACGATCCTACCCGTCCCCCTTCCCCCAGCCCCAGCCAGGAGGCCACCAGGCAGCCTTTTGCAGGCCTGTCCCTGCTCCTCTTGCCACCGTTTCTAAAAGGGCCAGTTGCCCCAGTGGCACAACAGAAGGGTCCACAGCAGTTGTCTTCCAGGGGAGCCAACCCCATCCCCTGAGACACTGGCTGCAGCTCTGATCACCTCGGGCTTGTGAAGGGGGCGCCTTCCATTCACAAGCCCATTCAGAGGCTTTTTGGAAGCCTTCTGTCCTGGTGCAATGAAGCAGGCTGCCTCTTTTTTCCACCAAATGTCCCAAAGGGAAATGACATGCACCAAGAATTTGGACAAACATTTTTTGGAAGAAACAGTGAGAAAATTGCACAGATCCTTGTTAGGTAAAGCATTGGAGAAGAAAACTGCAGGAAGTGGTAGATTCGGGGCATAAAGGACATCGTTTGCTGCCTTATTATCTCATTTTTCAGCGAGGCTGACGGGACAGCTGCCTGTCATTACGGGGCACACCAGGAAATGTTTAGCTGCCAAACAGAAAGGAGCGAGCGAGGGGATTAGCAGCTCTGTTCATGCCACACAAATAGAATCCGTGCACCTGGTAGTCGTGCCGTTAGATTTATCATCTTTGGAGAGTATGTTACTTAAATCCCATTTACAAAGCCAACAAAAACAACCCAAAAAGGCGCCTTAATGTCATTGTAATTATGATAAGTATTAGTAACCATTCTGCAGTTTTCAGTCTAGATTAAATTAATTGGTGTAGCTTTCCTTTAATCACACTAATCTTTTATTTGGTTTCTGTCATGTTGCAAATTTACCACTCTATGTTGCAAATCGAAAGCGTTCTTAAAGATGAAAGATCGATAACAGTTTAACCCTCCGGAAAGCTGCCATCATTAGTGATGTTGTGTAATAATAGTGATCACTTCCCGGGTGCCAGATCGCCTCCAGAAGTGACATTTTAAAGAAAGTCAGTTATTTGCCTCTCAGCTTCATTTTCTGATGCCAGGGGATGGCAGGATGAGGGTCTGGGAGCCCGCTCCTGGAGCCCATAGCAAAGCAGAGACCAAGCCCATCCGAGGGGCTGCTGAAGGACAGCAGGTGGCCCTAAATAGCCGCCTTGTTTCCATTTAGAGTGAATTTACTTCCCTCATGTCAAGGCCCCAGGAGGAATCTAATCAGAGGAAAAACTCAGTCTTGTATCCTGTGAAAACTACCTGTTAGTACGAATCTTTGCGTTAATAAAACCGCAAACCCCTCATGAAATCCTGTTGCTTCACCCACTAGGGTAGAAACGTGTTAACTCTTCATTCCTCCTAGGACCTCTCTGGGCCAAACCACAATATAAAGGAGACTGAGACCAAGTTGGACCCTATAGGAACTCCTTGCCATCTGAGAGCACCACTCCACGTGGAGCCCTCAGGCATGAGTCCATTTTCAAGGGGGCATTAATTCTCCATGGAGCAGGTGTCAGGGGGCATTCCAGAGAAGGAATCACAAAAGTGCGCACAACCAGCCGGAGAGAGGGCCTGTAAGAAGTTAGATAGCACTAGAACTCCGCAAGGCTGCAGAGGAGTGAAGGGAGAAGAGGCTGGAGCCAGAGGACAGAGAGTTTGGATGCCCTTTTAAAGGGCATGATCTTTGTCCTCCACATGATGAAGAGTAATATAGCATCGATGATGTCTATGAAATTCACTCCCAGAGCATGAATTTGCAGGAAAAGATGCTGAAGAGGGGATGACTTAGGAGATTCCTAGGATGGTCCAAGTAGGAAATGCTGAGCCTGCTTAACTGTAAGGTGGAGGAGAAGCAGGTCCCAGGATCTTTAGGGCATGGCTTTGATAAGACATAGAGAAGAAGGGCTAGATATGTACTGGGGCACATAGATGAAGAATACTACCATTAATAAGGATGGGAGATTCAGTATAAGCATGGATTAGGAACGAGGTGAGAGTGGGATTTGTGCCATTTAGGCTTGCCAAGTTCAAGGTTCTGAGAGATGTCCATGTGGAGATGTCTGGTCTGAAGATGTCTATCGTGGAAAGTATGAATGTGGTTCAGGCACAGCACTCTGGCGCTCAAAGGGGGAGGTCAGGAGGTAAAGATTTAGTAATTATCATTAGAGCTCTTCTATGCTTATGTGATTAGAGATAGTGATTGAGTCCACTGGATTCAGTCAAGTCACACAGTGATGATATGTACCAAAACTAAATGCAAGCTAAAGACCAAGGTGAAAGGACTCCACTTATTATGGACTGGATTTTGGTGACCCCCAAATTCGCATGTTGAAATATTACCCCCCAGTGTAATGGTCTTAGGAAGTAGGGTCTTTGGGAGGTGATTAGGCCATGAGGTTGGACCTATCACAAATGGAATTGAAGCCCTTATAAAAGAGTCTGGAGAGAGCTCTCTCGACCTTTCCACCATGTGAGGACACAATGAGAAGAGGTTGCCTCTGAACCAGGAAGCAGGCTCTGACCAGACACCAAATCTGCCAGCATCTTGATCTTGGACTTCCAACTTCCAGAACTAAAGGAATAAATGTCGGTTGTTGAAGTCCCCCAGTCTATGATATTTTGTTGAAGGTAGACATAGAAAGAAGAGGCAGCAAAGGGGAACAGTAGTCCAGAAGCCAGGGGAGAACCATGTCACCTGCCAAACAGGCCAAGTATTCATGGGACTTGACAATGAGGAGGTCACTAATCATCCTAGCAAGAGTTTTCTCTTTTGGGAGGTGGAGGTGGGGCACCTGGTATGGAAGAGACAGAGCAATAAGTAGAAATGCCGAACTGTACTGGGATGTACAGGAGAGGAGAGAAAGTGAATTCATGGAGACTAGAGTCTTCTTATGAAAGACTGTGATAGGAAAAGAAAAAAACAAAATAAAGACTGTGATATGAAGCAAAGAAACAACCCACAAGAAGGTACAGAATTAAGGGAAGACTTTTTCTTTTTTAATGCAATGTACCTGCATATGATCTATAGGTTAGGAACCAGTAGAGAGAGAGAAGTCAAAGGAAAAAAGGGTAATGAATCAGAAGCACAGGTGAGGCTTTGGGCCTTGTACTTTTGGGATAAATACTCCTCTCTGTGGTAAGAAGAGTGGTAGGACTGGAAAGAGAAGAGCTGAGTACTTGGTTTATTGCTTCAAGTTGTATTTTAATTTGCTTGTACTCCTCTCTCTACTAAAAGGACTCTGAAGTTCCCCTGCATCCTCCACTGTGAGTTAAGCTCCCCTTATCAAAACCTTGGTGTTCCATCTGTTGTCTTCTCTGGGCCAACATGTTCAACCTCGAATTGTTGTTATTGGAATCAGGATGTCCCCACTATTCCCTTTCAGGGGAGGAATTATGTCCTGAACCACTTTTGTGCCTCCTACATCCACCCACATATTCAGAACACTGTGTAACAAACACACTAGGCATTCAATAATTTTCTTCAAAAGAACAAAGGCATAACCTGAAATTAATTCTAATCTCTTGCTGGCTTCAATTATTCCTGCCATCATCAATTTCTATTCTAAAAACATAAAATGGTTCTCAGCTTAGCTTGAATACAATCTATTGTAAAGACAGGTATGCCATGATCAAATTCAGATATAAAAATATTGGAATGACCTTTACCACCAAGGCAAGTTATGTAATCTCTTGGTGTGTGTTTTCCTGATCAATAAAGTGAAGATAATAATATACTTTTAAAAATAAGATAATATACATAAAATGCTTACCATAATGCTTGCATATAGTAAATGCTTGATAAATTACATCCTACTATTATTATTATCCAATTAGATAATCTCCAAGACCTCTCCTTGTTAAGTTCTGTAGATTCTTTCTCCACTTGTACAGATCATTCAGAGTAGACCTTATCTATAAAATATGCACATCCTATCTAATAAAAGAGTAATATAAAAATTAATCATCACTCTGCTACACCCACAAGTCATGAGCTTCAACCACACCCACCAGCCAATCAGGAACAAGTATGCAAATTAACCTCAATCAAGATGGCTGTGGCCACAGATCGAGCAGGAGGGAGACTTGGGTATCCCCAGCAATGAAGAAAGCCAAGCTTTCCACACACCCTGGTGGGACTAGGTCTCCACTCAAGGCTACAAAGTTTCAATTATAGAAGATAAATAAATCCCAACAAAAATGGTATCAGCCATGGAGCTGGAGAGAGCAGGATGCTAGGGTTGCCCCTGGCGATGGAGGAAGCCAAGCTTCTGCAGCCCTGGCCTGTCTTGGCCTCCACTTAAGGTTACAAAGCTTCAATTATAGAAGATAAGTAAATCCCAACAGAAATGGCTGCCACCACGGAGTGAGCAGGAGGCTTGGCTCTGCTCCAGGCTACAAAGTTTCAATTGTAGAAGATAAATAAATCCCAGATACCAGGGCCTCTGCTTGGGTCGCCCGGGGAGCATGACCAGCCTGCAAACCACCACAGGCCCCTCGCCCAAGCCACCACACAATTTAAGGGACTCCCTTGAACTGACTCCCTTCAGGGCAAATCAGCTGACCCCTGCCCATGCACCAGGCCTCTATCCTATCTAATAAAAGAGTAATATGCATATTGACCATTATTCCAACACACAAATGGCTGCCCCCATGTGATCAAAGATCCTGCCCCCATGTAAACACAAGATGGCCACCACAAGATGGCCAGTAGAGGAAGGCAGTTGGGAGGGACCAGGTCTGCAAGGGAGGAAAGTTGGGAGTGATCAAGCCTGAAGGGGAGGGCAGTTAGAGGTGACCAGGCCAGCAGAGGAGGGAAGTTGGAGGGACCGGGCCTGCAGGGGAGGGCAGTTAGGGGCAAACAGGCTGGCAGGGGAGCAGTTAGGCATCAATCAGGCTGACAGGGGAGTGGTTAGGGGGTGATCAGGCTGGCAGGCAGAAGTAGTTAGTGGCAATCAGGAAGGCAGACAGGTGAGCAGTTAGGAGTCTACAGTCGGACATCCCTCAAGAGGTCCTAGATGGGAGAAGGTGCAGGGTGGCTAAGGGACACCCCTCTCCTCCAGTGCATGAATTTCATGCACCGGGCCTCTGGTATTTAATAAAACACTATATCCATGAAACTAGAGTTAAACCTAGACTTCCATTTTAAAGCAGGAAAAAAATGTCAGAACTTAAAGAAAACTGAGAAAATGACTCTTCCATATATTTTTTCTGTAAAATTTTCTAGTGTAATATGCTATAACTTATTCATTTGTTCAGCACACAAATAAATTTTGAGCACTTAGAATGTGCAAATTGCTGTGGAAGGAGTCACAGGGGAATAAAGGATGAATATAACACAAAGTGCTCTGAAGTATTCTGGGGTGGGGGCAGATAAATAAGCATGCACGAATTATAGTTTTATACGATGAAAGAAGGCACTGGAGAAACCTGGACAGGCTTCAGGAAAAAGGGGGCCACAGAAGACAACAACAATAACAAAATGTTCTGTACCAGGGACATCGACTTAGAAGCAAAAGCCTTAAGAGCTTGCCTTCATTATATTGAATTAAGAAAAACTATGCTGGGAGAATCCAAGATGGTGGCATAGGTAAACACCTATACTGCTGCCTCGCACAACAATTTCAAAACTACAACTAAAAGACAGAACGGACATCATCCAGAACCACAGGAAAGCTGGCTGAGTGGAAGTTCTACAACTAGAGGGAAAGAGAGGGGCTCATGGAGACCCAGAGGAGCTGCAAAAAGCTGAGGTACGGAGACGCGCGAGGAGAGAGCGGGTGCCCGAGTACCTGGCTGGCTTTCTCTGGCAGGAGGGAAACGGAGACTCTCAAAGGCATTGAACACCTTAATCTACGACACTAAACCCCAGATCCAGCCGAAACTCATACAGGGGGAGTTTGGACTGTGAAAAGGGAGAAGTGCACAGAAATTTAGGGGAGTCGCAAAGGATCGGAGGCCTGGTCGCGCACGGCACCACGCGGAGGACAGATTGCTGATTGTGCCGCTGGCTTTCGTGAGTGGGCGGGAGACAGACCCTCCCAACTGTGCCACTTCTGAATCCACTAAACCCCTGTTTCGGGCGAAACCCTGGAGACCTAGACTCCTGTGGTCCTGGTGCGCAGGGAAGCCGGAAAGGCATCGGTTAGAGGCACTGCAGGCGCCACACAAGGACCGCTCCAGCCATTACCCAGTCACGTGAGACTCAGGGGCCGTGGAGGGCGGGGCCGACTGGAAGGCAAGGCAGTCCCTTAAGCCCTGACTCTACCCATCCCAAGCTCAACAGAGGCTTCTTCGGCTGAATCCAGCACAGAAGTTTCCCCGGCATAGTGAAAATGCCGAGACAAGGGAAGGGATTACAAGCAAAAGAAATGGAGGAAAAAAAACGACTGGATATAGAGTTCAAAACCACGCTTATAAGGTTTTTCAAGAATATGCTAGAAAAGATGGATAAATTTAGTGAGACCCAAGAGGAGATGAAAAAGGCCCAACTAGAGATGCAAAAGATCCAACTAAAGATGAAAAAAGACCAACTAGAAATTAAACATACACTGACTGAAATAAAAACTATTATACAGAGTACTAACAGCAGACTAGAGAAAGGCAAGGATCAAGTCAAAAA
>JAAGEH010002528.1:25218809-25286673 GCA_011751065.1 Lasiurus cinereus
GTGACCTCTTTCCTAAGATCTTAGAATACAGAAGAGTTTCCACACTTGAAAACAAATTTGGAATAAGGGAGAAAAGGTGAGGTAAATAAGAGTAATAAACATACTCTACTTTGCACTTCTAAATGCTAAATTTACTCAGCACACACACATTCTTACATTGGAGCTATATTTGGGTTTATTACAACCAAGTTTCATTGTTTCACTAGCTTGAAAAAAAAAAACACCTGATACAATTTTGAGAAAAATTTTGTGGTTGGAGTATTGTTCTCTTGGACCTATCATCTAAACTTTATTTTGGACAAACACAAAAAGGCTAGAAGTGTTTGTGCTGCTGCTCTTTCCTGTGTTTTTCCTCAGAGGATCGTCTGTGGGTGGTCTAAAATGAGGACCTGTCAGAGATTTACATGTTTTCAAAGGAGACTCAAGCCTGTGTCTCATTTCTCTTCACATTACAAAATACTGTATTACCTTCTCTAAGCCACCTCAGGGGAGTACACTTTCTTTAAATCAAAGGTCAACCTAAGTCCTCAAGTGTGCAGATTGTTATGACAGTGTCTCTATTTCTTGTTCTGGCCTATATCAATAACCTGCAGGTGAGCATCCTACCTGATGTCTATTTAAAGTACCATCATCCTTCTTTTCATTCTGAAGGAATTTTGGAGACTTAAGTTTTTAACAGTGACTAGTATAGGTGAAAGCAATGGGAAAGCTTCTCAAAGTAAAGACTGAGGGAATAAGTCACCAACACACAGAGCCAAATGGAAAACCAGGTACATCTCCTGCAGACAAAACCGTGGGTAAACCAGTGCTATATTGAAACAAATGTGGCTACAAAACTTAACAAGTCAACAAATATTTATTGAGCACTTATTTATGCCAGGCAATGTTCTTGGTGCTGGGTACACACATATCAAATGACAAAAATATACGATAAACGCAGACAGTAAAAAGTATAAAGAAAATAAAGATACTGATGGGGAAGAGAGACTTGGATGAGGGGCTTGGGAAAGGTTTCACTGTTGAAGGGACATTTGTGCTGAGACCTGAATAAGAGGAGTTAAGTCATTCTAGCAAAGGCAACAATGAATGAGACTGACTCCCTATGGAGGACAAAATTTTGCCCTTTTGAGTCCAACAAGACCATGCAGGCACACTGAAGTGGGCAGCACTGGGTGCTGGGCAATAGGAAATGTCAAAAGTAAGCAAGGGCCAGATGACATCGGCAGTTAGGAGAAGAGGCTACTGCAATAATTCAGGTAAGAACTGAGAAATGATGATGGGAGCTTAGACAAAAGTGAAAGCAATGATATGGAGAGCAACCAATGTACTGAGGATGTATTGCCAAGTACATTTCGGGGAAGAGGGTTAACAACTCCTGTTTTGTGTGTGTGTGTGTATGTGTGTGTCCCCCCCTCCCTTCGTCCTTCCCTCCCTCCCTCCCTCCCTCTCTCCTCTCCCCTCTGAATTTACCCTGCACAGAGCTCTAAAGGCAGTCACTACTTTCTTTAAAAAAGAAAGAAAGAAAGAGAGAGAGAGAGAGAGAGAGAGAGAGAGAGAGAGAGAGAGAGAGCGAAAGAAAGAAAGAAAGAAAGAAAGAAAGAAAGAAAGAAAGAAAGAAGAAAGAAAAGGAAGGGAGGGCGGGAGGGAGGGAGGGAGGGAAAGGAAGGAAGGGGAAAGGATCTCTTACCCTTTGAGACAGCAGAGAGGAACCTGGAGAGCATTATGCTAAGCAAAATAAGCCAGTCAGAAAAAGACAAGTATCACATGGTCTCACTCATATATGAAATCTGATGAACAAAATAGATGCAGAGACATGGAAGCATGGAACACACTGGTGAATCTCAGAAGGAATAAAGGGTGAAGGGGTAGGGTGGGGAGTGATTAACTGAAGAACTTACATGCATATAGGCATTGCCCATGGACACAGGCAATAGTGTGGTAAAGGGTGAGGAAGGGTGGGTGTGGGATGGGAGGGATCAATGGGGAAAAAAGGGGGGGAGACATATGTAATACTTTCAACAATAAAGATAATTTTTTTAAAAAAGAGGTAAGAGGAAGTAGGATCAAGAGACTGGAAGAGCATGCTGTCAGAGAGGACAAGAGAAATGTATAAAGATGGAATGATCAGCTGAGAAAATGCTTTGGAGTAACACCAAAAAGTTAACTACTGATGTGGCAAAGTGGAGGCATCTGGTAATCTCGACAAGAGTGGTTTCAGGAGAGGGGTAGCCAAAACTAGTAGGGCTCCACAGAGGCAAGCTGGAATGTGCAAACTTCTTGGTTCATGGGTTGACACTCAACCACTGAGCCACACTGGACTGGCAGTTTTTCATATTCTTAATGCTGTTTCTGAGTTTTATCTTTGAGAATGTGGTCTAAAGATTTACTTCTTTTTTTTCCCCCAAAGTTTTGTAGTTTTAGTTCTCACATTTAGGTCTATAATCCATTTTTAATTAATTTTTGTGGCTTTAAATTCATTCTTTTGCATGTAGCTACCCAGTTGTTCCTATACCATCCTTTGATTTACATATTGTACTTATACCAGTACCATACTCTTGATCACTGTAGCTTTGTAGTAAGTTTTGAAATAATGAAATATAAGTTCTCCAACTTTGTTCTTTCAGGACATTTCTTGTTATTCTGTATTTTCATATACATATTAGGATCAGTTTGTCAATTTCGGGGGGAAACACAGCAAGCTAGAATTTTAATAGGGATTGAATTGAATTTATAGGTCAGTTTGAAAATAATTGTCATCTTAATAATATTGAGTCTTCTAATTCATAAATATGTAATGTCCCTCCATTTATTAAGATCCTCTTTTACTTCCTTCAGAAATGATTTATAATTCACAGTGTAGAAGTGCTCACTTTGCACTTTTGTTAAATTTATTTCTAAGTATTTTATGCTATTGTGAAAGGGATTTTCTTAATTTTATTTTTCAGATTGTTCATTGCTAGTAAATAGAAGCACAATTTATTTTATATTATGCTAGAGGCCCGGTGTACGAATTTGTGCATGGGTAGGGTCCCTCAGCATGGTCTGCAGAGATTGGGCTGAAAATGGCAGTCTAACACCATCTGCCACTCCTGCCTGCTGCTCCGGCTCATCCTGGCTCTGCTGTGCCTGCCGCAGGTTTATGCCCAATCAGTGCTGATCAGGAGAGGCTTGCACCACCACAACGGTGCTCACCAGCCATGAACCCTGTGTCTGGTGCCGGTTCCGAGTGGTCTCGGGGAAGGGGAAGAAGGGGGACACAATCAGTCCTCCGAGCTGGTAGTGGGATTCCCTTGCCAGTCTGGGATTCAGATCTGTCCTGCTGACATTCTTGCAGGTTGTTGGCAGCCACCTGATGGCTGCTTTTATATCATTTCTTCCTTGCAGAGCATCTAAGGAGGGAAGTGGCCCAAGGCTGACTTCCAGAAGGCCAGCAGTGCTGTCGGGGTTGTGCCAACAGTCTGTCCTTTGGTGCCTGGCACATTCTCCAGAGATCAGACCTGCAGGACTTCTGAGGGAGTGGCTGCTGCTGGGCCGGACGAGTCAATCAGCTGAGCCGCACTCCCGCTATGGGAGCACACTGAGCACCAGGGGCAGCTCCTGTGTTGAGTGTCATAGTGGTCAGTGTACTTCATAGCGACCAACCAGTCATTTGGTCTCTAAGGCTTTTGCATATATAGGTTTTCCTGTGAACTTGATAATCCCAGCAGTAGCTTTGTGGGTATCTCAGCATTTTCTACATACTAATTCATGCCATCTAACAAGGACAGTTTTTCTTCTGCCTTTTTGACCAAATGCCTTCTTTCTTTTTCTTGACTTAGTACACTAAGACTTTAAGTACGATGTTGAGTCGAAGTGGTAAGAAATACTTTTCTTGTTCCCAATCTTTAGAGGAAAGCATTCAGTCTTGCACTTAATAAGTATGACCTAAGCTGTAGGGTGTTAATACAGCCTATCTGGATAAGGAAGCTTCCTTCTATTTCCATTTTGTTGACATTTTTATCATGAATGGATGTTGGATTTTGTGAAATGATTTTTGTCTTACTCAGATATTTGTAAGGTGCTGTAGATTGTTTTTAATAACTGATTACTTCTTTTTTAAAAATTGAGTTGAGAGAAACAATGGCTTTTTGTTTCACTTATGCATTAATTGGTTGATTTCGTATGTGCCCTGACCAGGGATTGAACCTGCAACCTTGGCACATTGGGATGACACTCTAACGTACTGAGATACCCAGCCACAGTGGTGCTGGGTGTGTCTTTTTTTTTTTTTTTTACATATTCTTAATCCTCCTTTTTTAGTAACTCTTGGCCATGTGACTTGTTATAAGGATTCAGAGTAGTAAAAGCCTTTATTACCCTGGTTCCAATGGAGGGAGGGCAGAGGACTAGAGTCTCGTGAAGAAAGTCTTGGGTTTGTGGTTCTGGGGAGAGTACTGAAGGGTCAGCTGCGAGGATCCCTGTGCTGAGTCATTCTTCCACACTGCAGACACCATCTTTCTTGTGTGGAGCACTCCTCTCCATGCTGCATCAGCCTGGGGGAAAGCAATAGCCCCACCCTCTCATCCACTCTATAGGGCTTATACCCTGTGAGGAATCAGCTGCCTTGGCTGGGGTGTAGACGTCTGAGCAGACTCAGGGGGTGTCAGCGATGTGGTTTTGGGGAAGGGACCAGTTTCCCTAATCTCCCATGAACCTATCACTTCTTCTTCACTAGAGATCTACTCTAAGTTCTTATATAAGAGATTCTAGTCAAAAAGTCAGTAAAAATAATTCTAGACATTTCTTTCTGCAACTGAATATTTAATACACTTTAAATTCATAGGTACATGATTTTACTCTTGTTCAATTATGACCTAAAGCCATAATGTCACTATTACTAATGCCAATCACCAAAACTAGGGCCTTCCCCATCATTTCTTAGGCACTTGTCAGTTACCCTCACTGGCAACTTACTTGATGGCCCACAAAGACTTCTGATTTCCACCATTTTATTACATTAGTCAGCCACTATTTTATCCATGCCTTCAAATTGTAACCTCCAAAGTTAACATGCTTGAAAGAATGGCAAACTGGAGTTAATTCTATTCTAATCTCTAGTGGGTGTTAATCATCAAAATACTACATGTTTATATTCTCACTCAGTACTGAGATTAATTTCTGTCCATGTGGATGCAACTAAAATGGCAAGTCTATGGAGAACTGGCTTTAAATTCTGAGTCGACCAACGGTGCTCGGAGTACCCTTCATTATCCCAAAGACTTTGTCATATAAGGAACATTACAAAAAGTATGCATGGATTTACAATGTAAAGCACAGTTTACCGAGATTAATGTTACTATACATTACAATTAGCTTATGCTTTAAAATAAAAAGGGAAATTAATTAGTATTACGTTATTCACTGTTTGAGTGAGCACGCACACACAACCCAATCAGTATTTGCAGACCTGCCTTTGTAATTTAAAATGTTAATGAAATGTAAATTTTTTCTATACAAAATTCGTGAATGTCCAACTCTAAGCTGCACTGTGTCTAACCGTGTTGGAGTCCTTTTTGTTTTATTAGTACAAAAAGTCTCTCATTGTCCGTCTCTTCCATTTCATCACTACCATACATTTGACGATCACAGAAAACACATTTGATGATACAATCAGATGCTGTCAGTAAAACATAAAATAATTTTAATTTAGAAAACAACACACCCCTCACAAATTTTGGTAACAAAATCAAGTTTTAGGGTTCCAAGCTATTCATCATGAAGAGAATGTGTTTAATCTGATGTGAAGTTGGCTACCTGGCAGTCTGTAGAATGTTTAACTCAGGGTCTGGGTAGGCTGCCAGACATTTTAAATGTTTTCACATGGACCAGCAATACATAATTTCACATCTAAGTCACAATTCTCAGGTTGGACAATAGATAGAGCTTAAGTTTCTTTATTTGTAGAGAATAAGTATTTTGCTTTTGGGGGGGTGTGTATATGTGTAAGCATTTTGCCTTTAGGTGCTTTAGGCATGGATGATACCCTTCCATTTACAAAGAAACAATTTTGATAATGCTTTCTGGATTTCAATCACTTTTAGGTTTTTTTAATTTGCTAAGTTTGCAAAAGGGAAAATTCTATTTATAGTATTTATTGCAGGAAATACCCCACATATGTATACTGGCAGTCAAATGTCTGAAGTTTCAGTCCTAGGACTGTCACTAATAATCTGTGAGCTCAGATAAGTGACAAACTCCCTAGGTTA
Source organism: Lasiurus cinereus (assembly GCA_011751065.1). Classification (NCBI taxonomy): domain Eukaryota; kingdom Metazoa; phylum Chordata; class Mammalia; order Chiroptera; family Vespertilionidae; genus Lasiurus; species Lasiurus cinereus. The sequence continues at coordinate 25,225,055 of JAAGEH010002528.1, forward strand.
GAATGGAAAGGGAAGATGTCTTATCATAATGGGGAAATGTTTAAAATCATATACATGCTCTCCTTCCCTCTTTCCAGTTCTAAGCGATGGGATATAGGGGAGAATACAGTCACGTATGTTTGAAAACAAAACACTCTCCAGTTGATTATAATGCACATTCCCATTGGACACCTCTGAGATCCCAGCTTTTCTTAAGAGTGTGGGTCATGCCTAAAGAGCAATACCCAGTGCTGGCAGAATTGGAAAAGAAGATTATACTTTCCTACACACACTTTCTTCAAAGCTTTTTCCTAGTGCAGCTTAATTATTGATGGTTTTGACAGTATTTAAAAACTTGCCGTGCATTTATAAGTTACCTAACTCATCTCTACTCTAAGCAATGTATAGAAGAAATACTAGTTGCTTTCTTACACTTGACTTCTTTTACACATCACCTTCCAGCACATTAGTATGTTACAAACAGAAGACTGGAAAAAACTGGTTTTTCAGAGTTCATAAATGTTACTGATACACTTTCCTATCTTTGGAAAATAATTTTATAGGAGGTTTGTTACAGTTTGGTGCTCAGAAATAAATTACACTATTTATTTTATGTGTGTGAACAGAACACGTTTGCTTTCCTCTTCAGAGCAGTCTAAGTGTGAAAAATTTTAAGTATAAAGTAATTTAAAAGTAAGTTTCAATAGATCATTTCTAATTTTGGAAAAGAAAAAAAATTCTCAAAATAACCCATAAAAATATTTTATTTCTCACTACTTTTCACCTATAATTAATTCTTAGCTTTTTTCTCATTCTTACAATTCTTAAATTTAGGATTATACCATAAAAGAATGGCATTAATATGTAAACCACTGACAAATACAGTCAGAAGTACCAGATTGAAAATAAAATTCATTCCCATATTTTTTAAGTTTAGTCTTCAAGATGGAGATTAATTTTGAAAGCTTTAGAAATATTATAGGGGGGTGGAGGGAGATCAACCAGAAATACACGCAAACCCAAATTTGGGGACATAAGACAAAAATTAATACATTTAGTCTGAAAATTTGGATTATATCCATGAAGCACAATAGTTGACAGGCATATTTTGGGGGACAAATCTGAAAAGACATAATAATTATAGGAATTAAGAATTTCCTTTTCAGATTTTTTAAAATAAATTTTATATTTCCCACTGATAGCAGAATGCTTCTGCTATTTATGCTTCTTGCCCAGATTATTCAATAATAAAGAACTGATAGATTTTTAAATTATTTTAACAGAAATTTTTTCATCTAATAAGAGGGTTGCTCTTATAACACTTAATATTGCCTCCCTTATGGTCAATTTTTAAATTCCTCAGATATGTGCAACTTTTCTTCAGTTTTATATTATTTTTTACATTCATAATTTAAAAGATCTAAGTTTTTTCAAGTTGTATCAGTGCAGTATTTGTTCTCTGATTAAAAACCAAAACAAAACAAAACCATGTGGATGAACACCAGCATGTCTGAACAATGCAAACCACTCAAACGGTATTACTGTGCCATAAAGGAATAACTTAGCACCTTCAGATACTGCAACCTAAGCAAATCACTTTACTGGTTCGAGGAAGGTCTAGTTGGCATTCTCCTTCTACTCACAGACAGAATATGAGTCTCATAGTAAGAAGAAAGTTTTTGGACTCTAGAATATCATACAAAGTAAGGAGCATGTAACTAAAACCTTCAGTTTAATCTGCCTAACATCCTTCTCACCTAAAATGACAACCAACAAAAATATTTAAATATGCTAGTCCTCACAATCAAAGAACTGGTTGATCCCTGGGGCTTCTTTAAAGGACAACTAAAGGTTGGTTATAAGACATAGTCTAGTCTTGTCTTAAGTCACACTTCTAGGAAGGATTTGAAAAGAGATTTAGGGGTGAGAGAGAACCATCTCTTTGCCACCTCAGAGTTTCTCCCTTTTTAATGGGCCTATATTAGTCAATGGGGTCATCTATGGTGTGCCAGCCTGGGTTCCAAAAAGTGGGTGGTCTTTGCAGAGGGAGGTGCTCACTCACTCTACCTCTGGCCAGGGCCAGTTCCTGCAGCTGGACCTAAGGCAGCCCACAGACTACACTCGGCACATTTCTTCATTTCTCACTTGAGTGCCCTTCTTTAGTTCCCTTTCAACTGCCCACTTTATATCGGCTTCATTACACCACCGCTCCATTTGTAATGTAAATTGGGAAACTCGGGGAAGTTTTTCTTTTGGCCTTGTCTACGGAAGAATACAGAGAGGTATTCAAAACGTATTAACACAAATCAATGGCACCAATAAAAGCAAAATCTCCTTAGCAACATAATCTTGATTGCAAAAGGAGAACTGAGAGCATTTAGCAGAACACAGGCCCACATGGAATACGCATTTGTCTGGAAGAATCCAGCACAAAGCCTAAAAGAGAGATTTTGAAAAAATCCAAAATTAACTCACAGGGAACAGTTACTCTTTTTTTCAAAAGTACACAATTGGCTACATTAAATCTATCGTGTGCTTTTGGCTCAGCAACATTGTATCACACCGCTTTGCAAACTGAAATTACAACACCCTGCAAGCTTCACATGAGTTGCAGGGTGTTTTTTGTTTGTTTTGTTGTGTGTTTTTTTGAAGTTTTTTTTCCCTTCGTTGATTTCTTTAGTAAAGCAAACAAAAAGTCTCAAGAAATATTCATCTCACATACAATGTAAAGACTATCTTTTTGGATTTCTAAGATAGTTTAACTACTGCAAGCAGCAATGGCATTTTTGGTTAGGTCTTCCATTTTTGAAAAAGAAAACAATATGCTGGTGAGAATTCTAATATTTTTCTTGGTAGGATAAAAAAAGTGAAAAATAGAAATTCAAAAAATAAGGAATTAGTTACAAACTACAATATTGAGATGACTAAAGGAAACAGAAATAACTCACAAACACAAATTTTTCCTCTAAGTTCTTAAATGTTTAAAATAGAATCAATTTTATTTTGTATTTCAAGTAAAACAATCCAGGTGGTAGAGGTAAAAGAATCTTTACTCCCTACTGCAAGAGATGCCTTAGTGAACTGAATTACAAATACTTTATTTTAAAATTATGTAAGTATATATGCACTCACATGTCTTTTCCTTTTCCCATATATATGAAATTTCTTAAAGGTTTACACTAGAATCTGGGTCAATTAAGTAAAATGAGAAAATATAAGTGTGGATGACAAATAGTCATTTGACACAATGCAACAGAAACTTTACTGCTAAATATGTATATTTATAGGGTGGTAATTAGATTTCTGCCTTCCCTTGACGCGTAAAAAGCAATATGAAATCTAAATAGAATAACTGAGAACCCTATTAAAAAGCTGCATTAGCTTTTAAATTTTAGGGACAACTTAAGATCTTTGGAAAAATGTTAATTATATAAAGTTGTATTTTTTTCCTATTCTTCTTTCCAAAGATAATGCAAGCTCATGAACACGTAAGATTTTCTTTAAGTTTATTGCACATACTTCCTCAACTTATATTCATGTCAATTATTTTATTCCTAGATATTTGAACAGGTCATGTCCACAGAAGAAATATGTATGTGTATTATTCATATGACCATTTCAATAACATTACTAGTTTTGTCAATATCCTTTTAAGTGATTTAAACTCTGAGTTCCAGACTCTTTTTTTCTAATTTCATCTAAATTGGTTTAAATTTATATTTAATATATTATAGTACTTAAAAGATCAAGAGCTGTGAACTAGCCCTTATTGTAGTTCTAAGAATGAAATTATGTGCTGAAGTCCTGTGTTAAAACAGACTCACTTAAAAACAACTTGCCTGGCCACTGTGGCTCAGTGGTTGAGTATTAACCTGTGAACCAGCAGGTGACGGTTCCATTCCCAGTAGTGCATATGCCTGGGTTGCAGGCTTGATTCCCGTTTGTGCAAGAGGCAGCCGATCAATGATTCTCTCTCATCACTGATGTTTCCATCTCTCTTTCCCTGCCTCTCTGAAATCAATAAACACATATTTTTAAAAAAATAACAACTCTACTAAAAGCATGTGACCAAAGTTCAAATTAGAACTCCATGTTTTTACTAGAAAAATTTGTCAATGAAGACTTAATTTTGTAAGACTCAATATACAGCAATCAACATAGGGCTGAAAACCAAGCCACCCTAAATATTACCCACTTACATATTTCTTCACCATTATGATAGCCATCTATTTAAAAAAACCTTTTTAACAAACACAGCTTATGTTTGGCAATGGCTTTAATTTCTTAATAATGAAAAATGTAATACATAACTTTAAAATTCAAGTTTGTAGCAAAGTTATTTTCATTTTTTAAAGTGTTACTAGACTTAGCTGAATGTAACTAGAATTTCCTGAAAGCATAAAAGAGACCCAGTCATGGGTGTGCATAATTGCCCAATCAGAAATTCCTGATGCATTATACTTGAAAGCTAATCCATGCTCACTAAGGACATAGGAACAGATTCCTAGAATCATTTATTTAGTATTTTTAATTGTCATACAATTATAAAAAATAAACAGAATACTTTAGTCAAGGAAGCCTCCCACTAACTTTTCAAGACATGATAGCAGAAGAAAACTAGAATATTTTTCTTTTCTAAAAAATAATTTCCGTTATAATACACAAAGAATGTAATAAAAAGAAAGCTGTGTGCAGTTCCTGGCCATTGCATATAACTTTCCCACTTATAAACCAAAGTACAGGTAGGATAACAATGTAGTTATTTTTCAGTCAGATTTCAGCATATTGCTTTCCAATCATGTCAACTTTGCCTCCACTGCCAATTTCACAATGCTAAACTCTTCTGAGAGGGCAAAATATCATTAACTCCAACAAATGTAAAAATAAATGGGAATTTTTAAATTTTTGATAACTTCAGTTAAACTCCTGTTTATGAAGACTCCATGGCAATGCAATGAAACTAATAAGCTGCTACTAAAAAAGAGGAGGAGGTGGTCTTTTATTTAGTACAAAAGGTTTCTTGAGGAAATAAACTATTCTTTCCTTCTAGAACATTTTAAATCTATATAGTATGTATGTCAAAAAGAATTTGAACCAGTTTTACTAAATTAAGAACCTGTAAGAAAGAGGAGAAAAACTGCAGTTTGAGGGTACATTATGGTACAATAAAATAGTACCCAAAACAATGACACATTACTTAATGTTCTCCTGAAAGCTGGTTGACATTGCTTCTTTAAAAAGAAGAAAGCAACAGATAGCTTATCTGCCAAAATTAATGCCTGGCGTGGTTAGTTCATTAAAATATTTCTGAGATAAAGAGCTAGGAAAGTGCCCTGCCAGTGTAGCACAGTAGTTGAGCATTGACTCAGAAACCAAGAAGCCACCTGTTCAATTCCTTATCAGGGCACATGTTTCAGGCTGGATCCCCTACAGAGGGTGTGTAGGAGGCAGCTGATCCGATATTTCTCTCCCATCAATGTTTCTCTCTATCCCTCTCCCCTCACCTCTCTAAAAAATCAATAAAATACATATTTTTTAAGAGCTAGGAAAGTAATATGTTTTATAAAGAGAAAAAAGTCATCTCTCAAATTCAGATAAAGCACCATGTTTATGATGTAGAGAAAAACTTTTTTTAAGGCATGAATTTGTTTAAGTATCTGATATGAAACAATAGTTTAAAAGGTATTGGGGAAAACTTTCCTCAATTATTATATTTAATGTCTACCTGATTTTAAAACATGCAAAGCTTTACCATGCTGGAAGCCAATTCCAGCATGTCAGCAGGGCTGAATCATTTGGGAATGGCTAAAGGCATTTCCCCAAACCTGAAAAGGATGATTGCTTGCTGCCAGACAGCTCAGGGCATCTTAATCTACATGTATTGCCTCCTACTGGCCAAATACCTGAACAGCTGGAGGTAATCCTCCAATCTGACAATGCTTCTGTATACAATCCCTAGCCTTTAATGTGTACCCGTATTTTCATATTTTCTGGCGTAAAAGATGACCCCCAACTTTTCTAGTTAAAATATAGAGTTTGGGATATACTCACCCTATAAGATGACACCTTGCATATAAGACAACCCCCGACTTTTGAGAAGATTTTCTTGGGTTTAAAAGTTGTCTTATACTCCGGAAAATATGGTATATCTACCTCGCCTTAGGACAAATTGTGTTAATAAAAAACAAGGGATCTGAGATGAGAAGAATTTGATTTCTTTAGCCAAGCTCCTCTAGCCCCCATAATACCTTCCAAAATTATGTTAGCACTCTAGACTCTTGATTAATTTATGCACAGCGCCTTCTCCAGATTGCTGAACCCTTCTAGATGCCGGATCAAGATCACCAGCATTATTACTATAAGTAGATATAAGGAGTATTCATTCTAATGCTTTATTTTTAAATGCAAAATTTGAAAGTAGCTCATATTTTGCTGACATTGAAAATTAAGTCAAAAAAGCAACTCAATCATTAGTAAACATATACCTATTCTTACTTTTATAGAGGATGTAATAAATAACAGCATAATCAATGATTTAAAAATATGAGGTAGTCATAGTACCTTCCTTTTATGGAAACGAAAAGCAAAGAGGCCAAGTATTTTGATGATCTTGCAGAACAGAAATGATTTAAAAATCAGGATTAGCATTCTGAATTTCTGGTTTCAGAATTGTCTATTAAGGCTATAGGCAAACTGTTGTTTCAATTTACCATTGGGAGGGGGAGTGGAATATTGTTCCCTATTGCAGAAACAAGTACATTGAAATATGACTTACATAAACAAATACCAATTTACATATTCCATCAAATATCAATTTACATGTTCCTAAAATTAATAGTAGGCTATTGTATATACAAAAGTTAAGTTACTTTACATCCTTTTCTAAAGAGTAAACACAAACTACTATGGGATAATTAATAATTTGGTTTAGAGCTGACCTTTATTCTTTCTTCCCTAATACTACATATAAATCAGCTCTCTTCAGAAATGGTTTGAGAAGCCCCATGTAACTATCCTATTACTTCTTCCTGAAATGTCTGGACTGATAGGAAATGTTGAAAAGAAAAACGCCAATTACACCTCTGTGCCAAATGGAAAGACACTCCATTTTAAAAATGCAAGTATCACCTTAGCAGAATTGAAAGTGTCAGTTCTTTACCACTTAATGTGACTCACTCACTTTAACTGGCCTTCCAAACACACAGCTAAGAATGCAAAAGAATTAACATTCTTTTAGCTTTGTCTCGAAGAATACAGAGAGCTTTGGGGAAGGATAGTAGAAAGGCAATTCTGGACTATGTCCCTGCCTGAGTGAAGACTGTGGACATTAAAAGGGCAGCAAAAGGACCCTCAGTGCTTTAGTAGAATAGGAGAAGGAAAGAGGATCCAGGACTAGATGCTGCAATTCAGCTAAAGACAGTTTTAAAAACATTGTACTTTTGAATTAGTACTACTGACAAATAGTTGAGCCAAAGCAAAAATTAATGAAAATCAGGCATGCAGCTGAATGTTAAAATTATGCAGAATACCATAAATGTTGAAACAATCTGTACATAGTGTTATATAAAACTAGTGAGAAGTTAGGTGGCTGTGGGTCCAACTGTACATGTTACTCTAACATTTCCTAATAACCAGAGATTGGTAAGAAATGCTGCCAAAATTTTATACCATTGCCGTGTCTACTAATATAAAGCAATCAGTAGCTCTGTACAAATAACACTGAAAACACAACTATGAAATAAGTTGTGGTTGTTTGTGATTTAAAATTATTCAATTACAAAACTAGTTTTTATAGTAAGAAATCATTGTTTACTGTTATTCAAAGTTTGAACACTTACTGATTTTAGGCCTAAATTACATGCTCATATTTTAAATGAATGAAACCCAGTCATTAAAGAATCTTAATAAAGCATTCTGATGACCATTTTATATGGGTAAGGTGACCCTCTTGTGAGGGTAGGGCAATATCTACCTTAGAAGCTAAATGTGTCCCTTATGTTTTACTATAGTCATTAGGTTTCTGAATATATATTTTAAGCCAGATATATATATACACTGAGTAGCCAGATTATTATCTCTGAACGAATAATCTGCCATTCAGTGTGTGTGTGTGTGTGTGTGTGTGTGTGTGTGTGTATGTGTTTTGGAGGCCAGTGCATGAATTCGTGCATGGGTGGGGTCTGGCCAGCCTGGCCAGGGGGAAGAGACATGGGCAGTTGGCCGGCCTGCCTGCTGGTCGAACTCCTGGTCGAGGGGACAATTTGCAAATTACCCTTTTATTATATAAGACATACAATGAGTGGCCAGGTTATTATGTATTCAGAGATCATAATAATCTGGCCACTCAGTGTAATTTATGTATTAAGTTGAATACAGTTTGCTAAGTAGAAATATTTGATAAAAGAATGTTTCTACACAGGAATGGTGACAGATGGTAAAATGCCAGTAATATATAAACAAAGATTCTAAGTTACTCATTTAGCCTATGTAAAATCTATACATTAGACTTTCTGCCAATATTTTTCCTTGGTCAGTTTTAAAAGTACCTATGATTCATGCTTCACAAACTTTAAGTTAGAAAACATGACAGAACAATCATCATTTTAAATATTTCTAGTTTCCAGTAACATGGGCACTTACATTCATGAATCAAGAAAGGATAAGCCAGAGGAGCTGCTATCCCAGATGCTCAAGCTCAAGGCATAACTGACTTTTGGTAATACCACATACTGAGCATTCAGGGCTTTTTTTATATATATATACATTAGAAATTATAAGAGTACACATTTTTAGGGAAACCTACATAATAAAGAGCTAATATGCAAATGATTGCCATGCCCTCACCCCCTCGCCAGGGGACCTGAGGCCACGCCCCGTCCCGGCGACAGGACCGGGAGACCTGAGTCAGGGCCAGGGAAAATTAGGCCACACCCCGGGCACTGGGTAACCTGAGGCCGTGCTCCTGGCCCAGTGGGGCTTGATGGAGACCTCAGGCCTCGCTCCAGGCCCAGCGGGGCTTGACAAGAGTGGGGCCAGCGAGGTCTGGGTCTCACATGATTTCGAGGCACATGCAAGTGGGCAGGGACTTGACTCTGGGTCCTGTGGTGTGCCCCAGACTCTGACAGGAATGAGATTTTCATACACATTTTACTAATTTTCTTTCATCTCTGACACTTCTATACTAGAGAAAAGGCAAATAGCAATATTAAAACATTTCCTCTCATTAATTCCCCTTTAATGTGCACAGATTTTGTGCACCAAGCCACTAGTCTATATACAGTAGGTCCTCAGGTTATGTCAGAGATCTGTTCCTATGGCACAATGTAACGCAATGTTTGCTGTAAGTCAGAACCCACCTACATAAGCACCTATGTCACTCACATGGAGCACATACATAGCAGTAATGAAGTTAAACAGTAAAAAAATTTAAAAGAAAAATAGCAATTCCTGAACTTTACTTGTGGTAAATAAATAATAAACATAAAGCACATATGTACATACATTGAAATGACGGAACTTTTTTTTTATAAATGGGAGATGGCGACATAACCACAAAATGACATATGTCAAGTCCTACGTAACCAAGGACTGCCTGTATATAAAAGCCAGTGACCGAATAACTGGTCAACCAGTCGCTATGATGCACACTGACTACCAGGGTGCAGATGCTCAATGCAGGAGCTGGCCCCTGGTATTCAGTACGCTACCCATAGTGGGAGCACTACTTGGCTAACTGGAATGAGTGGCTGCTCCTGCTGTGAACCCCGGGCTGATGGGCAGGAACCCAGGTTGCGATTGTCACCTCCTTGTCCCAGGCTCCTCTTCCTTGTTCTCTGCTGCTTCCTCCAGATGCTTGTAGGCTGCGCAGCGCCACCACCAGGTTCGCAGAGCTGACCCCAGAGGGCGGTAGGCAGGTTCATGGCTGCCACTGGACTGAAGCCTACTCTGCCACCTCTCAGTGCTATTGTCCTGGACATGGCCCCAAGTGGGTCCCCAGGAGAAGTGAGTGCTCCAGCTCCACAAAAGATGCCAGACCAGGGAGCAGCTGCTCACAGGGCAGATCCACAACCACTTGGCTAGGCTGATCGGGGTGGGTGGCACTCCCATAGCAGGCCGATCCCTGTAGGCCATGCCCCTACCAGTGCAGGAATTCCGTGCACTGGGCCTCTGGTATGCATATAAGATCTTTGGTTAATCTCTTCCCACTCTCCCCCTTACCCCCTAAGATTCATCAGTCTGGTCCATGTTTCCATGCCTGTGCGATGAGTGACTGCCCCTTGGTGGTCAGTGGGTGTCATAGCAAACAGTCAAATGGTCACTTAGGCATATATATATATATACATATATGTATGTGTGTGTGTGTATATATATATAGTCTAGAGGCCCAATGCATGAAATCTGTGCAAGGAGCTCAGCCCTCACAGCCCCGGCTGCCCTCGCAGGCCTTCACAGCCTTGGCCAGCCCTTGCAGCCCTGGCTTCATCTGGAAGGTTGTCCAGACAGTCATTCTGCTGTGTGGTCTAATTAGCATATTAGCTCTTTATTATATAGTAGTAGAAGCATGGTGGGGTCCCTCAGCCTGGCCTATACCCTCTTACAATCTGGGATCCCTCAGAGATCAGGCCAAAACTGGCAGTCTGACATCCCCTGAGGGATGTAGTAGTGCATGAAGCAGCAGGTGGCCTGGGAGAAGCCTGTGCTGCTCTGCTCATCCCAGTCCCCCTGTGCCTGCTGCTGCCACTGCTCAGTAAGCTCGCTGAGCAGTGCTCCCACTGTGAGAGCGCACTGACCACCAGCTCCTGCATTGAGCATCTGCCCCCTGGTAGTCAGTGCATGTCATAGCAACTGGTCGACTAGTCATTCGGTCGCTGTGGCTTTTATATATAGACTAGTGGTCCAGTGCACATATTCATGCACTGGTGGAGTCCCTTGGCCTGGCCTGTGGGGATCCAGCCGAAACCAGCAGTCTAACATCCTTGCAAGAGGGTGCAGGCCAGAACGAGGGACCCCACCAGTGCATGAATCTGTGCGCAGAGTCTCTAGTCTTTAATAAAACTAAGGCTTTTAAAAATCCTATACTTAAAACTATCAACTATGAAATTAACTTACTATTAAATATTCTTAAAGGAATAAAATAAAAATTATAACTTACAGAAGACTAATAACAGAAGAAAAAAATTATGTCTCAAAAGGTACAATTCTTCTTATAAAGCTAATCAATATGCTGTTCTACAAATTTATAAAATTTTATATATGGAACACTATGTTGCATAGTCTATAGTCATATTTTTCTGCTCTTCCTGAATACTGAGGCAGATTTAGCATTCTCCATACAATTTTCCACACTGAAACCAGAGGAATACTAGAGTTTTTGAATAGCATTACCTTTTAATTGCACTATATTAGGTGTCAGACAACACCCTAGACATAAGGTAAATGAAGTGAGAAGTATTTAGATTCTTTCTACTTTGACCTCTTCAGAAGAAAAACGTTTTATAAATTTAAGTTAAGTATTTTAGGGGGCAAGGGAAAGAAATAATTCTCATACACACACAGAAAAAAAAAACCTAGTTTTTAAGATAGTTCCTAATGTCCAATATAGGATATATAATACTGGCATTCAACTATTCAAATTTATATAGAATTACAGTACTTTGGAGAAGTACAAAGAAATGATTTTTAAAAATACAGGTATATAAATTAATGAAACTGGTATTTAAAAAATTTAATTCAAGGAAAAAAGGTATAGTGGTACCAATTCTTAATACAAATTATTAAGCACAGTTTATATAATTTCAAAAGTTATTCACATTATTGCTCGATACCACAGCTGTATGGAACAAGTTCTTGACACACATTAAAATTTGTATAATTTCAATAAAAACAAAAATTTACACAAAGGCCATTCAGAAAGTTTTAAAATGCATGGACATATGTACAACCAAAAAGAGAAAAAAAAAAGATGTATGTTTGTATATATGTAAAAGAAACAAACTCATCTGAGTTAAACTTAAATGTCACCTTCTCAATAAAAAAAGTACACATAGCTAGATCAAAAGCAAACTAGTAGATAAAAACATTACTAGATATGCCTTCCATTTTTTAGTAATAATCTGTTCTAAATATCAATGGGGTATTAAACACCAGTTTATTTTCAATTCTAGAATTTTTACTTTCTTTCAAAACTTTTTAGAAACATATATCCATTCTACAACTGTGTTAGATTAGAAGAAATATTTTTCTTAGAAACTTTTTAAAGGAGTATTTCCATACTTTTGTATTTAAGATTTGATAAACAATAAAAAATAACCCAAATAAGGCATTATCATCTTGACAAAAAAATATACACAGATTGTAATGATATTAAATTTTTATGATCCTGAGCTCTAGTAACCATTAAATGCATGCATACCATTCACTGATTTGTCTATTCTAATAAAAAATAATTTAATTCTGCCTTGCAACCTTTGAAACCAGAAATCCTTTCAAAACTTTTTTATAGGTCTTCATAATGTTACAGATATTTCCACTGTAAACAGAGCATTAGGAATTGTATGAGAAAGTAATGTTAAATTCCAAAAAGCTATTTAAAAAAACTTACTATTTTAAAAGAATAACTATGTTAAATTTTAAAAGGGTGAAAAATAATACGAAGAGTGTGCTTGCTATAAATGATGAGTAGAGCCTTACAAAGGTGTTTTTCTATTTAAGGAATTAATAAATAAAACACTGTGTATACCTCGGTGATAAAATAAAAAAGGCTGGCCATTTTTTATGCTAAGTTCAAATGTATTTTTTTGATAATACAAAAAAGTAACCTTGAAAATCAGAATACATAACAGAAAAAAGCACAATAACTTAAGTATTAAACATTTGTATGAAATAACTGTTGCAAAGTTGGACAAAAATGCACACTTAGAACATGCGGTTATTTAAAAAAAAAAAAAAACAGAAAAAAACACCACACGATTCTGTAGAACCAATGTTATGTCACCACCAGAAGAGCACCAAGCAAGGCACCATTGGAAAGACAACATACTTGGAAAGTCTCTATAAATAAAGTAAATGCTAATCTGGTCGAAAAATTGGTGTCTTTGGTAAAAATTCTATGAGGATGACCTGTAGAAGGAGAAAAGAAAAAGTTTTAAAAATATTTAAATAATTTTCATCTTAATAAAACTTCAGTTATATTCCCATATTTAAAACAATCTGGACAGTGCCTCTGACACACAGATTACATGCATAAATAAAGGAGAAAACAGAACTAGCACTTACTAAGAATAATTCTAAGTGTTTTATACTATCTGGATTTATTTAATCCCAACAGCTTCTTATGAAGCAAACATTATCATCCTCATTTTACAGATGAGGAAACTGATGATCTGAGAAGGGTAACACTATGGATGTTAAGTCACTATTTGAACAAAGGTTAACTGCAAAGTCTTGCCTTTTCTACTATACTCTGTTGCTGCAGTTTCCACCCAGTCATCTAATCCAATTCCATGGGTCCTTAAGTTATAAAATTGCTCTCATTTTACTGTAGCAAGATATGTGATCTCTATATAAGGGATACTGATCCATCTCTCTTAATTTTTTTAAAGTCCTTTTCTTCTTAAGTTAACAAAATTAAAGGTTGAGATTTGTTCCAAAGGATCTTTTACAAAAAAAAACACAACGAAAGGAGCCCTAGCCAGTGTAGATCAGTGGATAGAGAGTCAGCCTGCAAACTTAAGGTCCCAGGTTCGATTCCAGTCAAGGACAAATGCCTGGGTTGGGGGCTTGATCTCCAGGAGGGGATGTGGAGGAGGTAGCCAATCAATGATCTCTCTCATCACTGATGTTTCTATCTCTCTCTCCTTTCCTCACTGAAACCAATAAAGGAAAATCAACAAAGAGAGAAAACACAATAACACAGAAAGACCAGAGCTAATTTTTATTCCAAACTTGAACTGTCTTAAATTCCAAACAATTATTTCCCTTTTGCAACTATGTGGAGAATACGTGCTAACAAAAATATTACTTGATTTGAACATTTCCAAGTTTAGTGAACTCATTTTCTTTTTCAGAAACTGTTTCTAAAAATTGATGATTAAATGTTTAACTAGTTATAAGTCAACAGTCAATAAATACTTCTATATTTCAAATATGTTCCCAATCAGCAGTCTACAGTTTCAGCTCCCGAATGTAGACATTATATTTTACAATGTAAATGACAGAATATATCTTTGATCATATTTATACTATTAATTTTAAAGAATGTAATGTATAGAAATTGGCCACTTTGTTGAATTCCTTCTAAATCATACTGCTCTACCACATCAGAATAAAAAAAAAATTGGTATTAAGTTGGTATTTTTCTAGATTATCTCCAATATTCAAAATACAATCAAGGAGAACTATTTTCCTTTAACAAGTGAAATATTTATATAAGTTTAAGAAAAGTTCAGGACAAAGAGAAATACATAAGAATACTCAATTCATTAGATAAGAAGCCCTCTCTCCTTACTAGATTATTTGTTATATTAACTTTTTAAAATTATTTGTTAGAAAGTTTTTGCAATTATGTTATTCTCCCATTCAATTACCACAAATATATATGCGCATATATATATATATATATATATATATAGAGAGAGAGAGAGAGAGAGAGAGAGAAATGTTTAGAAAAAATATAATTTTAAACAATTTTATTACTCTTCTGAATATCTTCTATGATGGTATGGAAAATATAATGGTTTTAATAGTAGAGTTTAATTATCTAAAAACTCATAAAAAAGCCGAAACCGGTGTGGCTCAGTGGATAGAATGTCGGCCTGCGGACTGAAGGGTCCCGGGTTTGATTCCAGTCAAGGGCATGTACCTTGGTTGCGGGCACATCCCCAGTGGGGGGCGTGCAGGAGGCAGCTGACCGATGTTTCTCTTTCACCGATGTTTCTAACTCTATCCCTCTCCCTTCCTCTCTGTAAAAAAAATCAATAAAATATATTTTAAATAAATAAATAAATAAATACTCATAAAAAATTAAAAGAAACTATTTCACAAACAAAGCACACAGCTCATGATGTTTTGAAAAGTTAGTAAGCTGTTTTATTTTTGTTTAAAAAATATAAAACAAAGATGAATATAAGAAGTATATTTTATGAATGAATAACATTCCTATAGTTCTATTTGGAAATAATTGCATTGGAAATAACTTTTGTTTTTCTTTCCAATATAAATTTAGAAATGTGCAAAAATAAGTTTTAAAAGCCTCAGTTTTTTAAGCTTAGTGGTTGAATTTATAAAATAAAGCAATTTTTTTTCACAAAGTACTTTACATTTCTTACAGATCCATCCTTCCCACCAAAACACATAAACTATCTCTAATGAAAATACAAGATTAGCATTTTCATAAGTCAATCTAAAACAAAGTTATTTGAATATGTTTTATTGTTATAAACTATCAAGTATCTTTTTCATCAGTATAAAGTAACACGTTTTATATAAAAGATAATGATAAATTTTAAATTATTTGGCTCACTGAATATGGACCTATTCTATGAAAAAAAGATTATTTTTAAGGCATCTTTTATGTTCAAGGTTAGAAATGGGATTTGACTACATGATAATGAAAGAAAGGGTAAATACTATATAGCAAAATAATTTTATGACAATTTAAGCACTGTTTTAATCAAACTTTTACACACACACACAAAATCTCTGATAGCTTAACTGTATCAAATAGAATTTGTCAGAAATGATGGGCCAGGCAATTCACAAAGATTATGACTTTAATTTCAACAATCAATTCTTCCTTAGATGTTTTTCAAAGTAATATAACTTTCTATATTTATAATAAAACAGCCAAGCTCAAGGCAAAATAAATAAAAATTCATAATTCTGAATTTTTCAAAAGGAGAAAAATTGTTCAAGTAAATTAAAGAGTTGGTAGATTAAATGTCATATTGAAAAAGTTCTTAAATTCACTATATACAGGTGCCAACTTGGATTATCTTTTAAAGAATAAACAAAGGACAGGCAAAACCCCATTTCCTACATACTTTAAGGATAATTTTTATAAAATAATATTCTAATAACACTTTAAGAGATCCTTTAAAGGCCAGTGAGGTATGGGTAGTTAAAATTTATAAAGGCTAAAGGTTTCTTAAGCTCCAATGGCTTGGCTGAAAGGTTTTCTTCCACACTTGGAAACTTGATTAGCATTATATAAAAAAGCCATATCTGACTTGCTGCGTAACCAAAGTTGTGGTTATTCTTTATACAGCACCTAAAATTTCACACTCCATCAACACATGTTCAGGCTATTTTATCTTGGCAATTAATTTATTATTTTTCAGAACACAGTGAAGCCTTGTTTTCAAGTCATTCATAACTTTATAAATCAGTCTTGCACATGAAACCATGCATCTGTGAACCGTAGAAAATCCTTGCACTCAGGAGATTAAGCTCCTGACACCTTTGCTGATTAATAATCATGGAAAGAATAAGATCAGAAGCAAAATAAATGATCATTTAATAGAGAAACTCACAAAACAGCCCTTTAACTTACATATTCCATCATGTTATTCGTTTCACATTTCCTTTTGCTCAGTCTCCAGTGCAAGCACAGCTAGACAAGAAGGAGAGTAAAAGAAGAAAAATGAGCTCTAGTTTATTGCAGCAAACAGACTAACCCATTTGTCCACCTTTCATATTTTTAGTTCAACAAAAGCATCTGTTTCCATACTGTGCAATTCAGACCCCAACAGTACGAAGCTGCTCCCTGTGGTACTCACCTTGTGGTATAACCTATTGTTTTCCCATTCTAATAACTTCTCAATCGATCTTCGTGTCTGGAAGACAAATGAGAAAAAAGTTTACTCTTGACTGGTTTTAGAAAAACTGTTTTGCAGCTGCTTTTTGCATGAGAAGAGAGGTATAAGACAGTGACTGAATATAGGGTGGCCTATAACACAATCAACAGTCTAGCATTAAATAGTAATCTAAATACAAATAGTACTCTAATAAAGATAGGTTTTGTTTTTAGCACTGATTCCTTTTTTCGCTGTTTCAAACTTACTATCCTCTGATTTAAAACTATCAAAGTCTGAAAAGCTAGTTATCTACCAAACGATATAAATTTAAATTCCCATTTAGTTCAAAAATAATTTGCAATACTGAAATAATATGTAAGTATTAGGTATTAAAACAGAAGCAAATCTGCATTTAAGCCCACAAGAATGATAACAAAATCAAACTCTTAACCAACACTACTGTTAAAGAAATTAACTGCAAAATTTATGTTTAAGATTACTTGATTTTTGCAATATGTACTATGCAGCATGACATGTTTCCTGCTTGGGAGTTAGAATAAAGGAAAGGATAATTCATGGTACCAGCTGTTAGGATGAGACTGCAGGTGCAAAAAGGACAGTGTTGCCACAAGAATCAAATGCAACTTGGTACAGCTGCAGCTTCCTCAGAAGGGAAGAAAAGAAGCATCTAACACTATTAATGTGACACAACTAAATAATCAAATTATGAAAAACTGCGTATCAAGCAAGGATGAGTTATATGAGAAACTGTAGATCAAGCTGGTTTTCAACAGTCAAACATTACATAAGAAAATAGTATCTACTATTAACTACTTACCATATTACCTTTCAGCATGTTGAACATGCTAACGACACTCCACGGCACACAGGTGCCAACTATATTTCATAACTACCAGTGAATTATCACCACCGTCTTACATTTTCCAAGTAGGTCAGAAAAATCAGAAAACCAACTCACTCTCTGGATAATAATACAACAATGACCAATTTATTACTTTATTTTTTTTAACGTTTTGGAGGGGTAAGAATTTTAAAGGGAAAAAAGTGCCCTTGCTAACAATGATCAGCAGACCTCACTTGTTTCTTTGTAAAGATAGCCTTTTAGAGGCAGCTCTCCTTTTAAATGAAAATAGGGCAGCAGTTATGGTCACACTTTTTGTTAATTTAGTTGCCAGTCAGCCCCAAATCAAAAGAAAATAAGGCTGCAGAGTGTAATTAACATTCAGTTCAGTCGTTTTGTCCCTTGTCTAGCCCCCAAGCTTTGTTAAAATTGCCATCTGAATGCTGAAGGCTGTAGGGAAATCGATTTGATTCTAATCGCACCATGAAAAGAACATGATCTAACTGCTTTCAGCCCTCCGTAAATCTGTACTAGGTCTTTAGCACAATGCAACTTCCAATTTAAAAAGCACTGAATGTCTCGTCAATGACTTTGTGAAGAAAAAAGAACAAGGAGCAGACATAAAAATTCCAATAGTTGTTTAAGCATTAAAGTTCATTTGCATCACAGCAAACCTGAAAAGGGCTGACCTCTCAAACCGCCTCTCAGGTCTATGAAGTTGTAGCCTTGACAAGCTCACATTGACAGAGCTCATTGACTCTGAAAGGCTACTCTATCAATGGTGAAAAATGGCAATAGGTTCTACTCTGAGCAGGCATCTGCCTGCCCACCCGCTGCTAAACCAATGGCAAAACCGATTCAAAACCTGAATCTACCTTGTAATCTTCCTTTCTAGGACCTTTTAATAATAGATTAAGATTACTATACAATTTGAGGTTTTCCTTTTACTGATGGTTTAAGAATTGGGGGGGCTGGGGGTGAAAGAACTAGGGTGGGAAGAACAAGCTTTCCAAGTCTTGTTTAATATTAAAGTACTATACAAATTAAAAGCTTAAAATTATATTCTGCAAAACTTCATTACTCGAAGAAAAAATGTGTAGTTCCCACAATCATCTTTTCATCATAAATTTTAACCCATGCTATATTATAATGAGAAAGAACCTCATTGCGAATGAATTTTATAATGTATATGATACACACACTCACACACAATTTAAAAAATTTTTAAGTATTTACTTGAAGTAACAAATCAATTAGCAATATTTGAATAAAAGGTAATATAAAGTATGAACCCTAAATTCCAAAATATTTACATAGGAATTCTGAATACACTCTTTGCCTCTAATTAGTTTAATGATTTAATAATAGGGTTTGGTATAATAATTGCATCTTACAATATGTAAGAATTCTAAACCAAACAAACCCTGCTATGGCATATTCCGATAGGCATCTAAACATAAAATATTTCTACACACTTGACAGTCTGAAGTAAAAGCTGTGAATTAGCACCATCTAATCTTGCTATAAGACCTCTTTCCTGCTTGACAGATGAAAAAAAAAAGCACTTGCACGTGCAGCTTAATTAATCATTACACTTGACATTTCCATGATTTACAGTGAGGAGCAGGTGAGAACATACAAAACCAGAAAGAAACCCTTGATCGGAGTGGAACATTTCTAGCACACTAAGGTGACAAGTATATAGATTCTATCAGAAAGAGAGAAAAAGAGAGAGAAAGAAAGAAAGAAAGAAAGAAAGAAAGAAAGCTGTGCCACAAATTGTTAGTAACAACAAAAGCTCAAATTAAATGGAAAAAAAAAAAAACCTAAGTACTGAGAATGTTAAATATTCCGCAGTTAATTTTAGTTAACAAAATCAAAATATTTTTCAAAATTAAACACAATACCAATTTGGCAGATACTAAATATATACATATATGATACTTCAGCATTTATAAGAGCTATTTAAAAGCCTTTAAGCATGAAAAAAGCACCTTATAATTACAGTATTCTGTCCACAGGATTGCCAGATATTATTTCTAAAATGTACAATTCAACACTGCCAAACTCTATAATTACTATTAAGTGAGCAAACCAAAGCATATAAAACCCTGTCTTTGATTTTTAAAAGTTTTTATTAAACACTAAATTCAACATAAATTAAAACAAACTCATATTCATTAGACAAAAGTATTATGTATAGTCTGCCAACATGACATACAAAAAAAATCTTTCAGTATTCTAGGCCAGTGGATTTCTAAAAATAAGTCATCTTAATTTCTTAAAAAGAATTTGGTGCTTGTGAAAAGCACCAGATTGATAGTCATGGGAACTAAAAATCTTCTATTTAATTGAAAGAACAGAGGAAAGGGCAGTGCAGGCTTCAGTGCAAGCTTCCCTACAGTGGGCCTTAATCCTTTTCAGTGCTCACACCCTAGGGGTGAGAGGATAGGTTAGTGGTTCTGAACCAATGAATTCTCACTCCTTCTGCATCAGATGATAAACAAAAAAATCTCATTTTATCATGAATTATTATCCTTAATTAAAAGGGCCAAGACCACCAACTCACAACATGCAAGCAAAACAAGTTTTTTATGAGAATGACATAATACACACACCACTAACCTGGTCTGGAAGAGGACAGCTCCCACTCATCTCCCTCATCACAGAGCTCACTTTAACTTTTTTCACATATTTCTTTATTTCAACACCTTGCTAATCATATTTTTCTCACTGATGAATGAATTCTAATATAGCCATTAAGCCATTTAAAGTAAAAATTAATCAAGATTCAAACATCATTTTAATTATTAAATAGACTTATTTATTAAATAGATTTAACTTGAATAGCAAGTAGTAACAACAGAAAGATAGTAATTTTGGTTTCAATTTCTATTGCCCGTGGTTCTTTTTAAATTAGAACATAAGTCAAACATGAAAACTACAAAAGAAATAAATGGCCTATACTTCACAAAATAGCTAATCAAATAATAAATAATCAACAATTAATTTTATCAACTTCCAAAGACCCTGTAAAGTAAGCTTAAACTTGTAAAATACATATTCATTTAGGAATAATAAGTTACAACAGAGAATAAGGGTTTTCTAAAACTGAAAATTTATCTTACTATGAAGAAGGATTTTTGTAAATTTTTCTATGTCTCAGCTTTGAGAAATAAATTATTACATAAATTATGTGCAATTAGATATAAATAGGTCTTTCAGGGAAGCAAGAAATCTTTTTAAAACTTTGAATATATTACTTCCCTACCTTATATCCACTAGTACTTACATATATTCATTACTAATAATTCATTTATTTATAATCAATCGTTTGAGAAAGTGGTTTTTCAAAGACACGATTTTTCTAAAGTTGCTAATAAACTTAATGGGAATCTCATGGATTTTAAAGTACTTAAAGCCAAAGGGAAAAAAATGTGGAAGCTATAACAAAATTTCTCTGAAATTCCCCCCCTAAGATAGTATTATAATCAGGTTTTAGGACATAAATATGCTAATGTATGTTAACAAAATGTATAAATAAAATCTCACTAACTACTATAAAACTTAAGCTATTTAAACTTGAAATTTATTTGAAGAGTACTTATCATAACATCACAGAATGTCAAAGTACAATTTTAAAGCCAATTTCTTATTTAAAACTGGTTTTAATTTTAAACTCCCAAATTATATAATGCATTAAGCTTTCACAAGAATAATGCTTTGAATGTCTTCATAATCTTATTTTTTAACTTTTCAGCATTTTTAAGAACTACACTTATCTTTTGACATCTGTACAAATTACCAACCTAAGTTAAAAAAAAAAGTTCTTAATTACAAGTCATTAAAAGAAAAGCATCTAAAATTTTAAATAAGTTATTTTAACTTAAGAGAAAATTATTTGATTCGCCTGTTTGTTCTGGATTAATAAAATCTTATATTGAAGTCATGTGAACAAAATTAAATTGCATATCTCAGTATCATGACACATGAAAAATCTGGACTCATCAAAAAGATAAACTAGAATATGGTCAGATTCCTCAAAAAAATCTCTAAATCAATTTCCTTGTACTTAAAAGGCTCCTTTTAGGAGCCAAAAACACACAATGGAGAAAAGAAGGCCTCCTTTTTACATATGAAGGCCAGACGCAAAGAATGAAATTAGTTTGTCCTATGTATAAAGATTAATTCAAAATGAGTCAAAGATCTAACTATAAGATCTGAAACAATAAGTTATACAAAAGGAAAACATAGGTACTAAATTTATGGACTTGGACATAGGAAACATTTTCTGAATTTGACCCCCCAAAAAAGGAAATTAAAAACAAAAATAAAATGGGATTGTATCCAACTAAAAAGCTTCTGCATGGCAAAAGAAAAGGCAGCCAACCAAATTTGACATATTTGCAAACAATAGCTCCAGCAAGGGTTAATATCCAAAATATATAAAGAACTCATACAATTCAACACCAAACAAACAATCCAATTAAAAAATGGGCAGAGGACCTGAACACACTTCTCCCAAGAAGACATACAAATGGCCAACAGATATATGAAAAGATGTTTAATTTTACTATTAGGGAAATTCAAATCAAAACTACAATGAGCCCTGGCTGTTGTGGTTCACAGTTAGTTGGGCACCATCCTGTGCATCAAAAGGTTGCTGGTTACATTGCCAGTCAGGTCACATGCCCAGGTTTAGGGCTCGATCTTTAGTGCGGAGCATGCAGGAGGCAGCCATTCTGCCTCTCACATCAATGTTTCTCTCTCTCCCAATCCCCTTCCTCTCACTCTAAGAACCAATAAAAATTTAAAATTTAAAGTACAATGGGATACCATCTCACACCTGTTAAAATGGCTATTATCAACAAGACAGATAATAACAAGTGTTGGAGAGATTGTGGGGAAAGAGGAATTCTCATTTGCTGCTAGTGGGAATATAAACTGGTATAGCCACTATGGAAAATAGTATGGCGGGTCCTCAAAAAACTAAGAAGAGAGTTACCATATGACCCCTCTTCTCAGTATCTACCTGAAAAACCCCAAAACATTTATTCACAAAGATACATGCACCCTATGTTCATTGCAGTATTACTCTCAGTGGCCAAGACATGGAGAACACCAAAGTGTCCAACAACAGAGGATTGGATAGAGAAGGTGGGGTACTATGGACTACTACTCAGCCATTAGAAAAAATAAAATACTGCCATTTATGACAATATGGATGGATCTGAGAATATTATGCTAAGTAAAATAAGACAGACAAAGCTAAGAACTACATGATTTCACTTATATAAACAGAAAGTAAGAGACATAGACAACAGTATGAGGGTTATCAGAGGGAAGGGGGTGGGTGGGGTGGGGTAATAAAGGGTAAAGGAAGCCAAATATATGGTAACAGATGATTTTACTTTGGGTGGTGGGCACACACTGTGATATTCAGATCCATGTATCATAGAAATGTATACTTGAAACATATATGGTCTTATTAAACAATGGTCACCTCAATAAATTTAATTTAAAAGTTAAATAAAAAATAAAGCTATAGTAATAAAAAAAAAGCTCTTTTAAAAAAAAAATTTTGTGCTGAAAGAAAATGAAGGGATTAGTCAAAGAGCATATAGGCATAACCCACAGACACAGACAGCAGTGTGGTGATGGTCACAGGGCAGGCGAAGCAGGGGCAGAGAGAGCAAAGGCAAAGGGTAGGAAAATGGGGACATCTGTAATAGAGTCAACAATAAAAATAATGTATAAAAAAGGCTTCTTTTAAATTTTTTATGTAAACATTAATTTTTGAATATGTATTTTTTATTGATTTCAGAGAGGAGAGGGAGAGATAGAAACAACAATGACAATGATGAAAGAGAATCATTGAATGGCTGCCTCCTGTACGCCCCCTACTGTGAATTGAGCCCCCAACCTGGGCATCTGCACTGACCAGGAATCAAATGGTGATCTGGTTCATAAGTCAATGCTCAACCACTGAGCCAAAGCCACCAGGCTGTAACTAACTTTTAAATAACCTAGATACACTAAACATCCACCAAAGTATGATTAGAACAATCCTCAAAATAGTTTTAGATGAATATTAGTTAAATATCTGCACACCTTTTGCATATAAAAAAATCCTCTGAGCAGTGATTTATAAGAACCAACCTTAAAGACAAAGGTATACTTAAATACAATTATTTCATAAAGAGTTTCTGACCTAGGCTAGTAGTTCTTAACCTTTCTAGGTTACTGTGAGTACTTTACAAATGACAAAAGGCACATACACACAAATATAAAATGTTGCACACAATTTTAAGGGGGCTAGCCACTCACCTCTGGTAAAATTTCAGAAAATACTGTTAACATTTCAAAAAACTAAAACTGACCTTCTATTGACAGCAGAAAATTAGAAAAACTGTACATAAGACAAATGAATTTTAGATAACACAAAAAATATTACTATCAGGAATTTTGAAAAACTAAATGATTATACAAGGAAGAATCACTTGCTCAGGATCAACAAGTGGGGGGGGCGAGAGGATTACCTACCAACTAATTACAATGGACAACTGGAGAAACAAAAATGGGTAAGGAATAGTATCTGTTGATCTTTAGTTTTGGTTTGACTCCATGCTAGGTAGGTATCTTTCCTTTATTACCTTATTTAATCTTCACAACAAAACTATCAAGGCAGCTTGTATAAATTCCTTTTTACATATGAAAATTACAGCTTAGAGGAGTAAGAAATTTAAAGCTAAACTATGAAATAGTGGAACCAAGATTTAAAACTAGGATGGTATGGCCTTCAGCATCATGCTCATTCCATTATACTACAGAACCAAAAATTTGTAAAGAATTTGTAACTTGTTGTTATAACATGTATGACATGCAAGGTATGTTAAGCCACTAAAGCTGTTGTGCTTGAATAATAAAATTTACTCTACAATTTGTAAAACAAAAGGTATTGTTAAACTAAATTTTTTTCAACTCTAATAATTCTGATTCTAAGATCTAGAAATACCCATTCTACTCTAATCTGTAGTCTCAATGTACTGACAATGCAATTTTAAATGTGAAGTTTCAAACAAAACGTTAAAAAAAAGATAGAAACAACTGCATCATTTCCCTCCAAACATGCAAAAAACAGCATAATTCTTTACATAAAGTAAAGGTAATTGGAGACATACTTATGTATGTACCTTGGAGACACAGGATGTAGTAGCTAGTGTCAAGCCAACACTCCTATTACAAATAGAAATGGATGAATTAAAGAAGAAACAAAACACATTATCTTAAAAATATCATAAAAGTCCATTAGCAACAAGGTCTAGATAAAATGAAACCCAGAGAAGGAAAAAAAGCCCTTCCTAGCCCTGACCAATTTGGCTCAGTGTATAGAGCGTCAGGTCACAAACTGAAAGGTCCCGAGTTCAATTCTGGTCGAGGGCATGTACCTTGATTGCAAGCTCAATCCCCAGTAAGGGGTATGCAGGAGGTAGATGATCAACGTTTCTCTCTCATCAATGTTTCTAACTCTCTATCCCTCTCCCTTCCACTCTGTAAAAAATCAAATATGCATGTATGTATGTATGTATGTATGTATGTATGTATATATCAACCCTTCCTAAATCATTTGGTGATTGATTACTGGCCATTTTCTTTCTTTGCTGATTCTAAGGGTGGGAAGAAAAGGTAAATCAATAGAGTCTGAATAGGTTATACAGGCTGGCTCAATGGATTAGAAATTAGTTGTGCTCTAAAATGCAGAGCAATTTTCTCTAGAGACATTTCTAAGTTCTGGGGCAGCAAAGAAGGGTGGGGGACCAAGCCTGAAAGGCAGAGAAAAATAAGTCACAATCTACCTCTGCTTAGGAAACAAAATTCTGCTTGGGAGGGGATTCAGGGGTAAGGACCGGCATCAAACACATAACTGGTATCTCCGCTCAAGACATTGAATCTGCATGGAATGAAAGGCTAAAATGCCAAACTCAAAATATGGTAAGATACAAGTTTTAGGATAGAAGTGAACTGAATATTACTAAAACTTGCAACCTGTCCAACTCAGCTCAATCTTTTATTACATCAAAGTGACCATTTCCCTCACACTATCTCCCCAATACAGAAAAAATGAGACCCTTGATTATTAAGTTAACTATGATTAATATGTTCAATCAAATAGAGGGAACAGAATTTTATTTCAGAATAAAATGAGTGAAAACCATTTCAGAAGAGAATATGATTCTATATATTAGACTCAAATATAGAGTATCAAATGAAACTGAAAAATACATAACTAAAACTAAGAATTCATTGGATTGAAAGCAGAATGGACACTGAAGAAGCTAGGCAAATCTTTCTACAAACCACTATCCTAATACTATCTTCTAAATATTCAGACAGAACTGAATTTCAGCTAGCTCTTGGCAAAACATTTTCAAGTGAGTCTAACACAAATTTAAAGTCCCAGTGCCATCTCTGAACATTTAAGACTCAAAGTCTACACTCTTTTAAATATCCTTTTTCATGATGAGAATTTTGTAACATTTTTTTTCAATTAAAAGCAAATTGTCTGTAATTTATTTCATTTATGTAAGTCAGTTTTCTAAATTTCAAGCTTAAAGTATTCTTTAGAATGAAACAGCAACAACTATATTCCTCTGCTTATGAGACATCTTTTAGAGAGGTAAAAACTGATGTTTACAGAGAGTGAACTGATTAATTAGTCACTCAGAAAAGTGTTACTTTCCAAACCAGTTCTTTCTAGCACCAAAGTACAGGTCCCAGCTACCACATGTTGCAGCCTACTTCCTTCCCTATACTGTACTTCCCTATACCTAAGTGAATGAGTCTAAGGGAAATAGAATGAGTCTAAGGGAAGTAGAAATTTACTAAAAAGTCCTTACAGAGCACTTTTAGAAAGGCACATGATACTAATCATATGCAAAAGATTAAAGCACTAAAAATGGAGAAAAACAGATTAAGATTAAGAAGTTGGTTATGAAGTCTAAAATTTAGGGTTCTTCAGTCAGAATGGATATGGCTAAGAGCATACGTAAACAAAGTCTATAAAGTCACTAATGTTCGGATATAATATATATGTGCAAAATCTCAGAAGACTAAAAGTAATAATTACTTTAGGATAGAAAACAAAATAAAACAAAATACTCTAACACATCATACAGTAAAATTTTGACACTTGTTTCCTCAAAATATGAGTCAGGCTGAAAGCACATTCAAGTCATAAAGAGTTCACATACTTGGACATCAATTTTTTAAACTATAATACTATAAATAATTAGGACACAATCAAGAAGCAAAATATAGATAAAAGTATAAAAAAATAAAAAATAAATGTCAAAATCTATTTAATGTAGCATTTTACTCACTTGTAAGCTCCTCAGGCTCTTACAAAGAACCTATTAAAAGGCTGAGGTTTCCTGTTTTATTGTTTTCCAAGCAACATTATTTGTAATTACCTCATTGCTTTTTATCTCTTTTTATGTCCACAAGAGGAACCTTATAACCTCTAAAAAACATTTGTCATCTAAATGGCATCTAAAACAGTACTGAGTCTCACAGTACAGGTTCAGAAATATGATGAGTTAATGAATAAGTAACTTTCAGCAAATGGCACACTAGCAGCATAAAGAATTAGCAGCCAGCCCTAGCAAGTTTGGCTCAGTGGATAAAGCATCAGCCTGCAGAATGAATGGTCCAGGTTTGATTCTGGTCAATGGCACACACCCGAGTTGTGGGCTCGATCCCCAGTAGGAGATGTGCAGGAAGCAGCAACTGATTGTTCTCTCTTACCAATGTTTCTATCTCTTCCTCTCCCTTCCTCTCTGAAATTAATAAAAAAATATATTTTTAAATAAAAGAATCAGTTGTTGAACAAATAAAATTAGAATATTAAAAAAATGGCAGCTAAAACTAGCAATTTCTTAAGTCAAATATGCTTATCTTCCAAGAGTATCAACTTTATTCATTTTAAAGTTTCTATTAAAGCAAATATATGCAACATAATACAATTGAAATTTCAACTGGGTGTTTGAAATATAAGACTTCAAATATATTTTGTGGTTATAGGTGGCCAGTTCATATTTCTAGACCCTAAGGACACCCATTTATTGTCTTCTGATATTAGAGCTTCATAAAAAATATTAGAGTACTTACAGACTTAAACTATCTCTGTATTTACCTACCAATTCTTCAAAGACTAGATGTGCTTTAAGTAGAGTATTAATATACATCTTTCTATTCCTACCACCTAGTATAGTACTTAAATGTCAAGAATACTCCTATTAAAAACAAATTCAAACTCTCCTTTTCAGCATAAAGCATTAGCTTTACCTCTAGCCTGAAACAACAACAAAAAAGAGACAGAAATATATGAAACTGTTTTCAAGACAATGTACAATGGGAAATGAAAGACAATGATTCCTGAGAAACGAGAACAAGTCAGATGGGCCCTATGATTCGTAAGCTTATTGATGTACGAGAGCTCCAGGCGGCAGTGAATGGAGAGCTTAGACAAAGCCTGGAAATTTCCTGAGTTAAGAAGCCAGCTGAGAGTCTAGGGTAGCGGTTCTCAACCTGTGGGTCGTGACCCCTTTGGGGGTCGAACAACACTTTCACAGGGTTCGCCTAAGACCATTGGAAAACACAGATACGATTCATAACAGTTGCAAAATTACAGTTATGAAGTAGCAACAAAAATAATTTTATGGTTGGGGGTCACCACAACATGAGGAACTGTATTAAAGGGTCGCAGCATTAGAAAGGTTGAGAACCACTGGTCTAGGGAGACCAAGTCAGCTAGAAGCCACAGAACAGATCACCAGAGAAGACAGTGCTAAAAAAATTAAGAACTCCAAAGATCTGAACATAGTCCTTACTGAATATTTCAGTGAGTACTGAGCAGCACATGTAAATAAGAAAACTACCAGAGGTAGGAACAAAGAACTACTAGAGAAAATAGTGCCCAAAGCTCACAAAGATCTGGCAAATGCCTCTTTCCATCAGCCAGACTGGAAAACATTGTAATTCACAAGCTACTGTGTACACTATCTAGGAGGGTCTTGCCTCATTAATAGGCAATAACTAGCCCTAGACTAAATACTGCTCTGGCTCCTCAAAAAGTTCAATACAGGGTGGAGCAAAAGTAGGTTTACAGTTCTGCGTATGAAAAACACAGAGGTTATTCTTGTATTATTACTTATTAATTATTATGTTATTTCCCATACAAACAACCTACTTTTACCCCACCCTATATAGACTTATCTATAACCCCACACTCTTAGGTATATACCACTAAGAACTGAAAACAATTATCAAATGAATACATATACATCCATGTTCAAAGCAGTAGTCAACCTTTGGATAGAAACAGCCCATTAATGGATGAATGAATAAACAAACTATAGTATATCCATACAATGGAATATCACTCATCCATAAAAAATAATGAAGTATTGATACATGATACAACATGGATGAACCTCAAAAACATTATGCAAAATGAAGGAAGCCAGACACAAAAGGTATATAATGTATGGCTCCATTTATATAAAATATACAGCTGGTAGTAACAGCTGAAAGCGGCTACAGAAGGGCCAGGCCTCGGTGCACACAAATCTGGTGGGGATCAAAGCCATCAGAACCACCACCATGACTGTGGGCAAGAGCAGCAAGATGCTGCAGTACATCAATTACAGGATGAGGTACATCCTGCAAGATGATCCTATCTTCTTTGGCACCTTCAAGGTTTTCGACAAGCATATGAATGTGATCCTATGTGATTGTGATGAATTC
Organism: Lasiurus cinereus; assembly: GCA_011751065.1. Taxonomy (NCBI): domain Eukaryota; kingdom Metazoa; phylum Chordata; class Mammalia; order Chiroptera; family Vespertilionidae; genus Lasiurus; species Lasiurus cinereus. Next base: position 25,254,494 of record JAAGEH010002528.1, read on the forward strand.
AGGAAGATCAAGCCAAAGAACTCAAAACAAGCTGAAAGAAAAGAGAAGCGAGTCCTCGGGCTGGTGCTATTTCGAGGGGAGAATGACAGTAAAGGAACCTCTTCCCAAAGAATACTGGCATTGCCTGAGTGCTACTTGCTGGAGCTCCTGGGGGCCCATGGATCAGCAAGGCTGCTAGTGGAGGAATCCCAGCTGGTGTTCCCATGCCCCAGTTCATAGAGTTGGTGGACCATCCAAACAGGTGATGACCCCACAAGCAAGAGGCACTGTTGCAGCTGCTGTCACAGCTAGTATTGCAGGGGCCCCAACCCAGTACCCACCGGGCCATGGAGGTCCTCCCCCACCTATGGGCCGAGGAGCACCCCTTCCAGACATGATGGGCCCATCTCCTAGTATGAGGCCTCCCATGGGTCCCCCAATGGAGATCTCCCCGGACGAAGAACTCCAATGGGCATACCTCCTCCAGGAATGTGAGGCCTTCTTTGATCCTTGGCCACAGAGTTACAGAAGTAGCTCCACAGAGGCGTGGTCCCAGTTCACCAGGGCCACACTACCAGAGACCTGTTTGTTTGTTATGCTACTATACTTGGATTGTCTGGTTCCTTTACAGGGCTGCCTCCCCCAGGAATGCACCCACCAAGGCCCTCCTCAGCTCTCTGCCTGTTTCCTGAAAGCCTGTACATAGTCCTTTTATTTCTGTGTGTCCTGTGAAACAAAATTTCTTAATAAACTCTTAATAGGATAAAAATAAAATACCAAAGTAGATAAATAAGTGTCTGAACATAAGATTAGTGGCAGCGGGTGGAGGGAGAGAATAATAAAAAGAAACTGATTGATGGGTAAGGGGTTTTAGTTTGGATTGATGAAACTGTTTTAGAATGAAATAACAGTTGCACAATACTGTGAATGTACTATATGCCAATGAATTGTCCACTTTATCATGGTTACTTCTCTGTTATGTGAATATCACCTCAATAAATTCTTTTTAAAAATAAAAAAAAGGGGGGAGAATCCAAGATGATGGCATAGGTAAACACCTACACTGCTGCCTCACACAACAATTTCAAAACTACAACTAAAAGACAGAACAGACAGCATCCAGAACCACAGGAAAGCTGGCTGAGCGGAAATTCTACAACTAGAAGGAAAGGGAGGGGCTCACAGAGACCCAGAGGAGTTGCAAAAAGCTAAGGGTACAGAGTCGCACGCGTGCAGAGAGCGGGTGCCAGAGTACCTGGCTGGCTTTCTCTCATGGGAGGGATAAGGAGACTCCCAACTACATTGAAACTCTTATCCTACGGCACTGAACCTCAGGTCCAGGAGAGATTCCTATGGGGGGAGTTTGGACTATGAAAAGGGAGAAGTGCACGGAAATTTAGGGGAGTCACAAAAGGGCAGAAGTTTGGTGGCGCGCACAGCACAGCTCTCAGAAAACTGACTGCTGATTGTGCCACTGGCTTTCACAAGCAGGCGGGAGACAGAGCCTCCCAACTGTGCCACTTCTAACTCCACTAAACCCCGGTATCAGGCAAAACCCTGAGGACCCAGACTCATATGGTCCTGGAGTGCAGGGGAGCCAAAAATGCAGCAATCTGGAGGCACTGCGCACGCACACAGTGACCGCTCCAGCGATTACCCAGACTTACATGAGACTCAGGGGCCATGGAGGGCGGGACCAACTGGAAGGCAAGGCGATCCATTAAGACCTGAGACTCCACCCATCCCAAGCTCAACAGAGAGGCTTTTGCAGTTTTGCAAGTCTTGTATCATAAGGCTGAATCCAACACAGAAGTTCTCAAGGCACAGTGAAAATGCAGAGACAAAGGGAAGAGATCACAAACAAAAGAAATGGAGGAAAACAAACGACTGGATATAGAGTTCAAAACCACGCTTATAAGGTTTATCAAGAATATCCTAGAAAAGTTGGATAAAGTTAGTGAGACCCAAGAGGAGATGAAAAAGAACCAACTAGAGATGATAAAGAACCAACTAGAAATTAAACATAGACTGACTGAAATAAAAAATAGAGACCTAACAGCAGATTAGAGGAAGGCAAGAATCAAGTCAAATATTTGAAATTTAAAGAATCAGAAAACACTCAACTGGAAAAGCAAGAAGAAAATGAATCCAAAAATGTGAAGATAATGTAAGGAACCTTTGGGACAGCGTCAAGCGTACCAACATCAGAATTGTGGGGGTGCCAGAAGAAGAGAGAGAACAAGATAATGAAAACCTATTTCAAGAAATAATGACTAAAAACTTCCCACATCTGGTTAAAGAAATGGACTTACAAATCCAGGAGGCACACAGAACCCCATGTAAAAGGAACCCAAAGAGGACTACACCAAGACACATCATAATTAAAGTACCAAGAGCAAAAGACAAAGAGAGAATATTAAAAGCAGCAAGAGAAAAACAGTTCATTACCTACAAGGGAGTACCTATATGATTGTCAGCTGATTTCTCAACAGAAACTATGCAGGCCAGACGGGAGTGGCAAGAAATATTCAACGTGATGAATAGCAACAACCTATAACCAAGAATACTCTATCCAGAAAAGCTATCATTCAGAATTGAAGGGCAGATAAAGAGCTTCACAGATAAGAAAAAGCTAAAGGAGTTCATCAATTCCAAACCAGTATTATATGAAATGCTGAAAGGTAATCTTTAAGAAGAGGAAGAAGAAAAAGGTAAAACATAAAAAATTATGAACAACAAATACATATCTATCAACAAATGAATCTAAAAATTAAGTGAATTAAAAATTTGATCAACAAAATAAACTGATGAATATAAAAGAATCAGAAGCACAGAAAGGGAGTGGACTGATAATTCTCAGGGTGAAAGGAATGAAGGGGTTCAGGGAGAGACTGGACAAAAATCATACATCTATGGACAAGGTCAATGGAGGAGAGGTAAGGGTAGAGGGAAAGGTGGGAGCCAGGTGGAGGGGAATTATGGAAGGGAAAAAAGAGAAACAAATGTAATAATCTGAGTAATAAAGATTTAATTTAAAATAAATAAATAAATAAATAGATTAAATAGATAAATAAATAAATAAATAAAAAGATGGGGAAAATGAAAACTAAAAATGAGGGTAAAAAAGAAAACAAAAAGGAAAATGTAATACTTAAATGTAGCTGTATCAATAATTCCAGTAAATAGTCCAAAATCTCTAATTAAAAGGCAAAAATTGTCAGACTGAATAAAAAAGCAAAACGCAACACTGCTTATAAAAAAATAAACTTTAAATAAAAAGCATAAGCCGAAGCCAGTTTAGCTTACTGGACAGAGCGTCGGTCTGCGGACTGAAGGGTCCCAGGTTCAATTCGGGTCAAAAGCATGTTCCTTGGTTGCAGGCACATCCTCAGTAGGAGGTGTGCAGGAGGCAGCTGATTGATGTTTCTCTCTCATCGATGTTTCTAACTCTATCCCTCTCTCTTCCTCTCTATAAAAAATCAATAAAATATATCTTTTTTTAAAAAAATCCATGCTGTAAATTACCCTGCTCTTATCTTACAAAGCATCCCTTTTTTAGGGTCTCTAATACCCTTCATACATGCATGAAGTGTCACCCTCTCCATGATTATATAGTTGACATCCAGAACAGAGAAATACATAGCTTTTTTTAAAAGCAATAATCATAATTATTTATGCTTACTAGATAGTTTAGTCCATATAAAAATAAATGTATCAAATAAACATTCCATCTAATCACTTATATAGAGAGACCTTAAATTAAATATTACATGTCAAATGAAATATACTTTCTGAAACGACAATAGGAAAAGCCTGAAAATATCAATCTGTTTTATTCTCAAATAAAAAAGTTTAATGAAAATATCTGAAAAATGATCTTAAGTTGTTAAAAACATGTGGAGAATATAAAATTTACTTTTTGTTTTCTCAAACCTTTACTATGCATACATTGCATTATCTTGTTTATTCATTTAAAAAGTGAAAAACAGAGGATATCAAATGATGAGTTGATAAAAAAAAAACTGTGGAACATTTATACAATTTTAATACCATTCAGCTGGAAAAGGGAAGGAAATCTTACCTTTTGTGACAGCATGAATGGATCTGGAAAGTATTATGCTAATTGAACTAAGCCAGTCTAAGAAACAAATACCATATTATTTCACTTACATGTGGAATCTAATGAACAAAATAAACAAAATAGAAACGAACTCAGATACAGAGAACAGATTGACAGCTGTCAGAGTGTGGGGTTGGGGGGCTGTGTAAAAAAAGTGCAAAGATTAAACCAAAACAAACAAACAAAATCAGCTTAAAGACACAGATAATAGTAAGGTGATTAACAGAGGGAAAAGGAGACTTCAGTGGGAAGTAGAAGAGGATGAAGGGGGGGAGATAAATAGTAATGGAAGAAAATTTGACTTTGGGTGGTGAACACACAATATATAGATGATGGATTATAAAATTGTACACTTGAAATCTATGAAAAATTTTTAACCAATTTCACCCCAATCAATCCAATAAAAACTTCCAAAAAGTAACAACAACAAAAAATCAGAGAATTTCCAATGATTCCTTGGGTTAAATGACAGAAAAGTATAAACCAAGTGATATACAGTAGTCATTTAAACAACAGAAACACCCAAACAGTTGGAAGTGAGGGGATCTAAACCACAAGAGCTATAAATTCAACTACGAATTTAGTAACAACCAAAAAAAATTTAAGAAGTTTAAAAATCAAAAAATTCTACTGTCTGAAGATGATCTGATGAAAAACAAACATTATCTCTTTCCTATCAATAAAAAATACTAGTTTAAAAATATTTTCAGTAGAAATATACCTTATTTCATAAAAAAAAAAAATCAAGGGACAAACAGAATTTGCTTTTCTGTATTTCCTATCATTTGAAGACAAAATGAAATGTAGCCACAAAATTACATTCATTCAATTTCAACTTAACAGTATTTCATTTCTATACATATAGTTACCGTTTTTTAAAACTTTTAACAAAAATGTAATACATTCAATCGATACCAGTTTTTAATGTCTCTACCAACATCTTGAAAATTTTATCATAAGCAGTCAAATTACAACACTTTAGATAATATTTTCTGATTACAAAATCATTATGTACTCATCACAGGAAACTTGTAACATATAAAAAAAAGAAAACAAAATTCCCCATAATCTTACCAATTATAAATAAGCATTGTAATAATTTTATTTCTTTTACGGGAAGTATCATATATTATTAAAAATGCTATTAATCAATATTAGACCCTTACTTTGAGCTACTTAACTAAGAGCTTTAAAAATACTATTTTATTTTATCCTTACAACAACCCTGCTTTAGGTGAATATTTCCATTTTACATATATGTCAACAAGAATTTAAAGAGGTTAAGAAATATGCCTAAGGCCACAGAGAAAAGTGGTACAGCTGAATCCAGCATTGTAGATCATTATCCTATGCCACTATCAATATATACATACACAGAATGCTGTATTCTATTCTACTCTCAAGTAATTTTAGATGGCTATTTAATATTAACAGCATGTGAGCATACCATAATTTAATTAATCACTCCTCTACTGTATCAGATTATTTTTGTGAAGTATTCAGGATAGGATGACTCATTCAATACAAAAAAAATAAAAACAGATAAATTCAAGACTTGCTTGTCTACTTCTAAATTTATATTAAAATATATAATTCAACTTACTCTTTTACTGAGACAAATAACTGGCCACATACTGCAACCTAACGTGCAGCAGCAACAAAGGCAGCCACAAAGTAGCCAACGTACATTAACAGGAAGGTTCTTCTTAAGACAACTGTTAACTCTGTTGATGCTGGCTTTAAATTCTTCAGGAGCTACCTAAAGAAAAAAATTCAAGAAATAACAACAGTGCAATATTAATGTCAATAAACATGCATCATTAGTATAAATCTTTTTCCTAATTTGTTAGGAAAAGACTTTAATTTTGAGTGTATAAATAATATCTAAATAATTAAGAGACACTCACTTTTCCAGTTAATGAAGAAGGGAATTCTGACTCAAATTTGTTGCTCAGTCCAAATCTATTTTAAAAAGGAGAAAAAGGTTATTGCATGTCATTGCTGCACAAAACACACCATTTAACTTAATCAAAGGTCAAATAAATAGCAGCTTCATATACAGAATAACCACAGAAGATTGAGATACAAAAACATCCTAATCAGCAATTTATGAATGTAACAAGCAATTTAAGCAGCTAAATCAAAACTTTTGTATAATAAGAGGCTGAGAATAACTTGTTTGGGGTTATCTTTGTGAAACAAATGTTATATAATGAAAAACAACACAATGTTTCAATGTTCAAATTTGTCAAAATTATGAAGGTTCTTCCAACTAAGTAACAAAGCTAAAATCTCTATTAATTACTCTTTAGGTCAAGAGTATTTGTTAACACTCAATATTAACAGTAATATGTCTAAAAATACAAACTGATTAGTTAACACTGTCTGAGATCTACACTCTTACAGCCAGAGAATGCAAAAACACCTGGAACAATGTGGTAGCTGGCCTGGCTATTTAAGCTTTCAAATGTTAAGACATTTGCTGTTCATACTCCCAAAGAAATGAAACCCAAGTAGTGCATTTTAATATCCTTAAGTTTTTAAATGTCTGAAAAGGTCATGAGAATTGACTGGGCACGTGACTACATCTTCATAAGCTATAGATAAGAATAAAATAAATATTAAGACACATTGGCAATAGCAGATCATCCTGGAAAAAAATATTGAGATTCTTCAATATGATGATTTTCGTCGGACCCTAAAGGCAAAATTCTTTTAGTTTCATTGAGAGATAATTGATCCATAAAATTCTATTAATTTAAAGTGTACAACAAAATGGTTTGATACATATATGTGTTATTAAATGACTGCCAAATGCATTTAGTTAATATCTATCACCTCACATAGTTACAAAAATTTTTTTCCTATAATGAGAACCTTTAAGATTCACTGTCTTAACCATCCTTAAATAGACAATACTGTACATAGGATAGCTGGCGCTGGTAAGAGGGAACCCCTGAGATTCTATATTAAACAGCTAGTGGCTAGAGTAGGAATTTCTTATTCAACTATCTAGTAGAGCTGGACAGGAAAATCAAATGAATAAGGTGAGCTGTGTGAAGACAAAAAGGAATGATGGGGCCTAGCTGTGGGGAGGGGAAAGGGAAAAGGGAGAGAGACCAGATCCAGTGGATTACTGTCAATGTAGTGGGCAGACCCACTTTTGACAGACAATATGATTTTCTTTTTCCAAGAGGAGGTAGAAAACCAGATTTCTATGCACTTTCCCATCTCTAAAACACTGTGCAAGTTAATTAAAAAACTTCTGTGTGTCAGGCTGTGGTTTTGGTCCTCAGTTCCTTTTCTCACACATTGTGTCAAGATGTATCTTAAGAACAGATAGTATTTCTTCCTCTTCCTTCATCTCACCCCCAAAGTAATGTCCCAGGAAAGATGAACAGTAACATGATTCACACTAGAAGGGAGTGTTCAGCTTTTCCAGCAACCATTGGTGCTGATAATTTTCCATTCTCCCTTGCTTATGTTTCCACCAGCTAAACAAGAATACCTCAAAGAACTGTCAAGAAAATGCTGCTGTTGGGGCCTTAGAGTCTCCCCCAACAAATTCCAACAGCAATTTGCTTTCCCTTTTAAAAATTTCTAAACAATAGAATATTCAAGTGAAATACTTCATGACTATAGGCAGAATGGGCAATGATAATCAGGTCCTTTTCTCATCTCCATTTGAAATATAGTACTCTGCTTGCAGGGGTATTTAAATGTTTGGTGTCAGTATTTCTCTGCTTTTTTAAATTCTTGAGGACCTCAATGACCTTTCAAATTTATGTAGCTTACATTTAGCAATATTTTGGATTAGACATTAGAATTAAGAAATCTAAAAATTTTTAAATTTTACTCATATATTTTATATAGCCCATTACATGCTAACAAAAATAACACTTTTATGCAAAATACCTGTTTTTCAACACAAAAATCTTTAGTGAGGAAAGTATCTTACATTTTCACATATCTTTTTAACATCTGACAATAGAACAGCTGGATTTTCACATCTCTTTCTGCATTCAATCTGTGATATGCACTTTTGGTTGATGTTGAAGAAAATTGGGCCTTGCCAGATATGTCATTGAAAAATATATTTACTAACCAACAAAACCTGACAGATGGCAGTCTCTTATGGCTTTGGCAAGGAGGAAGCTGGAAGTCTATCAATGAACTTTTAATACTCTACTAAAATTTAAAATCTATTGACATATACTTTGAATGAATTGTTTTTTACCCAGACTTGATTTTGTAGCTTCATTCGTCAAATGCTGACATACTTTATTTTATGATATAGGAATCATCACATTCATTAATATGATCACTGACCTCATCAGAAAGGTCTTTACATATTGGGAAGCTGTCCAGTTCAAAGTGGCAGATACAATTTTTCCAAAAATTCTAATTTTCCTCTGAAAAGTAGCAATTTTAATACTGACAACAAATGCTACAAGTTGTTTTCCTTGAAATGACAGTCTTGCTTTATTAAAAAAAAGGGGAGAGGGGCTGAATGTTATCCAGCACTACATAAAGAAAAACTAAGCTATCATCCATACCTTAAAAACTGACTTTAAGCCATATTAATAGATATTTTCCCCCCCTAGTTCTGAGTGGTACTAGTGGACATAAATAATGGCTATGAATTATAATAAGTATCCTTGGTATATAAAAGCAATAAAGGCGGAAGAAGGAAATATACAGGGAAAAGTGGATAAAGAGAAGTAGAAGAAACGAGGGAGATAATAAATTTTTTTAAAAAGTAAGTTTGGATTGGCTAACTGCTACCAACAACTGTTTTATTTATTATCCAATACCTATTAATTACCAATCTCTTAGAGACGGTATGAAAGAAAATGATGTGCTATACCTACATCTATTATTATTGCCTAAAAAACCTTTTCTTAAATCATGGTTAAAATACTCATGACTGCCCTAGCTGATTTGGCTCAATGGATAGAGCCTCAGCCTGTGGACTGAAGGGTCACAGGTTCGATTTCATTCAAGGGCACATGCCTGGGTAGCAGGCTCCATTCCCAGTTGGGGGCGAGCAGGAGGCAGCCAATCAATGATCCTGTCTCATCAATGATGTTTCTATCTCTCTCCCTTCCTCTCCGAAATAAATAAAAAATATATTTAAAAAAAAACACTCATGCCGAAACTGGTTTGGCTCAGTGGATAGAGCGTCAGCCTGTGGACTGAAAGGTCCCAGGTTTGATTCCTGTCAAGGAGGCATGTACCTTGGTTGGGGGCACATCCCCAATAGGGGGTATGCAGGAGGCAGCTGATCAATGTTTCTCTCTCATTGATGTTTGTGCTCTCTATACCTCTCCCTTCCTTTCTGTAAAAAATCAATATTTTTTTAAAAATACTCATGACCTTGGAATTGATAAATACATAAACTATTTTCAAAGGATGGCAATATGACAGATCAAATGCATTAAACTTAACCTATTTTACTCTAACCTATTACAAGTACACAAATCTACTAGTATTCCTAGAAAAGAGAAGTCTTTGAAATCACAACTATTAAACACCTTTTATGTAACACTTCATGATCACAAGGTCCTAGAAAAAAAGACTTCTCACTTTAAAAAAAAATTTTTTTAAAGAAAGCATGTACAAGGCAACTTTTTTACTTTTATATAATTTGAGGTAATTTTGTAAGTTCATGTAATATACCTGGTAAAGCTTTGAAGAGGTGCTGTAACTTCACATCTAAATCTAAGTGGCATTTTGAAAGAGGCTTGTTTTACCCATATTTATCTACTGCCATTTCACAGTCATCTAGTTCCTACAATCTGTAAACATAACTCAAAATGGAATTCATTCCAATCTGATACCCTGCACTTTCATCTTCATCCAATTCAGAAACTCCTTTTCCTGATAGATCTTTCCTCTTCCATAATACTTGATTATATTCTCTCTTATACATCTTATCATATTTTATTATGATTATGTTAACAAGCCTAACTTCCTACTCTGATAAACACTGAGTTGTTTATGGGTAGGTACGGTATTGTAATTATCTTTATACTTTGAATATCTGGCCCAATGTCAGACATAAATATTCAATATTTGCTGAATAAATCAATCAATTTTCAAACCAAAAAAAAATGTCCAATTTCATTAATTCCTCATTGTAGTCTTCCACGCCATTGCTTCTCTTCCTGTAAAGCCTGTGAACTATCATCTTCAGACTTCCAGGTCACTCCCTCTGTGTTGGGGGCCCACAAGACCAACCTCAGGTTCAATGATTGATTAGGACTCACAGGATTCACCATATAGTTGCACTCACAGCTAGATTTATTACAGCAAAAGGAGACAAAGCAAAAGCAGCAAAAGAAAAACATATGGGGTGATGGACACAGACTGGGTGGTAAGGGAGGAGGGCATGTACTGGGGGATGGGGACAGCAGGGGGGAAAGGTCAATAGGGGAAAAGGAGACTTATGTAATACTTTTATAAATAAATAAATAGCAACAAAAATACATTACAGATAAAATAAAAGACACACTGGGGTGAAGTACAGAGAAAACCAGAAGCAAGCTTGCAAGAGTCTCTTTTAAGTGAAGACCCTGAGGTTAATTCTTCCAGTAAGCCCTCAATTTTGTGGACCTATGTTTAACTTCAGATTTAATGAACAAAATTTCTGGCCCATATGTCATATGTGGAAATTAACACCCTGTTAATTTTAAAATTCTCTTAACAAGATTTGTTTATAATTAAGTTAAAAGGTTATTTTTTTGTTGTTGCTTCACTGTTATTTTTAACAAATGTTAGTGAGTAGGTCATATGTTGGAAAAAACACTATAGTAATTTCGCCAACATAAATATTACATAGTCTACACGTAAAATCTAAGAGTCATAAACAATGTTAGCATGTGATTCCACCACATTTCACACGGTAATTGGTTTTGTTGTGTGCTGTGACTTCTACAGCAGTTTCAACTCATGTAGGCTGTTTCTAAGCGTGCTAAGCCATGCCCCAGCCATGTGCATCTATTTACTCAGTGTGACTAGTGAATGTACATTTACTAGTCCTATTCAATATAAATAAAAAATTACAGTAATATACATAGAAAATTTTTCTGTGAAATTTAACTTTTCATACATACTTATTTTAATTACAGAAACCTGTTTACATAAGTAAAGACACATAAACAAAAAAACCCATGTAAACCAACTAATTTGTCCATTTTTTAACATACACATTCAGAAAACCTATTTTATTATATTATGGGCTTTCAGCTTTAACGGACAACCGCTGTCCAAATTAGTCCATTATATCAAGGTTTTACTGTAACTAGCTTTGACAATATGTATATAATGTTGTCTACCCAGAGAGCTTATTATTCAGTGCTTTGGCCACATGGGCATCCTCTCCTTAGCATGTGCCAAAATTCCAGACTCACAGAATAAAACCAGGTGTTCAATATACACCACACTGTACAGGTTAGGCATAGTGAGCCATTCTTATAAATTCTGGGAAAACTGAGAACTCTCCTAAATTCCAAATTCCCAGACACAAGCCAAGAGCCAACACTGCAAGCAAGCCTTTCTAAGAATAGCAGTCTCAAGCCTGCTATGTTAAAACTTTTTCTACCCACCTTCACACTCTAAGGACACAGATAACCATGTCAGTTTGTTTCTACCATTACTCTTGTCTTCATTCTAATTAGTTCAATATTCACCACCAGAACTAAGTGGTCATCTGATTTCATCTATTCTGAGGAAATTCATCTCTATTTAATTCAGCAACCCATTTCACCGTGAAATAGTCAGTATACTGTCATCACTTGGAACTGTATCTAAAATTCTAAACTGTAAAATTCCCCTCTTACTACCAATCATTTCATTTCTCGCACCCTTACCAAATTTGTTTCTTCATCTCTGACTGTATCCTACTGCTTACCACTCCTCCTTGCTTTTCCACTCTACACCAGATCCCTTATGACTCCCTTCCTTCCTGTCTGCCAGAACTATACAATCGTTTTGACTATACTCCAACAAACACCCTTTATTTTCTGCATCTCTAGAATGTCTCATCAATCCAATTCAATTGAAATTTCTACTTTCTTTGATTTCCACTGCCTGGAGCTGCAAGAGAAAAATCACATATTATAAATATATTATCTAACTTCAGTTAGGTTAACATTATAATAACCTTTATTCATTCCTAATCAACTCCCTTTTCCATACTCCACAGTTGTTGTTTCTCTATTGCTCAACCTTATCCTCACAACTCACACTTTTTTTGCAGATAACCATAGTCCATTATTCCAATCAGAAAAAAAGACCATTGAACATAAACTACTTTGCCTCTCAGCCTTTCATTTTTTAAATTTACCTATGTCTTCAGTATCTTTACCATCTTTCGAATAAAGGCAAGCCAAAGCTAATCATTTACTCCTAGTTGCAACTCCTCCAGTCTCCTCTGCAAATCCACTGTATTTCTCCCACTCTCCTTATACATAGCCTACAAACCTGCATAAGTCTACCAAGCCTGAGAATCTGAACACCTATTTTCTTCTCCCTTAAATATATAATGCAACCTTCTCTTTTCCTTCCTCATCCAATTTCCTCAAAGAGTCCTCTACATTCATTATCTATCTCACCTCCCATTCATTATTCAAACTACTGGTCAGGCTTAAAGCAACATTACTGATGACTCTGCTCTCAACAACTGAAAACAGTTCTTTTCAGCAAGTTCTCTTTCATAACACCATGCTTTCTCCTAGCAAAAAGCTTGAGTATCAGAGTGGGGAATGTGTTATAGACATAGAAAACAGCAGCTCCTTTGTTATGTGTTTCATTTCTGCTAAAGCCTTTTTTTTTTTTAATTCTAGGTCAACCAAAGTAATACTGTCAGATAAAGTGTTATAAGACCATCTTATTTTATTAAATGGTTAAGAAAAATCACACTTCGTATTTCTTAATATTAACTACAAAATGTTACCTTTAATGATTTTAATGTAGTATAAGTTACTTAGTTTTGATAATACTTAGGTTCTATTGGGGGGGTGTCTTTTATGTTAGGCAAGACGTGGGGTTTGTCAGCAATGAAAATGAGATACATGTTTCATGTTAACTTGACAGCATAATACCTATTATGCACCTTTAAGTTTAATACTTTTAAATCTGATAAAAAGAATTCACTTTTTTTTTAAGTCAAAATAAAATTAGCCCTGGGCAGAATTGGAAAGGCCAAGTTTCATCTTTAAAATGATGACTTGATATGCCTGAAAGAAGAGCAATGGGGTGGGTAGGAAGCTAAACTCCCTTCAAACCTAATAATCTAACATTAATCCAAAAGGCTGGAAGTAGCATTTAATTTTGAAAAATGTGATTCAAGGTGGCATCTTAATTCAGTTATCTCCAAAGACTAATGAGTAAAATAAAACAAAAAAAGATTTTTTGTTGGTAAGAAAATCTTAGGATGAAAAATACTATGCCCTGTCAGTAAAACTATAAATTATTAAAATCATTCCAATAATCAATTTGGCATTAATAATATTTATACCTTTATCACAGTTAATTTCCCTTTTAGGAATCTAACCTAAAAATAATCTGGAATGTAAATAAAAAATATATGCATAAACAAGTTCCCTGAAATGATAGAGAAATAAGTATCATGTGAATGTTAAGTAAATTATAATATCTCAATATAACAGAATATTAGACAATTATTAAAAATGAAGTTTGCAAATAACATGAAAACCCGCCAGGTTTCAGGTTTGATGAATATTTTTCTTTCTCTCTTTCCTCCCTTTCCCCTCTTCTGTCACCTGGCCAGTTTGGCTCATTGGTTGAGCATCCATCCGTGAACCAGAAGGTTATGGTTCGATTCCCAATCAGGGCACATGGCCAGGTTGCCGGCTTGATCCCTACTAGGGAACATGTAAGAGGCAGCTAATCGAAAATTCTCCCTCAGCTTTGATGTTTCTTTCTCTCTCCCCTCTCTCTTCCTCTCTGAAATCAATTTCTTTCTCTCTCTCTCCCTTTCTCTCTGAAATCAATAAAAATATATTAAAAGATAAAATCAGTAATGGTTGAGGATTATGAATGAGGATTAAAAAAAAACTTACAAAATTATAGTCTTTAAGGGTACAGTTAGATATGTAGTAGTCTATTAAAACATAGTCAGACCCTTTGACCCAGTAATTCTACTTCTAAAAATGTATCAGAAGGAAATAATTACAGTGTCACAGATACGTTATTGAAGAATCAAGTATTCTGCAGTTATTTTGGTAAGGAAGTATTAAAGACATTTTACTTCATTTGTTTTCTTAAAGTAGAATGTTTTTTTCAACAGATATATAGTAAGTAGTTGCTAAGTGCCTGACTAACATATAGCTTCCTATGCGCTAGCAAATTAAAACACAAATGGGCATCTGCTTAATCCCTGGGCTGGCTAGCAGCATATGGGATGGCAGGCCCAATACACCTACCCAACTTGCACATTAGCTAACTCAATCTGACACTCTTTCTTGAGTTATCTGAAAGTAAGAGACAATTGTTGGTAACATAAAATTTAACTGAAGCCAAGAAACTGTAAAGCCACAAATAAGTAGCAATTAAGATTAAGCTGAAGCCAATAGTAAACAGAAACTATGAGAGGGGAAAAGTGCTCTGCCAGTTTATACTGCAATAGTAGAAGCTAGAATTGAAAGTCAGGTAAGTCACTGTGATAGACTACTAGATCAGGGAGCAAAGGACACGCACTGCCAAGAAAAATGACGAATAATTTCATCACCAGAGCTGTATTATATCCAAAACAATAATATTCTAGTCTCCTTGAAGCCTGGATGACAAAGCTTCCTGTCTTCCTTAATCTCCATGAATTCTTACAATAAACTTCCACTACTTAAGGCCCCTTGGTGGTTCTATTGTTTGAAATCTAACAGACCCTAATATTTCATACTTTTAAAGAACCCATAATAGTGGCATATATTCCCCAAATGTTAAACAAAATGTAAAATACAGAATACCTTATAAGCACGGTCTCGATTATTTTAATAAAAATATTTATATACACAGAGAAAAACAGAAAAAGTTAATCCATCAAAATGTTAACAGTGGTTAACCCTAGCCAATATTATGGGTGATCCTGCACCTTTAACATTTTCATATTTTCTATAATAGCATGTATTATTATTTTAAGATAAATATTTCTAGGGGAAAAATTGAATAAGGACTAGGAATAAATACACCAAAATATTAAATGACCTTTGCCTTTTGGTGATTATAGATGGTTTATTTTCTGCTTCACTGGGAAGTACTACCTCCAAATTTTTAAACAATCATTATGTTTTTCATTATAATTAGGAAAAAGATTAAACCTGAAGGAAAGATAGAAAATTAAAAGGGCTTTCTTATTAGTTTTAAGTCAGATTAAGGAAATATGGGTGCACAGTGGAACCTCGGTTCTAGAACTTAATTCATTCCAGAAGGTTGTTCAAACACCAAATCTTTTTTTTGTTTTGTTTTTATTGTTAATCCTCAAACAAGCATATTTTCCCAACCAATTTTTTATAGAGAGTGGAAGGAAGGAAGAGAGAGAAACATCAATGTGTAAGAGACACATCCATTGGTTGCCTCCACATGGGGGATTGAACCTGCAACCCAGGTACATGCATGCCCTTGACCTGAGTCAAGCCCACAACCCTTCAGTATACAGGCCAATGTTCTAACCACTGAAGATACCAGCCAGGGCCCAGATTATTTTTTCCCATTAGAAATACTATAAATTGAATTCATCTGTTCCAGACCCCCAAAAGAATCTGTTTTAATCCTTCTTATATATGGTGTATGTCTAATGTACTGTTTAATCTATAAACACTTTAAAAACAAAAATGACATGAAATGATTAATTTCTTTATAGACTGATTACAATTAAAGGGAAAGAGGGGACATCAAAGATGTGTTAAATATTTTTTAATCTAAGCAAACAAGATGCCAGATCTGCCATCAACTGAGAATGGGAAGGCTGCAGGTGAAGCTGATTGCACAGGTGGGGAAGGGGAAGAGATTATTATTAATTCAGTTGTGGATAGTTAGAATTCTGAGATATTCAACCTTTACAAACCCATAAACTCACAAAATGTTATCTTTCTATATAGATGACAAGATGTAGCCTATCTAATAAAAGAGTAATATGCAAATTGACCATCACTCCAACACACAAGATGGCTGCCCACATGTGGTCAGAGATGGCTGCCCCATGTGGACACAAGATGGCCACCACAAGATGGCCAGCAGGGGAGGGCAGTTGGAAGGAACCAAGGGAGGGTAGTTGTGGGTGATCAGGCCAGGGGAGAGCAGGTGGGAGGGACCAGGCATGCAAGGGAGAGCAGTTGGGGGCAATTAAGCCTGCAGGGGAGGGCAGTGAGGGGTGACCAAGCCAGCAGAGGAGGGAAGTTGACGGCAACTGGGTCTGCAGGGAAGGGCAATTGGGAGGGATCCAGGCCTGCAGGAGAGAGCAGTTGAGGGGGACTAGGCCTGCAGGGGAGGGCAGTTGGGGGGGATCAGTCCTGCAGGAGAGGGCAGTTAGGAGTGACAAAGTCTGTAGGGGAAGGGAGTTAGGGGTGACCAGGCCTTCAGGGGAGGGCAGTTAGGGGTGACCAGACCTGCAGGGGAGGGCAGTTAGGGGCAACCAGGCTGGCAGGGAGTGATTAGGGGGTGAGCAAGATGGCAGGAAGAAGCAATTAGGGGCAATCAGGAAGGCAGGCAGGCAAGCAGTTGGGAGCCAGCACTCCTGGATTGTGAGAGGGATGTCCCAGATTGGGAGAGGGTGCAGGCTGGACTAAGGGACACACACCCCATGCACAAATTTCGGGCACCGGGCCTCTAGTGAACATATAAACTAGAAATTTCAGATTCACTCTGAACACATAGGTTTTACACATGGCAACAGCACTTGTTTCCTAATGTTGAACTCTGAGCTCAGTGGACATAGCTCATTATCTATTTTGGAAGATGAAGTTATAAGTAGAATTAAAATTCATTAAACATAAAAATCATGCTTTAAATGAATCTGACTGCCTTGATATACATCTGACTATCAATGTAGCTCAAGAAGGAAGGGCAAGAGAGAAACCAAAATGGCAGCATAAACTGCTGCCTCGCACAACGATTTCAAAACTACAAGACAAAACAGACATCATCCAGAACAACAGGAAAGCTGGCTGAGTGGAAATTCTACAAGTAGAAGGAAAGAGAATAGCAAACTGAGACTCAGAGGCTAAGGTAGGCAGACGCGTGCAGAGAGGACTAGCAGCTGAGTGTGTGGCTGGCTTTCTCAGGCAGGAGGGAAACGGAAGCTCCTAACTGCACTCCAATTATGCATGAGACTTTGGGAACCCAGACTCATTTGGGGAGAAACTGGACTACCTGGCAGCGGGCGAAACTCAAAGGTGGCTTTCTCTCAGAGGTGCTTGAAGCGATTACCACAAAACACTGAGACACAGGGGCCACATAGGGCAGAGCTGACAGGAAACCAATGCTGCATGCTCAACCCTGAGACTCGGCCCCATCCAAGATGAGCACAGAGGCTTTTGCAGTTTTGCAAGTCCTGTCTCATAAGGGTGTCTCCAGCACAGAAGTTCTCCCAGCGTAGACACAGCTGATCCTCACAGCCAATTGGCCTGGAGGTCAATTCCCCCCAGTGATACAACAACAAGCAAGGCTTAACTACAACAAGACTGTGCACACAGCCCACAAAGGGGTGCACCAAGAGTGTCCACCTCAGGTAACTGGGGAGGCTGAGTCACTGGGCCCTATAGGATACCTAGCACACAAAGCCACTCTACCAACTCAGGGAAGCAGCGAAAATGCGGAGACAAAAAAACGGATCACAAATGAAAGAAATGGAGGAAAGCAAACGACTGGTTACAAGGTTTTTCAAGAATTTCCTAGAAAAGGCCAATAAATTTAGTAAGACCCTTGAGGATATGAAAAAGGACGAACTAGAAATTAAGTATACATTGACTGAAATAAAAAATATTATACACAGACCTAACAGCAGAATACATGAACACAAGAATCAAGTTAAAGATTTGAAATACAAAGAAGAAAAAAACACTCAACCAGAAAAGAAAAAAAAAAAGAATAAAAAAATATGAAGATAGTGTAATGAGCCTCTGGGACAACCTCAAGCGTACCAACCTCCAAATTATTGGGGTACCAAAAGAAGAAAGAGAGCAAGATACTGAAGACCTGTTTTAAGAAATCATGACCGAAAACTTCCCCCACCTGGTGAAAGAAATAGACTTACAAGTCCAGAAGCGCACAGAAACCCAAACAAAAGGAACCCAAAGAGGACCCACTACAATATCCACTAGATTTATCCAAGACACATCATAATTAAAATGCCAAGAGCAAAAGACAGAGAGAGAGGGAGGTAACCAAGATGGTGGCATAAGTAAACACCTACACTGCTGCCTCGCACAACAATTTCAAAACTACAACTAAAGGACAGAACAGACATCATCCAGAACCACAGGAAAGCTGGCTGAGTGGAAATTCTACAACTAGAAGGAAAGAGAGGGGCTCACAGAGACCCAGAGGAGCTGCAAAAAGCCAAGGTACAGAGACGCGAGAATAGAGAGAGCGGGTGCAGGAGTACCTGGCTGGCTTTCTCTGGCGGGAGGGAAACGGAGACTCCCAATGGCATTGAACCCCTTATCCTACAACACTAAACCCCAGATCCAGTTGCAACTCATATGGGGGAGTTTGGACTGTGAAAAGTGAGAAGTGCACGGCAATTTAAGGGAGTCGCAAAAGAGCAGAAGTAGGGCGGCGCGCACAGCACTACGCACAGAAGACCGACTGCTGATTGTGCCCCTGGCTTTCACAAGAGGGCGGGAGACAAAGCAACCCAACTGCGCCACTTCTAACTCCACTAAACCCCAGATTCGGGCGAAACTCTGGGGACCCAGACTCACATGGTCCCGGAGTGCAGGGGAGCCGGAAAGGCAGCAGTCTAGAGGCACTGCGAGAGTGTGTGTAAACACAGGGACCGTTCCAGCGATTACCCAGTCATGTGAGACTCGGGGGCTGTGGAGGGCGGGGCCAACTGGAAGGCAAGGCGGTCCTTTAAGCCCTGAGACTCCACCCATCCCAAGTTCAACAGAGAAGCTTTTGCAGTTTTGCAAGTCTGGTATCATAAGGCTGAATCCAACACAGAAGTTCTCCAGGCATAGTGAAAATACAGAGACAAAGGCAGAGACCACAAACAAAAGAAATGGAGGAAAACAAATGACTGGATATAGAGTTCAAAACCACGGTTATAAGGTTATTCAAGAATATCCTAGAAAAAATGGATAAAGTTAGCAAGACCCAAGAGGAGAGGAAAAAGAACCAACTAGAGATGGAAAAGTCCAACTAGAGATGGAAAAGGACCAACTAGAAATGAAACATATACTGACTGAAATAAAAAATATTATACAGAGTCCTAACAGCAGACTAGAGGAAGGCAAGAATCAAGTCAAAAATTTGAAATATAAAGAATCAGAAACACTCAACTGGAAAAGCAAGAAGAAAAAAGAATCCAAAAATGTGAAGATAATGTAAGGAGCCTCTGGGGCAGTTTCAAGCGTACCAACATCAGAATTGTGGGGGTGCCAGAAGAAGAGAGAGAACAAGATAATGAAAACCTATTTGAAGAAACAATGACTGAAAACTTCCCACATCTGGTAAAAGAAATAGACTTACAATTCCAGGAAGCACACAGAACCCCATATAAAAGGAACCCAAAGAGGACTACACCAAGACACATCATAATTGAAATACCAAGAGCAAAAGACAAAGAGAGAATATTAAAAGCAGCAAGAGAAAAAACAGTTCTTTACCTACAAGGGAGCACCCATATGACTGTCAGCTGATTTCTCAACAGAAACTATGCAGGCCAGACGGGAGTGGCAAGAAATATTCAACGTGATGAATAGCAAGAACCCATAACCAAGAATACTCTATCCAGCAAAGCTACATTCAGAATTGAAGGGCAGATAAAGAGCTTCAGAGATAAGAAAAAGCTAAAGGAGTTCATCAACTCCAAACCAGTATTATATGAAATGCTGAAAGGTACTCTTTTAGAAGAGGAAGAAGAAAAAGGTAAAAGCCAAAAAATTATGAACAACAAATACATATCTATCAACAAGTGAATCTAAAAATTAAGTGAATTAAAAATTTGATCAACAGAATAAAATGGTGAATATAATAGAATCAGGAGCACAGAAAGGAAGTGGACTGATAATCCTCAGGGGGAAAGGGGTGAGGGGTGTACAGGGAGAGACTGGACAAAAATCATACACCTATGGATGAGGTCAACAGGAGGGAGGTAAGGGTAGAGGGAGGGGTGGGAGCCCAGTGGAGGGGAGCTATGGAGGGGAAAAAAGAGAAACAAATATAATAATCTGAATAATAAAGATTTAATTTAAAAAAAAAAAAAGACAGAGAATATTAAAAGCAGCGAGACAAACAGTTAATTACCTACAAGGGAATACCCATACGATTGTCAGCTGATTTCTCAACAGGAACTATGCAGGCCAGATGGGAGTGGCAAGAAATATTCAAAGTAGCCGAAACCAGTTTGGCTCAGTGGATAGAGCGTTGGCCTGCGGACTGAAAGGTCTCAGGTTCGATTCCGGTCAAGGGCATGTACCTTGGTTGCAGGCACATCCCCAGTAGGGGGTGTGCAGGAGGCAGCTGACCGATGTTTCTCTCATCAATGTTTCTAACTCTCTATCCCTCTCCTTTCCTCTCTGTAAAAAATCAGTAAAATATATTTAAAAAAAGAAGAAGAAACATTCATAGTGATGAATAGCAAGAACTTAACAACCAAGATTACTCTACCCAGCAACGCCATCATTCAGAATCGAAGTGCAGATGTAGAGAGAGCTTCATAGATAAGAAAAAGCTAGAGTTCATCAACACCAAACCAGTATTATATGGAAGACTGGAAGGTATTCTTTAAGAAGAGGATGAAGAAGAAAAGTGTAAAGATAAAAATTATGAACAACAAATACATATCATCAACAAGTGAATCTAAAAATCAAGTGAATTAAAAATCTGATGAACAGAATGAACTGGTGAATAGAATCTGGGGCATAGAAAGGGAGTGGACTGACAGTTCTCAGGGGAAAAGGAGTATGGGAGGTGTGGGAAGAGACGGGACAAAAGTGGTACACCGATGTATGAGGACAATGGTGGGGGGAGGTAAGGGCAGAGGGTAGGGTGGAAACTGGGAGGAGGTGAGCTATGGGGGAAAAAAAGAGGAACTGTAATAATCTGAACAATAAAGATTTATTAAATTAAAAAATAAAATGGATTTTCATGACATAAAAGGAAACTAAAAATAATAAAATATAACATTCTTGTCTTTTTAACAAGGCACAAAGAAAAAGATTCCTAATAAAAGAAGGAAGGGCTAGCACGGAAAGTTCACTATGTTTATCCAGAAGATACAGAAACCCCTAGAGTTGGAGCCATACACATTAGCTCAGAGTAAGTCTAAAAATTTTAACTGTGTGAAAAAATTCTGAACGTTTGGGTTAATATGCTCTGTGAAAGTACATGGACTAATGAAATCAAATAATTTAAATCATGTAGTACATTCACACTATAATAAATCTCATCATTATACAGTTCTATAACATACTAGCATTAGTTTTAAACAGTTGACATTAATATTATATTATTTTCAGGTATACAGCATAGTGGTTAGACAATTATATAACTTACAAAGTGATCCCTCTGATATTTTAAATACCAACCTGGCATCATACATAGTTATTACAATATTATTGGCTATACACCCTATGCTGTACTGTACTTTACATTCCTGTGATGATTTTGTAATTACCAATCTGTACTTTCTTTTCACCCAGGCCCCCAACCCCACTTCCCTCTGGCAACCATCAGATTGTTGTCTGTATCTATGAGTCTGTTTCTCTTTTGTTTGTGTCTTTATTCTTTAGATTCCACATACTAGTAAGTGAAATCATGTGGTGTTTGTCTTTCTCTGACTTATTTTAATTAGTATAATACCCACTAGATTTATCCATGTTGTCACAAATGGAAAGATTTCATACTTTTTCTGGTCAATAATATTCCACTGTATATATATATATATAAACAACTTTTTTATTCACTTGTGTACTAATAGACACTTGGGCCAACTCAACTACTTTAAATCATACGTACCTGAGCACCTCAAAAAAAGACTTTGTGTACCTAATTTATACATACTTTAGAATATTCTTTAAACTTATATAAATCTTATCTATACAATGATGACAAATTGTGTTCATTTATGAATATATGGTTGAACTGGTTTATAGTATAAACTACCAAAAATATCGATTTAAAGTTTATAATTGAACAGAAAGGGCAGAGAAAAAGGCTGGCTACATAGGAACTCCTTCACTGAACCAACCAAAAATTCTATTAGTATTGTATCTACAATGCAAAATTAAAGAGAATAAATAAGGGCCTCTTGCAGGGAGCATATATTTAAATGCATGCTTGTCAAATGAAATATACACACATTCACTTCTTATCAATCCAAAAACAATGATAAGTTACTCCAAAGTCCAACCAACTCTACTCTAAATAAACTTCATTTACTAGGTGTAGGATGGAAAAAGGCTTAAGGGGAAAAAATAATTTTTTCCAAGACTTTGTGAGAAAATTTTAGCCCTTATATACAAAATTCAGTTTTAAGTGTAAAGATGTAAAAAACAATCTTTTCCTCCAATCTAATCAACAGATCATTGTCAAACACCATACATCTTGTAGATAAAGGATTCCACTTTACAAAGGTCCTCACTCCAAAATCTATGATCTTGTGGGAAAGCCCCTCTACACTTCTGGCACATGCAGTTCTCTTGGCCTACTAGCTGCCCTGTGGCAGCAGAACAGGAAATGCAGGTATGTCATCAAGACAGTCTTTAATCAACAGTAAGGGCAGCCACAGTTCTTTGACCTCAACCTCCACAAAGTCAAAACAAAACAAAAATAAAACAAACAAGCAAACAAAAAACACAACTGACCAATGAGATGGCAAAAGTGGCCACTGCTATGTTTTCCACACCTCATAGAGAAGTTGTGAAATTTGATGGCTTATAGAACTGTAATACCTCCCCCTAATGTAAAGACCACCACCCAACACATAGTCACTATCATGTCTCATCTAGATTGTCCTAATAGCCCTACTCTCCTTATTTTCAGTCTAATCCTTCTATAACCTTTTCTGGCCCCTACTAAGATTACCAAACCTCAAGGAGCTATCCCCTTTGTTCTTTATATTCTAGCCACAATACAGAAGTAGCCTTTCATCCGAAACCGGTTTGGCTCAGTGGATAGAGCTGCGGACTGAAAGGTCCCAGGTTCGATTCCGGTCAAGGGCATGTATCGGGGTTGCGGGCACATCCCCATTAGGGGGCGTGCAGGAGGCGGCTGATTGATGTCTCCCTCTCCCTTCCTCTCTGTAAAAAATCAATAAAGTATTTTTTTTTTAAAGTAGCCTTTCAGTTTCTTAGGCAAGCCATGCTTATTTTGTTGTTCTCTAGGAGTCTTTCATCCCTTCTAAATGTCATCTCACAGAGGTTCTCTTAATCACATTATTTTTAATCACAGTACTTTATTGGTCTCCTTCAAAGCAATTTTCTTATAGGTAGTTTGTCTATTAGCTGTAAGCTCCATAAGAGGAGAGAAACTATGTATGTTTCATTCATAACTATATACCCAGAGCCTCACATTATACCACCATAAAATTTAATGATTACTTGTTAAATTATTAACATCAACAAGACAGCTAATAATGAAGGATTAAGCAAAAAATACTCTTAGAAAACAAGTATCTTGCAATCCAAGTATTAAAATTCAAACATCTAGCCAGGCCAGCGTGGCTCACTGATTAAACTTCAACCTATGAACGAAGAGGTCAAGTTCAATTCCTAGTCAGGGCATATGCCCAGGTTTTGATTTTGATCCTCAGTGTGGGGTGTGCAAGAGACAATCAATCAATGATTCCTTCATCATTGATGTTCTATCTCTTCCTCCCTCTCTCTTCCTCTCTGAAATCAATAAAAATGTATTTTTAAAAATTCAAACATCTAAATCCAGCACTCAGAAACATTTCTTTACTAGTATATATGGTTCTAATAAGGCTAAGCTGTCTCATTTCCAAAGTAACCCTGATGAACTAGATGGGGGGAGGGGGGGATAAAACAAAAGCCACACACGTGAAATTCAAGACATTTATAGAAGACCCTCAAACCCCAAAAATACCTTAACAGCCTCTAAGAATATCAGTTACCAGCCTGATGATATCTTTTTTTGATTAAATGTTTCCTATAATCTATCAGATAATTCTGATTTATGCTCAAAATCTTATTTTAAAACAGGAAAGCATATGTCACCTTTTGGATTGATTACAAGAAAACAATAAAGATTAACCAAAAAAATATGCATGAAGGATTAACATCAAAATAAGTGATAATCATTTGCTGAATGCCTACTATGGCTCAGATCATTAGATAAATTATTTCTGACTCTCACATCTAATCTCTGAAGTAGATATCATCTCTTTTGCAGATGAGAAGACTGAAATTCAGAAAAGCTAACAGTTATAATTAGCTTGCAGTTAGGAAGTATTGGAGCATTGAAACCAATCTGCTTGACATCACTATTTCCATAGGACCATCCAATGCTTTCCAAATGTTATTATGAGTGTCAACAACACTCTTATTAATAAAAATTCCTAGGCTCTTCCCCTAAAGATTCTGATTGATAATGTTTAGGAAAGTTACAGTTACAGTAACTTTCCTAAGCACAAAAACTTTTATAGGTACAATAGACATTAACTGGGCTATGTCACCACAAAACAGGTTTTAAGAACCTAAAATGTGTATTTTTTTTAAATGTCCTAGCGATTCTGGTAATTAGGCAAGTTTAAGAAATCTTGCCCTGAGGTTAAATTAGACTACACAAACATGAAAACACTGATCAATATGATTTTATAATGGATTCTAAAACAAGTATTGGCAATTGACAAGATCCAAAGATGTATGGAATTATCTCATTTATTTAGAGAACATTTCAGGACCAATAATATTCCTGACAGCATAATAAATAGTGGAGAAATAAGGACCAATAAATACAATCCCTGATCTCAACTTTACAGCCTTGTGGAGAAATATAAAGTCTTCAAAAATCTTAAAATGAAATATGCCTTAAAATATTATGCTAGCTGGAGGGGGAAAGATGGGAGTTATGAAGTTAAAATTGTTTAACTGAAATGATTCTGTTATTTCAGCAAATCTTGTTCAGGTCTCTCCTTGTTACCATAACATCTAGTAACAGTCTGAAATACGGATACACTTCAAGACAGACACTTTTTAATTGATTCTACCATTAGAAAGCTCAATCAATATACTAAAGTGTTCTTGTGATGTCTCCTATGCAGAAATCCTATTGTACCCCAAAATAGTTTCCAAATTTTTTCATTTCAGGTCACATTTCTAAGTCTTTCAACTTTCCACAGTATACCTAAGATGAAGACAAGCAAAGAGAGTGATGTCCCACAGCCACTGATAAAATCTGGTGAAGGACATATATGGCAGTATAAATACATATGCAAGTGTTATGTATCCATTTATGTATATGTATATATAGTGAAGGAGCCATTTGGTATAGCCTACTTATTGGTATGTTAAATTTTCCAACAAAGGGATCAACTAATATGCAATTATTAACATACTTCAATAAATGTTGGACAATTAGAGGTGAAAAAAAAACTGGTGAAGGATGAGGAATTATTTGTGGCAATGGTAGGAAAATTATACCTCATAAGTGAGTACATGAAAACATGATAATTTAGTGAAATAAGAAAAGAATAACATTAGAAACAAATTGCAGCAAAATAACTTGGCTCTATAAAGGGCTTAAATTAGAACTCAAACATTAGAAAAGCTCCCAGTTTGATTCTGATATAGGAAGTAATGACTAAGTGAAAAGGAAAATATAATGCCAGTTATAATTGTAGTTTAGCTAGGAAATACTGGTCCAAAACTAGGTTTAAATTCTAATTTTTAGCCGAGACCGGTTTGGCTCAGTGGATAGAGCGTCGGCCTGTGGACTGAAAGGTCCCAGGTTCGATTCCGGTGGGGACATGTACATTGCTTGCGGGCACATCTCCAGTATGGGGCATGCAGGAGGCGGCTGATCGATGTCTCTCTCTCATCTATGTTTCTGACTTTCTATCCCTCTCCTTTCCTCTCTGTAAAAAAAACAATAAAATATTTTTTTTTAATTCTAATTTTTAGGTTAACACATCCTTTAGCATTATCACCATTGTGAAAAATCAAAGCCTTCAACAAATGATCATTATATTTTATAAAATTTATTTTGAGGGGTAAAGACCTCCATAATTTTTAAATATTAACCAACCTGGCCAATTCTACCTAATAAGTTAATCACTTTTTCCCTCATCTTCATTACATAATAAAATGAGAAATACACCCCTCACACACAAACTGGAGACCTACTTTAATTAAGTGTGAACTTGAGTCTTTTAAATTACATATACATAAATTACATATACATAAATATTATACAATAACAGGAACTTAACATTTCCCTCTCTTCCTTCAAATATGACTTTCTGTCAAAATATGTGCCTGCCAAGATTTCCCACTATTGGAGCTGCCATCTTGTTCCATATTGCTACATGCAAATCTAACAATGAAAAAAATTATTATAGTCATCCAGAAGAATGTCAAGAAAGAATGATGATCCTTAATACAAGGTATAAGTCTGATTTGGAGTCATTATGAAAACATCTGTATTAAAAAACACATTAAAGTAGACTTTGTTTAGGTAAATTATACTTTTTTATATTCTTATATCCCAAAAATCTGATTATGTCTCAAAATTAACCAAGACCTACCTGTGTAGTAGAAAATGGAAAACAATTTAGTTTTTCCACCACTATAACATACCAAATGATATCATATGAGAATACAGTGATTTCAAAAATAAGATAAAAGCAATTCTATACTATGATATAAAATTAAAGTGAAATCTGTGAAAAAAAAACATATGGATTGATCTATAGCTTTTCTAACTAATCTGGATTACAGATGACTCAGTAAACAATATCATTTATTTTCAAATTGGTAAGGAAAGACCACTCCTTAGTTTTAAAAAAGGGATGATTGGGCAGTGGCAGTGAGAAGTTGAACCACTCTTACTATAACTGTTTTAATAGCTCTTTCCATTTAAAGGCAAGAAAAACTGAACATGCTCAACAGTTACAGTAACTTCTCTAAGCACTAATTTCAAAAACTTTCATAGGTACAATGGGCATTAACTGGGCTATCCGTTGGCATAGTACGCGTGTGAATTATGCATGACAGAGTTAAATAAAAAAAAGTTTAAAAGTTCTATATTACTATTACTATACCTATCTATGTCACCACAAAACAGGCTTAGATTTCCTTTTTGTTTGTTTGTTAATCCTCATCCAAGGATATTTTTCCCATTGATTTTTAAAGAAAGCAGAAGCAAGGGAGAGACAGAGAGTGAGAAACACCTATGTGAGACACATCGATTGGCTGCCTCCCTCATACACCAGAGCAGGGTGGGGGATCGAGCCTGTAACCAAGGTACATGGCCTTGATCAGAATCAAACCCAGGACCCTTAGTCTGTCGGACAATGCTCTATCCACTAAGGCTAGGGCCACACTTAGATTTTCAATCAGAAAGATTCTCAATAATTTTCATCGAAATATTTCACATAATTTAACCTCATGCAAATACGTATTTTAGAAATGGAAAATAAGACAAAGTGAATCACTGTTAGGTTTAAAACAGCAGTTCAGATTTCTTTACAGCTATGCTTCTCAAAGTGAAATAACATGTGTGGAAGATAATTAATAAAGGCTAATATTTATTGAGCACAGTACCACACAATGTGACTAATTCTTTGCAAGTATTGTCTCATTTAATCCTTAATAATCTTAAAAGTTTAGTACTATCACTATCTCTATCTTAACTGAAGAGGAACAAGTAAGTAATTTACCCAAGAAATGGCAAACTACAGATTTCAACCCAGAGCCTAAAACCAAGGTAGCAGGGAAGAGAGGGAAGTGGTTCAGGGAAATCATGGAAACATTAACTCCCAATGTAGAAAGAATACTGTTTACTGGTGGCATATAGTTTCGTATACTACTCTGAAACAGTACTTGCAATCCTGACTACACGTAAAAATCACTGGTAGGATTTTTTTTAAAAAAACTACCAAGCCTGGGACCCTCACTCTGATATTTAGCCTTTAATTGGCCTGGCCTGGGGCAAAGGTGGGTGTTTTTTTTTAAGCTCCCCAGAAGATTCTAAGGGGCAGCTAAGACTTAGAAATACTGGTAGTTCTCTCTCACCCTGTTAACCTCTCTAGCACTGCCAACTATAATCAAATTAACTGATCACCTGTTTGGTTCTAAACACTTTGCCTATTATATTTTCCATTTACCCCAAATAAATGCTTAGCTTTTCTTTTCCTTCAAAAAAAGGAAACATTACAACTATAGCTATACCTTTTTAAATATACCAAAATTTTGCCAGTTTTTCTTTGACATCAGGAATGTAGGGGAGGAAATGAGCAGATAGCATAAAAAAGTTTGAAAATCCCTTCTTTAAGCATCCATATATTCCTTAGATGTAAAAAAGTCTTAAGAGTCATGCTAAAAATTAAGTGACTGATTATGAGAGTAAAAGTTCTGTGAAATATGTTAAAGAAAGATTTAATACCCATAGTATTTTGTTATAACTCTTAATTCTGTGGTGATGACAGTTAAACCATTAAGTAACTGTCGGCTGTGGTGGCTCAGTGGATTGAGCATCCTCTCATAGACCTGCAGGTCCCAGGTTTGATTCCTAGCCAGGGCACATGCCCAGATTGCGGCTCGATCCCCCGTAGCAGGTATGCAGGAAACAGCCAATCAATAATTCTCTCCCATCATTGATGTTTCTATATAATTTTTTAAAAAAACACTAAGTAACTGTTACTGTGGTGATAAATTTCATTGTCTTTTTCATGGCACTGTGACAGTGATTATGCAGTTTTTACCCTGTAAGTCACCTGAACATCAACTAAAAAGGGCTAAAGAAATAAAAGCATCGTATAAACATAACCTAACAGCAATACAGTCTATTATCACGTGCTGACCAATGCAAAGATTTTTCCCGACCATTTTATATGAGAGGTCTTACTGTTTCACTAAAGTTATTCCAATTACACACATTCCAATCGCCCTGCACCAAAATACAGTGCAAACTGTTAAAAGCGTCTCAGATTTGCTGGCCCTTTTATTTTACTGAAAAGGTAGACCTGTGGAAATATCTGACAAGCCTGGACGTTCGACCTATGATTTGAGCAAGAGATTTAACACGGGAAAAAAAAAACAAAAAAAAAGGAGTATAAATGGTTCAAGTCGCACAAAACTCTCGGACTTCTCCGAGAAACATTACAAAACTTCCTGCTTCCGGCCAGCTCATTATTTGGTTCCAGTCTTCACGTTTCTTTTATTGGTCATGAACCATGCAGGAAGCTATCGCTCCTTACCGTTTGAATAAGATCAGACTTTTCCATGTTCCCAATCAGGCTTTGCAGAAAAGGCTTATCAACAAGGGAAGCAGCCATCCCAGGGTTCATGCCCCAAGGAGGGAGGAGTTCTATTTCAAAGAACCCGGAGTAACCCGAGAAGTATGTCTACCAGAGATTTTTTTTTTTGTTTGTTTGTTTAAATTACTTGTACCCAGATATCGTCCTGCAGATTTTAAGCCTAGGCTCCTCTGTTACGGTTTCACCGTGTGCGCAATTAACGGGAACTGGCATCATTCGTTCTGCAGAAATGGGCTCCGCGAGACCCTGAGACCTGCGGGCAACGTGCGAGAAACACCCAGACCCGACGACAGTGAGCCCCCCCCCCCCCCCCCCCCGTCATTACCGATTGTCACAGATCCAGCCTCCCAGCCACATGTAACCAACCGGCTGAGAAAACAAGGGGGAAGGAGGGGGGGGCCTCAAAAATGCGTGTACTTCTCCCCCGAAACTGAAGGGGTGTCCCGAAGGAATGAACCCCCTCCCCCCAACCCCCCCAAGAAAAACCTCCCCTTCTGGGATCCTGCCTATCGCGCCCCGAGCCCGTAAGGCCTCTGCTGAAAGGCTGGGTGGCGAGGAAGGTCCTCACTTCGGAGACCGAAACAAATGAAAATAAAGCAAGTTCCCACTTCCTGGTTGCCTACTTTGCCAAAGGGCCCCCCCCCACACCCGACACCCCAAGACGGACATGGGGAAAAGGGGGCTCCGGCGGGGTAAAGCCGCCCCCCGCCCCGCAGCTCCCCGTCCTCGCCCTCGCCCGCCTCCGGGCCTTACACGGTGACGTGACCCGAGCCGCGGACCACCACGGGGTCCGGCGAGTACTTGAGCAGTTGCTCCTCCAGGGCCCGCTCCTCGTCCTCCTCCTCCTCGTAGATCTCGTCGAAATCCGCCATCCTGAGTCTCGAGACACCCCCCCGCCCCCCGCCGCCGCTGCCCGAAGGAGCCGGACTCCGAGGGACTGTGGCCGGGATACGGGCTTGCGAGGCGACGGAGGCGGAGAGGGGAGGCGCCGCCGCGAGCTCGGAGGCCGCGGACTTGGCTCCCGGCGGTCTCTACTCGGGCTACAGAGGCGATGTGGTCCCGGCCGCCGCCGCCGCCGCCATTACCGTCAGCAATAACAACACAATGTCAACATCCGCCCGAGGGCCGACCCCTCCACCAGCGCCGCCGCCGCCGCCGCCGCCGCCGCCGCCGCAACTCAGGCAACCACAGCAACAGCCAGAGCCGCCCGCAGCGGGAGCAGCGGGCTACGGCATCGCGAGACTTCCCGGGAGCGCGGGCGGTGCGTGGGCGCGGGGGCGCGGGGCCGCGTAGGCGCGCGCGCACGGGAGCCTCGCGCGCTCCCAGGCCGCCTTCCCTGCGCCGCTCCCCCCGGCGGACGGCGCCTCCGGTGGGCGCGCTCCCGCGGCGCGTCCCCGGCTCCGCAAATAGGTCGCCGGCCAGCCAGCCAGCCAGCCAGCCAGGGGGAGGCTCTGCCAGCCGGAGGCGGTGACCCCGATTCTGCGAACCGGGCTCCGAGCGCCCGGCGGGGCACGGAGTTCACCAAAGTAGCTCCAACCAAAACCACTGGAAAGGAACACCCTGATTGGAAACAATTTATCGCGCGTCTGGTGGGCAGTTTATCTAACAATTGAGTCTCGCTTTTTCGTCCGCTTTTTTTCGTCTGTGCTGAAGGCCACCGTCTGACTCCCCCCGTTTGAGAAGCCCCACAGGCCCTGCAAACATTCTTGTCCACGGAAATTCAGATTTTTTTCACAACAGGTCCAGATTCAAGCATCTTGTCCGATCATCCTTTTAAAATAGATTCTAAGATGTGAGACCAACGATGCTGATACTTTCTGTTCTTAAAACTCACTGTCGAAAAGTGAATGAACTAAAACAAACAAACAAACAAAGCTCATAGACACAACAACAGTCGGGTGATGACCAGAAAGGGTGGTGAGGGGCGTAGAACAGGGTAAAGGGGGGATAAATGGTGACGGAAGGAGAGACTTGGGGTGGTGAACGCTGTACAAATAGACAGGTGATGGGTTATAGAATTATACATCTGAAACCTATAGAATTTTATTAAGCAAGATCACCCCAATAAGTTCAATAACTTTAAAAAAAAGAAAGAAAACTCACTGTAGTCATGCCATAAAACAAAATTGGCAAATTCTCTGGATTCCCTCAACCATAACCTGTTTTCTTCCATTAAGACCTTAGGTAATCCCTTTCCTCCTTCCACAAAAGAAGGAAAGGGAAGGAAGAAAATGTCTAATGAATGCCTCTTGCCTGCTTAGACCAGTAGTAAAGGCCTCAGGGTCACCTGGGTACTTGGTTTCAGAGTCAAGAACTTGCCCAGGCAAAAGAAAAGGAAAAAGAGATGGGAGGGGAGATGGGAGGGGAAGGGGGAAGGGAGGGGGAGGGGAGGGAGAGGGA
>JAAGEH010002528.1:25286773-25297269 GCA_011751065.1 Lasiurus cinereus
GGGCAGGGGAGAAAAGAGAAGAGAAGAGAAGAGAAGAGAAAAAAGAAAAGAAGAAAAGAAAAGAAAAGAAAGAAAAGAAAAAAGAAAAAAAGTTCAGGAACAAGAGAGGGCTCCCGAGAGTCCTGGATATTGAGCATATACTGTGGGGACAGGAAAAAATAGTCATATCAAAAAACCCAAAACTGGTCAGACTATTCTCCAAGTTCAATCAGCGTCTAGCAGTTCACTTTAGATATGAGAAAGTGCCAAGGAGGGCAATGAGAATAGTGAGAAGTGACAGACAATCTCCTACTGGAAATAGTTGAAGGAAATGAACACAGCCAAGAAAAGGTGAAGAAAAGACAGTAGACGTGTCAGACTTGCTGCGTATCTCCCTAGAGAACATTTATTCATTTACGCACTCAACAAATGTTTCCTGAGCTCCAATGATAGAGCAAGCACCATGCAAGTGTGTGTATGTGTGCCTGTGTGTGAATGAGATATAGTCCCTGCCTTACAGTAGCTTATTTATCATAAAGGGAAGCAATTAAACTTGCATTTAGGGATCCCAGAAGAGTGTACAGAGGGTGCTAATGAAGCACACAGAAAACAGCTTGGTTTGGTAGTTAACAAAGAGCTCTGGAGCCTGCCTGCCTGACTGCCTTTATTCTC
This sequence comes from Lasiurus cinereus, assembly GCA_011751065.1. Lineage (NCBI taxonomy): Eukaryota > Metazoa > Chordata > Mammalia > Chiroptera > Vespertilionidae > Lasiurus > Lasiurus cinereus. The sequence goes on from JAAGEH010002528.1 coordinate 25,287,425, forward strand.
AGCTCTGCCACTTACTATGTGACCCTGAACAAGTCACTTACCCTCTCTGTTCTTTATATGTAAAATGAGAATATAATAGTACCTAGCCCACTGGGTGTTTAGAAGAGGGCTGGGCTCACAGTAAATATAGAGTGGTACCCATCCAGTCAATCAACTCTACGAGGATCAGCACAGTTTTTTCCATTAGGTACTAGTATAATCTTTACTGTTTAAGTAATACATATTAGTTAATATTCCCCAAGAACCCTGTGAGGTAACTAAGGATGGTGTAATGTATTCCTTCATTTCAGAGACACTATGTGACTTTATCATGGCCAAATGGCTATTTAATAGTCAAAACTCAGGACTTCCAAGTCCAGTGTACTGGATAAGCTCAGTTTTCTTCTTAGTAGGAACCAGAAGGCCTGTGGCTACCCTGAGTTGAAGGAGCAGCTGCAAGTGGTAGGGTGAGAAAAGAAGGAACAAGAAGGAAGGTCAGACTTTTTCAGATAAGGTCATACGCCTTTCTGTAGTAATAGTGGCCAAGATAAGAGGCTGGTGCTCCCAAGTATCTAAATCATGACATAGCTGACAATTTGCCAGGGGCTGAGGAAGTCACTCATGGCTCCTTAAACCTCAGGCACCCTCCAAGGTTCCTGCTCCAGAGAAGGAGCTCAAAAATCTTAACTGAGATACAGAGTTACCAGTGCCATTTCCAGAGCATCCTGAATTAAGTCAGCTTCTGAGGACTGCAAAAACCTTATCCTTGTCTTAACACAGGTTCTATATGGAGAAATGTTCTAAGATCTCTTCAACAGAGAGATTCTTGTATCTCCCACCGCCTCAGGGTAAGGTGGGGGCTGCCTTATTCCTGTTCTTCCTATTTTGATCTTTTTTCTGCTCTAAAAACAACCTGTCAGAGCCAGCAGAAGGGTGTGGGACTTGGGAACTAGGCCCAGCGGGTGAGGAAACATGTTGACATTAGAATTCCAAACTCCACCCCCAATCCTCTGGGCTCCAGTTTCCTGTCACACTCCTTCCCCAAGTCTCTTCCCTGGGCTGAACCCCACTCACAGTATCTTTTCCTTCCATGTTTAGGTGCTCTCCTGCTCTCTGCTGAAGGGACTCCTCTGCGTTTGAGTTCGCCTTTACATTCCTGCTTTCACACACTTTCGCACTTACCTTCAGACCAAATGGCTTCAAACCAAAAAGGGATAATGCCTCAAGAACCTCATGAGGCAATAAAAATCTTCAGTTGTTTTTAAGACAAATATTCTTAGGTTTGAAAACTTCCAGGTTCTGTCACGACCCAGCTGAGTCCCCTTGGGCAGATTTAATTTTCTAAACTTCCTTTTCTTTGGCCTGAATTGAAACCTATGTCATGGGGTTATCAAGGGTCAAATGAGGCAATGCATTGCTGTGGATTGAACTGTGCCTTCTCAAAATTCATAGGTGGAAGCCCTACCCCCCACAATGCGACGGTATTTGGATACAGCATTTTGGGGAGGTGATTAGGTTCAGATGAGATCATGAGGATGGGGTAAGGGCCCTTATATGTAGAGACCAGAGAATTTGCTCTCCCCATCACCCTCCCCTTGCTGTGAGGACACAAATGAAGACTGCCACCTGCAAGCCAAGAAGCTAGCTCTCCAGTGGGGCTACAGGAAGGTGGAGAAATGAATTGTTGTTTAAGCCACCCAGTCTATGGTCTTTGTTAGGGCAGCCCAGCTGACTAAGACAGCATGTAAACCCTAATTTTTTCACTCATTCACTCATTAAGTAAGTATGTATTGAACTATTTCCAAGTGCCATATTCTGTGCCAGCAACTACGGTTTAGCAATAAGGCAGTAAACAAAACACAGTCCCTGCCGTCATCAAGCATAAAGTCCAGTAGGAAGAGCTAACAGATAATTATAAACATAATTAATGGTGAGAGTTATGATCAGTCCTATAGAGAAGGGGACCATGACAGCCATTAATCTAACTCACTCTGGGAAATCAGGAATTCTTTTTCTGGAGAAATAACATGTAAGTTGATGAACTAAACAAAAGTTTGAGTGTGGGGAAATAGAAGAGATGAAAAAGTTTCAGGCACTGGGAATAGCATGTTTGTCTTAGTTGATTTGGGCTGCTTTGACAGAATACCATAGACTAGAATGGTCTATGGTGGGAAGACAGTAATAAGTAAAGGAGAATAGCACTGCTGCTTTGGGGCCCTAGAATTATGGAAAGGTGTGCAGTACAATTGCATGAAAAAGTGACAGAGATCCTCTTCTGGTTTCATAGTCATCTCAACAACTGTGATGACTGAAGAAGTGGGAAACAAGGTGACCCAAACTAGACTGGGAACTTCCCAGGGGCACAATGGAAAAAGAAACAAATGCATATGCAGCAAATATAGTATTCCAGGCACTGCACTTTGTACATATCAACCCATTTAACCACACAAACATCCCTATAACATGGGTACCATCTTCGTCCCTATTTCATGCATATGCAAACAGGGGCAACCTGACCCAAAGCCACACAACTAGAAAGTGGTAGAACCAGGATTTGAGTCTAAACAGTATGTTTCCATCACCCATGATTTTATCACTATGCTCTGTTGTCTTAAACACCAGCAGGGTAATAGACTGCTTTCTGTCTCCCGACTGTACAACAGTGCCTGGCATACAGTTAATGCTTTATAAATATTAAATACAAGGCTACATATGTGAAATAATACTGTTTGCCTTTTTCCTTGATCATTTCATACTGTATTTATATATTTACTTCAATGTATGTCTCCAAATATTTTTATAATAAATTTGTAAAATCCAACTGGGTTCTCTTAGATTATCCTAGAATAATATCTATGGTACCTCACCTGACTTAAACCATTGCTGTAAATATAACATATAAGTGGATGAATTTGTGCATAGGTGGTGTGGATGGCACAGGAGGTTGGCTGCAGGGGGGTTGGGGGAGGGGGACCAATGGGAGGTTGGCTATGGGAGCACACTGACCACCCGGGGGCAGCTCCTGCATTGAGCGTCTGCTCCTGGTGGTCAGTGTGCGTCATAGCGACCGGTAGACCAATCGTTTGATCACTTAGGCTTTATATTTATATTTATATTTATATTTATATTTATATTTCCAATTAAATATGACCTGGAATGCAAGAATCATTTAATACAGCTTCATCTGTTAATCCTCCTTCCAATCTCTGGGGAAATACAAGTTTATGTAACTTCTATGTAACATTCCTTCAAATAAGTGAAGATATCCCCACCTGAAATCTTTTTCCTTTGAGCTAAATATGACCATTTACATAATTCATTTTTCCTCCAAGAAGGTAATTTCACATTTCTGACTTTAAAAAGGCTATAGCTGACTCCTAACAGCTTTGTTTAGTCAATAGCCTTTTTACTATCAGAGGCTCCAAAGCAGACATAGTGTGATTTGACCAGTGTGGTAGCCAGCCCCCAACATGATCCCTAATAAGCCTCCTCATCTGGTGTTTACACCCTCCTGCAGTAGAGCTGACCTGAGTGACCAAGAAGATTTGTGAAAATCAGTACAGTATCTGATTTCTATGGCTAGGTTATAAAGGACATGGCAACATCCACCTTGTTCCCTTAAATCATTCACTGGTGGAATCCAGCTGCCATGTCATAAGGAAGCTCAAACAGCCCAATAGGGAGGCTCACGTGGAGAGGAACTGAGGCCTCCTGTCACATGTATGGGTGGGCCATTATAAAAGCAGAGTCTCTAGCCCTGGTCGATCTGAAGGGCTAGGGAATCTGCTTTTAGATTGCAGCCTTAACTAGCATCTTGACTGCAATGTTCTGAGAGACTCTGTGTCAGACCACCCAGCTAAGCCCATCACCAATTTCTGACCCACAGAAACTGTCAGAAATAACAAGTGTTTGTTGTTATTTTATGCCAATAAGTTTTAGGGTAATTGGTTATGTAGCCATAGATGATTATTATAACCAGGTCAGAAGAAAAAGAGACTAGCACTTCCTGACCCTGGGTATCATAAGAAACAGTAGAATGATCGAAGTATTAATTTGTAAAGTTCTGTGTGTGTGTGTGTATGTGTGTGTGTGTGTGTGTGTGTGTGTAAGAGTGTTCTTTGGTATCTTTTTTAGTTTCATCTTACCTGATGCTTCTATAGCATTACTATAATGTCGTGCTTACATAGACACTTAATACATTTGAAATATTGGGCTTCACATTTAAGTCTTGGAGGTACAATTAATTTAACTCCTGAATGGGTGTGGTGAAAATCTATTCTTTACTCTCTTGGAACTCTCATTGGGAGCCAGTGGCCTTCTTACTCACCAATGTTAAGATTTCCCTGTACGTCTTTGAACGTGATACAAGGAAGAGTTGGATTTAATGGTTATAATCATACTGGGTTTCTCACGTGATTGAGCTGATACAGTACCCGGTTTCCATGAGAATTTAGGAGAGAATGTGTCCTGGTTCCTTCTCTCTCTCTCTCTCTCTGCCCACCCCAACACCCAACAGAGACAGGTGGCCTTGCTATGGTGCATATTTTTCTCATATCTAATTTTTTCTTATAATATTTTCTTTCTGAATGTCTGCTTTTTTACATTCAAACTTTTGACATTTCTTTTCTATTTTCATTGGCTAGTATGTTTCAATCCCTTATAACCCGAGTTACTTTTATATAAAACTAAAATTTTAAATAACAAATTCTCTCAAGTAAGTTAACTTTAGGGCTTCAATATCCAAGGTATCATGATGCTTCTAGTGACATTAAGCACTTAAGGAGATAACATGAATAACTTTAGGCTTAGGAGACCATCTAGTAACTCTCTCGTTGGTATATTTAAAGATGCTGATATGTTCTTTGAGGATATAATGCACTGTGAGGAAAACTGGAGGTTTAGAAAATTAAATGCACCTTACTCACCCTGAAAATAACTTAGACCTGGAGGAACAAAGTAGTTCTAAGTAAACTACTTCAGAAACATTGCCATTATCTTTTTTGCTGTGATTAATTACATCACTTGGAAGACATTTGGATCTGATAAACATGTGAAAGAATTTAATGTATTTATTCAGAAAAATAATGAAGAAATGAGACAAAGAAGAAAGACCATCTGTAAGTAGAAATATTTATATCAGTGTTGCATAGTACTCAATATTTAACAAAATATTTTCATTTATAATGCCTTATTGGATGCTCACATTTCAGTGAAAGAAACAAGGATATTTGATTCCCATCCTCTAAACTTTAGAGGAAACTGAAACAAAATGACTGACTTGTTCAAGCTCAAATGGCTCCTAAGAGGCTGAGATACAACAAAGATCTAATATTCCTTTTGTTTCGTGAGGTAAGTTTCCACTACAAGGAAGGAAGAAAAATAAGGGAACATACATTGACTAACTTAGTAAGAAAGTGAGGCTGTTTGAATACAGTAAAATGAGGAATTGCTAGATGGTTACAAAAAGAGCTAATTTACTCTTTCAAATGACTCTTAATCTCAGGATGATATTAAAGAAACAGGAAACAGTTTTAGCCAATAGTACTTGATATGCTCATCTGTGCAGTGGAGCTAATTATAGGACTGGTTGCACAGAGTTGTTAAAGGATTAAATGAGATAATATATGTAAAGAATGATAAGTACTCAGGAAGTGTTAGTTGTTATTATTGATGGTGATATTGTTATTTCCACCAGGGTGCATTAGAATACTAGAATAAAAAGTAATATAAATGTATTTTCATGCTGCATTGTAATTAGGATACTCTAAATTGTTTTCCTTCAATTCTCTTATCTAGAGAATGAAGACAATATTTTTTTATCCATATTTTTATTAATGTATTACATGTGTACATTTATTCCCATTGCCCCCCTCCCATTCTCATGCATGTCCTAACTTCCCAGTGTCTTGTGTCCATTGGTTATGCTTATATGCATGCATACAAATCCTTTGGTTGATCTCTTATCTACCTCTAACCTTACCACTGTAATTTGACAGTCTGTTTGATGCTTTACTGCCTCTGTATCTATCTTTTTGTTCATCAGTTTATAATGTTCTTTATTATCCATAAGTGAGTGAGATCATGTGATATTTTTCTTTCATTGACTGGCTTATTTTACTTAGCATAATGCGCTCCAGTTCCATCCAGGTTGCTGCAAATGGTAAAAATTCCTTTTTTATGGCAGCATAGTATTCCATTGTGTAGATGTACCATAGCTTTCTGATGCAGTCATCTGCTGATGGGCACCTAGGCTGTTTCCAAATCTTAGCTATTGTAAATTGTGCTGCTATGAACATTGGGGTGCATATATCCTTTCTGATTGGTGTTTTCTAGTTTCTTAGGATATATTCCTAGGAGTGGAATTACTGGGTCAAATGGGAGTTCCATTTTTAGTTTTTTGAGGAAACTCCATACTATTCTCCACAGTGGCTGCACCAGTCTGCATTCCCACCAACAGTGCACAAGGGCTCCTTTTTCTCTGCCTCCTTACCAACACATATCCTTTGTTGATTTGTTGATGATAGCCATTCTGACAGGTGTGAGACGGTATCACATTGTAGTTTTGATTTGCATCTCTTGGATAATTAGTGACTTTGAGCATATTTTCATGTGCATATAGATGTTGAAGATTAAACCTTTATCAGTGATAACATTGGCAAATATGTTCTCCCATACAGTGGCCTTTCTTATTGTTTTGTTGATGGTTTCTTTTGCTGTAAAAAAGCTTTATATTTTTATGTCATCCCATTTGTTTATTTTCTCTTTAGCTTCCATTGCCCTAGGAGCAGTATCAGTGAAGAAGTTCCTTCGGCATATGTCTGAGATTTTGCTGCCTGTGAATTCCTCTAGTATTTTTATGGTTTTCCCGTCTTATGTTTAAGTCCTGTATCCATTTGGAGTTTATTTTTGTGTATGGTGTAAGTTGGTGGTCTAGTTTCATTTTTTTTTGCATGTATCTGACCAATTTTCCCAACACCATTTATTGAAGACACTATCTTGACTCCATTGTGTTTGTACCTCCTTTGTCAAATATTAATTGAGCAGAGTGGTTTGGGTTGATATCTGGATCTCTCTTCTATTCTTCTGATCTATAAGTCTGTTCCTGTGCCAGTACCAGGCTTTTTTGAGAACAGTGGTTTTGTAATATGGCTTGAAATTTGGTATTGAGATCCCTTCTACTTTCTTCTTCTTTCTCAGGATTGCTAAGGCTATTCAGGGTCTTTTGTTGTTGTTGTTGTTGTTTTTCCAGATGAATCTTTGGAGAGTTCTTTCTAGGTCTGTGAAATATGCTGTTGGTATTTTAATGCATTGAATCTATAGAGTGTTTTGGGTAGTATGGGCATTTTAATGATGTTGATTTTCCCAATCCATGAGCATGGTATGCTCTTCCATCTGTTTACGTCTTCCTCTATCACTTTTTTCAGTGTCCTGTAGTTTTCTGCATATAGGTCTTTTACCTCCTTAGTTAAGTTTATTCCTAGGTATCTTAATTTTTATTGTGCGATGGTAAATGGGATTGCTTTTTTAGTCTCTCTTTATGTAAGTTCACTATTAGTGTATAGAAATGCCATAAACTTCTTGGCATTAATTTTGCATCCTGCTACATTGCTGAATTTGTTTATTAAGTCCATTAGTTTTTTATGGAGTTTTTCAGGTTTTTTATGTACAGTATCATGTCATCTGCAAATAAGGACAGCTTTACTTCTTCTTTTCCAATTTGGATGCCTTTTACTTCTCCTTGTTGGCTAATTGCAATGGCTAATACTTCCAGTACTACGTCGAACAGGAGTGGTGAGACTGGGTATCCCTGACTTTTTCCTGTTCTTAGGGGAAATGGTTTTAGTTTTTGCCCATTGAGTATGATGTTAGGTGTGGGTTTATCATATCTGGCTTTTATGATGTTGAGGTATGAACCTTCTATTTCCACTTTGCTGAGAGTTTTTATCAAGAAAGGGTGTTGGATTTTATCAAATTATTTTTATGCATCAATTGATATGACTATGTGATTTTCATCTCTCAATTTGTTTATGTGATGTATCATGTTTATTGATTTGTGGATATTGTACCGTCCTTGCATTCCTGGGATAAATCTTACTTGGTCATGGTGTATGATCTTTCTGATGTACTGCTGGATCCAATTTGCTAGAATTTTGTTGAGGATTTTAGCATCTATATTCATGAGGGATATTGGCCTATAATTCTCTTTCATTGTGTTGTCTTTATCTGGTTTTGGTATTAGGGTGATGCTGGCTTCATAGAAGGTGCTTGGAAGTGTTCCTTCATCTTGAATTTTTTGGAATAGTCTGAGGATGATAGATTTTAATTCTTCCTTGAATGTTTGGTAAAACTCCACTGTGTAGACGTCTGGCCCTGGGCTTTTGTTTGCTGGAAGCTTTTTAATGACTACTTCAATTTCTTCCATAGTTATTGGCCTATTGAGATGTTTACATTCTTCCTGATTGAGTTTTGGAAGATTATATTTTTCTAGGAATATGTCCATTTCCTCCAACTTGTCCAGTTTGGTGGAATAGAGTTGTTCATAGTATTTTTTAACAATCCTTTGTATGTTGGTGGGGTCTGTTGTTATTTCATCTCTTTCATTTATGATTTTGTTTATTTGAATCCTCTGTCTTTGCTTCTTGGTGAGCCTGGCTAGAGGTTCATCAATCTTGTTTATCCTTTCGAAGAACCAGCTCTTGGTTTTGTTGACCTTTTGTATTGTTTCTTTGGTCTCTATGTCATTTATCTCCGCTCTACTCTTTACTATTTCCTTCTTTCTGCTTACACTGGGCTTTTCTTGTTGCTCTCTTTCTAGCTTTTTGAGTTGTAGGGTTAGGTAATTTATTGCCATTGTTTCTTGGTTTTGGAAGTAGGCTTGTAGAGCTATGAACTTCCCTCTTAAGACTGCTTTCACTGTGATTTTGGATTGTTGTGTTTTCATTGTCATTTGTTGCCATGATGTTTTTTACTTCTTCCTTGATCTCTCTGGTTACTCAGACATTGTTTAATAACATGTCTAGTCTCCATGTGTTTGATTTCTTTGGATTGTTTTTATTATAGTTGATTTCCAGTTTTATGCCACTGTGATCTGAGAAGATGCTTGATATGATTTCTATCTTCTTGAATTTGAAGAAACTTTGCCTATGACCCAACATATGGTCTATCTTTGAAAAATGACCCATGTGCACTTGAGAAAAATGTATATTCTGTGGCTTTGGGGTGAAATGTTCTGAAGATGTCAATTCTATCTGGTCTAGTGAGTCATTTAGGATTGATGTTTCTTTGCTGATTTTTTGTTTACAGGATTTGTCTAATGGTGATAGTGAGGTATTAAAGTCTCCTACTATGATTGTATTGCTGTCAGTCTCTCCCTTGATATCCTCCAGGAGTTTTTTTTTTTATGTATTTGGGTGCTCCTGTTTTGGGTGCATGTATGTTTACCAGAGTTATTTCTTCTTGTTGGATTGTTCCCTTTAGTACTATGAAATGGCCTTTCTTATCTCTTATTATGTCCTTCACTTTGAGATCTAATTTGTCAGATATAAATGTTGCTACCCCAGCTTTTTTTTTTTCATTTCCATTTGCCTGAAAAATCATGTTCCATTCCTTCCCTCTCAGTCTGTGTGCATCTTTTTTTCTGAGGTGGGTTTCTTGTACAAAGCATATATATGGTACATGTTTTCTTATCCAATCCGTTACCCTATGTCTTTTGATTGGAGCATTTAATCCATTTACATTTAAAGTTATTATTGATAGATACTTATTTGCAACCATTTTTATTCTTTACCCCTATGTTTCCTCTTTGCTTCCTATTTCTAATTCTTCTTCTTCTTCTTCTTCTTCTTCTTCTTCTTCTTCTTCTTCTT
>JAAGEH010002528.1:25297279-25640974 GCA_011751065.1 Lasiurus cinereus
TTCTTCTTCTTCTTCTTCTTCTTCTTCTTCTTCTTCTTCTTCTTCTTTTTTACAGCATACCCTTTACCCTTTAGCATTTCTTGCATTGCTGGTTTGGTGGTAATAAATAAATTCCCTTAGTCCTTTTTAGGACCATATTTCTTTGTAAATGCCTTTTTCATTAATCCTCACCTGAGGAGATTTTGTCCATTGATTTTCAGGGAGAGTGGAAGTGGTGGAAGAGAGAGAGGAGAGAAACATCGATTAGTTGCCTCTTGCAAGCACCCCAACTGGAGCCTGGACAAACCTGCAATCCAGGTACATACCCTTGACCCTTGACTTGGAAACAAACCTTTGATCCTTGGGTGTGTGGGTGGGCTGATGCTCCAACCACTGAACCATGCTGGCCAGGGCTGTAGCTGCCTTTTTCACAAAACAATTCATCATGTTGGATCATGTTCTGAACACCTACAAAACCCTGTGAAAATACCACAAGGTGCTGAGACCATTTCTCTCTTCCAATTTTTTTTTCTTCTTGCCATCCTGATCAAAGCCATACTTTAGAGCAGTGAGAAGGGTTTATGAATAATCACCCATTCAGGCATGCACAGTTACCCAGCAATTTAAGAATTCAGTGGCTGAACAGTCAAGATTCAAAAGAACCACACACATTACCTACGAGAGGTTCACTGAGATGGCAATGCATATATCATCTAAGGAATGGGGAGATTATTTTACTGTGGATTAACATGGTGATTAGCCTGTGAGGGGTCCATCTATAGTAGATGCTTCCTTCAAAAGTTCTTGCAAAGCTATTGTGGCTGGTGCTCAGCTTACAAGTGATCCTATCTTGGATCAGAGATCTCACTTTACCCACAGTTTGTTAGGTCCCCGTAACTTTATTCCCATAGCAGCTCTCCTGTGACCCCACTACCAATCATGAGGACCTGTTATTTAAGGGCATGGCATATGAGCAGGTGACCATTCTTGTTAGTATCATAGAGCAGCCAATCATTCACAATTAGGCCATGATGACTGACTATATCAAGGCCAATTTGGACACATCTACATCCTGTGACATAAGCATGTGGTTCTATCCTGTCCTGCCTGATTGAAACACTTTAGGAATGATGTAACTTGGCAAATGAATTCAAAATCGAAACCTCTTTAGATGAAAATCTCAGATTATCTACTAGTGATGCCAATCAACTCATGAATATAATGTTTCTCACATGTTGATTCTATAAGAGGTGCCCACAAATACAGGTTTTTTTCAAGTTATTGAAATAAGTTTACAAACTTTAGGTAACTCAGGACCCTACCATCATATACAAGTCAAAGTCATTTTTATACATGCCCTTGCCAAAGGGTCAGATATTACTTTCTGTTCTGATTCTAAAAATGATCAAAATAATATTTTGATTGTCATATTGAACAGAGTAGTTCACTCAGATTTAATTAAGTCAGATTAGGCTCAGACGATTAGGGAATAGTTCTACAATCCTTTTTAATACCACGTTTCTAGAACATAATTAAAAGAACATATCAACAACTGTATTAATATACTTTTAATTATATTTGTCTGTCTTTCAGTTGAGAGCCTGTCTTCCATTTTTCCATTCAACTCAACCATAAGAGATCTTCTTGTGATTTAACTATATTATCTTTTCATTTTCCTACATGACATTAAATTATACAGTCATAGTAATTTTACTGCATACTTTCTCTTTAGGTTAGTGTTAAATCTTCCCCTTCTTAATTCAAGTACAATCTTGAAAATGGGGAAAACTTGAAACCTGGAGAATAAGCATTAAAAAGTGACTAGCACCATGAGGTTTATTATCATGGAACCTTACTAACAAAACTATTAGAACCTAAGCCCACTGGGAGAAAACTTCTATTGTGTTCTTTACTTTTCCCTGGTGCCTTGAAGGGTGCTTGACACATAGTAACACTCAATAAACATTTGCTGATTAATAAAAGAACTGCTTTCTAATGAAGGATCTATTTTTTTTTTCTGAACATTAGCAAGCTTTGTTCTTAAAGGGAGGGAGAACCCATAAGTAAGCCCCTTCTGAGGAAATGGCTATGTGAGGGAGCAATTTTTTCAGTTCTTCCTGGGGTCTGGCTTTGCAGTTGCTGAAGCAGATCTTACTTTCTTTTAGTTCCCTGTCTATCTTTGACAAAAATACTCAGCAAAATGCTTAGTACAGTGAATCCCATAACAGATACTCAATGAATGACATTGTCATTATTATTTTTACCATCTAAGAAACTTCAAATGACTTAGTTCAGTGGTTGGCAAACTCAGTCAGCAGAGCCAAATATCAACAGTACAACAATTGAAATTTCTTTTGAGAGCCAAATTTTTTCAACTTAAACTTCTTCTAATGCCACGTCTTCAAAATAGACTCACCCAGGCTGTGGTATTTTTGTGGAAGAGCCACACTCAAGGAGTCAAAGAGCCGCATGTGGCTCGCGAACCGCAGTTTGCCGACCACTGACTTAGTTGAATAGTCCATTCAACTCAACCATCTCTAGGTAATGCTGAGGACTAGTCTATCAGATATGGTTTTGGAAAGATTAAGGGCATGCATAAATAAGTCCTAAGAATTATACTCCAAGGTATACTATGTTGAGATAAAACTTACAGTTACCATATATATAAATAGTAAGGGCCTTGGCCAATGTGGCTCAATTGGTTGGGCATCCCTTGCCCTGAAGGGTTGCCAGTTCAAATCTCATTCAGGACACATGCCCAGGTTGTGGGCTCAATCTCTGATAGGGGGTGTGCAGGAGATAGCCAAATCATATTTCACTCTCACATCTTTCTTTCTCTCTCTCTCTCTCTCTCCCTCTCTCTCTGTCTCTCAAAATCAATACAAATATTTTTTTAAGAAAAAGAAATTTGGAATGATTTGAGTTTTTGCCATTAGAAAGAAAAAAATTCTGTGAAGAAGCTACAGTTTGAGGACATTTTAAAGACTAAAAAGTAGATGATTGAGAGAAGAGTAACAGGTGTCAGGAGTAAGCCCCAGATATGGGGCTGTGTGTGCTCTTGACCCCAAACAGGCCTGCCTGGTTGAGGCAGAGAAGTTGATCCAAAATGTAATGGGATGAGGGCAGTTAGATAGGTAACGAAGTGACTAATGGAAAATAGCCAGGGCCAATAAAAAAAAAGTTATAGCTAATAACAAATGGTCATTCTGTATCTGATTTTTTGCATTATCTTACCATTTTCTATCTACATGGGACCTCAAAGATGACCAATCTGCTTTCTGGAAGTGGCTATGACCATTTTAGAGAAGAATAAAAGCATCTTAAGTGGGGAAAGGTGTCAGGAATGAGCCCCAGATATGGGATTGTGTGTGCCATTTTGCAAGTATTTAAGTCCTTTAGGAAAACACAAACACCTTGTGACCTGGAGCAGTTATTAAAATTCTGACTCAGACCGGGAATCTGAGCAATGCTGAAGTACTAAGCTAGGACCAGGGCATAAAATCTGGTTGCGCTATACAATGGGTCCTTGGCATGTTAAGTTGTCAACAGGCTTTGAGGAAATAAGGTGAGTCAATTAGAAATGTCTAAGATCTATATGGAAAAGAAAGTCTCTTGGAAAGAAAACGAGGTAGGGTATCTAAATATTACATCAGCATTTCCCACTCTCCTCTATTTCTTAGATGGAGTGTGATGAGGAAAGATTACTTAGACCAACTTTCAAAGGCATCTGGTTAGGTAAAGGAAGCTATTTTTTTTTAACTCTAATTCCATAATCACACCAAGCCACCCTACAACCTTGATTTGCTTCCCAAATCCATTGTATTCCAATCTCACTGTTGAGTGGTAGGTACTTGATTACTCCTAGTAGACCAACTGAAAGATTATATAATTCCTGTGAAGAGGCAAGTGAGACTCTGAAACAGCATTCAACAAACATGTTAAATACCATGTGCCAATCACTCTGGTAGGTAGCATGCCAAAACAATCTTGAGGCCTTTCCTGACCATCACCCCAACCCCTAGTCATTTCATCTTATCTTAATGCTGCAAGTATTATATATGGCTTAAATACTATAGGTTGATGCCATTTCTATTTCCAACCCCAATTTCTCTGAAGTTCAGATCCATACTTCCTACTGCTCCTTACATCAAAAATTTCCCCTTGGTTGTTCTGAGTGTTTAAAACCAAATACTTGTCCTAGGCAGTTAAGCTCAGTGGCTAGAGCACCAGCCTGTGAATTGAAAGGTCCCGAGTTCAATTCCAGTCAAGGGCACATGCCCAGGTTGTGGGCTCGATTCCCAGTAGGAGGTGTGCAGGAAGCAGCCAATCAATGATTTCCTCTCATTATTGAAGTTTCTATTCTTCTTTCATTCTTCCTTCCTATTTGAAATCAATAAAAATATATTTTAAAAAATAAATAAAACCAAATACTTCATCTTCTTCTTCCACCTACTCTATACATAAGCCCATCTGAAACAACAACAACAAAAACTGCTTATCTTCGTATTTGTAATGGCTATATTTGTTAACATCATCATCGGTAATATAGACACGTGAGCTAAAAATCCAAATCCCCACTGACTTATTTCTTTCTGTACCCACATCCCATCTAACTAGAAACCAAGGACTACACCACCCTTCTAGATGTTTCTTGAATTTGTCCCCTCCTCTACATTTCTACCACTACTGATTAATGTGTCCTTTATCATCTTGAGACTGGACTTTAAGATTTTAATTGGCCAATGCATCCTTTACAATGATTACAATATAACCATTTCAATTTTAGAACCTTAGAACCTTCAAATACTGTCCATCTAATATAGAGATATCTCATACTCACCTACCATTCAGACCTCTGGCTTTCTGCCACTAAGTGGTAGGTACTTAGCAGTCCTTGCTGGTTCTCCCTCCTGCACAAAGTTATTTCCATTTCACATAATGCACATCCATCTTCTGGGACTATGCTTACTAAAGGACCTTTAGCCTAGAAGTCTCTTCTCCCACTGTTGTTTTTATCATTGTGTTGTTTTTAATATGAGCATACTCTGTAAATAGTTCAAGGTCCAATCCCAGAGTCCCTGTTGCTGGTTAGAAGACAGAATGGCTCTCTCCTTCATGATTTTATAGATTGTTGTAATCTGTCACACATGTGTTAGAATTCACTGAGGACTGTGGTTAGGTTCTAGTCATCTTTGTAGCCCCAACACCTAGCACATGTAAATACTCAGTTAAGAGATGAATTAAAGTAGATTGAATTTCAATAGCATCTGCAGCTCTATTTCCAGACTACGATCTCTAATAATATAACCCAGGCCTTTTATTTAAAGGTAAACATTATTCTGACATACGTTGTCTTTTGTTGACACTGAATATGTACACTAAGAGCCCTGTCTAGGTAGAGGTCATTCACTGGCCACTATAAATGCATTGTGATCATTTTTAGACACATTATTTGGAACTCTATCAACTTGCCTGCTCTCAAAGAAAAAAAAGGGGGAGCAGGTAAAGAGCCCTCTCCCGAACGACAATGATGCTGTTCCCTTTGGGTGCCATTGCTCCTTTCTCAACTCTGCCTTCATAATTGATGCCTCTGTTGCTTTAGAGCACCTGGAACAGAAAAATACTGTATAACTGAGGCATAAATTAGATTCTATTTCAGAGAGGAAAGGAGAGGGAGAGAGATAGAAACATCAATGATGAGCAAGAATCATTGATTGGCTGCCTCTTGCATGAATTAAGTTCTAGATGCAGATGGCATGGAGAGAATCTGTGAATAATCAAACATTGAACTAATATTTCAGTCAATAAATTGTTCTTTTCCTTTCTTTATCTCAAAATGTTTAAATTTCTCCCACTCACACAAAAAGTAACAATTTATGCTATTCGAGGGATAACAAAGAAGTGACTGTCATTATTTTACTGCAGGAGAGCATCCTTGAGGAAAAAGTATTATCTTTAAAAACTTGTTCAGAATTGGTAATTTTACTTTATATCTATTTTCTGAATATTACCTTTTTTAAAAATACTTTTGTAGGTCAATATGATAAATTTCAACAATCGGTATTAGTGACTATTGAGATACCAATGCTCTGGTAAAGAAATGTCAATTATTACTGGTATTTGTAGAAAACAATGGCAGTGTGTAGGCCTAGAGAATTAGGGACATTGTCTTGCTCAGTCAGTTTGCAGTCAATGAGCCCATCAGCCAAATCTGATGGACTGACAGAGAACTCACACTTGAGGAAGGGAGTATGTTGGTTTGCCCAGAGCAGTCCGATGAAAGAGGGCATCCAGCCAAGTCCAGACATTCAGGCCAGACTCCAAATAAGCTCAGTCTAACAAGACAATATCTCTTGTTTTCAACCCTAGGCAAATTATAAACACAAGAGGATGTGGCCATTGTGGTATGTTTCCCCAAGCACCATTCATTTAGCTGGGGCTTGAGCAGCTGCATAATACCAAAGGCAAACAGTGGCGTGAGGACAACCAGGACTTAGAAAGACCCACAGTACTAGTAAATCCAGTGACCCCTTAGTTTTCCCCATTCAGCCAAGAGATGAGAAACAGAGGACTTCTCTCCCATCCAAAATGACATTTTGATTTAAATCCTACTTCGAGATCTGATTTGGACAAGCGTTTTAACTTCAGAATACCTCATTGTGGAAATAACAGCTTTTTAAAAAAGTCCTATGTCACTTAGTTAATTGTGCAGAATCAATGACACAAAATACTTAAGAGTCTTTGTAAACTTCTAAGTGCTATATAGAGGTAAGATAGGATTGTGGGTAGGCATCTACCTAGAATATTGGGTTTCTTTTGATCCCTCCTCAAATACTGATTGATACTTACTGTGCCAAAAATTGTTCTCAGTGACCCCAATGGACATAAATATCCTCCAGGAGCTTTCATTCTCATAGGGAAATTCAGGACCAGGCAAGAGAGGACCAGGCAAACAGGGAAAGCAGAGCAAGACAGTAAGCCAGTAAGAAGAAAAAAGGCCAGAGAAAGAGGCACAGCCAAATCAGGGAGGGCCTTGGTTCTTGCTCTGACCTGATCTAATTTCTATTTCTTTTTATTGAGTAACATTGGTTTATAATATTATATAGGTTTCAGCTATAAAACATTATAATTGGTATCTGTATACCATCACAAGTCTAGTTTCCATACATTTCCATTCATCACCATACATTTAACTCCTTTTACCCATTTGCCCTTATCCCACCCCTCTTCCCTTCTGGTAACCACCAATCCCTTGTCCATATCTATGAGTTTGTTTGTCTTTCTTTTGTTTTATATTTCACATATGAATGAAACCATGATTTTGTACTTTTCTATATGACTTATTTCACTTAGCATAATACCCTCAAGGTCCATCTATGTTGTCACAAATGTAATATTGCATCTTTTTTTATAGCAGAGTAGTATTCCATTCTATATGACTTCTATTTTTATTTTTAGTTTTTTAAAGCTTGTGCCTATGTGTCAGGATGGCCGAGTGGTCTAAGGCGCCAGACTCAAGCTTTGCTTCCTGACTTTGGAGGTTCTGGTCTCCACATGGAGGCGTGGGTTTGAACCCCACTTCTGACATGTTAGCATTTTTTTTAAAACATATTGTATTGATTTTTTACAGAGAGGAAAGCAACCAGCGGCAGCGGCGGGAGGTGGAACTGGCAAGCAGGTAGTGCCAGGCTGGCCAAGGTGGGTTCCAGTGGGGGCCCAATCACCCCACCGGTTGTCCCACACATTGGCCCTGATCACCAGCCAGGCCTAGGGACCCTACCCATGCACAAATTTCATGCACTGGGCCTCTAGTGTACTATAATTATACATAATTTAATTTAATTTAATTCCATGGATAATCTCTTAAATTCCATAGCCCACACACACAGTATATTCCCTTCTTCAAAGCATTTCATAAGGCCTGGAGAACATCATTTCACTATCATTATTGCTTATATATATTGAGTGCTAACCATGTGTGAGGCATTGTGCCCAGGGTTTCCATGACTTAATCCATTTAATGCTCACAGCCACTCTATAAAACAGTTATTATTACTTCATTGCCAAAGGAGCAGGGATTTAACATTCAGAATCTCTTTTATTTTTTTAAAAATATATTTTATTGATTTTTACAGAGAGGAAGGGAGAAGGACAGGTCAGAAACATCGATGAGAGAAAGACATCAATCAGCCGCCTCCTGCACGCCCCCCACTGGGGATGTGCCTGCAACCAAGATACATGCCACTGACCGGAATCGAACCTGGGACCTTTCAGTCCCCAGGCTGACGCTCTATCCACTGAGCCAAACCGGCCCTGGCAAGAATCTCTTTTATTTTTAATCCTCACTCAAAGATATGTTTTTATTGACCTTAGAGAGAGAGGAAGAGAGAGGGAGAGGGAGGGAGTGAGAGAAACATCAATGTAAGAAAGAAATATTGATCAATTGCCTTCCGTATGTACCCTGACCAGGATTGAACCTGCAGCCTAGGTATGTGCCCTGACCAGGAATCAAATCCAGAACCTTTCAGTGTATGAGACCATGCCACAGCCTATTGAGCCATACCAGCCAGGGTCGAACCTCAGCCCTGAGCCCAAGCTGGACAGTTCAGTGAAAGTGGTTGAGGTTGGGAGGGCAATGGAATGCTTATGCGCTTGCTTCAATGCTCCCCTTGGAGCCCTCCATGCCCCTCTGATGTAAGGGCAGAGGCCAAAACCTGTTTGTATCACCAGCAGTGACACATGAACAGAATGCCCTGCGGCAGCTGCGTAGAAGGAAAACCTAAGTTACCCTGCTCTCCAGGTTCCCCCAGCTGCTGAAGCAGAGCCTGGCATACTGTGGGCACTGCATAAATGCTCATTTTGTAAATAGACAGAAAGATGGCCCAGAGGGCGAGTAAAGAAAATTGAGGGCAGGGTTAAAAAAGAGGGGGAACCCAGGCATTGCTCCCAGAGCCCTTCCCACTTAGTGGATCTCAGTTTCCAGTGAGGGCACTTCCTCTCTCCCACACCCACCAGTTTCCAAGGCCCTACGCTGCTTGAGGAATCCCATACACCCTCCACACACAAACTTCACACACCCTCTCACACATCCACACTCATATCGCAGGCTCACACTTCACTCGTACTTTTCACACGCAGCCTGGCTCACACAGCCTGGCAAACACACACGTTCTTACACATACCCACACAGTCTGACAAATACTCACAGGAGCTACTCACATTCACACGCCCACTCACACATCCTCCCCGGCACATACTTCCTCACACACCCAGTCTCTCTTATTCCCATTTTCATATATTTATACACTTATCCTGCACCTCCCCATTCAAGCACCCAAAACATCTACACTCTTCTTCACTTCTGTTTACACTTACACATACCCATGTTTCAGCTCTTCACAAGCTTGCAGAATAGGCATTCACCTCACACACTCATGTACACACTCATTCTTATGCTCACGCACCCTCTCACACACTCTTCATGCGCACTTGCACACACACTCACACTTGGGTCTCCCCCCGTCACTCACGCTTCCACATGTGCACCTAGGAAGCACCTCGCACTCACGCTCCCACATGGCTAGGAAGCTGTGCAGAGCATGGAGGCAGGTGTGTTTGGAGTTTGGGGGCTTTGCTGATGGAGATGTTTTCAGGCTGTGGGTTCAAGGCAATCACTTAAAATCGCTTCGTTTTCCAGTAAGAAATAAGTTAAGTGGGGGATGGGAGGGGGGAGGGAGGAAAGCAAGCCTGGGCTGTGGTTCTCACCCTGTGGGAACTACAACCCCAGGAGGAGCAGCCCCACAGGGAGCAAGTCACTGAGTCTCAGAGCCAATTTACCCTCATCTAGGGAGTGGCCTCTCCAACTTCCTTCTATCACCTTCTGCTTGACCCAAATGTGGGGGTGGGGAGGAACAGTGAGGTCAGACTTCCTGATCCCATTCCTGTGCTCAGGTCCTTGTGGCCTAGGGTGAAAGGGGGAGCAGGATCCCAACAACAGTATGGTGGTTCCCAGAGGGAAGTGGGTTGGGAATAGTAAAGGGTACAGAAGGTCAAATATATGGTGACAGCAGAAGATTTGACTTTGAATGGTAAACACAATTCAGTATACTAGTACAGATGATGTATCATAGAAATGTACACTTGAAACCTACATAACTTTGGATGTGAGAGAGGTCTGGCTGTCACCCCTTTGATCGCCAGCTTTGATTCGGCTGATCTGGCTGGTTGGGCAGGTATCCCTTTCCCCCCTTACCCACTCTGTGTGTGCATCCCTCCTGAAGCTGAGTGCTGGGTGGAAGAGGACGACCTTGCCTAAAAGAAGAGAGAACTGTTCTTCTGTCCAGGGTATATGAGTAGCTGTGCTCCAAGACTCCAGACACATCCAAACCGAGTCCCTGCATGTGTCAGCCTGCCATTAGAGAGAGAGAGAGGAAACCTACATAATTTTATTAACTAATGTCACTCCCAATAAACATAATAAAAAATAAACATAACTACTATCAAAACAAGAAGGGCAGGATCTTAGCATAGAAAGTCCTCAGTTT
Source organism: Lasiurus cinereus (assembly GCA_011751065.1). Lineage (NCBI taxonomy): Eukaryota > Metazoa > Chordata > Mammalia > Chiroptera > Vespertilionidae > Lasiurus > Lasiurus cinereus. The sequence goes on from JAAGEH010002528.1 coordinate 25,307,803, forward strand.
GAAACCTTGATCCGCTATTTCCAAACTATGTGGCCTTGGACAAGTTGCTTAGCCTCTCTAACACTGTTTCCCTATCTGTCAAATGGGGAATCAGGCATTCAGAAAATATTTACTTTACTCCTGATACATGCCAGCACGAGGCTGGGTGTTTGATACACACTGGTGAATAACAAAAGAGACCCAGTTTCTGCCCAGGTGCAGCTTGCACTCAACTGAACACCAGCTATGAAATAATCCAACAGACATAGGTATTGATTATGGTGAATGCTTTTGAAGTAAAAGAATAAGATGTTGCTTTCATCTGCTCCAAATGTCTTTCAGGACTTAACTATGTTCTGCGCACAAATAAAGATAAATCACTAAAAAAAAATAAATAAATGAAAATCACATTCCTTCAACCCAATTTCATTCTGTGCCCTTTCTGTCAAATGGGCTACATCAAGCTCTCCTTTGTAAAAAATAGGAAAACTGCATTAACCAAGGAGTGGACAATAAACATTTGAGAAATATAAAAGTACCTACCTAAAAAAAAAAAAGTACCTACCTCACAGGGTCATTGTAAGAAATAAATGGTGCATTAAAGGCTTAAGGCATAGTCAGCACATAGTAGGTGCTCAATAAATGCTAGGTGTTACTAGGAAACTAGAAGCTCAGTGCATAAATCAGGTCTGGCCAGCCCCGATGGGGGCCCATTGGACCAGGGGGAGGGGCCAAGGAAGGTCCATTGGCCAGCCCTGCCCCCAATCACACCTGTTGGCCTGTCTTCCGGTCACTTGGCTTTTATATACAGTGGTACCTCGAGTTTAATTCATTCTGTAACCTTGAGGCATGGGAAACTATGAGATGCTTGAGTCTCAGTAAACTGGTGGGTCGCGTGCAGCCGGCCAATCCGCTTGATTATTCGTATCTCAACTGTTGCTCGTATTTCAAAGCAAAAATCGCTAGCTTGACGGTCCGTATCTGAAAAATCTCGTATGTTAGGGCACTCGTATCTCGAGGCACCACTATATGGATAGATAGATAGATAGATAGATAGATAGTATTCCCTAGTGCCTAAGACTCCAGACCCCTACCTACATTCTACAGAGACTGAATCCTGGTGATAGGCTTTGCCATCTCTAGGTGAGTGACCTTGGGTAAGTTTGAATTTCAATAAAACTCAATATTATCATAGAAATAGCCATAATAATGGTGCTCTATCTGTCAGGGCAGTTGTGCAGATTAAATGAGGTCATGAGGGCAAGGATCCTGATTCAAGGCAGGACATACAATGAGAGGTCCGGATATGATGGGTTCTGAAGGTACCTGTTTCCTCATCTGTGAAACCAGCCCACAAAACTGGAGGTTACTCTAGGGCAAAGGAGCCTTGAGATTTAGGGCGCAGTCCCAAGTGAGGATTGCCAAGATGTGAGGCCTTGGATGAGGTGGAGAGTGGGAGGTGGCAAGGTTCGCCTGGCAGGCCAAGGTTGATGGGCTGCTAAACAGAGACAGGTACGCCCAGAAACTGAGGGCTAGAGAACCCTCCGGGCTAGGCACCTTCCGGGTGGCGGAGCCAAGCTTGGAAGGTGAAACGCTGCCAGAAAAGGTAGGCAGGGGTGAAGATATGATTGCGCAGGGGTGAAGATATGATTGCGCAGGGGCTCCAACTTCCTGGTTATTCTGTAGGAAACTCAGAGCTCTCAGACCGCTTCCCCAAGCCTCCGAGCCCAGGAAGCTGTAGGTCCCAGACAATAAAAGCAAGAGGTGCCACGGATTCTTACTAACACCAAGAATATTGCTAGGCCGGCCTTAGTTCCCCATAAGGACTAGAAAGTGGCGTGTATTTTTCCTATGTCACGGATGCAGAAACCAAGATTCTTCTACCCACCTCCCTGGACTCCTGTCAGTTCTTGGAATTAGCCAAAAGAAACTCTCCCTGGCTTTGGTGCTGACTCTTTGGTGGCCCTACAGGTTCCCCATCCCCCCTGTCCGGGGCCAACACCCAATCCTCCTTACAGGTCATTTCAGGTGTCCGTTTTATCCATTCCCAGAACCAAGTGGGTGTATATATTCAGGAGAACCACTGTAATTCAGCTCTTTGTTGATTTGTTGATTCATTTACCATATGGGAGACCCTCGGGGGACAGGACTTGGGCGAGGGAATTCCCTGGCACGTTGCCTGTCGTTTAGGAGGTACTCGAAATACAATTTCCAAATATCAACTGCTGAAAGACATTCAGAGAGGTTGTTTATTCTCTTGAGGTTCCAGAATAAGTGGGGGTAGGGTTTATCCTTTATTTCTCAACTCTCACTTGCATCAGAGCCGCGTGGAGAGTTTTTTGTTGTTGTTTTTATTCCGATGAACCGGTTCCACCCCATTAAGTCAAAATCTCTAGGGCAATGGAGGGGGAGAAAAATCCCGAGGGCAACCCTAGCTGGTTTTGCTCAGTGGATAGAGCGTCTGCCTGCAGACTGAAGGGTCCTGGGTTCCATTCCAGTCAAGGGCACATGCCCGGGTTGCCAGCTCCATCCCCAGTAGGGGGATGTGCAAGAGGCAGCCAGTGATTCTCTCCCTCTCCTTCCCTCTCTGAAATCGATAAAAATAAATAAAACAGGGTACCCGTATTATATAAAACTCTCCAGGTGACTTTTGTAGCTGTCCAAGGTTAAACACCAGAAAGACCCAAGTTGCTAGAGATTATAAACGTTCACTCTTTTTTTTTTTTTGTAACATTACAACAATAAACAACTCTCTTTAATCTCATTGCTAAGCAGCTATTTCGCCCACCGCTTTCAGCAAACTTAGGCCATGGGAAGAGGGAAATTGGTATTCCTCTGAGTAGGTAATTCAGCCCTCCCCCCTCCACTTTCAAAGACCTCCCTTCCCCTCCCCAACCCTGCCAACCAGACAAAAACCACCAACTCTGAAAAAAAAAGTAGTAAAAAGGGCGGGGGGAGGGGGAGGACGGCTAGCACCAGGGAACTGTTGGGGGAGGACGGAAGGTGGAGCATTTGCTTCAATTATCCGGATAATTGTTCCCCCACCTCACGCCATTGTTACTGAAATGAAACAATATTCTATTGGATACAGTCTGGGCCTTTTCAGGCGCGCTCCCCGCGGCGCTCCGCACACGCTGGGCACCGAGTAGGAGCTCCATAAATTTCATTCCGATGACAGGGGAGAGCTTTGAGGGTGGGGGAGGGGTGGCTGGTGAGGCTTAAGGACCTGGTGGTTGGCGAATATTAATGGAGGTGAAGTGGAGAGCCAATAGGGGCGGTGGGTCGGGAATCCAGACCCGGTTCCAAGCGCACCGAGGCTGTTCTGAAACTGTGACCCAAACTTTCCACCTCTTTTTTTCTGGAAGCCTCCCCGCCCGCCCTTGCTGGAGGGGCCGCATTTTGCACTCTTGCGCGGGTGCGGAGGGCAAAGGCGAATTGAGTTTTCTCAAAGGCCCATAGTTCTCGGAGCAAACACGAGGGCAAAGCAAGAGCATCTTTGGGTGGTGGGTGAGCCCGCGGCCCGCAACCTGCCTTTTGACATGCGCGGCGCGGCCTCGCCGGGCTCCGCATGAAAAGTGACAGTATTTGGGCCGAGGCAGGGGCAGCCCCATCCCGCAGCCAGCGGAGGAATGCGGGGTCTGACTCACAGCGGCCCCCCGCGTTCCTCCAGCGCCAGCGGGCTGGGGGGTTCTCCCTCAGAGGGTGCCCTTTGCTCCTTGCAGCCTCGGTTTTTAAGGAGAGTCTTTAACTCCCGCAAGACTGTGTGCAGGTTACTACAGCCCTATCTGGAGACCCTCTTTTTTTCCTTATTTTTAGTTCCACCCTGCCTACACACCCTGCGAACCATCGCTTCTCTCCGACGCTTTTAAGGAGAGCGATGAGCCCCGCGTCCGCTGAATGCCCGCCCGTCTCCGTGCATCCCGGGCAGGCGGGCTTCTGATGGCTACAACAACAGCAAGCTACGCCCAAAGCGTCTCTTCGGTCAGATCCACAACGCTTGGCTCCACGTTTGCAAGTTAAACGGGCAGAAACCCGGGCAAAACTCCCACGCCAGACGCCGGGGACACTTCTTCCCTCGGTCTTGCTCAGAGCAGAATTGGGGAAGGGGTCTGGGCAGGGGCAGAAAAGAAGGGAGGGGGGGTTGTTAGTATGGGGTGCTGGAAAAGAGTCCCGAGCCTCAGCCGCCCTCGAGGAGAAGAAGGGAGGGCCACCATTTTCTGTGGCATTTCTCTCATTTATTTCCCCCCCCACTTTGCTTGTTGGCAGCTTCCCCCAAATTAAAAAAAAAAAAAAGAAAAAAAAGAGAGCGTTTTCTCCTTCTTCACCTAGATAGCTTGCTTTTCCTCCAGCCCCCTGAAAATGTGACTCCTTCATAAAACCAAAATTTGTGATTATTCAAATGTTGGGGACTGTGAAAAGAGAGGAAGAAAGAGAGAAAATTAATATTGCAGCTGTTCTTCTGATTAATGAGAGATAATTGCTCATGAAAAGTCACCCCTGTGGCATTTTGTTGTCTCCTGGATCTTTGTTCTTTTCCACTATTATTGAGGACTTTCTTGAAGACTAAGCGGTTCTTTTCAATTTTTGGGTATTCAGAAAGGGTTGCCTGGTTACAGAGAATGGGGAAATCTCGGGCTATATCGGGTAAGATGTGCCACAGACAGCAATATCACAATGCCACTCGGAGAAAAGGATGGATACAAGTTAACGATGCGCTTTCAATAAAACATTCATAGACTTGTTCACGCTTTGATAATGACCTCATTAAAGGGAGCTGGGGGCAAGTAAGTCCTGTCTCCTGTTTGTGTTCGCCTAACAAAACCCAGCTTTGAGATCATTCATCGCTTTGGAAACTAATATGAAATCAATGTAAGAGAAGCAAATAAATCCGAGGCGGCCCCGCCAACTCCAGGGTTGTCCCGCCCCGCTCGCGGCCTCGGTTTGGGGCAGGAGAACCAGGCGGGCAAAGCTGAAACGCAAAGAAAAAAAAGGACCAGGGATGGAGGGGGCTCTTTTTGGGGGTGGGGGGGACACTCAGAGGGAGGGGCAAAGTGGGAGTTACAGCCGGAAAAACCGCAGAGTAGTACATCAATGGGTCAGAACTCTAGAGCCTGTTGAATAAGCAACGCCGAGTCCCCGCCCTCAACTTTCTCTGACTTTGCCCATGAAAGGAAAAAGGGAAGAAGAAAAGAGAAGGGAATGTGGGGCTCAAGGCAGGTGTGATCCCGGATTGGGGTAAAGTATTGGAAGACTTTCTGAAAGCAACAACCAAGAATTTAAATCTCAAGTTGAATTCTTGAGAAACTTGTCCAGGTTCCTGATGGAGCGTCTAGAGAAGCATGAGGCGGCACCTCTGAACTGCTTTGATTTTTTTTTTTCAGTTGAGGGTAAGGGTGGGGGGTCCAGACCAGGCAGGGGTTGGGGGATGGAGGGAGACAATTTTGTTACCTTCGCATTTGTGACATCGTCTTGCCCTCAAGGAAGACAAAGCCATCCTGTCATCCGGAGCAAGAGGGAGGAAATCAAAGGATTCCCCCCCTCCTTGAAAGAACTAATTTTCTCCTTGAATTATGAAAGTAATGGCTTAGGTAACAGCCTGTACTCTGTACCCGACTGCTTAATACCGAATAAATCCTTCCACGTGGCTCCCCGAGTCCTGGCAATTAGAGCTCATTATAGGCTCATAAGAGCTCTCATTTCAGGGATTACTTAATGGACGATGAAATTTTATCGGACAGAATCACTGAGAAATAAAATCGTGCAGCAGTGGGGGCACCGTGGGGGCACGCCAACGTCTTCCCAGGGTCCCCTTCTCTCTGAGCTGATTTGAGATGCTTGCTGTCCTGGAGAAGGTTCTAGCTGGACAGGGAGAGCTGCAAAGCTGCCCAGTGCCTTGGAGGGTAGGCTTCCTTGGGTGTGTGTTTGGGGGAGGGGGGTTCTGGGGTGCGGGGGTGGTAAGGCATAGGGGGGCCTGCTTCTGAAGACGGGGCTGAAGTGGAGGAAAGGAGAGACAGACAGACAGAAGGAGAAACCCTGAGAGATCCAAATGGAACTAAAGACAAGTCTAAGACTCTAATGTTGAACATGATCCCTGCACCCAAATACTTGCTCTTATTGGCTCAATCGATTAACCAAATACTTTAAGAGGCAAATTTCTCAGCCAGGGTCTGCTTTTGGCCTCAGTGTGGCTCCCCTTGCAGCTCTCAGCAACTTCCAAAGCCTCCCACTTTTCTCAAAATTCCTTAGCACTCCGACCTCACGTTTCTGTAGCCAGGGATACATTTAGTTAGATGCTCAAGCTTTGTCATTAGGATTCTCCGAGGTAAAACAGCCCTCACAGAAACACAACCTCCAGCACAGGCGCATAGTTCTTCCTGTGAACGCACCCAGGACTGCTGGGAACATGGGGACCCAAACCTTCAGCCCAAAACAGATCTTGGATAACTTCTGCCTAGTCCAGAGGAGGAAATACATAATATATATTTTATTTATAATCATATCTTATAAATATGTTATATAATTTTAAATATATACCGACATAAAGATATTACTTGCAAGTGCATGGGGATATCATGGCATATATGTGGACACTTTAGGGCTGTACAAAACACCCTGTCATTAAACTTCTCTTGATGGTGGAGCTCCCACTCTTCCTTTGGGGGCTGCAATGATCCCAGGGGCTGCCTGGATTCTCCTGATCTGATTCGAGTGAGGTCGGGCTGGGCATCGGCGATGGCTACACCGGCAAACCTTGTGGTACAAAAGTAGTTACAGCTGAGCTGCCCTGAGTTAAGCCCCGAGATTCCTTAATTGTTGTCACAAGATGTTGGATTAACACATTTCTGGAATAGCTGTCTGTTTACACTCTGGAGACCCACCGTCCACTAACCACTTTCTAATTGAATTCTAATCACATTCAAATAGCTCAATAACCAGCCTCAGCTGCAATTCATAAAACTTTAATTGCCATCCATAAATCCTGGGCTCCCCAGAGCGGGGCATCCCTACAACCCAATTACACTTCTCTAGCAGGCAGGAGAGACTGTCGCAGAGATGGTAAGGGGAAAGGAGGGACAGAAGGACAGAGGACAGAGGGGCAGCCGTGCCTCCAGCTAAGAAGCTGGTGCTCCCCTAGGATTTGAGCTCTTGGTGCTCACAGGTGCAGGATTTCTTAGCACCACTGTGGACTCAGGCCTGAAATGAGCCTGAAATGAGCTGTTTGTGGGAGGAAAAAAATCAGATTTGTAGCTGTCACTCACCTTCCCTACTCTAGACAGATTTTCTACAGGGGGGAGAAGAGAAAGCTGTCGCCTTGCCTTCCCCAAAGATCAGCAGCCCCATCTGGCAGCCACCCTTTCACGTAGCCACGGGTGTCCAAGTTTTCCACGGAACCCTGCGCCGGTCATAAATGTCCTTTTCCAAATACTCCTGCCATCCGAGGCTGTATTTCTTGAACGGCTCAATTTCCTTCTATCTTTTCAGGATTTTAAATGAGTGCAGAGGGGAGAGTGCTTCCCAGATAGTCTGCCAGCGGCCCAAGATCTGTAAAATGCAAAGATGCAAGGAGGGGGACCCAGAGCAAAGAGGGCTAGGGCTTGGGTCCTCTCTCCAATGCCCTTGGATGGAGTTTGTCAGTGGTGGAACCATTTGGAGAAAGAAAAGAGTGACTCTTCAACATCTCTCCTTGCCAAAGGAGGAGCTGCCCATTGGAAAGGGACACAAAGAAGGGTCATTGATCTGAGTAGCCCCAAGTGCAAAGGCATGTCAGAGCTTCTCAAAATCCCAATGAAAAGCCCGTGGGCTTCTTAGCTGGGAGGCCTCCCTGTTACTCCCGGGGTCCCTTCTGAACTACCCACATGAATGACCTCGGCCAAGGCCAAAAGTTGGGGGACTCTGCCTGTGTGTCCGACTGTGCGCCCGTGGCCTAAGCTGTGCTCCGGAACTGGGCCGAGGCCAGTCTGTGCCTGCACAATCCTGCTGCAAGCTGCAGGCCTCACACTTTTCCGCGCCTTCGTCACGGTTGGCACAGAGGAGCAGGGAGCGCTGGGCATCCATCCCTATTAAAAAGGCTTCAAAGTCTCCACCTGGTGCGCCCTGCGGCCGGGAGCGGAGGAGTTGGGCTGGGGGCCCAGGAGAGAAGAAGGGGTGGGATGGAGGAGGATTCGGCTCTCATTTCTAGGGAAAGCGTGGAGAAAGAGGGGGAGGAGGCCGGCCTCGCTGCGAAATTAACAAAACCTACATTTTGCAAAGTCTCCCCCCGGCCCCCCTCCTCCGAGTTATTCCCTGCCGCGCGCCCGCCCGCCCCTCCTCGCCCGCTTCTGTTGTGTGTGACTCGGGCAGCCTATCCCGAGGGTGGGGAGCTGCCGAGGAGCCGGAGCCGAGCGGTACTCCACTGCATCACGTGCCGGGGTGGGGGCTATAAAATCCCGGAGCCGGGGCGCTGGGCGGGGGACCTCGGGACCAGCCCTCTCCAGGGACCCCTTTGTTCGCCGCCCAGACGCCGACACCTCCGCATCCCCCAAGGACTTGACTGGCTGCACCGGCTCTGCGCCCCGGGCAGAGCGCTGAACCCGCGAGGGGAGGGGGCGCCCCGGCCGGCCGGCCGGGCCCTCCAGCGTGCCCACCCCTCCCGACATGTCGCGCTCCTTCTATGTGGACTCGCTCATCATCAAGGACTCCTCCCGACCCGCGCCCTCGCTGCCTGAACCGCACCCCGGGCCAGATTTCTTCCTCCCGCTGGGCATGCCGTCCCCGCTGGTGATGTCCATGTCCGGGCCCGGCTGCGCGTCCCGCAAGAGCGGCGCGTTCTGCGTGTGCCCGCTCTGCGTCACTTCGCACCTGCAGTCCTCTCGGGGGCCGGGGGGCTCCGGCGGCGGGGGCGCAGGGGCCGGGGGTACCGGGGCCGGCGGCGGCGGGACGGCGGGGGGCTCCGGGGCCTTGCCCCTGCTCAAGAGTCAGTTCTCTTCGGGTTCTGGGGACGCGCCGTTCTGCCCGCGCGTGAGCCACTCGCACCATCACCACCACCACCCGCCGCAGCACCACCATCACCACCACCACCAACCGCAGCAGCCCGGCTCGGCGGCGGCGGCCGCGGCCGCGGCAGCAGCAGCAGCGGCGGCCGCAGCGGCCCTGGGGCACACGCAGCACCACGCACCTGTCTGCGCCGCCGCCACCTACAACGTGGCGGACCCGCGGAGATTCCACTGCCTCACCATGGGTAGGGCGGGGTCCTGGGGCACCTGCGCGCGAGCCTTCTTGGCTCTCGGGGAGCCAGCCAACTTTTCGCTTACAGCGGAGGGAGTGGGAGGTTGGGGGGGGGGGGGCGGGGGGGGAGAGGGCTTTCCGGGTAACTGGAAAAGGGGTCCCAAGAAGTCCCACGAAGGTGGGCGTTAGCTGGCCAACCCCTCAGAGCGCTCCGGTGCGCTTCATTCCTGGTCCCGGGTCTCCAAGTGTCCGCAATATGGGGGCCTCCCTCGGGGACGTCGAACTTGAGGGCTGAGTCACTGGCGGAGGCTCGGGGTGGGTGTGTTTGAACTTCCGTTGGCGAAAGCGTTTTCATCCCTTGGGGCTCAGCTGGATGCCCTCTACCTCTCCGCGAGGCCACAAAGGAGGTGCCCCGATTCTGCCAGCCCCAGCCCCAGCCCCAGCCCCCCTTTAATGAACCTCCAGCTTTACGTTTCCCCACACCCAAGGCCTGCCCGCGCTCTGGGCCTCTCTGTCCTTCCAGGCTAAGGAACGCCGTGGTGGGAGGTGGGAAGGGTGGGAGGGGTGGGGACAGCTATTTGGTTGAGCTCTCCCGGAGGGGTCCCTGCGAGGCATCTTTTCCCAGGGATGGGGGTGGGGTGGGAGCGCGTTTCTCGAGAGTGACCCCTCTGCCCTCTCTTGGCCCGCGCGCAGGGGGCTCGGACGTCAGCCAGGTACCCAACGGCAAGAGGATGAGGACGGCGTTCACGAGCACGCAGCTGCTGGAGCTGGAGCGGGAGTTCTCTTCCAACATGTACCTGTCTCGGCTGCGGAGGATCGAAATCGCCACGTACCTGAACCTGTCGGAGAAGCAGGTGAAAATCTGGTTCCAGAACCGCCGCGTGAAGCATAAGAAGGAAGGGAAGGGCACGCCGCGCAACAGCCACGCGGGCTGCAAGTGCGTCGGCAGCCAAGCGCACTACGCGCGCTCCGAGGACGAGGACTCCCTGTCGCCGGCCTCGGCCACCACCGAGGACAAGGAGATTTCCCCCTTGTGAGCGAGGGCCGCCTCCCTCTCCGCACCCGCTCCCGGGAGCCCCCACACAGCCAGGGCGCAGGCACCCCGGGGTCCAACCCTGGCCCGCTGCGCGGTCCCAGCTGCAGAAAGAAGCACGGAGCTGGCGGGCTCCCCGGGCGCACCCGTGCCGGGGCCGAGCCTGCGCGTCTACTCCGGGGCCTATTTGTTTAGGGTTCCACTCTCGAGAAAGCGAATAGATGTTGATTAAATGTAAATAACCTAGATTCCACTCAGTCTTGTCATCTAACAGAAAAAGAAGAAGAAAAAAACACACCGCACTGGCTTAAGTTTAGCACCGACTGGGTTTTGTTTATAAAGCGCTTGTCGTTTTCCCTTCCCTGCTGTCTTTCAGAACCTGATGAGAACACCGGGTTTCCTGATTTATTTCCTTTTTGTGTGTTTACAATAAAAGTATTGATTTGCAAATAATTTAGAAAAGTGAACCCTGTAGGTCTCGCTTTCTGAAAACTTGCCTGGGGAGAGTTTAAAAGTCCAGGTGTTGGAAGTCCCTTTGTATGTGAATAGTTTTATATAAGATTTATATTTATATTTATTCAAATAAATGAAACAAAAATCAAGGGTTTGCAGTCATGGTGTTTGCTCTCACCATCTTCCTCTGTCTCCCGCTCCCCGGGAGATGGGGGTGGGGGGGAAGTGTCTGTGAATTTAGATGGAAGTGTTCACTAAAAACTTGGTACCGTGGGGGGGGCACTTGGTCCAGGCAGGTTGGGGTGCTTTAGGATTCCTGTGTTGACAGAAACTTCTGCCACGGAGACATCTTCAGTGCTGATGCCACCCACCAGGAAGTAATTCCCCATCCTCAAAAACACCTAACCTCCTCACAGCTGACAGGACAAATCACTCCATGTAGAGCGATGCTGACATTAAAGACAGGCAAGTCTTCTAGTTCATTTAGTTAGAAAAGGTGAAAATTCCTTACCTAGCATTTACTTTCTGTGGCAGTCTCCACTTCCCCCCTTCTTACTCGTCTCTCTTCATACTAAAAACAGAATTATGTGAAGAAATTTGAGTCGTTGGAAGAGTTTTAGGAAGAACACAATCCGCCAAGGCAGGCTGTAAGCGCACATGGAAACTTACAAAGAATGCCTGACTAGAAACATGGCCATTCCTAGTTGTTCCTCTAGCTAGGAACTTGGCGGTTTTCGCCAAGGCCAAGGAAACAAAAGGTTACATTCTCACTTTTCTACACTAGCTGGAATGGGCCTCTGGACTCTCGTTTTTATTTTATTCTTTTCTGGTCTCTCTAACTTTCACTTGAATTGTCTCCTTTCTAGTCCCTCTCTCTCCATCATTTTCCTGAGTTCCTTCTGCACGCCTGGCTGAGCCCTCTGCAGCAGCCTGGTGCGGCCAGATCCTGACATCTACAAGAGGAGAGGAGCTGGACGCAGGGCACCCGGGAGAGTCCTTTGCTGCAAGCTGACTCTCACGAACACCCCCGGGTGTCATTTCTGATTCGTTTCTGTGAAGGTTCCACCCAAGAGGTCAAACCACAGGACCTTTTTACAGATACACAGACTTCTAGATTTGAATTGCTTTAGGTCTGTAGTAACCAAAACCTCACCAGGTGGGCTTGGGCTCTAAAACTGAGTTCAGGAAGCTCATTTGGGAAGGAGGAGAAAGGTGGGAGGATGTAATACAGGTTGTCCTGTCAGAGTCTCTCCCTCTCCCCCTCTCTCTCTCCTACCCTTCCTTCACCTTCCCATGGGAGAGGGAAACCTCCCTTTCAGATACTCCAGGCCTGTCCATCAATTCCAACTGGGGCACCGGCCCAGAGAGGCAGGAGGGAGGACAGACCTCACCGTGCCAAACTGAATAAGGAGCGGGCCCCGCTGTGTGCAGTGACTTAGCCTGGCCCTGCACAGTGGTCATGGGCAACCAGCTTGCCCCTGGGTCAGGGAGGCCCAGCCTCTGGGTCTCTCTGGAGCGCAGCCTCCGGCCCCTCGCCCTGCCAATGGTGAAAGGGAGAGGGCGCCCTGCTCTCCAGGCCCCAGTACGCGGGTGGAAGGATGTGACTGTCGTGGAGCAAAGAAGGCGCCTTCAGGAAAATTCCTGCTGGATGAAAAGCCCCTGCTGCCGCTTTCTGCCCTCCTGCCCCCTCCCTAAGCCTCACCTGGGCGGGGGCAGACACGTCCCCCTCCCATCCACACTTGGCCGGCCCCCTCTGTCTCCTGCACTGGGACCTGGCCCTTCCCAAGTCCACTCCAGGTCAGGACCGAGCCTCTGCACTTCGCCTGGCTCCAGGCCCTGTGCCCTGAGTGCACAGCCACCCACTGACCACCCCCGATGCTGCCAGCTGTGCCACCTGCCAAGGCGATGGGGCACCAGCCCTTCTGGACTGGTTTTGAGCTGCTTGCGTGGCCTCAGTCCCTCTCCCTCCTGTCTTGGGGGAAATTACTCAGGAAAGAGAGAGTAAGCAATAAATCCTCACCAGAAGCAAAGAGATGCAGGCCAAGATACCTACCATCTAGTCTTTGGACATTCTCCAAAGGAAGGTTCCCCTGAGTTGGGGGTGGGGGTGGGGTAGGGGTATTCTATTTGTCCTAGGACATTCTGTGCCCAACCCACCTTCTGATCACTCTCAGAGTGAATCCTGAGCTCTCCTGGTACACTAGCGTGGATTTTTTCATCAGCCCCCTGATCAGTGGATGTTTTTGAAGTTTGCAAATCAGAATAAGGCATTGGAAATCTGTCTGCTTTTAAAGGCCTACAGTTTCTCCTTAGGTTAAGAATACCTAGGCCAACAGACACACAGATGCTCTGCTAACCAATCTCGATAGGAAACACACCCAGGGAAGCTGCTCCAGGTTTATTAGCGAAGACTGTTTACGAGATATGGGGTCACCCCGGACAACTTTGCTACCTGAAAAGCACCAGATGCCAGTTTTCCACTGCCCCCTCTTGAGAAACAGGACTCGGTTCCCACAAAGCCTGGCCTCTCAGGGGCCTGTAGATACATAATGGGCAGAGAGGAAGAGAATGAGAATGAGAAAGGGGGACCTTGCTCCACTCAGAGGGAAGAAGTGAGCAGTAGGAGCCGTTCGTGTGGTTGAGTCCGCCCCTCGGAGAACAAGTCCTGTGGTAGCTTTAAACAGGGAAAGCGTTGGAGGGCGGGAAATGGAGAGCAGGGAGCATGACTTCCTGCCCTTGTGTCCTGAGCCAGTCCAGCCATTCGGAGAAAAGAAGAGGAGCAGAGACCTTCCCCCCTTCACCCACCCACTCAGTGACCCACACATACCCAAGGCCAAGCCCAACTCTGACAGTGGCACTCAGCCAGGCTTCTTGGTGTCACCCAGCAGCCCATCCAGGGGTGTCCCTGGGCCCAGGTGATAGAGGCACTGATAAAGATAGACACCCTCCCCTTATTCTGAAATGGTCCTCGAAGCTTAGTTCCCTCCCACCCGAAGCATCCTTCCAAGATCATCGAAGGATATTTTAGGAGAAAGAAAAAACTTGGGATGTCAAGTCTTCGATTCCTGGCTTCCTCCCCTTCCCTCAATCCTCCTCCCCACCAATTCTCCCCTTTTAAATCTGATATGGACTAGAAGTGGAGTTTGTTTGGTCCACCCTGTGGTCAGTAATTGCCAGAAAGGTGCTTGCTCTAGCTAAATGAGGTCATCGAGGGCAACAGGGGCTGTGTATATAGGTGTATGCACATGCGTGTTTATGGGGGTGTGAGTGAATGTGTGCATATGTATATGTGTATGTGAGAGAGAAAAATAACTCTATTGATGATGGCCGTGTTGTAAATAGAGAAGAGTTAGCTGAGAAAGACAAATATCATATGATCTCATTTATTTGTGCAATCTAATGAGCAAAAGGAATTGACCCACAAAATAAGACCCGAAGCATGGAAGCATGGAGCAGACTGACACACCTCCAGGTGGGGTTGGGAGGATGAGAAGGGATAAGCCAAAGAACTTTCATACTAACATGCATAGCTCACGGACACAGGCAACAGGGTAGTGTGGGTAGGGGCTGAGAGGAGAGGTGTAAAGGGGGGAGGGGCAAATGGGAGATATCTGTAATACTATCAACAATTAAAATGTATTTTTTAAAAAGAGAAGAATTATTTTTACCAGGTTTCCTTCCTGCCCCACCCCTTTCCCCCATTTATGCCTTTCCTGTAGGTTCCATTCATTTTTCACGGTACTTCTTGGGGGATTTTTTGGAGGGAGGTGGGTAGGTGCTCAGAGTTGGGTTGGGGGAAGGAATAAAAAGCTGCACATTGAGGGGAGACTAGAGAGAGCACTGGGCTGGATCTTAGGCCAGACCTTAAGGGTGTGAGGGGAGGAGAATGACACTTCCAATAGACAACATTTGCTAGACGACCTGTGGTTTAAAGGAGCAATCGCTGCTTTAAAAGGAGCTCCTCCTATCCCCTCCAAATACAGCCCAACACCTCCTAAACGTGAATGCAGCTCAGGGCATCCAAGCAATTGTTCCTATTTTCATTATTCACGGAGGATCTTTGTATGTACCTGTTAAGGTGACAGACCTCTTAAAAGGAAACACTTTTTTCCCCATGCAATTAAATGGTGCATTTACTAGGCTTCTATTAACATAATTTTAATATAAATCTATTTTATAAATCTTTAGGCTCACATTACTGAACACTGAGCTTGGGGTGCGTGTGGGGGTTCGGGGAGGAAGTGCCTACAGCTCTTTCCTAAATTAGGGGAATCAAATCCAAAACCTTGCTATTCTAAGCCAATGGAAATATTAAAATTAAAGAAATCTTTTGTATTGTCTTTTGTTAATGGTGGAGGAATGAGAAAAAGAGGCAGCTTTTCTCACGAAAATTGAGAAATTCCACAGAGATGCATGCAGAGCTCCTATACTTCAGGCCCTGGGGAGGGGCCAACAAGAACAGGAATTTAAAGACATCTCTTAGGAACAGGATGGAATCAGATTAAAATAAAATAAAATAAAAATATCAAAGCCAACCTTGACTCATATTTGGAAGCAAGTTTCTTCTGTTTGGGGAAGAAAAATCCAAAGCCTCAGAGCTCACCGTTCTTAAAGCTACTCCACGTGGAGGTAGATAATAAACTTGTGTATGTGTCCCCATAGTTGGACTCCTTGTCACCCTCCAAATCTGGGCATCTCATTGTCTCTGAAAGTAGTGCTTTGTGTGCCCGTCTGCTGATGTCCATGCTTGCCCTTCTGCACTGGGCACTGCTTTTCTTCAAGCCGAGCCCTATGTTTTCCCAAGCCTTTGTGCTACCTTTGTCAACCCTTCCAAATCCCAAACCCAGGAAGGCCCCAGGGATTCCTCCCAGTGCATCCCCACCGATCGGAAGTGTGTGCTGTGTGCTTAGGAAAGTAACTAGTTTCAGATTAATGAAGCAGTGACAATTTCAATCTGCTTAAAGGCGGAGGTTGGCACTGCCCAGGCCTGAGCGTGGGGAGCTCGCCAGGCTGGGCTTTATATTGTCTGCTTTTCTGAAGAGCAGACAAAGATGGATAGAGAGACATTGAAAAGCAGGGGGCGTATTTCAAACAGCCCCATAAAGAGGGCTGTCACTTTAAGACAAGAACCATAGTGCTTTGATGACTTTGTATTAGCTGCAACCATTTCAAATAAGGAACTCAAGTCTCTAGTGAGAGGGAGGGAAAAGGAGACACAGAGAGAGAAAGGGAGAGAGAAGGAGGCTAAGAGAGCAGAGAGTGTAGCCGGACTGATTTCTCAGGCGATGGCTAGGTCTCTGAAGTTCACGGAGAAACAGCCCGCAGCAGGTGCAGAAAAGATAAGGCAGGTGGGAGCCGCACCTGATGGGGAAAGAAAGCTGCCTGCCCGTGGGCTGCAGCGGGCTCCGAAGCCGTCTCTGCCTCAGTTTCCCGGGAAGGACGGGAGCAGGACGCACAGCCCAGGCTGGCCCCAGACCGCTGCGGATTATCATGGAAATTTTTGAGAGCCTGAAAGAGAAAGAGAGGAGGGGGAGAGCAGGCTTTTGGAGGCCACCTTCACAAAGCCTAATTTAAATTGTTTGGGGTCAAGCAGCAGCAAGCTGCCTCCCCCTTTTCCTCCTTAATTAATTAATGACCACAATTAATTATTAGGGCCTTGCATCTCCAGTCTTCCGAGCGCCTCCAACAGGGACTGATGAGTGGCTTGAGCCAGGCGCATGGTTATCACTTGGGAGAAGGGTGTGAGAGTTGGAGGTGTGCTGGCCCATTCCCCTCTTCTCTCTCTCTCTCTCTCTCTCTCTCTCTCTCTCTCTCTCTCTCTCTCTCTCTCTTTTCCCTCCCTCCCTCCCTCCCTTCCTCTCCTTCCCTTCTTCTCTCCCTCTAGGTCTCTCCTAGCCGGCTCTTCTCCGTGCCTGCCTGTCTTGGTCACGTCCTGCCTCAGTTTCTCTCTCTCTCTCTCCTCCTCTTTCACTCCCTTCTTTGTTCTCCTGGACCAATTCCCCACCTTCCTCCAGTCTCCCGGGGCCCCGTCTCGACCCTCCCAACTTCAGGACCCAGGCTGCCCGTCCGTCCAGAAGGGAGGATGCCCAAGCTTCGCCCCCCGCCCCCGGGTACCCTCCTCCTTGGAATCCCACCGCGCGATCGGAGGCCGGACGTGAGTGGGCAGCAAGGTAATGGCACCGGCTATAGCAAGAGTTGGTGACAACTTTTCTTTCTTTTCTTTTCTTTTTTTTAAGGGAACGGGAACCGAACCGGGAGGGAGATGGCGCCAGCTTCGGAGGCCGGCGAAAGGGCGCCCGCGCCCGCGGAGCCGGCGGGAGAAGCGTGCAGGGGCTGTTTCATTAGGCGCTATTTGAACCTTGCAACATGTGGTAATTTCTGGGGCAAGCTGAAAAGGGGGGATTATGTAGGAGGGACACAAGGAAATTAGCGAACGGTTAATTTAACTCGTTTTCTGCTAGACTTTTCGATACATTCCTAATTGACTGAAGGGCAGGTGAAGCTCCCGCCCCATGCAGGCCCATTCACGGTGGGAATAAATGGCTCTTTTTCAACTCACACTGTTCACAATATATCATCAGGGCAAAGACATGCAATGAATATGTTGATTTTATTATTATTATTATTAATGGAATTACACCCTGCCACGCAGGTGTGAGGGTAAAAAAAAAAAAACCTATACGGCAATGGAATCAGATTAACAATGAAATTAGAATTTTATTAGCTTTCTGTGTCACAGAGACCTGGGTTTGAACTGTCAAAACAAGCCGCCAGAAAAGATACTCCGAAGGCAGCCCCGCCAATCATGCGGGAGGAGCGAAACAGTGTAGCCTCCGGATCACTGTCATCCTTGTCGGCTTCCAGCTCCGTGGGCGCCGATCTTGGTCCGCGCGCGGTAGGCCAGTGGGCGGAGGGCCCCGTGGGTGTCCGCGGGGTCTGCGGGCCGGACCGCTGGGACGGCAGGGCCGGCCCCCGCCGAGCCGGGAGGAGCCGGGACGGCCCGAGGCCGCCGAGAGGTCAGCCGGAGGGCTGGGCCCCGCGTGGCCTGTAGGCCTCAGGCTTTGCATCTTCTCCCTCAGCTGCCCGTGACCCCGGGCCATGGGGAGAAACGTGGGGATGCCGAAGCAGGAGGCGGAGCGGCGCGCCCCTTGGAAAGCGCACGGAGTTTTGTCCCCCGGGGGCCCGGGCCGGGAGCTGCGGCGCGGCTACCTGGGTCTGGCAGGCGCAGAGGTGCCCTATGCAAATGGTTCTCCATTGAGAAAGAAATACTTCCAATGGGCCTTTGTAACCTTCCATAGAAAATCGAGGTACTCTGCATGACAAAGCACAATTAAGCTTTCTATTCAGGAGTTCTGCAGCTGGTAGCCCATTGGGAAAGTGGGAGGAAACGCGAATATATTAATAGTGTGGCAAAAGTTTTTTTTGTGTGTGTGCGCGTGTGCGTGTGTGTGTGTGTGTGTGTCCTTTGCTGGGTCTGGGAGGGAGAGGGGCGGTGGGTGGGTGGACCCGGAGGGAGGATGGCTCCGCCTTCAATCCTCGCCCCTTGAATGGCAACGCCTTTGCCCACGTGGAAAGCTCTTGCTGGTCTGGCAGCCAGGGCATCCTGACTGGTCCAGGCGACCCCCGGGGGGCTGGGCAGGACCGGGCAGGCCACGCGGGCACCAGCGCATAGGCGGGGCGGGACGATGCCCCAGCCTAGCCTCTTTGTCCCGGGAAAGCTGTGCGGAGACCAGGGGCCCAACCATTCTGGGTCACCCCGCAGACTCAGGGGGCAGGCAGTGCGTGGAGCAGCCGCGCAGGAAGGATGCTGCAACGGGAAGATGGGAGAAGGCAAGAGCCGGATTTTCAGTTCCACTGCAATTTTCTCCACACTCCTCTCTCATCATGGAGATGCACTTCCCAATCATTCATGTTTACACTCGCCATAAAGAATTTTTTACTTCTCCATTCTCTAGATCCATGCCCACCCTCCCCTGTCCTGCCTGGTGCCCGGCAGATCTGGGCCTTTGTGGATTGTATTATTATTTCCTCTATGAACAGAGTCACCTGCAGCTTCTTGCCTCTGGCTTCCTTCTGGGTGTGGTGAATGAGTGGCATTGCAGACCCCACAGGCCCAGGGGAGAGAAGCCTCAGTGCACTGACTGTTTCTGGCGGTGTCCTCTAGATTCCCTGTCTCCCCAGATCTTCTTTTCCAAGGCTCAGCTCTTAACCGGGTTCCCCGCGGTGACTTCATGGGAAAGGCTTGTAATACTCCCTTGATGCATCAGAGTTCTTGTTGGTCCCCTCACTCAGCCTTACACACATCTCTGCAAAATAGTCACCTTCTGGAAAAGTTTCTCAGAGAACTCCAACCCAGAGGAGTGGCCTGCCTGGTGGCTGACCAGCCAGGCTATGCTTGAGTGAATCCCTTCTTACAATAGCAGGTCAGCTTGTCTCCTCATGTTTCCTGGGATAACTCCTTTGAGAGGGACTCCACACTGTAGGCCATTCCCTTTCAGACAACTTTGACCATTAGGGACACTTCCTTGTGTTGAATCAGAATCTTCCTTCATCATTTCTGTCATGGGTGCTGCCTCGTTCTTTCCCCAGGTGGCTTCTAGATGTCTGTCTTCTTCCCTGTTCCCATTTGTGAGGTTGTTGATGACAGTCACTGCACCTGTCATTTATACATCCTCAGCATTCATTACAATGCCCAACATAGCAGACACTCTGTAAATGCCAGCTGAATCAATGCATTATACTGCTTCCAGTCTCCACCAGTCCCTGCAATCTGGAAGTTAGAAACAGCTATATTTGGTTGTAGATCTATATATCTATATCTATATCTATATCTATATCTATATCTATGTCTATGTCTATGTCTATGTCTATGTCTATGTCTGTATTCATATATACATAGATGCTCTCATATATATGATATATATTTGATAAACATATGTACATATGTAGGTCAAAGGTCTAAATATAGGATAAATATAAATAGGATATATTGAAGGTTCTGGAATCAGTCTGCATGCTCTACAATTACTAGCAATATGACCTTGGGCAATTCACTTCACTTTTCTTTCATTTTCCTCATTTGTAATTGATGGTACTTTCCTTATAAGGATGTTGAGGATTAAATAAGGAAATGTATGTAAAATATATAGATATTTACATAAGTTAGAAAAGTTCTAGCTGCAAAAGTAACTTTTGGATAGACTTGAAGAGAGTGTGGGGAACTGACCATATGGCTTGCTTGGGCAAGAGAATTTTAAACAGAGGAAGCAGCAAGTGCAAAGACCTGCGTGGGAACAGGCTTGAAATAGTTGGGAAACAATAAAGAGGCAGAGTGACTGGAGTAGAGTGAGTGTGTCTATTGATGCGGGAGAAGGAGGTCAGAGTAAGGATGGGTGTGTTCTGAAGGTTGTAGTAAGAACTTGGGCTTTGATTATGGGAAACCTTTGGAGGATTTTGAGCAGAGGAGTGATATGCTTTAAGTTATGACTAATTGGGATGAATTTGGCTGATGTGCTGAAAGAAGCAGGGATATTTAGATTCGGTTAAATTAAGCAAGGTACGAGATGATGGTGGCTTGGACCAGGATAGGGTTAATGGGAGTGGGGAGAAGCACTGACTTTTTGTATTCGACTTGGGAGAATGGCCAGGATTTGCTGACAAACTGAATCTGAGGAGTAAGGGAAAGAAAAGGGTCAAGGAAGATACCAAGGTCTTTCTCCAAGCATTTAGGAGAAAACAGATTGCCAATGTAGAAGGAGCAAATTTAGGCTCTCTTAAGCTTAAGATGACAATTAGACATCAAAGTGAGGACATCATGAAGGCAATTTGAAAAAGTAAGTTTGAAATTCTGAAGTGAGATCCAGATTGGAGAAGTAAATTAAGGAGTCATGATTATAATGATGATCTTAAAGCCAGGTGATGAAGGGGAACTCATAAAAGAGTGAGCACAGAGTAGAAAGAGAAGAAGTCCAAGGACTAGCCCTGGAGAACTCTAAGATTTAGAAGCACGTGTGTGTGTGTGTGTGTGTGTGTGTGTGTGTGTGTGTGAGAAGAACTAGCAGAGAGAAGAGAAGCAATGAGGTGAGTTGTATAATTGGCCCAGCTTATTGCCTACAGAGAATTTCCAAGACACAGTGCAGGAAGGGTAACCAGACAAAAGCCAGCTGTCACCCTGAGGTAAGGAGACAGTATTCAGACGTAGAGGAGACCAAGGTGACTAGACTTCATAGGACATAGTACCTGTGCAGTAGCAAACTGTTCAGAAAGAAAGCTGTAGAAATCTGTAGAAAGTTCCCTTCAACTTTTTAGCTGATTACTCATCAGTAAAGGAAGAACCTACCTGAGACCCAAGAACAAACATCATGGAGGAGCAGGCTGAATAATTTACCCGTTCACATATGCCTGGTTACTAAAACAAGGTATTACCTCAGTCCTGTTTTATTTTCCTCTCATTATAGCATTCCCTTCATCTAAAAACCAGAAAGGCTTGTATCTTTCGATGGGCACTTGACTGACTTCTCTGTGCTTATACACTGAATGAGTGGCCAGATTATTATGATCTCTGAATGCATAATAATCTGGCCACTCAGTGTATATCCTATATAACAAAAGGCTAATATGCAAGTTGTCCCCTCAACCAAGAGTTGGACAAGCAAGCAAGCTGACAAACTGGCCAGGCTGGCTGGACCCCACGTGTGCATGAATTCATGCACCGGGCCCCTAACACACACACACACACACACACACACACACACACACACACACACTCTGAGTGGCCAGATTATTATGCTATCAGAGATCATAATAATCTGGCCACTCAGTGTAGAATCCTTCCAAAGACAATGAAAGATAGATAAAATTTGGATGTAGTCTTAAAACAAAAGTCAACACTCATATCTTGGGGGAAATATGAAGACAATGGAAATGGAAGCGACAAAGTTTAACCTTGGAGGCACTTATGAACTAGGTGGTATTGAGTGATAGATTCTGGACGCCCCGGGAATTCTCAGCAGAGGATGGCTCATGACAAGAGCAGTGGGGAGCTGCTATCTAGATGAAAATTGCTCAGGAATGCACAAATTAGGATTGATATTTGGAATCCCAATTTCTATATTTCCATTGTTTCTCTTTTCTCATAATAGCAAGTCTATCTTTCCACCTATTTTTATTTCATCAAGTAAGACATAATGAGATTAATGAGTTTTGATTCTCTCAGGAAGACACATCAATATTTGATAGTCAAGCAGAAAGAGGCACTAAAAGAGCCCCATTAAAATACTTTAGTCACTTTCAAAAATCCAAAAACAGTTCTTTTTTGCAAAGCATTATTCTCTTGTTATGAATTCCTCTTCTTTCTGAATTCTCTTTTGTGATTACTCAAAGATCAAGCGGCTCGTACATTGTTCATGAGTCAGTTTTATGGATCATGCAGGGTAGCCTGCTGCTTTGCCTCCATTGTTGTCAAGCTGAAATTACGCTGTCAAAATTTTTTAGCTGGCTACTATTTACTATGTAAACAAATGGTCACTGGTATCAAAGTATTTTTGAATTGAAGATTTCTGCACACTCCTTTGGCAAAAATGACATCCTTGAAAAAGGATATACAATAGTTGAGGTCTTATTAGATACATGAAAATTTAACTTGAGTTGTGATTTTTGGCATAATAAAAAGTAAAACAGCCCTAGCTAGTTTGGCTCAGTGGATAGAGCGATGGCTTGTGAACTGAAAGGTCCCAGGTTCAATTCTGGTCAAGGGCACATGCCCAAGTTGTGGGCTTGATCCTCAGTGGGAGACAGCCGATCCATGATTCTCTCTCATCATGGATGTTTCTATCTCTCTTTCCCTCTTCCTTCCTCTCTGAAATCAATAAAAAATATATATATATTTTAAAAAGTAAAGCAAAGTTTTTGAGAGATATGAACTATTTCATGGTGTCAATCAACAGATACAAACATGGTTAAAATAATATGATTTTCATAGATATGGTTTCACTAGTTGTAAAATAATACATGTACTTTATATCATTAAAATTTTGCTTTTCTGAGTTCTCCCTTTTAAGAAAATATTTTGTTTTATTTTTTCCAGTTTTATGGAGGAATAATTGACAAAATTGTGTCTCTTTAAAGTACATAGCAGACATTAAATCTGTGAGCATATTTCCTGACCAACTGACAAAACACACACACACAACAGCCAGAAAGATAATCAACCAAACCATATTAAGTGGGCATCCTGTGGTTGTCTTCTTGGCATCTATTGGGGTTCTTCCCTCACCCTGATAGCACCTAGACTTTGGGGAACCCACTTTTCCTTGTTGGAGCAGTCATGTGCTTTGGGTGGTGTGGACCCTCCTGCCAGCTCTAAAAGTAGGTGTCAATTGCATAAACCCATTAATGAAGTGTTGTGTGTTTTTTTAATGTATTTTTATTGATTTCAGAGAAGAAGGGGAAGGGAAAGGGAGATAGAAACATCAATGATGAGAGAGAATCATTGATTGGCTACTTCCTGAACGTCCCCTACTGGGGATCGAGCCCACAACCTGGGCATGTGCCCTTGACCGGAATCAAACCTGGGACCCTTCAGTGTGCAAGCTAATAAATTAGATTTTCTGTTAGTATAACCAAAATTATACCAATGGATATTTGCATATCTCTTATCTTTTTCTTTTTTTAAAAATATATTTTATTGATTTTTTATTGAACCAAACAGCTAGGGCTTGATGAGTTTATTTTGAGAGCTCAAGGAAATCCCTAGTAAATGGAACTTGTTCCTGGCCTAGGTTCTAAACAACTTGAAAAATAAAGCAAAGAGTAAATATGAAGGTCCCAAAGAGCACTTTAATTGTCATTGAGGCCAAGATTAGGGCATATGGCTCAGATTTGTTAAGTAAGTGGACTTATTAATACTCAACACCAAGTTATGTAGATTTAAGGACCCATGATAGGCTCCAAAAAGGAAGGGCAGAGCTGAACAGAACATTCTGTTAGTCTTTACAAAATTGCTTTATCAAATGAGAGGCTGGAGTAACAGTAACTGAAGTAACATTAGAAATGGGAAAGAAGCATTCTTCATAACAAACACCATCTTGCCACAGTGATTGGTTCAGGAATGGCTAGTATCCCAGGCCTAGGCCAATCAGTCATTGAAAAATTTTCTAGCCTCAGAGACTGGTTAAGATTGCACTAATCAGAATGAAGTACAAGTGTTTGATACTGGGAAGGGGCCTTTTGGAGAAGACCTCTTGTAATCATCATTTTGCTTCCATGAGGGAAGTAAGCCTCAGAATGAAGCTCATGTGGAGGAGATAAGACCTGTAAAAATCAGGGAAATACAGAGTTCAAGTCTAATCAAAATTAGCCTGAAATTATCCCCAGGCTTTTCCAGTTAAATGAGCCAATAAATTATTTTTATTTATTTTTAAAAAAATATATTTTATTGATTTTTTACAGAGTGGAAGGGAGAGGGATAGAGAGTTAGAAACATTGATGAGAGAGAAACATCAATCAGCTGCCTCCTGAACGCCCCCCACTAAGGATGTGCCCAAAACCAAGGTACATGCCTTTGACTGGAATCGAACCTGGGACCTTTCAGTACGCAGGCCGACACTCTATCCACTGAGCCAAACTGGTTTCGGCTATCTTTATTTTTTTAAGCCAGTTTGAATTAGATTTTCTGTTAGTATAACCAAAATTATACCAATTGATATTTGCATATCTCTTATCTTTTTCTTTTTTTTAAATATATTTTATTGATTTTTTACAGAGAGGAAGGGAGAGGGATAGAAAGTTAGAAACATCGATGAGAGAGAGAGATCAATCAGCTGCCTCCTGCACACCCCCTACTGGAGATGTGCCCGCAACCAAGGTATATGCCCTTGACCGGAATCGAACCCGGGGCCTTTCAGTCCATAGGCCGACGCTCTATCCACTGAGCCAAACCAGTTTTGGCTCTCTTTTCTTTTAAAACTGGTCACAAATCTTATTATTTCTAAGGCTTTTATAATTGATTCTCTGTATATTTATATTATAGCTGTCTTCTGATAGTTTTAAATTACTGTAGACTATCTCATTTTTGTATACTAAATTTTATATAATTTTGCACTTATTTATAACTTATTAGTATGTTCATATTATATTTTTTCATTCTTTTTCTTTAAATCTATTTGTGTCTTTATGTGTATACTGTGTTTTATAAACACCATTTAGTTGAGTCTTATCCTTAAAATCTTGTGCAATGCAGAGAAACAAAGCTGGCGGCATAGATAAACACCTAAACTGTTGCCTCAAACAACAATTTCAAAACTGCAACTATAAGACAAAACAGACATCATCCAGAACCACAGGAAGGCTGGATGATTGGAAATTCTACAACTAGAAGGAAAGGGAAAATCACATGAGACTTACAGGAGCTGCAGAAGGCAGAGATGTGGAGGCTAGTGTGCAGAGAAGGCTGGCAACTGAGTACGCGGTTGGCATTCTCAACCAAGAGAGAGACAAAAGCTCCCGACTGCTCTGAACTCCAGTTCCTGACAAGAATCTGGGGACCCAGAC
Organism: Lasiurus cinereus; assembly: GCA_011751065.1. Lineage (NCBI taxonomy): Eukaryota > Metazoa > Chordata > Mammalia > Chiroptera > Vespertilionidae > Lasiurus > Lasiurus cinereus. The sequence continues at coordinate 25,333,022 of JAAGEH010002528.1, forward strand.
TCATATGGAGAGAAACTGGACTGTCTGGCAGCAGGCGAAACTTGAGGGTGGCTTTCTCAGAGATGCTTGCAATGATTTCCACAGGACACTGAGACTCAGGGGCTTTTTAGGGCAGGGCTAAAGGAAAGCCATCGTTGTTTGCTATGCCCTGAGATCCCACCCCACAAAGCCATTGCTGATTGCTCTGCCCTGAGACTCTGCCCCATCCAAGCTGAGTGCAGAGGCTTTTGCATATGAATGGCCTGGTTCTTTGAATTTTAAACTTACCTAACAAACTGAGTCAGTGAGACCCAGAACATCCAAAAGAAGGCCCAAGGTCCCGCAGCAGTTTGCATTGCTTCACAGCTGGGCCTCATCTGGGCACCTCCAAAACCCAAACAAAGAAGAGGCATCTGCAGATCTCTCTGTAGCTCCTGCTGGGTGGCCTCGAGCAGAGGCTAAATTAGCACCTCCTTGGAGATACAAGAGCCAGTGTACCAAGGGGTCAGAGTGGGACCATCCAGATTACAACTCCTCAGATCCATAAGGGACACACTCAGGGGGCAGACTTGGTGAGCACCAAAGCCCCACTGAAGCAGGTCTTGTCACATAAGTTCTCCCAGCGTAGACACAGCTGATCCTCACAGCCAATTGGCCTGGAGGTCAATTCCTCCCAGTGATACCAACAACAATCAAGGCTTAACTACAACAAGACTGTGCACACAGCCCACAAAGGAGTGCACCAAGAGTGTCCACCTCAGGTAACTGGGGAGGCTGAGTCACTGGGTCCTATAGGACACCTAGCACACAAAGCCACTCTATTAACACAGGGAAGCAGCCAAAATGTGAAGACAAAGAAACAGATCACAAATGAAAGAAATGGAGGAAAGCAAATGACTAGATAAAGGGTTCAAACCCACGAATATAAGATTTTTCAAGAACTTTCTAGGAAAGGTCGATAAATTTAGTGAGATCCGATCCTCGAGGATATGAAAAAGGGCCAACTAGAAATTAAGCATACACTGACTGAAATAAAAAATAATATACAAAGATCCAACAGCATACTAGAGGATTGCAAGATTCAAGTCAAAGATTTGAAATACAAAGAAACAAAAGACACCCAACCAGAAAAGCAAAAAGAAAAAAAAATCCAAAAATATGAAGATAGTATAAGGAGCCTCTGGGACAACTTCAAGCATACCAACATTCAAATTATGGGGGTGACAGAAGAGAGAGCAAGATTCTGAAAACCTATTTGAAGAAATAATGACTAAAAATTTCCCCCACCTGGTGAAAGAAATAGACTTATAAGTCCAGGAAGTGCACAAAACCCCAAACAAAAGGAATCCAAAGAGGATCACACCAAGACACATCATAATTAAAATACCAAGAGCAAAAGACAAAGAGAGAATATTAAAAGTAGCAAGAGAAAAACAGTTAATTACCTACAAGGGAGCACCTACAGGATTGTCAGCTGATTTCTCAACAGAAACTATGCATGGGAGTGGCAAGAAATATTCAAAGTTATGAATAGCAAGAACCTACAACCAAGAATAGTCTATCCAGCAAAGCTATCATTCAGAATTGAAAGTCAGATAAAGCTTCACAGACAAGAAAAAACTAAAGGAGTTCATCAAGTCCAAACCAGTATTATATGAAAGGCTGAAAGGTACTCTTTAAGAAGAGAAAGAAGAAAGAAAAGGTAAAGATAAAAATTATGAACAACAAATACATATCTATCAAGAAATGAGTCTAAAAATCAAGTGAATAAAAAAATCTGATGAACAGAATAAACTGGTGAATATAATAGAACCAGGGACATAGAAAGGGCATGAATTGACAGTTCTCGATGGGAAAGGGGTGTGGGGAGGTACAGGAAAAGACTGGACAAAAATTGTACACCAATGGATGAGGACAGTGGGGTTGTAAGTGTAGAGGGTGGGGTGGGAACCATGTGGAGGGGAAAAAAGAGAAACAATTGTAATAATCTGAAGTATAAAAAAATCTAGTGCAATAATTTCTATTGGAGTGTTATGCCATTTATATTAAACTAGAGGCCCAGTGCATGAAATTCTTGCACTCGTGAGGTTGGGGGATGAGAGAGCTCAGACTGGCCTTTGCCCTTTCGCAGTCCAGAAGCCCTCAGGGGATGTCCAATTGATTATTTAGGTCTGCTCCTGCAATTAGACATCCTTAGTGCTGCTGCAGAAGTGGGAGAAACTTCCGCCACCACAACCACTGTGCTCGCCAGCCGTGAGTCTGGCTTCTGGCTGAGTGGCCCGCCCCTTGTGCTAGTGCACTGACCACCAGGGGGCAGCTCCTGTATTGAGAATCTGCCCCCTGGTGGTCAGTGTGCATCACAGCCGACCAGTCGCTCTGCCGTTCAGTTGATTTACATGTTAACTTTTATTATATAGGATTAGCTCCTGGTATGGCTGGTTCAATGGTTGCTATTTCTTAACATCTCATTTGTTCTTTATTTCTGTTTTTCCTTTGCTGAATTTTAAATAAAATTAACTAAAGATTATTTAATATTCCATTTTCCCCCCCATTGTCTTTCTAGTAATACCTCTTAGTGTTCTTTTGAGTGGCTTCTAGTCTAAAGATTTCAATATGCATTCTGAACTTATCCTTATTATACCATTTCATAAACAGTGTGAGAAACTTACTATAGTATAGTTCCATTTATTACCCTTCTGCTATTATTTTTATATATTTTTCTCATTTATTATAATACATTGCCATTATATTTGCTAGTAAATACTCTTCTAAGTAAAATGTTTAAAATAGTATTTTTATGTTTGTTCACATCTCCGCTCTTTCAAGGATTCCTGCAGATCCAGGCTTCCATTTGGCGTCATTTCTCTTCAGCCTGAAAAACTTCGTTTAGTATCTCTCCATAGTACAGGTTTTCAAGGGACACATTATCTCTTCCTGTTTTTATTTTGCTTTTATTTTTAAAGGATATTTTCACAAGGTGTAGAATTCTAGCCTGACAGGTTTATTTCCAGATATCATTCTATTGTTTTTTGGCTTCCATATTTTTTGATGAGAAGTCAACAAACATTCTTACTTTTGTCCTCCTAAGTATAATTGTCCCTTTTCCAAATCTGGCTGCTTTTAAGATATCTCTAGCTGAAACCGGTTTGGCTCAGTGGATAGAGCGTTAGCCTGTGAACTGAAAGGTCCCAGGTTTGATTCTGGTCAAGGGCACGTACCTTGGTTGCAGGCACATCCCCATTGGGGGCTGTGCAGGAGGCAGCTGATCCATGTTTCTCTCTCATCGATGTTTCTGTCTATCTCTCTCCCTTCCTCTGTGATTTTTTACAATATATTTAAAAAATAAAATAAAATAAAATACAAAGATATCTCTATGTATAGTTTCATAGTTTTTAAAAAATATTTATCCAGTTTACTGAGATTCTTGGATATATGGCTTAATTTCTTCCATGAATTTTGGAAATAGTTTGGCCATTATATCTTCAACTTTTTCTTGCCCCAATCTCTCCTCTGTTCCTAGATTCCAGCTTCCTAAGTGCTGGATTATTTAATATTGTCCCAAAGGTCTCTGATTCTTTGTTGGGTTTTTTTCTCTTCTTCACAATTTTATTCTTTCTTCAGTTTAGATAATTTCTATTGACTTATATTGGGGTCACTAATTTTTTTCTCTGTGATATCTGTCTGCTATTAAGTTCAGACATTGAATTATTTGTTTTGGATGTTGTAATATTTTTTCAAGTTTTCTTTTTCAAGTTTCTATGTTTGTGCTGAAATTCTCCATCTCTTTGCTCATTTTACCTATCTTTTTATCTAATATTGTTAACATATTTATAATAGTTATTTTTTGACTGCTAATTCCAACACATGGGCTGAGAGTCTGCTTTTATTATTTTTTTCTCAGTTATGGGTCATATTTTTACACTTTTCCCATATCTTGTCATTTCTTATTTTAGACAATTTGTGTTTAGTTATAAATAATATTTATCTGCAGAAAAAACAATTCCCTTTTCTCTATCAGGAAGCGAGGTTGAGGGGCTGATCTCTTCAGTCTAATGAGAATTTAGGATTGTCATTTTAGTTAGTGTCAACTCAATTTACTTCAGATATCAGATATCTCAAACACAATAAGATTCTTCCCTTCAGCAGGACTTTTTGAAATCTAAGCACCAAGAAATAATACAATCTCTATGCTTTTTAATCCAGTCATCGGTTTCTAATGCCACCAGTCAAGCAGGTAATTTAAATATATGAAATTTATATACTTAAATAGTACCCAGATGGCGACTATTGTGATCTGGAAAATGGGGGAAGCCACAAATGAACTCTATCCTAGTAGTACCATGCAAAGATTTGATTCTAGATTATTGGATCCTCTTTTTTTTTTCCCCCTAAAATAATCCCAAAATTCAGATCCTTTTGTAAAATTTCCAAACATTTTATGTTTACAAATAATTCAACATTATTTCAAAGCATAGTACAGCCCTAAGAAATTATATGTTAGTTTAATTCAGTCCATGGATCACCAGTTCTCAGTCCCCAGTGTAGCCCAACTTCTTCATATTAGATAAAAAAATCTAAGGTCCCAAAGAACTTTTTTTTTCTATTTATTTTTAATTTTTATTTATTTTTAAAATCTTTATTGTTGAAAGTATTACATATGTCAACTTTCCCCCCCATTGACCTCTCCCACACCCCTATCCCCCATCACAGGCTTTCACCACTCTATTGTCTGTGTCCATGGGTTATGCATATACGAGTTCATTGGTTGATCTCTTCCCACCTACCTCAATCTCTCCTGCCTTCTCTTTCCACCCACCGCACCCTCCCCTACCTTCCCTCTGAGGTTTGATAGTCTGATTGATGCTTCTATGCCTCTGGGTCTATTTTTGTTCATCAATTAAGGTTGTTCATTCAATTCCACATATGAATGAGATCATGTGATATTTATCTTTCTCTGACTGGCTTATTTCGCTTAGCATAATGCCCTCTAGGACCTTTCATGCTGTTCAAATGGTAAACATGCACCTTTTTAGACATATAAATATTGTATACCCATACAATGAAAAATAAATTATATACTGATACATAATACAATGAGGATGAACCTAGAAAATATGATTCTAAGTGAAAGAAGGCAGAGGCAAACAGTTACATATTGTATTATTTCATTCATAGGAGATATTCAGAGGACATATGTGGAATCAAATGAACAACCTTAATTGATGAACAAAAATAGACCCAGAGGCATAGAAGCATCAATCAGACTATCAAACCTCAGAGGGAAGGTAGGGGAGGGTGCGGTGGGTGGAAAGAGAAGGCAGGAGAGATTGAGGTAGGTGGGAAGAGATCAACCAATGAACTCGTATATGCATAACCCATGGAAACAGACCATAGAGTGGTGAAGGCCTGTGATGGGGAACAGGGGTGGAGTGGGAGAGGTCAATGGAGGGAAAAGTTGACATATGTAATACTTTCAACAATAAAAATTTTAAAAATAAATAAAAATTAAAAATAAATCCAAAATAGAGACAGAGAGCAAATTGATGTATGCCAGGATGTGGAGGAAATAGGGGATGAGGAGCAATAGCTTAATAGATATAAGATTTCCTTTGGAGATTATGAAAAAATATATATTTTTAATATATTTTATTGATTTTTCACAGAGAGGAAGAGAGAGGGATAGAAAGTCAGAAATATCGATAAGAGAGAGACATCGATCAGCTGCCTCCTGCACACCCCCTACTGGGGATGTGCCCACAACCAAGGTATATGCCCTTGACCGGAATCAAACCTGGGACCTTTCAGTCTGCAGGCCGACACTCTATCCACTGAGGCAAACCAGTTTCGGCATGAAAGTATTTTGATAATAGTTAGAGGTAGTAGTTGTACTACATTGTGAATGTTCTAAATGCCACTGATTGTTCACTTTAAAATGATAGAATTTATGTGAATTTTACCTCAATTTTAAAAAGACACAGTGAGAATTACTTTAAATGGTTTCAAATATAATGATGCTTAGTGTTGAAAAACTGTAAGGCAATAAGCACTCTTATACTCTACTAGAGGCCCGGTGCATGAAATTCGTGCATGTGGGGGGGCGGTAGGTGTCCTTCAGCCCAGCCTGCTCCCTCTCTAATCTGGGACCCCTAGAGGGGTGTTGGACTGCCTGTTTAGGCCTGATCCTACTGGGGGCCTCCCTCCTGCTCTCTCTAAAGCTGTAGCTATCTTGGTTGGGTTAATTTGCATACATATATCAATTTGTATACCTACCTAGATTGGGCCTAAATTAGCAGTCGGACATCCCTCTCACAATCCAGGACTGCTGGCTCTCAACTGCTCACCTGCCTGCCTTTCTGATTGCTCCTAACCGCTTCTGCCTGCCAGCCTGATCACCCCCTAACCACTCCCCTGCCAACCTGATTGATGCCTAACTGCTCCCCTGCCAACCTGTTTGCCCCTAATTATCCTCCCCTGCATGCCTGGTCACCCCTAACTGCCCTCCCCTGCAAGCCTGGGTTCCCCCTAACTACCCTTCCCTGCAAGTCTGGTCACCCTCAACTTCCCTCCTCTGCTGGCCTGGTCACCCCTAACTGCCCTCTCTTGCAGGCCTGGTCCCTCCCAACTATCCTCTCCCTGCTGGCCATCTTGTGTCCACATGGAGGCAGGATCTTTTGACCACAAGGGGGCAGTCATCTTATGTGTTGGAGTGATGGTCTATCTTTTATTAGATAGGATAGAGGCCTGGTGCATAAGTGGGGGCCAGCTGGCTTGCCCTGAAGGGTGTCCCAGATCAGGGTGGGGGTTCCCTTGGGGTGTGGGGTAGCCTGGGTGAGGGGCCTGTGGTGGTTTGCAGGCTGGCCATCCCCACTCCACCCAGTGACCCAAACGGAGGTCTTGGTATCTGGGACTTATTTATCTTCTACAATTGAAACTTTATAGCCTGGAGCAGAGCTAAGCCTTCTGCTGGGTCTGTGGCCACAGCCATTGAAACTTTGTTGCCTTAAGTGGAGGCCTGGACCTGCCAGGGTGTTGGGAAAGCTTGGCTTCCTTCATTGCCAGAGGCAACCCAAGCCTTTCTTCTGCTCTCGTTGTGGTCATAGCCATCTTGGTTGGGTTAATTTGCATACTAGCTCCTGATTGGCTAGTGAACATGGCTTGTGGGTGTGGTGGAGGTATGGTCAATTTGCATATTATTTTTTTATTAGATAGGATAGGGATATAAATTAATTTGAGCCTATATGTTTCAAAAATAATCCCATGCCACTTTCATAGGACAATCCCAACTTTAGATATTAATACTTACTGCTGATCAATGATTCTCTCTCATCATTGATTTTAGATATTAATACTTACTGCTGATCAATGATTCTCTCTCATCAAAAATTTCTATTGATTTCAGAGAGGAAGGGAGAAGAGGAGATAGAAACATCAATGATTTATAAGTGTTGACTTATAAATCAGGAAGCCACAGTTAGATTCTGGTCAGGGCACATGCCTGGGCTGTGAGCTGGTCCCAAAGTACTTAATCTTAGTCTTAATTCAACAAAAAGGACTTTCTGAAGTTAAAAAATATTAATTTTAGAAGTTAAAAATGTTTTAAATTTAGTTACCAGTTTATTATAAGGCCTTCGCATCAGAGATTTCACAAAGTGAGAAAATCTAGAAACTGCTCATGAAATCACTTATGGCAACATCAATTTGGAGAGTAGTTATATTTAAATGTAGATTTCCCACTGTGAAAACAGAAATATTAGTAGTAATTCCAGATAATTAAGAAAATAAAATTTTAAAACCTTCCATCATTCCAGTTTTTATTTATAACCAAATACCAATTTAGTCGTCGTATCTTCCCTGAGAAACAACTATTACCCTCACAAGTGACTTCTGAGGGAATGGGATCTATCTGATAATAAGACTATGAGATGTATTCCTGGCAAGTTTTGTTGTATTTTATATTGACTTCTTTTTTTTCTTTTTTTAATGCTAAAATCTTACTTGCTGTTGTAGAGACCTATACTTGATTGGAATGACAAAGAAAGGATCATTACTATTTCTCTTGCAAGTCACTTTAATATTTCTATTTCTCTAGATGAAGTTTTTCCAAGTAAACATGACTCTGGGTATTGGGGTGCTTCATTTTATAATGAAAGCCTAAAAATAATTCCTTGTCTTGTATTCCTCTTCAGATACATACATGTACTTATCCTTCCTACACCACACACAGAATCACAATCCTGCAACTGACTGAAGTGAATATGTCTTATGATGTATTTATTTTTCTCTCCAGACGCTGAGAGAAAAACTGGCTAGAAGCCCATGGCCATTAAGAACTCATTGCTTGCCAAGTAGCTACTGTTATTTGTTCAGAACACATTCAGAGAATTGCCACTGCAACAACTTGGAAAGTAATTTAAAATCACACCATCATTTTCCATCCTCCAGCAACTTTACATTTCAATGCCTCACTGAACATTTCAGGAATAATCAACAGGACTCAGATTTTTCTCTTTTAACTTGCAGGCTACAAGTTTGAATGGTAGAGATGTAATGTCTCGGGAGGTTTGGCTAAATTCCTTTTTCTTCTGCTCCTAAGTGTAGCATTTTCTAACTTTCCCCTTTCTTGTTTTTCTTTCATTTTACAAAAAAATTTCTATTGATTTCATAGAAGAAGGGAGAAGAGGAGATAGAAACATCAATGATGAGAGAGAATCATTGATCAGCTGCCTCCTGCATGCCCCCTACTGGAGATTGAGCCTGAAACCTGGGGCATGTGCCTTGACCAGGAATGAACCAGGATCTCCTGATTTATAGGTTGCCGTCAACCACCTAGCAACACCCACCAGGCTCTGTCTTGTTTTTCACTTTTTCCTCAGAGTTCTCACCTCTCCCATCAGATCAATAATCCCTTTTATAAGGATAATTTGCAACTCTAACATCTTTTTGTGAATGTGGTAAAATAACACATCAAATTTACCACATTAACCATTTTTAAATGTGTAGGTCAGCGACATTAAGTACATTCATATTGTTGTGCAACCATCACCACCATCCATCTCCAGAAACAATAATTCTTCATTCCTCCCTCCACACAGCTGCAACTACCATTCTACTCTCCTATAAATTTGACTCCTCTGTGACCTCATATAGTATTTGTCCTCTTTTTTTTTTTTTAATCAGTACAAAAGTTCAATGTGAAAATGATCAGGACTCTGTTTTTTAAAAATATTTTTTATTGATTTTTTTATATAGAGGAAGGGGGTTGGATAGAGAGTTAGAAACATCGATGAGAGAGAAATATCCATCAGCTGCCTCCTGCACACCTCCTACTGGGGATATGCTCGCAACCAGGGTACAAGCCCTTGACCAGAATGGAACCTGGGACCTTTCAGTCAACAGGCCGATGCTCTATCCACTGAGCCAAACCGGTTAGGGCAGGACTCTATTTTTATATTGTAGTAAAACAGGTGCTGTGGAGAGGGGACATGTGGAAGCAATTGATTTCTCTGGTCAACATAGCCATCCTTTATACTCGTTCCAAGGCTTCTAACATGATGATACTATTTCTTCGTATTACCAACCATTCCGATATTGTTCTGTTGCCCACCATTCATCTATCACAAGATTCATAAAAAGATCAAATCCCTGTAATATTCCCTGGACATGTCTGCCACCATTTAATTTCAATGATAACTTCTTGTCCATAATTTTTTTTTAACTCGGGAGGGTGAGCTTTGTTCATGGTGTCCAAGTGAGCTCAGAGATACTTCCAATCGGAATTAGTGGCCTCTCTGGTGCTCCCTCAGTAGGCCCGGTGTTTTTCAGTATTTGTCCTTTTGTGACTGACTTATTTAACATAATGTCATCAAGGTTCATCCATGTTGTAGCATGCGTCAGAATTTCATTCCTTTTAAAGGCTAAATAATGTTCCATTGTATGTATATGCTACCTTTTATTTACCTGTTCAAACAATTGGATTGTCTATGACTAATGCTACTATAAACATGGGTGTGAACTATCTATTCTAAAGCACCGTGGCCTCAGTGCCACCTCCACATTTCCAAGTGTTGCTGGACACGTTCACTTAGCTGTGCTATAGCTGATCACTCCTTCCAAAGGAAACTCCATGACCACAGCAACCCAGGTTTAACATATACAATATCTCTTATTTTTCATCCATTTTTAGCATCACTACCTAAACTCTTTCCAGCTCCCCTGTGCTCTGGGACCATATGAGTCTGGGTCCCCAGGATCTTGCTCAAAACTGGGGTTTAGTGGAGTTAGAAGTGGCACAGTCTGTATGCTCTGTCTCTTGCCCCCAAGCCAACGGCACAATCAGCACTCCGTCCTGTGCGCACAGTGGAGTGCGTTCCTGCAGACTTTCGCAGCTCCCCTAAATTTCCGTGCACTTTTCCCTTTTCACAGTCCAAACTCCTCCTGTATGAGTTTCGGCCGGACCTGGGGTTCAGTGCCATAGGATAAGGGTTTCAGTGCAGTTGGAAATCTCCCATCTCCCTTCCTGCCAGATGAAGCCAGCCAGGCAATCCGGCACCCGCTCTCTCTACATGTGTGTCTCTGTACCTCAGCTTTATGCAGCTCCTCTGAGTCTCCGTGAACCCCTCTCTTTCCTTCTAGTTGTAAAATTTCCACTCAACCAACTTTCTTGTGGTTCTGGATGATGTCCGTTCTGTCTTTTAGTTGTAGTTTTGAAATTGTTGTGCGAGGCAGCAGTTTAGGTGCTCACCTATGTCGCCATCTTGGATTCTCCTCTGTATAGGATCAATTTTAGTCCTTAGTAATTAATTGTCTTGGAATTATTTATCCACTCCTCTGTGTCTCAGTTGTAATACCAGTTTGTTCCTGGGAGCATGACTGTCATGCAGCATCCCTAGCTCTTTCACTTTCTGGATTGTACATCTTGGAAGGTAAAGACTGCATCATTTACTTATCCTTCCTTCGGTGACTGAGTATTTACTGTTTTATCCCTGAGCGAGGGGGTTACAAACTGGCACAGGGCATGCTTCCTCCTTTTAAAATACTCCCATTTTAATGGGGATGTAGCACTAGAGCATATCATTATAATGCAGTATGAAAATGGTTTCAGAGAAGCCCTGGGGAGGGCTAACTTTACCTAGGGGAACTGAAGAGGGCTTATGTATCTTGACATTTCTGCATTGACAAATGGCCCACTGAAAATCACAGAAGTTCCTTGTATATGATAATTCATGGTTTTCACAATTGACTTCTCTGTCTCTGTAGCGAAGCCATTAGCCTTTTCATGCATTTGCCTGCAGTATCCACACATATGTTTTAAGCTACTAGTTGTAGGGGAAAATAGTCTGGGCCTCACTCACAATTCCACTTTATAAGGAATACATATTACTGCCCCTCCCGCAAAGTCAGGGCTCCAGGGTCAGGGAAGTATCAGGTTACGTGGGTTACAACCCAGAAGCCTGGATAATTGATTTGGAGAGTACAGATGGCACTCATTTCTCAAGAGAAGGCATGGTAAAAATTTGAGAGATTATGTCATTTTCAATGATGGTGGGAAACTGATAAAGAACTATCTTTACTTCTCTTGTTATGAAGCCCATGTCCAAAGCCTGATCAATATAGCTGATTTAATGGGTTAAAGAAGGGAAAGCCTTTTTCTTGCCTCTGATAGGCCAGCCTTAGTTAAGGGTCAACACGGGGAACTGAGAATGTAGTCAACACAGCCATTTCAACTTCAGGGGCTGAAAGTGATGGGGGAGAGGGTAATATTTCCAAAGAGAAAAGAGCAACACCACCACTCCCAGAAGAATGAGTGAGTGCCTGGCAGGCTAAAAGAACCAATATTCACTTTCTCTCACCATATAAAACTTTTCATTCTGTATAACAAGGGAAGGGGGACTGGACAGGCAGAGAGGACCAACCCAGCATGGTCTTATTCTAAGGGTTGATTGGACCAGTTATCTACTTTATCTACTATCCACATCTCTGGTTATCTTCATCGTATCACAAGTTAGAATTCTTACAAATCCCTAGAAAAGCTGCTCCTTACAATGAGTACACAGAATTTCGGCACACCATTGTTTAAACGTTGAAAAGGGTTTCTTTCTTTTTCTCTCATTGCATGTTGGCTTTTCACAGTGCTCAATTTTGCTGTATTTATAGTCATTACGTATTTTGTTTTGGGAGAATGCATTTTGTCATCAAAGCTTTTCATACAACTAGAGGAATGATCATCTTCACTATCAATATCCCAGTACAGCCTGCTTTCCTCTCCCCGAGAATATTTAAAATAGGTTGCAAAACTGATGTGTAGCAATTGAAGGGAAAATTAAAACCAATTTGATTTTCTTAATCAAGAAATAATTAATTTGTACATGGCAGCACCATAAAAAAGACTCCGTGCATTCCTTTCCCTTTCCCTTTCACAGAATCACCATTTAAATCTCACCCTGATTGTGGTATAACAATACAGAGCTTGTGCATAAAGTGACAGTAAACTAATGCAAAGACTTTTCTTATGAATAGGAGAAATGATGGTTTTTAATTTCAAGGAAACTGTATTTAAAATGCAATTTTTGAAAAATGTAATAAAGCCAAATATAAATATTGTGAATAGATGTTTCTTAAGAAGTTTCTGAAATGAATAGTCACCATCTGGAACCATTAACAATGAGAAGGTAAGTAAGCACCTGTTTCCTTTCTTTAAAAAGATTTCATCTCGCCAAAACCGGTTTGGCTCAGTGGATAGAGCATCGGCCTGCGGACTGAGGGGTCCCAGGTTCCATTCCGGTCAAGGGCACATACATTGGTTGCGGGCACATCCCCAGTAGGGGGCATGCAGGAGGCGGCTGATTGATGTCTCTCATCGATGTTTCTGACTTTCTATCCCTCTCCCTTCCTCTCTGTGAAAATCAATAAAATGTATTTTTTTAAAAAGATTTCATCTCTGTATCAAATTATAAACAAGTACAGCAGTTTCCATAAAATGCAATATCCTATTTACCAAACTGTTTAGGAAAATATTGGTAAGAATATAGATGGTTTAGAAAAGTGTGCTTCTAAAAGGTTTAGTCTATTTTCAGATTTCTTTGCTTACTCATAATTTTTTAAAGATCAAACTCTTCAAAATGGGAGCACATTTTGCATTTTTACAGACATGCACAAAACCTGAATGGACACTAGCACTGGAGGTGTGGGGTGTGCGGGTGTGGAGTGGAGGGCATCAATGGGGAGATACATCTGTAATCTGTAATACTTTCAACAATAAAGATAAATTTTTTTAAATATTCAGTTAATTAATTTATAAATTAATTCTACTTGTTTCCTGGCTGATTAATCTTCATTATATTAGTTTTACTGTAAGTGAATTAATTGGACTATATTAACTCCATTAGCAGATTGATCTGATAGCTTTTGACAATGGGTTTCAAAGAATAAAGCAATCAAATGTTATTTTTCATATTTGTGATGATCATTTATTGGTGACCTCCCTGGCATCAACCTTCCACTTTTTCCTTTATCCATACTCCTAAATTTATTTTCTTTAGTCCTGTGATTTGGGTGGGAATAATCTAACTCCAAATTCCAGATATGAGCTCTAATTGGCTTAGTCCCATGGCCACTTGTGTTGGTTCTGGAGTGAAGCACACACAATCAAAGCTAATGAGATGCAAGGAGATGTTTGCTGAAATTCTGATGTGAGGAAACCTGACTGTTTCCCTGCATGGTATGAGATACGGAATTGTGGAAGTCATTTTTCTGTAAGGAGAGGAGACTCTAGAGTTGCCAGAAGGCCACAAAATAGAGCCAAAGGGGAAACCAAACCACGGAGAGCAGATAAAAGATAGGCATCTTTGGAAACGTTGTTTGACCTGCTGAAAAGAGCCTTGTCTGAAGTTGATTTTGCCTCTCGAGTTTTCATCGATGTGACTAACAAATCCCTGTTATTATTTAAGGCAAATGGGTTGTTTTACTTTCACTTGAAACTGAAAGACACTGACTGATACAACCTCTATCTCTTATTTTCTTGCTTTGCTTCAAACACCCAGTTCAGTCCCTTTTCCTCTTGTCTGGCAGTTTGCAATAGTCTCTTAACTACCTTCCTTCTTCCAGTCCATACTGCTTTGATCTATGCTTTGTTACAGGGTTAATATCTCTCTCTCTTTAAAAAAAATATTTTATTTATTTATTTAGAGAGGAAGGGAGAGGGATAGAGAGTTAGAAACATCGATGAGAGAAACATTGATCAGCTGCCTCTTGTATGCCCCCTCCTGGGGATGTGCCCACAACCAAGGTACATGTCCTGGACCAGAATTGAACTTGGGACCCTTCAATCTGCAGGCCATCGCTCCATCCCCTGAGCCAAACCGGTTTCGGTGGGTTAATATCTTTTAGTTACACTTATGATCATACCTTTTTGCTCAAAACACTTCAATAACTCTTCAATGCTTACTACATTAAAAAACAAATATCTCCTTTTGACATGCCAGGGCAACCTCAGTATGCCCCAACGGTCCTCCTGAAAGCTTCCTGTGGCCTCCATTCTGTGTTGGTAGGTACAGAAGGTCTTTTCTAATCTTTTCCTTATTCGACAGATCAGTAGTGTTTAACATTAGTGACTGCTCTGGTTTGTGTGATGCAGAGTCTCTTTTTTAAGTCAGATCCTTCGTTACCCTGTCATCAAACACTGAGATTTTTCCAGGCTGTATTCTAGGGTTGTTGCTCTTCTCAGTTCATGCACATGTGCTGGACTTAAAGCTCCTTTTAAATGCCAATGAATTAGAAGTCTAAGCCTCCAACTGAGATTGCTCCTCTAAATTTCAAACCCCCAAATCCACTTGTCCATTGAACATCGTCATCTCAGACTAGTCAATTGGTTCCACATAGAATATAGTGAACAATGTTTAGCCACTTATGCTCAAACCTGCCCTTCCTTTAGGGTTCCTACCCCCATGAGTAGTTAGAATCACCTATCAAGGCGGTCAAGCCAGAAATTTGGAAGTCATGCTTGGCTCCTCCATCTCCCTAATCCTTCAAATCTAATTAAACACCAGTCCCATTAATTCTACCTAATCCTTCAAATCTAATCAAGTCCAAATCCTTCCCATGGTCTCTAATGAGCCAGCCCCCTGCTGGCGTCACCAGCCTCATCTTGGGGTCAGTTTCTATTTTGTGTTCACCACACTCTTCTTTGTCTGTAGGCAGCACCTATACTATCTCTACTCTACCAATATTCTTATCCTCCTTTCTGGTGCCCAAACCCAAGGCTCCAGTTCACATACCCTTCACCAGTGCCCCAAACAGTCAGCAAACCTCTCTCCATCCTGTGTCCCTCCTTTTTTTAAAATTCTCATCACAATTGCATGACCCGTTCAGTGTTTGTCTACTTGCCTGGACCTTAAGCTCCATGAGGATGGGAACTGTCTGTTTTGTAGCCTTTGATACCAAAGTTTTTTTTTTTTCCATGAAAAAGAAAATGTAATCCAAAAAAGCACCTTTTTTGGGTGCTTACCTAAAAATAAATATAAGTTAATTCTTTTAAAAAATTTTATGTTTGTATAAACAAAGAATTGCAAATAAATGTAAAAGGAAGGTAAATAATTTGCATAAAATAAATTTCCTAAAACATATTTTTAGCTTGTAAAATAAAGAAGTGTTCTCAGATGCTTTTTAATTTTTTAAATATATTTTTATTTATTTCAGAGAGAAAGGGAGCAGGAAAAGAGATAGAAACATCAATGATGAGAGAGAATCATTGATTGGCTGCTTCTTGAACAATCCCCTCTGTGGATTGAGCCAGCAACCCAAGTATATGCCCTACACTGGAACTGGACCAGGAATCCTTCAGTCTACAGGCCGACGCTCTATTCATTGAACTAAACCAGCTAGGGCCAGATGCTTTTTCAAAAAGGATATTTAAGATCCATTATTTAGCCATAGTTGATCTTGACCAAAAGGTCATGGGTTCCATTCGTTCAAGGGCACATGCCTGAGTTTTGAGATCAAACCCCAGTAGGGGGCGTGCAGGAGGCAGCTGATCAATGATTCTCTCTCATCATTGATGTTTCTCTCTCTCTCTCTCTACCTTCCTATCTGAAATCAATAAAAGTATATTTTAAAATAACCTATATTTAAATAAGTCTCTTAAAAGGCCATAAATTTGGGAAAGCAAAGAAGTAAAAATTCTCAAACCTCTCAAACATATTTCTATCTTTATACTTATTTGTTATGATGGAGGAAATTGCTGATAAATATCTTAGATTATGTAGAGAGATAATTCTAACTACAATGTCACAAGTTGAAAATTTGAATTATAAATGATCAACTGTCATTATATGGGGTTCCTTTGGATAAGATTCTTTTAAAAGTAGTCTAAATTTTAGTTTAATGCAGTTAAAAATAACTGCATTAAACTTTATTTTATGCCTCTTTCAAAAGAAAATGTGGGCTGATTGTTAGTTCAGCCTTTGTATTTGGGTAAATGAATCAGAACCTTCCAAAACCTAAGCTTTTCTTAGGTGGTAAACTAAGATTCTGGGAAATCTTTATTAACTCTTTTTAACCACATGAGCATTGTTCAAAAAAACTAAAGCTTGAAAGCTGTAAAGAAGGTGAGAACACAAACTACATATTGATATTATTCTTACTCAGTAAACATTTATTCCCTATGCCCATCAGTTATCGGGGTTTTAGGATACAGGTGCTCAGCTTTTTAAAAATTAGAATATTATAACTGCATTTAGGGCCAAAAATATATTAACCTTAATTTTAGATATTTTGTGATCTTAATGATAACTTATTTGATTCATAGCTCTATGCTAAATGCCCTGTATACATTATCTTGTTTAATCCTCACAACAATTCTATGCGATAGGTACTACTCTTTTCTTTCTTCCCCCCTTCTCCAGGGTCGAGGGGCAATACTATTACTTTCTATTCCCTTTGTATAATGGAGGCAACTGAGGCTCAGAGAAGTTAAGTAACTCACCCACAGTCACACAGATAGGGGGAGCTAGAATAACGCGGCATGTTTTCTGACCCCAGAGTCAGTAGAGTTAGCCACAATGGCGCACTCCCACTGTCAGATTATGAATTTGCACGTTCCTGTTCTGGTTAGGCAGGTGGCAATTATGCTAGCGTTTTCCAATTACATAATAATGAAAAGTTTACTTTGATACCATATTTAATTTTTCTAATTTCTCATGAGAAGTATTTTTCCTCCCAAAAAGTTTTAGCAATCAAAAACATTTCTTTCGTCTAAACCAGCGGTTCTCAACCTTTTTTAATGCTTTTAATACAGTTCCTCATGTTGGGTGACCCCCAATCTTAAAATTATTTTTGTTGCTACTTCATAATTGTAATTTTGCTACTGTTATGAATCATAATGTAAATATCTGTTTTCCGATATTTAGGTGACCTTGCTAGCAGTTTTCAACCTGTGGGTCGCGACCCACGAGTTGAGAACCGCTGCTATAGAGCCTAAGACCATCAGAAAACACAGATATTTACATTATGATTCATAACAGTAGCAAAATTACAATTATGAAGTAGCAACAAAAATAATTTTAAGATTGGGGGTCACCACAACCTGAGGAACTGTATTAAAAGGTCACAGCATTAAAAAAGGTTGAGAACTGCTGGTCTAGGAAATGAAAGGCCCTTTCTTATCTCAGGACAATTAATGGCTATCAGTATTCGTTTGACTTCCAAATATTTCTATTGTACAATAATTCAAATTCTATCTATGTAGATGAGCCCTGCCTGTCCCTCCTATATGGGAAGCAGGAAATCAGTCTGATAGGAAGGGCTGCCCAGAACTCAGAATGCAGGCGGGCAGTAGGGACAAGAATTGCTCTAAGGATGATGAACTAGACACACACGTGAAATATGGGACCTCCCCCTCTCCTCCCCCCACCCAAACAAATGCAGTAAACCATCGATTTGGAAAGGCTGGAGTCCAACTCACTAAAACAATTATCGAGCACCCATCCTCTGCCAGGAGCTGTGCTCCCCACTTTCATCTGGTTTTTCATCTTCTTGCTTCTCCTCAACCCAGCCCCACTCCAAGCATTCTCCTGTGCTGGTCAGAGTCTGGGGTTCTGCTGAAACATACATGTGTCTCACTTTTCTCTGCTTCTACCCTGAGACACACCATTAGGCCCCTACTGGCAGTGGAAAGGGCTGCAGACAGGCCAGTCCCTAAGCCCAGCTCTCTGCAGCAGGCCCTTAAAGGGGTTTACATCATCCCACCCCACCTGTCTGCCTGCTCCCTGGCTTGTTATCACCTGGATTATGCTTCAAGACAGAAGTGGTTGGGGTGACTGAGGGCAGAGGCCCAGTAAGAAAACTCCTAAACAGCAGATAGGAGAAATCGTAAAAGTAGTGAGTGCTTAGAATTTACGACCTGCCAGTACACTACCTTTGTAACTTCCAGCCCAAGCAAGGTAACATTACTGCATGCCATATTGAAGATAATTCTTGGCAGAAGTAAGTCCTCAATAAAAGAAAGTTATTGTTACTTTTAGGTTTTTTATTTCTTTTCTTTTCTTTTTTATTGATTTTTTACAGAGAGGAAGGGAAAGGAATAGAAAGTCAGAAACATCAATGAGAGAGACATCAATTAGTTGCCTCCTGCACGCCCCCTACTGGGGATGTGCCCACAACCAAGATACATGCCCTTGACCGGAATCGAACCTGGGACCTTTCAGTCCACAGGCCGATGCTCTATCCATTGAGCCAAACCGGTCTCGGCGGTTTTTTATTTCTTTTTCAAGATAAAATATGACTTTGTCATTTCTATGCAGCCTCATGTTTCTTTCTAGCTCCATGACCATATTCCAGTTGCCACCTTTACCAGGCTGTCTTCCAGCTCTATCCATTCAAAATATCTAAGGCCAAAGACATCATAATTCCTTCCAACCAGCTCTCAGTGTCTCTTTGTTTCTCAGATTTCCTGGCATCCACGTGCAAACACTCCAGGCTGTCTTTGACTCACCCTTCTCTCTTCTCACCCATGGTGGTCAAGTCAGCCCCAAACCTGATCGATTCTATCTGAAGCACATTCCTCGCGTCCCTCCTCTTCTTTTGATCCCTAGTGTCACAGCTGGGACTGCTGCCTCCCATTTCATCTCTGCATTTAGTTGTCATGTCTCTTTCATCTACTTTATAGAACAGTTCCTTGGTCTTTTGTTGACTTTTATGACCCTGTGGCTTTTGAAGATTTCAGGTCGGTTATTTTGTAGAATGTCCTTCAATTTGGGTTTTCTTGATGTTTCCTTGTGATTAGATTCACATTGTACATCTCTGGCAGAAGTATCACAAAAGAAATGTGTTCTTCTAATTATACTGTATATCAGATGGTGACAATTTCAATTTGCCCCATTAACGGTATCCCTTTAAAGGTACTCTCCTCGCCTTTATAATGAAGAACTATGTCAATATCCCATTCCTCTTTAAACTCTCTACTTATTCATTTACTTATTTACATCTGTATGGACTCATGATTTCTATTTTATTAAATAAGTTATAATTTGCTACTGTTGCTATTTAATTTTATGTTCACATCCTGTCTGTATTGGCCAATGGGAGCACCTCAAGCTCACCTCTGTGTCCTTTGACAGGTGCTCATCATTGTTTGAGCACTTTCCTAGTGTCTGGCATAAGGTGTTTCAAGCTACTCCTGTACTTTCTTAGTCCTATATCTAGACTAGGACTAGACTCAGCCAGTCCTCCAAGGAGCCCTCATTTCTTTTGGAAGTCACTATTTGAGCAGTAGATTTGTTTAGTAGGGGACAGAGCTAGGGACTATACAAAGACATATATTTACCCCAATATTTCTTTTTTGTTGACATAAATATATGGAAAACGATACATTTTTACCTACACTAATTCCAGTCTAATGCCACAGAATTTATCCTAGTTCTCTCCCTTTCCGTAAAACCTGATTCCTATGATTCTTATTATATTTTTAATTTGATCAATTGTGGAAATACAGCTATTCTCTCATTTCTCCCATCACCTTTTCCCCTACAAAGAAGCCTTCCTCTTCTGTGTGGGCTCTGACTCCCCATGCCAGAGGCTGCCCCTCTGCGTAGAAAGCCTCCTCACCCCTCCTGAGCTTTGACATCCCACACTCTCCCCTTCACGGGGATGTCCCATGTCTCCATTGTGCTCCAGCTTTGCCTCTCCACACTGGGCCACCAGGGCTTCCTCACTCCTAGTCCTGGCGGCCTACTGTGCTCCATCTTCCTAAAAGGGAAGAAGAGGGGAGGGGTGGGGAGGAAAGGAAAGAAAAATACAGGCGAAGGGAAAGGAGAAGCAATGTGTAATGCTTTTGTTTCTAAAAAAAGACAAAGGTAAATATGGTGAAATGTTCAGATTTAATGAATCTTGGGTAATGAATAGGTATATGAGTGTTTTTTTATAGTATCCTCTGTGGTTTGCTTTTCAAACTCTACACTGTTCTTTCTGGGACCCTTCGTAAACAAACTCCCTGTGGAAAAGGAGAGATAAGGACCAGATGTGATCACCACAGATGTGGCAAGGCTTTTCTTTTTAAGTTTCCTGTCTATAACAGCCTATAAATACAATAAAAATGAATATCTACAAAACATACACACCGATCCATAAAACAGAGACCCTCTAATATTTATAATCACATTCAACAGACGTAAGTGGCCCTGTGAAACTGTTTGAAGGTTCCTAAGTGCCTTCTACACTCCTCTCACTGTTGACCAGAACAACATTGTGGGGACCAGCAGCTGTTCCTGGCCCGCAGTTTGCATACTGCTGCATTCTAGGCTTCTTCATGTTTGAACTGTGACAATTAGAAAGTAAAATTGAAAAATAAAATGAAACCAAGAACCCCACTTCTTCTGTGAAAAGTCACAGGTGTGCTCTTGAAAATGTCGGTGTGTAGCCCAGCTGGAGCGCTTCAATTGGTTGGACATGGCCCCTGCACCGAAAGGTTGACGGTTGGATTGCTGGTCGGGGCACATACCTGGGATGTGGGTTCCAATCCTGATTGGAGAGCTTATAGAATGCAAGAAATCTCTCTCTCTCTCTCTCTCTCAGCATGTCTCCATTTAAAAAATGTGGGTGACTGGGTGAAGCCTCCAGACCACCTTTTGTAGGCCTTCATTCCACTGTCAAAATATCCTGCTAAAATAATGAAGTCTGGAAAATGGCAGGGCTTCTGGAATCTAGAGGGGGAAAGAGGGAAAGAGGAGTCCAGAGAATGAGACAGCCTCTGAGGAAACAAGAGAACTTGGGGGAGGGGAGGAAGTGGGCAAGCCCTTGTAAAGAGATGACATGGGAGAAACTGCATCCGAGTTTCTGGAGCTCCCCTAGACAAGGCCCTCTTCTTTCCAGTCTGCTTCCCAGTTCCCCAGCCTGAGTCACTTGAAGAGGCCTGGCAACCACGCTGAAAACCCCGCCTTTGGCTCCGGGATCTGCAGACAGGCCAAATCCTTGGGCGTCTTGCCTTTTGTCATCTCGGTGGAGATTTGACAGACACTGTTGTTTCTGGGACCCTTGTAAACAAAATCCCTGTGGAAAAGGAGAGATAAGGAACAGATGTGATCACCACAATCTGAAAAACAAAACAAAGCAGAGCAGAAAGCCAAGGACACTGTACCATTTTCTCCACCGGCCAGTGAGGACCGGGCTGAAGCCAAGTTCCTATAGAGTCTGACCTCTTGGCAAGGGCGCTCTGAGTGGGCAGTGGGTGTCCCACAGCAGGAGGAACTGGGCTCTCTCCTGTGTTTCCTAGGAAGGTCTATGTGTACAAGGAAGCCATTCTGATGTGAAAAATGTGTCAGGTTAGTGTTCTCAAAGATAGTTTCTTTAAGTGTCAATTTCCCAGCAAAATATTGACTAGATTTTTTTAAATATATATTTTTATTGATTTCAGAGAGAAAGGAAGAGGGAAAGAGAATCATTGATGAGAGAATCATTGATCAGCTGCCTTCTGCAAGCCCTCCACTAGGGATGGAGCCCACAAATCCAGGCATGTGCCCTTGACAGAAATAGAAGCTGGGACCCTTCACTTCACTGGCCGACACTGCATCCACTGAGCCAAACTGGTTAGGGCTAGATTTTTTTTTTTTAAGGACATTTAACCTGGAATTTTCCATAACAGTTGCAAGTAGTTGTTGTTGTTTAGCGCTGCCATGTGGAAAATATTGTTTTTCATATTTCTTGTTTAAGGTTTCAGATTGATTATCCTTCATACCAATGGTGGCACTATCCATGGCTGACACCTTGAGAGGGTGCGCTGAGGACGTCCTAGACTCCAAGCATTCTGGGTCTGTCATCCTTTCTCAACCCATTCTTCAGAGCATTGCTGCTTGTTCTACAGGATTGTTTTCCTTCCAATGTATAAACTGGGGGTTTTGGCTGCATGTGCTCATTAAGAAAACCCTTATCACTTGCCACAAGTGTAGAAAGAATGTTCCAAATGTTCCTGGAAAACTTTCAGCCGGTTCACATCCATGCTTAGGCTCTCTCTACAATTTTCTCTATCCCCCTCTTCCCCCTGCTTCCCTGCACCGCCAAGACTTCGGGCAGAGTTACTTATGAGGCAGAGCGATTGCACTCCCTCAGCCAGGCAGACTGGCTGGGCGTAGGTAGCGGATGAAGTCATTGCTGTGGATGACTAACTGACATTGTAAAAAGTTCTTTGGGGATGGGTGACGGGGGTTCCTGGGCTAGGCTCTGTGAGTGCGGCCAAGAAATAAGATTTATAACAACCCATCAAGGATTTAATACCCTTTTGTGGACATGCTCCCAAATGGAGCTTATTAAATACAGACAGACTTATTCTAAAGCAGAGAAACTCACTGGGTGTAAAAGTAGAGCCTTTATTTCCAAACATTTATTCAGGACAGGATATTTCCATTTACATGTAATTTTTCTGATGCTGGTTGAGCCTATTTATTCTAATTTCTAATTACAACATTGAATTCCCTGGCTATGAATTCCCTGCAGTTGAGGACTTGAAATTGTTCCATGGTTTTTAAGATATTTTAATTTGTTTTTGTCTCTTCCTCCTACATTTATTTTGTGAAAGAAGCTGCTAGCACAGGTACTAAAGTAATAGGACAGTGGAAAACTAACCCTAGTGGATCAAGGAGGATTAACTTGCATTCAAAATAATGACTCAAGAGAATGAAAAGACAAGCCACAGACTGGGAAAAATGCTTTGCAAAACACATATTTAATAAGGGACTTGTATCCAAAATATATAAAGAAATACTAAGACTCAGCAATAAAAAAGCAATCCAATAAAAAAAAAGAATGGGCAAAAGATCTGAACAGACATGCATCTAAGAAGATAGGCAGATGGAATAAGCATATGAAAAGGTAATCAACAACTGTACCATTAGGGAATTGCAAAAGAAAACAATAATGAGATACCACTGTACACTCAGAATAGTGAAAATCCAAAACAACTGACAACACTGAATACTGACAAGGATGTAGAGTAAAAAGAATTCTCATTCATTGCTGGTGGGAATGCAAAATGGTACAGATACTTGGAGAAGTATTTTGGCAGTTTCTTACAAAGCTAACCATAGTCATATAAAATGATCCAGCAATCATGCTCCTGGGTATTTACCCAAATGGAACCTTATGGCCACCCAAATACCTGCACACAAATGTTTATAGCAGCTTTATTCATAATTATCCCAAACTGGAAATAGCCAAGATGTCTTTTGATAGGTGGATCTGATAAACTGTGGTACAAAAGACAACAGACAAAAAGAAATGAGCTATCAATTCATAAAAAAAAAAAACATGGAGGAAATTTAATGTGTATTTCTAAGTTCAAGTCAGTCTATATATTAGGTTATATACTTTATGATTTCAACTACATGACATTCTGGAAAAAGCAAAAGTATAGAGATAGTAAAAAGATCAGGGGTTGCCAGGGCTGGAGGTGGGAAAGAAAGGAAAGGACGAATAGGTGAAGCACAGGTTTATAGGGTAGCAAAACTCTTTGATATGATATAGTAATGGTGGATACACAATGGTGTGCATTTGTCAAAATTCATAGAGCTGTACAATAGAAAGAGTGAATCCTAATATAAATTATAGTCTTCCTATATAATAAAAGGCTAATATGCAAATTGTCCCCTTGACCGGGAGTTCATCCAAAGGGTGGAGCCAGCTGGCCAACTGCCCATGGCCCCTGCCTCCCACCAGCCCAGCCATGCATCTGCTCAATCGGGGCAGGCAGGCCAGACTCCACCCATGCACAAATTTATACACCGGCCTCTAGTTGTTAATAATAACATGTCAAAACTAGTGGCCTGGAGCATGAAATTCATTCACATTTAAAGGGAATTAATTAGAAGAAATATTTTAATATTGCTATTTGCCTTTCTCTAGAATAGAAGAATTGATTTGTCCCCATCTGACACTGGCCTCCCATTTAAAGTCAAGTCCTGGGTGAAGGTATCTGGCTCCTTCCTCCCTCCTGTCATAGTCTGGGCTGGTGCCCGCAGGGATGCAGTGTCACGTCCCACCAGTGCTGTGAGACCCTGAGTCAAGTCCCTGCCCACTTGCGCACGCCTCACCGTGCACACAGCCCTACCCACCCTCAGGTCTGTTGTGCACACAGCCTACTGGTGATAATCAGTCATTACGGCATAAGGGTGTCATGACCACAGGCTTTTTATAATATAGGATTGGTTCATCAATTGTAACAAATGTACTACACTAATGCAAGATGTTAATGGTGTGTGTGTGTGTGTGTGTGTGTGTGTGTGTGTGAGAGAGAGAGAGAGAGAGAGAGAGAGAGAGAGAGAAGTGGGATAAATAGGAACTTTTAATGTTATTTGCTCAGTTTTTTGTTAAACCTAAAAATATTTTAAAATATAAAGTCTATTAAGTAAAAATACCCAATATGGCCCTGGTCAGGTGGCTCAGTTGGTTAGAGTGTTGTCCCATACACCAAAAGGTTGTGGGCACAAATCTAGATTGCAGGTTTGATCCCTGGTCAGGGCACATATGGGAGGCAACTGATATCTCTCTTTCTCTCTCTCTTTCTCTCTCTCTCTCTCAAAAATCAATAAAAACATATCCTTGGGCGAGGATTTAAAAAACAAACAACATGACTCAAAATGGTCACTTTTCATCATAAAGACAAACTTTTACTTCTATAGCATCTCATTTCTGTGTTGGTTCCTTGAGAGCCCTTGTCTATTTTGTTCATTACCACATACCCATCACACATAGTAAGTTCTCATAAAGACTAGTGAATGAATATACTCAAAAAGGTTTTACCATTAAAACACTGCCCTAATGTTAGTTGCACAGATAGACCTTGACTAAATGCAACCATTGTAAAAGCAGTTAATACATATAGAATATTTAATGTGTGTTGGGCATTTTTTCTAGACCCTTGACATGTAGTAATTAATCTCCTTCTCATAATAACCCTGTGCAACAGGAGCTTATGCACAGATGAGGGAACTGGGCCATGGAGAATTTAAGCACTTTGTCTAAGGTTATAGTACGAATAGCGACACAGCCAGGATTTGAACCCATAAAGTCTAGCTCCAGAGACCACGCTCTTTTGACAACTCTGTTTAAATAGAATAGGAGAGAATAAAGAGAAGTATCAACAAATAATCTCCTCCCTTAAGGAGATTTTGAATTAGGACAGCTAGGCATGACAACTACAAACAATGATAGAGGGCTGAGCTCTTTCCTTTGGAATGCTTGCTCAGTTTCAGCCCTAACTGACAGGTCAAGTTGGTAGTTTGTTTCTCTATGTTTCCTGGGCTGTTTCCCACTACACACCTCACCGTCAACATTCAAGAGCCGGTAACATTACTTATTAATTGCTCCTCTGTCTCCCCACAATTAGACTCAAACTGTTTAAGGTCAGGGTTAACTTTTTGTACTTCAGTCTACCAGCATGGTGGATGGTTAATAAGTATTTTTGGAGTGGGTAACTGTTGGACGGCTGACTGCTCAGTCAGAGGATAACTTTAAGTCAATATTTCAATAAAAATCAAGCTCAAAAGTTATGTGTTTGCTTTTATTAAAAAATGTTTCATAGAAACTTTTTACTGTATTTTGATTTTTTTAAATGTATATTTTATTGATTTTTTTTTTTACAGAGAAGAAGGGAGAGGGATAGAGAGTTACAAACATCAATGAGAGAAACATTGATCAGCCCCTCCTGCACACCTTTATTGGGGATGTGCTCACAACCAAGGTACATCATGCCCTTGACTGGAATCGAACCTGGGACCCTTCAGTCTTCAGGCTGACGCTCTACCCACTGATCCAAACTGATTAGGACTATTTATATTTTTTAGTATTTATTTTTAATTTATTTATTTGAGAGAGAAAGAGAAAAAAAGATAAACATTGATTTTTTTTTGTTCCATTTATTTATGCATTTGTTGATTGAATGTGGCCTGACCAGGGATTGAACCCACAACCTTGTGGCATCAGGAAGATGTTCTTACCAACTGAGCTGCAGAGCCAGAGTCACTTTCTTTAGATTTGATTAACTGTGATAATCATAGTGCTTGGTATTAGCCATATCTTTGATGGTTCATTAGAGGGCAAAGTGCTTGAGTAAACCATTAACATACAGGTAGAGAAGAGATGACCTTTGTATCCCGGAGTCCAGAGGTCAAGGGTCAGAAATCATCAGACCTAGAGAAAGTGGTCAATCTTTGGGAAATTGGAGATCTGCATTTAGCTTGATGCTGTCACAATCTGGTGACTGAGACAGATCATTTAACTTCTCTGAGCCTCAGTTTTCCCATTTATTACATGAAGCTAATTCTACCTACCCTGCCTCTTACCCAAAGGTTTTTGTATCAACTGAGATTTTGGTGAGTAAAAGATTAGGATATTATAGAACTTAAAGAGAGATGGTGATGGGAAAGGATAGTGATGAAATACTGTGTGATTCATGCTATCTAATAAAGGGAATAAGCTAATTGACTCTCACACCATAGCAAAGATGGCGATGTCCACAGCCAATAAGAGGGAATATGCTAATTGAAAGCCACGCCCTCAAAGATGGCAGTGGGGAGAGAATCCAAGATGGCGGCATAGGTGAACACCTACACTGCTGCCTCGCACAACAATTTCAAAACTACAACTAAAAGACAGAACGGACATCATCCAGAACCACAGGAAAGCTGGCTGAGTGGAAGTTCTACAACTAGAGGGAAAGAGAGGGGCTCACAGAGACCCAGAGGAGCTGCAAAAAGCTGAGGTACAGAGACGCAAGCGTGGAGAGAGCGGTGCCGGAGTACTTGGCTGGCTTTCTCTGGCGGGAGGGAAACGGAGACTCCCAACGGCATTGAACCCCTTATCTTACGACACTAAACCCCAGATCCAGCTGAAACTCATACGGGGGGAGTTTGGACTGTGAAAAGGGAGAAGTGCACGGAAATTTAGGGGAGTTGCAAAGGATCGGAGGTCTGGTCGCGCACGGCACCACGCGGAGGATGGATTGCTGATTGTGCTGCTGGCTTTCGCGAGTGGGCGGGAGACAGACCCTCCGAACTGTGCCACTTCTGAGTCCACTGAGCCCCTGTTTTGGGCGAAACCCTGGGGACCTAGACTCGTGTGGTCCTGGTTCGCAGGGGAGCCGGAAAGGCAGCGGTTGGAGGCACTGCGGGTGCGCGCACAAGGACCGCTCCAGCCATTACCCAGTCACGTGAGACTCAGGGGCCGTGGAGGGCGGGGCCGACTGGAAGGCAAGGCGGTCCCTTAAGCCCTGAGACTCCACCCATCCCAAGCTCAACAGAGGCTTCTTCGGCTGAATCCAGCACAGAAGTTTCCCCAGCACAGTGAAAATGCCGAGACAAGGGAAGGGATTACAAGCAAAAGAAATGGAGGAAAAAAAACGACTGGATATAGAGTTCAAAACCACGCTTATAAGGTTTTGCAAGAATATGCTAGAAAAGATGGATAAATTTAGTGAGACCCAAGAGAAGATAATAAATACACTGACTGAAATGAATACTATTATGCAGAGTACTAACAGCAGACTAGAGAAAGGCAAGGATCAAGTCAAAAATTTGAAATATAAAGAAGCAGAAAACATTCAACTGGAAAAGCAAGAAGAGAAAAGAATCCAAAAATGTGAAGATAATGTAAGGAGACTCTGGGACAGCTTCAAGCGTACCAACATCAGAATTGTGGGGGTGCCAGAAGAAGAGAGAGAGCAAGATACTGAAAACCTGTTTAAAGAAATAATGACTGAAAACTTCCCACATCTGGTAAAAGAAATAGACTTACAAGTCGAGGAAGCACACAGAACCCCAAAGAAAAGGAACCCAAAGAGGACTACACCAAGACACATCATAATTAAAATGCCAAGAGCAAAAGAGAAAGAGAGAATATTAAAAGCAGCAAGAGAAAAACAGTTTATTACCTACAAGGGAGCACCCATACGACTGTCAGCTGATTTCTCAACAGAAACGATGCAGGCCAGACAGAAGTGGCAAGAAATATTCAACGTGATGAACAACAAGAACCTACAACCAAGAATAATCTATCCAGCAAAGCTATCATTCAGAATTGAAGGGCAGATAAAGACCTTCACAGAGAAGAAAAAGCTAAAGGAGTTCATCAACTCCAAACCAGTATTATATGAAATGCTGAAAGGTACCCTTTTAGAAGAGGAAGAAGAAAAAGGTAAAAGACAAAAAATTATGAACAACAAATACACATCTGTCAACAAGTGAATCTAAAAATTAAGTGAATTAAAAATCTGATCAACAGAATAAACTGGTGAATATAATAGAATCAGGAGCACAGAAAGGGAGTAGACTGATAATTCTCAGGAGGACAAAAATCATAAAGCATCAAACAGACTGTGAAATTATAGCAGAAAGATTAAAGTTAGGTGAGGTAAATAAGTGATCAATCAAAGGACTTGTATGCATGCTTATAAACATAACCAATGATCACAGACACTGGGGGGTCGGGGTACGCCTGGGAGGGAGGGGGGGCAATGGGGAGATATGTATAAAAAATTAATAAAAATTAATTAAAAAAAAAAAAAAGATGGCAGTGGCCATAGCCACAAGATGGCAGTGCCCAATCTCCTCAGCCTGCCCAACACGTGCCTTCGGAATCCCCCAGTCCCCTCAGCCCCCAGCCACCCAGAATTGGCCCGAGGCATAGGCAAGCCTTGAATGGTGACTGCCCAAGGCTCAGGCCTGCCCAAGGCTCAGGTAACCAGGGCTGGCCAAGGCTTGCATTGCCAGCAGTGGCAGCAGCAGAGGTGTGATGGGGCATCACCTTCCCCTGATCACTGGGTCACCTCCCACCCCTGAGGGCTCTCGGACTGTGAGAAGGGCAGGCCAGGCTAAGGGACATACCCCATGCACCGGGCCTCTAGTTTTATTATATTCTGCACCAGAGGGTTATTGTTTGAAACAGGGCAGCATAAAACTGCTCTGGTTTGCTTTTTTAGGAGATATAAGAGCCTCACCAAGGGAGTTTTGATCATCTGAGTCAAGGACTGCAAAGGATACCAAGTGAATGCCTTCTTTCCTGTAATAAATCTTTAAAATAAATTTCCCTTTAATGGGTTTGAAATATTCATAATCATCCCACTGACGTGAAACTGAACCATCACAGTGAGAACTCAGTGCACACTTGCTGCAAATGGCAGTGATTTTAATAGTACATCTCCTACTGGGGGGAGATATTTAAACAAGGACTGGACCATTTTTCCACAAATCTCCTACCAGTTGATCAAATAAAGACCAACAGCTAATAAGTGCTGTCACCATTCTGTTTCATACTTGCTGAGAGCCCTGAGAGGACTTCAGCCATTGGCAGGCAGCAGAAACAAAGACTGGATCACCCAAAAGAGGTTTTCCAAGGAAGTTCAAAGTATCTCTTACAGAATTTTAAAGGTATATTGCTGTGGCACCCTGACCATGCTTATCTTTGGAGCCAGACATCAGCTTATAAGCAAAGGCTTGGAGACCTAGAATTAGGATAAATTAGGAAGTGAGTATGTGTTTGAAACAAGGATATAAATGCTGTGTCAACTCCTGTGGATGCTGCCCTGGGTCCTGGCAGAGAACCTGTCCACTGTCCAACCACCTCCATTCCTGCTTCCCATCCCCACGAGTGAGGAAGCAGCGTTGGCAGATGTGCCATAGGTATAATCCACCAGGGTGTAGATTGCTGAGAACTGTTGTGCTCCAGGGAGACGTGACCAGCCACTTTCCCCACTGCCTCCTCAGCAAAGAGAGGTGGCACCAAAGGTCACCAGAGAAGAAAGCCTCGTTCTTAGAAACTATTTCCATGTTCAGATGTGCTCACTGTCACGAAATTCTCTGGAGCAGAAGCCCAGGTAGAGATAGATTGAGCTTGTGTGTGTTTGTGTGTGTGTGTGTGTGTGTGTGTGTGTGTGTGTGTGTGTCCAGTCAAAAGAAACTACTTTGCAGTTTAGGGAGACAGATGGGCTGTTAATTATCTGAGAGTGTGGACTTAAAGGGAGATATAGGAGGTAAGAGAATCAGAAGTGGGAAGAGCCTGGCCAGTTCAATGGTTAACCAGAAGACCAAGGTTTGATTCCCAATCATGGCACATGTCTAGTGGGCACTTAGGAGGCAGCTGATCAATGATTCTCTCTCATCATTGATGTCTCTGTCTCTCTCTCCTTTTCCCTTCCTCTCTCTGAAATCAATAAAAAATATTTTTTAAAAAGTTGGAAGAAAATGTTTGGGGGCAAGGGTACGTCTCTGCAAGGTTGCAACTACCTGAACCCACACTGATATTGAACTCCAGGATTGTGCTGCAGCCAGGACGAGACAGAGAGGAAACACTGTAGTGGGGATAGTGCCCAAGGCAGTAGCTGGAATAGAACCAAGGTTTGGGACCCCCTGCCCCAAGATGCCATTATAGATTGAGAACCCATCCATTTTTGAGCCTTTGGTTAGTTTCTTCAAGGCATCCCAGATGCACCCCTGGACACTTACCCTCTCAGGAGACATTTAATGACAAGAGAAAGAGGGCTGGGAAGGGTGGAGGCTGTTGGAAACTAGTTTACTTAATCTTCCCAGGCCTCACTGTCATCATCTACAAAATGGGATAATAATAATAATTTCTACTAATAATCTGTTAGGGGAAGGGTTAAATAAAAGAACATATGTAAAGCATCTAGCAGTGCTCACATGTAGTAAGAGTTCCATAAATGACAGTTATTGTTTCACATGATACTTACCCTAGAATTGTTTGCAGATAGCAAGTCACTCCCTTTTGGCTTGGGAGTAGACCCTGAGGGCAGTCATCTTTGTCTGTTTCCAGGAACTGAGGGCTCCTTGAAGATAGAGACCTTTCCTTATTCTTCTAGACATTGTTCCCAGCAAAGTGCCTGGCTCCTGGTAAACAATGTAGATGGTTACTATAGTAAATGGTAATCTATGTTTGCTGAATGAATGAGTTAGTGAATGAATAAATGAATGAAAACCTCACTAACGTGAAGAGAATGCAATCTATGAAAGAAGAGCCTGATTTGGTGTTTTGTTTTGTTTTGCTTAAAATTAATTCTCAAATCTTCTCTGTTGGGATCTTGGCTGACATACACTTGCTGGGGTTGACTGGATTATTTAATTGCTATTTTCTGTCTCTAACTACTGTGATTATGACTCAAGTAGTGGATACATTTACAGTGCTATGTAAATAACAATTATTTTAATTACGGTTTGACCTGTACAGTATATTCTGACAACATAGCTGACTGAGCATTTGTGTATGTGCACTCTGGAGGGGGTAGGAAGGCCTATTATGAAGATACAAAGGAATCTCCCCTCTATGCACATGGCAATTTCAGAATTATAACATGGAGAAGTAAAATACCACTGTAATTACAGCAAGTTTGTGGAAAGAAATTGTTTTGAAGTAGTATATAATCTAAGGGTATTGTATTTAGATGACATAAAATCTAATTCTGTTGACACTATATTGTTTTTGGTGCCAGGAAAAAATGGTAACGGCAAATTTTCAGGCTTCCTATAAGAGTATGAAAGTGCCTTGGAGATCTAAGTGTGATTAAAGCAACAACAATTAGTGTAACATGCACAGCCAAGTGCTTGGCATGTAGTAAATGCTCAGTAAGTATTAGGTATCATCACTTGGCAATAGCATATGTCTAAGTAAGCATTCAACATAAATGATGTGCTGTGTGCATTTAAAATGACCTCCACAAGGAACTCAAATTTAATTACTTTTTAAAAAATATATTTTATTGATTTTTACAGAGAGGAAGGGAGAGGAATAGAGAGTTAGAAACATCGATGAGAGAGACATTGATCAGCTGCCTCCTGCATGCTCCCCACTGGGGATGTGCCCGCAACCAAGGTACATGCCCTTGACTGGAATCGAACCTGGGACCTTTCAGTCCATAGGCCTATTCTCTATCCACTGAGCCAAACTGATTTCAGCCAAATTTAATTCTTATGGCAACTGGTAGACCCTCATGAATCACTGCAAATGTTATTGTTGTTGTTGTTATTTTTGTACTTTAAATGCACAAGGGATCATTTGAGATACTGGAGGGAGTGGAGAATAGATGGTTGGGGTCCATGGATAGGACACAGAGATGAATACCATAGTACCTGCTTTTACAATAAATAAAAGAGACAAGACACTTGTGGAATAGAAAGAGGACTCTCACTGAGCCTTACTTCATGCCAGGCTGTTCTAAGTGCTTACTCATACTAACTCATTTAACCTCCATACAGATAAGGAAACTGAGGCACAGGAAATGTAAGTAAGGTATCACAGCTAGCTAGCAAGCAGCAGACAAGATTCCAAGGTAAGCTAACTGACCCAAGGGCCCACCTCTTGACCCCAACATTAAATTGCCCCCTGAAATGTGTGCAAATAGCAGTAATACAAGTATAGTCTTCAGCGAGTGGTAAGAAAACCACTATGGGTACATCCCAGCCCAGAGATAGGGGAAGACTTCTCCGAGTACTGACATTTGAGATGAGTTTGAAAACACCAAGGGAAAGAAATGTCAAGGCAGATTCCGAGAGACTCGCCCAGGATGGTGGCTGGCAGGACAGGGGTGAGGGAGAGGAAGGGAGTGAGTGGACAAAAAGAGAGTGTGTGGGTGTGTGTGGTGGGTGTGTGATTGAGTGAGGGACAGTTGAAACTCTCAGGAGCAGTGGGGGCTGGCAGTCCAGGCTCTCTTGGATAGGGAGAGACTGCCATCGAGGCTTTCACTCCCTGGGCTGTGGAACTCGGGAGCGGAGCCCACGCCATCTTGAAGGGAAACAGGGCCTTTCTTTGGGAACTCACCAACACCGCCAGCTAGACGGGCACTGGATTTGCCCTGCGACCCAACAGCCACTCCAGCCAGAGTTCCGCAGACCCGTGGACCCTGCATTCCCGCGGACCCTGGGACCTCCACCTCCAAAGCAAAAACAACTCTAAGACCAAGTGGACTCTTGCAACAGAGAGGAACTGACAGGTCTGCGCCAACCACGAAGGCAAGAGGAGAAACAGTCCAGAGATGGAAGACTTGCCATGCGAGCAGTCAGCAGCTGAGCATCGCTACAGGATGCCCAGGACCAAACCAGAGAGGGTCGGACCAGCATCGCCAGCACCTGTCCAGTATCCAGATACCATTGATGACATGTACACATAAGGAACTGTCTAACAGTGAAACTGGAACTCAAAGCTATCAGACATTGAAATTGGGACTCAATCACTTTTCTTTTGCTCTGGTGGGTTTATTTCTAGCCTACAGGGGCAAGATGTTTTTAAAGACAAGAAACAGGGAATGAGGAGGAAGCAGACGCAGAGGCAAAGAAGCAATGAACAGACTGTCGTGCTACAGTGGGAAGGCAGGGGAAGTTGGGGAGGAGGGGCCTATAGGAGATCAACCGACGGACTTGTGTGCATGTGTGCGTAGGCATAGCCTGTGGATACAGGGCAATGGGGGAAGTTGGGGGAGGGGTGGGGAACAGATGAGGCATGTACTGAGGGGTGGGGAGGGCAATAGGGGGAAAATAATAATAAACAAATAAATTAATTAAAATAATAATAATAAGAAGAAGACAGATTCCTAGAGGCTTTGGCAGCCCCTCCCCGCCCCAATTCTGGGGTAAGCCCCTCCTCTGGACTCTCCATCAGCCGCTGTCCCCTGTGGCACCCTTAGGACATTTTCTGCCATTGTCTGTTTTGTTTTGTTTTTGTCTCTTCACAGGTAAATATAAGTTCTTTGGAAACAGAGACCTGCCTGGACTTCTCTGTATCCTGAGCAACTGGATACTCAGTAGCCATCAACAGTAGAGTGGGAAGTAAATTGTGGGGAATTCTTACAATGGACTACTTCCCAGAAATGAGGATAAACAAACTGCAACTTACAAGGGTTTTATTGATATGATCCACCACCATGATTCTTTGCCTGAAATTAGATCTTTTACAAAACAAAATGACTACATTTAACTTAAAATACCATGTGCCTTACAGAAATGTACATTTCTGTAGTGCTAAGATATGTCGAACATGCAGCCTGTTACTTGAAACATACTTTTGTGGCTAAATCACTAGGACTATTGGAGCCAAAGTAAACCTTTTAAACATTGGCCAGATTAATGAACAAGCATGCTGACCATGAGGATGAGTGCCTTTTGATTATGATAAATTAATATG
Source organism: Lasiurus cinereus (assembly GCA_011751065.1). Taxonomy (NCBI): domain Eukaryota; kingdom Metazoa; phylum Chordata; class Mammalia; order Chiroptera; family Vespertilionidae; genus Lasiurus; species Lasiurus cinereus. The sequence continues at coordinate 25,367,660 of JAAGEH010002528.1, forward strand.
GCATTTTAAATAAAAATGACAGTAACTCCTGCTCTTGTTCTCATTTGAATATGCTGTATTTTCCTACTCTACTCACACACTGAGAATGCTGACTCTAGCCTGGAAAGAAATCTATAGCAATTGTTGCTGGAGGGGTGCTATCTGAGGGCATAGACAATAGAGGGAAATCAGGTTACACAAGAGAGGCTGAACAAATTTAAGAAATTCACAAAATTACCAACTTATAATAAAAAATATTCCCCAAATTCTTGCCAGGAACACTGCTTTTCATGTTATCAAAATCTGTCCCTATTTTTATTGAAGCAGTAAAATATTTGAAGCATTTTTTAAAAAAAATTTATATACAAATGTTACTGGTCTTAGGATCTTAGCCAGCTGATACCTAATGCCTACACCACTCCCTAGGAATAACTTGAGCCCTTAGAAAAGGCCATTCCTAAAAAAAAAAAAAGAAGAAGAAGAAGAAGAAGAAGAAAGAAAGAAAGAAAAGGCCATTCCTTCGTAGAAGACTAATGTGCTTCCTGGAGATATGGAGGACTGTTGGATTTTTGAAAAGATTCATTCTTGGAATACCCAAGCCGCTCCCTCTAGGGCAGTGGTTCTCAACCTTCCTAAGGCTGCGACCCTTGCATACAGTTCCTGATGTGGTGGTGACCCCCAACCATGAAATTTTGCTACTGTTATGCATCGTGATATAAATATCTGCATTTTCCTATGGTCTTAGGCGACCCCTATGAAAGGGTCATTCGACCCCCAAAGGGGTCGCGACCCACAGGTTGAGAACCGCTGCTCTAGAGACTAAGTCACTTCCCCCTTCTTCAGGATTAACCCTAACTCTGTCCTTTTTCAGTCACTCATGGACAAGTTCTGTGCTACTTGTCTAAGTGTTTCTAGTTCATCCCTCAGGCCCTCTCCATGTCCACTTCTGACCATGCTTTTTCTTTTTCTTTTAAATTTTATTTCTTGATCTTTAAGAGAGGAAGGGAGAGAAACATCAGCTTACTGTTTTATGTTTCCATGCAGTCATTGGTTGATTCCTGTATGTGCCCTGACCGGGGATCAAACCCACAACATTGGTGTATTGGGGCAATGCTGTAACCAATTGAACTAACCAGTTAGGGTCTGGTCCTGTTTTTTTTCCATGCACCCAGGCAGAGATTCCTTCCTTCAGTGAATGTCAAAACTCCACTTTCAAAGATGATATTAAAAATTATTTTACTCATAATGTGAAATAGACTGGATTCATTCACATCAACTTTAATATACATTTGATGATTACCTGGTATATGCCAAGCTCTATCTGCCAGGCACAGGACACAGAGTGGCTTGCGAAGCAGTCTTCCAGTCTGCAAGGACTTAACAGTCTAATAGGAGAGATGAAAAGAAGATGAAGAAGAAGACGAAGACAAAGATGAAGAAGGAGGAGAAGGATAAGGATAAGGATGAGGAGAAGGAGGACAAAGAGAAGAAGTAATTTATTGCAGAACTGTGATTAGGAAGAATAGGAGGGAGCACTCACAAAGAACAAACTTTAAATCTGAGATAGGAAGGGTAGGAAGGAAGGCTTGGTAAGGGGGTGGAGAGAGAATGGGAGGGAGTGAAGTTTCCCAGAAGAGGGAATTGTGTGCAGGTCCAGAGGTGGGAAAGTCCTTGATAGGTTGTAAGAAGAAAAAGACCAGTGTAGAATGAGTGTAAGACAAGAAAGTGATATGGGTGACAAAGTGAGGCATATGCAAGGGCACATATAGGAGTTTGGATTTTGTTTTAAATTAAATGAGAAGCCATTGAAGGATGTTAAATAGGAAATAACATTGGCCAGATTAATGAGCAAGCATACTGACCATGAGAATGGCTGAAATTAAAAAGACAGATAAACATCAAGAGTTGGCAAGGGCACAAAGCAAATGGAAGGCTCATACACTGCTAGTGAGAGCATAGATGGGTACAACTACTTGGAGTATGCACCCTCTATAACCCAGCAATTCCACTCCTAGCTATATTCCCAACAGAAATGCATGCATAGGCTCACCAAATGAGATTGTGAATGTCAGGCATGAGAATGTTCACAACAGTATTATGCTTAATAGCTAAGAACTGGATACTCAGTAGCTATCAACAGTAGGGTGGGTAAGTAAATTGAGGGGAATTCATGCAATGGAATACTTCCCAGAAATGAGAATAAACAAACTACAACTTACAAGCAAGAACATGAATGAATTTCACTAACAAAGTGTTGAGTAAAAGGAGCCAGTTACAGAAGCCTGCACATTGTATGATTCTATTTCCAGAAAACTTTAAAGCAGGCAAAACCAGTCTATGGTGTTGGACGTTAAGATAGTTGGCGCCCTTGCCAGTTTGGCTTAGTGGATAGAGCGTCGGCCTGCGGACTGAAGGGTCCCTGGCTCGATTCCAGTCAAGGGCACATGTCTGGACTCCCAGTAAGGGTGTGCAGTAGGCAGCGGATCAATGATTTTCTTTTATCATTGATATTTCTAACTCTCTCTCCCTCCCTTCTTTGAAATCAATTTTATATATATATATATATTTGGGTCATGAGTGTGTTCATTTTATGTAAAATCACTGAGTTATATTTTACATAAAATCACTAAGTTGTACATTATGACTTGTGTTCTCTTTGTATATATGTGATATTTTAACAACATATTTAACTTACACATAAATGACAAGAGTTTACATTTAAAAGGAACACACTGGCTGTTGCATGGAAAATGGATTGACTATAGGCAAGAGGTGTAGAAAAGCAATTAAAGGATAATTCCTGGTGAGAGGAGTCTCTTGGGACTAGGTGGATGCACTGGAGACAGAGAAGAAGGGACAGATTTGAGATTATTAGAAGGTAAAATTAAGAAAACTCACTAATGGCTTGAATAATGAGTGGTAGGAAGAGAAGGAAGAACAAAGTGAATTCCTACATTTGGAACTTGGGCAACTGAGAGGATGGTGGTTGATGTCATTACCTGAGATGGGAAACATTGTGGAAGAACTAAGTTTGGGTGAAAATCTATGGCTTGTGAATCAGGACTTCCCACCACCTCTGATGGTGTGAGGCTGATCCCAGGGGAAATGGAGAAAGTTGAAATGACTCAACATCCATAACCTTGCCAGTCCTGAAATGGACTCCAGACAGAAAAAGGGGGAACATTACCATTCAAAATGAGATAGTATTCTCTTCCCAGAATTCCACAGTCTCTCCTCCATTTCCTCCTCACTTCCTTACCTCTGGATCTCACAAGCAAATTCCCACTCCCAGGAAGGCACCAAGGATATCCTTATATTCCTCTCTCTTGGCCAGAAAGTAGAAACTTCCTATCTCTTCCTCTTAGATCAGATATAGTTGTAAGCAAAAAACCTCCACAACTTTTACTAAGAAAAAAAGAAAAGGAACTCAAATACCATCAGCAACACAGGGGGATGGGAAAGTGGAGTGTTTTCTGAGTTGTCTCACTTCTGATCCAAACAACAGCATGTCTCCAAAGCTGCCATGCTGGGGCTGGTGGAGGTATCCAGGGCACAGCTGGAGAGGTGGTCAGGGTTCCTTTATGGTGGACTTTGGAGGCTGTGTGCCAAGGATTCTGTAACTTGGCCATATAGTCATTGGGGGACCACAGTCAGATTTGCATTCTGGATGGATCCTTCTGGTGGTATTGTGAAGATTAGAGTGGGACAAGCAGTTGGGAGGTGGCGGGGGGGAGATGATGAGGACTTGAAATAGGCCCTGGAGGCAAGAGAGGAGGAAAGGAAAATATGGTAAAAGAAAGATTTGGAAGATAAATATTGAGGCCTTAGCGATTGAACAGATTCAGATGGGGAGGAAAAAGAATGAGTCAAAGATAATGCCCAACTTGGAGGGGCCCTTGGAGATGTGATAGCAACAATTGAGAAAATTTAGGGGGAGAAGCAAGTTTAGAGGAGTCATTTGAATTGAACCAGTTGAATCTTGACCTGGTCAAAGCCTAAATCTTGCTTCCAGGAAAATCCGAATTATTCAAGCCACATCCTTACCCTACAGGCAGGCACTTACTGTCTGATTTTGGTCATATGCTAATGAGCTGTTTCTTAAAGACTAGATTGTAAACTTTTGGGAAATAGCTTTCTATTTCTTGTAACTTCTTAGATGTCCTTTCCTGGTCACCTAGCAAGCTCCCAGCCTCTCTCAGAAAGGTATTTCATAAGCTTTTGACTTTTGTGGCACTTACATGGTGTGAATCGTAACACCAGAAAAAGACGCAGGAACAGGAAAAGCTACCCTGCTCACATTAAAGGAAGAAAAAAGCGTTTTACCTCCTAGCTTCTTGATTAGCAACTCTATTCTCATTCTGTTTACATAAATTATTTCTGACTGAAAACAGCATGAAGATGGCTGTGGGAGACCACTGCTGGAAACCAGGAGGGCCCCCCTTATCTTAATAATAACAGCTTGGATAAGTCACCAACCTCTCCCCCTCCGTTTGCTTGGGCAAGTGGCAGAGAATTGTGGTCCTTTCAACCCTTGGCTGTGAGGGGCATTGAAGAAACTGGCTATTCAGAAACACTTTTGGAAAATGGCGTGGGGATATAGGGTCATCTAAAAAGAAATAGAAAAACTGAAATCAAAGAAGTGACTTGTACTTACAGTAGTCTGTCTGGATTTGAAAGTATCAGGGTAATTGAAATATGTACATGCTGCTGGCATTTAATGTACTCTGGAAGGTACTAGTTAGTATGTACAATTGTGATATAATGATGTGATTGTTACACAGCTTTAGAATGAAACTTGTAACACTCATGGAGACGGTTGTGCATTCTCACCAGTCATCTCGGCAAGCCACTGTGTTAAGTAGCACCCATCAGACCCACTCTTCTCTGTCATCCAGGTGGGGTGGGGGCAGGGAACTCTTGAGTGGCCAATTCCACTTTCTCAGGTTTTATGGGTGGCTTGAGGGAAAGCAAACAGTGCTCCCACAGGCAGATAAGATAACCACTATCTGAAGTGTGAGCCTGGAGTTTTCAGTTGTTTTTGATTAGAAATATATCCAGTTCCATTTACATGTCAGGCCAAAATTAAGTATTCAAGCACATAGCTATAGACAATTCATGTATTAAGTATGTAATGTGAATTTCTACCTGTAATACTAGACTAGTTAATACGTTAGGTATTATGTTAAACCCTATGAAGTGCTAATGTTCAACTGGATTTGGACTTACAGAAACAGCAGCTACATATGCCAGATTTGTCAAATGAAATTCAGATTCTGTCACTGGGAAATTCAGGTAACCCACAGAAATCTTTGATAGAATTTAGTCACTCCTTACTTTTTGCATGCATGATAGTTTGGTGTGTTTCTAATGATCTAAGGAGTATTAAATAACATTTACATTCATGTATGTGTTTTTACAGATAAAATCATGCCATTGCACCTTACTTTGTAGAAGATGGGTAGAGAATTAAATGCAAAGACTGGAAGTCATCATTGTCAAGCCTGAAATCAACCTGAATGGAAATAGGTATTGGATCCGAATGACCAAGATTCTTCTTAAAGATGTATGTATCAAGCCGAGACTGGTTTGGCTCAGTGGATAGAGCGTCAGCCTGCAGACTGAAAGGTCCTGGGTTCGATTCCGGTTGGGGGCATGTACCTTGCTTGCAGGCACATCTCCAGTGTGGGGCTTGTAGGAGGCGGCTGATCGATGTCTCTCTCTCATCGATGTTTCTGACTTTCTATCCCTCTCCCTTCCTCTCTGTAAAAAAAAAAAATCAATAAAAATATATTTTAAAAAAAGATGTATGCATCAAATGATATTTGTTTCTGTAGTAAGATGACTTAACCATAAAAACATGTCTTTTGGTTGGATAAATCAGGATGGTTCACTTGGCCTTAATGTTCCCAAGTAGACATAATGGGGAGAGCCCACAGTACTTATATCAGGTTTTTCATAGGGCCATGGAAGATGATTTAATAAGGCCAATCTCCAATAATGCCTGCTGACTTAAGATAGCTATTTCCATGGGAGAGCCTCAGAAAGCTAACTCTTCTAGCTCCAAAATGCAGGACAGTCTGTCAACATGTCATTGTTGTCGTTGTCGTTGTTGTTGTTGTTGTGTGTGCATAATAAATGCAAAACTTACTACAACATTCTTTACTGGCAACTAAGATTTTTGTTTTAATGTTTGAGGATTCTAGCAACCAATGCAGATTGAACATTATGAGGACTGAGTCAGGAGCCAATTTTGGACATTTTAATTTGAGTTGAACTTAAGTTCAGGTCCTGAGTTATCTCTTTGAAGTCCCCGTGGGCCTGTTGGATTTCAAATCTGCTCTAGAGTTGCATACAGACTGCCAGTCCCTGCCTCTCCGCTCCCCACTCTGGCCTCTGTGCCTTGGCTCAAGCTGTTCCCGCTAAAGGAAGACCTTTCTTCCCTTTCTTCCCTAGTTATTTCTACTTATTCTTTAAATCTTGGAAATAACTTATTTCTACTTATTCTCCAAGTGTCTAAAATCTAGGAAGCCTTCCCCAACCTCTGAAGTTCGGTAAAGCACCCAATTCTGTGTATTCGTGGCTTTCTATTAGAACCTCTGTTATCACCATCCTTTTTATGTTGAAATTACCTGTCGACCGAGCACAGAGCCTGGCATTTGGTAGGGGATGGAAAGTGGCTTTAGTTTTCAATACATCGAATGCCCTCCTCCCCTCCCCCTTGCACTGACACCCCCTCTACCCCGGTGGCCCCCACCCCCTCCACACCTTAGTGTTCCGGAGAGTGTGCAATTTCAGGCGTCTGGAACGGAACCAGTTTTTAGGGGTGACTGGGGAGTCTGAGGGAAGGGAGAGGCCCTGACCTGGTTCCTCTCCAGAACATTGGGGGGAACACTTGGTGGCTTCCTTTCAGATACTAATTGTGAACTTACCTCGAATGGACCTAGCTGGAACCTGAGCTGGCCTCGCACGCCCTCTAGTGGTTTTAAATCAGAGCCGGAACTCAGCAGGTCGGGTTTTCTCCCAGGAAGAATCCGCAGGAACTACTGAGACATCTACGAAGCAGTTGAAGTCATTTCATAAACACACTTAGGGAGCAATAAGACAATTAACTGAAAGCACACACAATATGAAAGCCTTGAAAGATCTTCGGTTCTTTATTTTGCAGTGCATACTCTAATAGTCTGTATGTACCCAGTGGATAATTGAAAATGTGGTTAATCAAAGGCAATCACTCTGTCATTGTCAACTTGTGAAACATTAGCTCAGGAAATGGGGTGATAGCACGCGTTTCTCTTATCTCCCCCAAGACAATGTCACCTTCGGATGACAAAGGAACAGATTTGGGGATGTCTGGAGTCTCGGTTGCAATCAAATTTCAATCCCAGGGGAACCCAAATGTCTCTTTTGAACAGGACAGTTTCTTACTTGAGTGCATTCAATCATTTTGTAATTCAATAATCAGAAAATTACAGTTCAGTTGCGACAATAAAAACTATCATTACAAAACCAGGAGAGGACACTCTGAAACTATCCCAACCATACATTTCTTATGGGACCGAACCTTTTGAATCACTTAAAAACAACAGCAGAATAGAACTCCTTTCCCCAGAATGGCTCACAGTTGTAAATATCACTTCCTTGGGGAATATTCCTTGAGGTATGGGACCAGCTCTGGCTTCCCACAGAGCCTCCCACAGCACCAGATGACATCAGAGAACTTGTCATGCCTGCCATGTGATCAGGCCCGGTTTGTTTTCCGTCTGTTTTCCCCACCAGAAGCTGAGCCCCACAATGAAGAGTTCTTGTTTGTTTCTCTACCACAGCACCCCAGAGTCTAGCACAATGCCTGGCACCAGCGATGCTGAATAAACATTTGTCTGCTGCTTGATAAAACCCAGCAATCCAGCAGGTCACATGCTGAGGAGACAGGTAACATGAGGTCACGAGGAGAGCTGATTTTGATTCTTCAGGGGTATGAGGGACCCCTTCACTCAAAATGAGCAGAAAAAACATATGATTAAAGACTCCGTGGTAGCTGAGTGGGACGGTTGAGATTAGCACCCAGAGGACAATGTGCACGTTAGTGCAGGGAAAGGAGAAACTCTGAGGTCGCTGCTTAAATTCCTGATTGCAGCCAAAATCATCGTCTCCATGCCTCCTGGGGCTGCATTTCTCCGCCAAGGGCCTGGTGTAAGTTGGCCTAGACTCCATGGACAATTGACCTATAGGTCATTTTATTACCTCAAAATGTGGGCACACAGTTTACCTTTCTGAAGGCATTTAAGAAAACTTTTCATTGACTTTTTAGAGAGAGAGAGAGGGAGAAAGAGAGAGAGATGAGAAAAACATGGATTGACTGCCTTCTCCTGCACATCCCCTAAAACCCGGGCATGTGCCCTGACCCAGAATTTAGCCAGCAACTTCCTGCTGCATCCGACCACCTGAGCCACTCAGGCCAGGGCTGAAAACGTATTTTTAAGGCATTAAAAACTCAAGTGAGAATGGAGATACATTGAAGAGCTGGAAGTAACCAAGAATGAAGGCCTGAAGTGTATAGACAATAAAAATAAAATAATGGGTAGGAACAAAAATATAAGGAAGGATGTAAGTGTGAGACCAGGAGAAGAGAACTAACATGTTCTTTTTTGTTGTCTCCTTCAGATTTCTGTTTATGTCACTGACTATGCAGAGCCAGATCGAGCTGAACAAGCAGCATGTCTGAATAGAGTGTTGTAAACACACACACACTGAGAATCCCACAGGAACCCTGTAAATGTGAGCACGTCAGCAGGGAGACATCCAAGTTTTGGTAGGCTTAAGGGAGATATCACGCAGCTGTGTATGTGTTTTCTGCTCTTCTATCTCCAGACACTTCATTTCTGAGTGAGGGTGGTTGTGTTTGTAGTTAGAATGAGCAAACCCTTTCTAACTTTGAGTTAAGATTGTCAACAAAAGAACGCCCAGCCTAAGAAAAAGTCTTTTTTAAAACACACACACACACACACACACACACAATTTTTTTTTTAAAAGAGAAAGAAAGATTTGTTGTTCTACTTACTTTTGCATTCATTGGTTATTTCTTGTATGTGCCCTGAACAGGGATCAAACCCAAAACCTTGGTGTATCGATACGGTGCTTGAACCAACTGAACTTCCCTGCCAGGGCAAGAAAAAATCTTATAAGAGTTTATTTGAGCTAAAATGACAACAATTGCCGGGACACAAAATCTCAATGGACTGAGAAAACACTCTGCAGAATGGCAGTTTTGCAGCTTATTTAAAAAGGGTTACACAAAATCCACTGGTGGTAAATTAAGGGGGCAGGAGAAAGCAAAGCAGGAAAATCTCAGTTCAATAAAAAGCAAAAGTGGAAGACACATTGGTGGGTATGGTATAGTTCCGTGGTTGGCAAACTGCGGCTCCCGAGCCACATGTGGTTCTTGGGGCCCTTGAGTGTGGCTCTTCCACAAAATAGCCTGGGCCAGTCTATTTTGAAGAAGTGGCATTAGAAGAAGTTTAAATTGAAAAAATTTGGCTCTCAAAAGAAATTTCAATCGTTGTACTGTTGATATTTGACTCTGTTGACCAATGAGTTTGCCGACCACTGGGATAGTTAATAATTAACATTTAGAACACCTAGAGGGGGTATGCTGGCCACAAGGTAACTGTAAGGGGTTCTTTAGTCTCATGCTCTGGTGCAGTGGTTGTGCCCTGAGTGCCTGGAAAAGAATGTCATTTTGACATTTCGAAAGTATGTTATCTGAGATCCAAAAAGATAGTAGACAGACTCAGATAAGGTAAAGGTTCATCATTGTCAAGGAAGCTACAGGCCTAGAATGCCACTGCCTGTCATGGCCCACTTTCAGTTAGGAAGTCTAGACCATCTTGTGTTATTTCTTCTGGCCTCTGAGTTTGTAGGGCCCACTATGCAAGCCTCCCCTGAGCTTGTGAGGTTTAGAATGTGGCCCCTTTTTGGTCCACAATTCCTCCTTTTGGTCATATATCAATAGGAAGAATGCATTGATGGCCAACAGCTTGGGAGAATAATGTGGTCCCATAGTGCTAAGAAGGCTCATTCCTAGGATGTCTTAGTATCAGTGTTTGCCCTGTGAAATGATGAACTATTGGGGATGTAGCAAGACTCTAACCTTGGAAGCAAGTCAAGGCCAAATTTTTTTTCTCAAAAAGGAAAGGCATATAAATGGGAGGCAGACCGCTCCTATGGGCCTTCATTAAGAAAAAAAAATTTGGATTATTTCTAGCCTGCAAGCTATCATGATCCAAGTTTTGCTGTCTGCTCACTTTTCTGTGTGTTGGATCTAGCTGGCAGGAACAGCACCAGGTGTTGAGACAGGTGGGGTCAGATTAGACCTGTGTTCAGCAACCTCAGGACTTGAGTTGTGGCTAAGAAACAATTCAGAGCCAAGACTCAAACTGTAAGCATCCTATAGAATAAAGAGCTAATATGCTAATTAGACCGGATGGGCAGTGGAACAACCTTCCATAACTACTAGTGGGCGGGGCCACGTGGCCACTGGGGCTGAGAGGGCCCAGCCCCTTGCACAAATTTTGTGCTTCGGGCCTCTAGTGGGGAGTACATTGGGAGTGAGGAAGCTAATGGTAATGTGCCTGGGGGGAAGGGGAGGGGAAAGGCACTGCTATGCTTCTGGGAGGGAGAACACGCTGGGTCCTCGGCTCTAAGGGTTTTGAGGGTAGAGGTTTTAGGGGAGGTCCCAGGAGAACTTCTTAATAGAATAGTCAGCGATTTTTTCTCCACTGGTTGACTGGCTGATCCCAGGGCAGGGGAGTCATTATTCAATGCAGCTAGTCCCCAGGGCAGCCTTAGTGTCACTTGTCTGCTTTTGTTGCTTTTCTGGGCCTGGAGCTAAATTACAACTGAAGTCTAAATGTTATCTCTGGGAAGGAAAGGTGAGGGGGTCCAAACCATGACCCGTGATATGCTAGGAGGGGAAAGGTCACTCTGGGGACAAGGTCCCACCCTACAATTGTCCTTTGGTAGACACCTGGGGGAGCTTTCCACACTGGTGGCCTTCTACACCTGACCCATCATCCTTGCCTTGCTCTTGTCCGTCTACCACAGTATAACCTTTCCTTACAGTGTGAGGACACCCCATATACTTCTTCAGTTTTCACAATGTGACCATGAGATGGGTTCCCATTTACTGGTGGTATCATCATCATCATCATCATCATCATCATCATCATCATCATTTTAATATGACTCATTTACTTGACATTGGAAACACTCAAGTACCATTCATTATTAATCTGATTTCTGCTAGCTGTGCAATTAGAAACTGTAACTTTAAGGTTTAATTGGGACCAAGGCTGTGAGGATGCAATGGCAGAAATTACAATTACCATAAAAAAATTTCCACAGGTCAGAGGAGACAGTAAGGGTTTCATAAATAAATGGCCTGTGACTCAGTGGCAGTTATAGAAGGCCGTTTTTTAAAATAGCCACTTCAGCTTCCATCTGAATAAACATAGTAGTTGTTGGGTTAAGGGGTAAGCATGTTCCCATAATTGGATTCTAGCACTTATATGTAAAATTTCTTTCTCAAGATTCCTTTTCTACTATCCTTCTACAATGCCCCTTGTCCTTCTTAGTCTGTCTCTTTTTACTCATTCAGAAATAACCAACTTATTAGGATAAACTACTTCCTTTTAACTTCTCTCAAAAACACATTCCTCTTTCCATTTTTCTGTAATAATAGTTCTAAATTTCAAGAGAAACCGTGAAGAGTATTATTATTAATATAAAATCATCTTATATACCTTTAGCAATTATTAATAGTTGGGCTATATAAGAACAAGGTTTGAGAAAAGTACAAAGAACAAGTATTAAAATGACTAATATTATTAGTAGATGGGTAAAGATGATCAAACAAAGTTCAACATCAATTTGTAGGTATACAGGTCTTATTGAGGTCTTGGGATAGCTGTCTACCTCTGATATCAGTGGCTTCTTATCTTCCAGGAGCCTTTGATGTCCTCTGTAGGCAGAGGTGAGTGTCAGAGACAGGGGCAGATGTCCATTTGCAGTGAGACACCTTAAACATTTTTTTAAATGAGAAATATAAATCCTTGAATTAACACCTTTAAATTTAGCTGCACATGGATTGGTTAATAATACCCTGTAAAGTCCCTTTCAGCAAGGTTGGAGAGTCTTTATTTATTTTTAATATTTTTATTGATTTTAGAGAGAGGGGAAAGGAGGGGGAGAGAAACACTGATGTGAGAGATATCGATTGGTTGCCTCCGGTATGTACTCCAACCAGGGATTGAACTTGCAACCTGGATAAATGGCTTGACTGGGAATTGAACCAACGACCTTTTGTAGCATGGGACAATGCTCAACCAACTGAGCAACCTTATCTAGGGCTGGAGAGAATCTTTAATTGATGTATTTTCCAATGGACAATATTTCCTGGTTGTAAGTCATGGTCTTTAAAGTCTTCATCTCCCAGGGCATACTGTAAAATGAATCAGTTATTAGTTTATCATTTTCTTTAAGATGGTTAGTAAGTCCTTGGAAATAATGCAGGATGTCTCCTTTTAGTTGGTTCATATACCCCTTTATCCAGATGCATAAGGTGACAAGTGACTATTTAACAAGGAGAAAGACTGTGTTTACAAAAAGGAGTAGATCTCAAGTTGACCATCACTATAGGGAGAGCTTTTGGCAAAGAGAGATTAAAAGCTTTTAAAATTTTACCTGGTTGAGTTTTAATTGTACCATTTGTACATTCCATTAATCCAGAGGACTGGTGTAATTAATCCAATAAAAATGCTGTAGCATAGGCCAAATGTTACAGATGGATTGCATTATTTGCCCAGTGAAATGAATTCCTGGGTCACTATGTAACTCAGAGAAAACTCTGCGATTGGGAATTTCCCCCCAGTAAAAACTTACCTACCATTAAGGCTGTTGCTTTTCTGCAAGGTAATGCCTTAATCCAGTGAGAAAACATACAGATCATAACTAACAACTGCTTGTATCTTTGAGATGGTGGCATTTGGATAAAATCCAATTACCATACTTCAGATTAACCTAAAGGAAATAGGAAATGCTCTTGAGACCCATGGAGTGATTTTCTAGGGTTATATTTGGGACACAGAACATCTACTATAAACTTTATAAGCTACAGTAAGACTTTCCAGTAATACAGAGGTGGGCAAAATTAACTTTATAGCTGTACGATAAACAGAGTTTACCTTGTATTATTATTTATTAATTATTGTATTATTTCCCACCCTATATTGTTTACTCCATGAAATCATCTTCTAAGGACCTCAATGTGTTAGCTCATGTACCTGCTGAAGTTTAGATAATTGAGCCCCTATAGGTAAGATTGGTTTCCTGTTTGGTCCAAACCATATCTGCTTGACTGGGCCAAAGTTCCCTCTTTTGTTGCCATATCCTCCTTTTTTCTCCTGTAGCTATTAGTTGGAACTGTAAAAGACAATCTTTTATGGATTTAGTAGGAAGCAAGGAGAATTCTCAGGTCTGGATAATTTGGCTGTTTATTGCTACCTGTCTAGCTGTAGTATCGGTTAAATGATTTCCTTTTGCTTCCATGATGGCAGCATTAGAATGTCCTGAAATGTTGGTAATTGACAACTGTCTCAGTTGCTGTATGGCATGTCACACTTTCGAAACCTGTTTTTCGTTCTTTCCGGGCTGCCCTGAGGATGTTAAAAGCCTCACTGCTTCCATAACATTCCAAAGTTGTGAGCTACGCCAAAGGCATAGGGAACCTGTAAGAGAACATTTACTTATAAAATCACAGAGGTAGAAGGAGTAATTAGTAGAGTTAATAAGTAATTAGTAATTAATAAGAATTCTTTCTTAGCCAGAATTCAAATTTAAATTCCAAATTTAACTATCCGTGTAAATACTAGATTTTGTTATTTGGCCGATGGACAAATTCAAGTTACAATTAGTGCAATTAATGTAGCCTGTTAGGCAGATCTTACTCAGGTAAAGAACAACCTTCAATTCTGTCCATCGTGGAAGTTATTACATATTCAGCTGGGCAATGTTCTTGTTCATCTTTCAGATATGATCCACCTGTAAACCAAATTAAGCAGCATTATCCTATATAATAAAAGCGAAGTGTGCAAATTGTTCCCTCAACCAGTAGTTCATCTGGGAGTTTGACCAGAGGGTGGAGCTGGCAGGGGGATGAGAGAGAGGCCCTGGCCTGTGGTGGTGGCGGTGGCGGTGGCAAGTGACCAGGGAAAGGAAGGGAGGTCCAGCTGGCAGCCGGCAGCTGCTAGGAGCCCTACCAGTATATGAATTTCGTGCACTGGGCCTCTAGTCAATAAGAGTTTCCTATAAATCATTCCTAGGAACAAGAAAGTGGTAAATAAGCAAAACACACTTGTTGGATGTCTCCATCCTGCAAAAAAAAGGTAGCAAAGTTACTGGGTTAAGATTGTTATATCCTTCTTCTTAGAGAAAACACCAAATGACGGATGACTGCAGAAAGGCCTGAAGGCCTCAGGACCCTGGAATGAGATGCTACAGTGACTTCCTTGGAGGATTTGGCAGTGACATACAGGAAAAGGTTGTGGCCGGGTCAGGTTAGGGCCAAGAATGTGGAGTTCACAGAGGTAAGGCCAAGGATAAGAAGGGGATTTCCATTACCAAGCTGGGCCATGTGGTCAAGGACATGAAGAGGTATTAAAGATTACGTCTACACAAAAGCAGACACATCCTGGCCAGAGGACGTGATTCAAGGCATTTATCATCATGGGAGACTACACTGGACATGTTGGTCTGGCTGTTAAGCACTCTAAAGAGGTAGCCACTGCCATCTGGGGGGTCATTATTTTGGCCAAGCTCTCTACTGTACCTGTGTGGTAAGGCTACCGAAGAAACAAGATTAGCAAGCCCCATACTGTGCCTTGAAAGTTGACCAACCTCTAAGGCTCTGTGCTGGCGTGCCTTGTGCCCAAGAAGCTGCTGCTGATGGCCAGGACTGACAACTGCTACACCTTAGCCACAGAATGCACTGCCACCCTGGGAAACTTCTCCAAGGCCACCTTTGCTGTATTCTCCAAAACCTACAACTGCCTCACTCCAACCTCTGGAAACGGGCTGTATTCACCAAGTCTCCCTATCAGGAATTCATTAACCATCTGTAAGACCCTCCCCAGAGTTTTGGTGCAGAGGACTCAGGCTCCAGCTGTGGCCACCACATCCTATCTAATAAAGAGGGAATATGCTATTGACTGCCACACCCTCACAAGATGGTGGCACCCACAGCCGCAAGATGGCAATGCCCAGTCCCCTCAGCCCTGCCTCATCCAGCCAGAATCTCTCAGTCACCTCAGCCCTGCCTCATCCATCCAGAGTCCTCCAGTCCCTTCAGCCCCACAGGGGACTGCATTCGGGTTTGCAGGGGAGAGCAGTTGGAGGCAATTGGGCCAGCAGGAGAAGGCAGTTGAGGATGATCATGCTGGCAGAGGAGTAGTTAGGTGTCAATCAGGCCATCAGGGGAGCAGTTAGGGGTTATCAGGCTGGCATGCAGAGTGGTTAGGGGCAATCAGGCAGGCAGGTAGGCAAGTGGTTAGGAGCCAACAGTCCCAGATTGTGAGAGGGATATCCGAATGCAGAACATCCAGCAATCAGACATTGCCTGAAGGATCCTAGATAGGAGAGGGTACAGGTTGGGCATTAATTTCATGCACTGGGCCCCTAGTAATTTCATAAAATAAAAGGAATTAAGCCTGTTGTGTTTTTTTTTTTAATATAGTTCCATCAAGTGAAAGGAATATTAGGTGCAGAAAGCAATAATAAGCCACTAGAAGCCAATCAACTAATAAAAGTATTGAGTGTGATGAAAGTTCAGTAGAGATTCAACAGAATGAGGAACATAACTAAAGGAGAGCCCATAATTATTTCTCTTGTTTGTTTGTATAACATGGCTGTAGCAGAGATGGCTGTGATGCAGGGAGGGAGCCATTGGCTAGTAAGTCTAACTGCTGACTGTAATATCTTATGATGATTTCTATGGTTTTGAGTTAAAAAATTGCCTGCC
This sequence comes from Lasiurus cinereus, assembly GCA_011751065.1. Taxonomy (NCBI): domain Eukaryota; kingdom Metazoa; phylum Chordata; class Mammalia; order Chiroptera; family Vespertilionidae; genus Lasiurus; species Lasiurus cinereus. Next base: position 25,383,708 of record JAAGEH010002528.1, read on the forward strand.
TGATTGCCCCTAACTGCTCACCACCCCCCTCAGCCTGATTACCCCTAACCACCTCTGTCTGCCTTCCTGATCACCCCTAACTGCTCCCACTGCCAGCCTGGTTGCCCCTAACTTGCCCCCCTCTCCCCCTAATGCAAGCTTGGTCACCCCAATCTCCCCCCTGCTGGTCTGGCCCCCCTCCTGACCCCCCTGCTAGCCTGGTTGCCCCCAACTGTCCCTTCTGCTGGCCTGGTCACTCCTCACTGCCCCCCCTCCCGCCAGCCTGGTCACCCCATGCACCCTGCTGTTCAGTCATTACCATGAGGGTGTCCTGACTAATTTTCATATTACCCTTTTATTAGTATAGATATTTGACAACTTAGGAATGTTACTAGGGTAAAAAGAAAGCTTATCCATACAGACCATACTAACACATTTCTTTTTAATCTTTATTATTCATATTATTACATTTGTTTCTCTTTTTCCCCTCCATAGCTCCCCTCTACCCAGTTCCCACCCCTCCCTCTACCCTTACCTCCCTCCCGCTGACCTCATCCATAGATGTATGATTTTTGTCCAGTCATTCCCTGTACACCCTTCACCCCTTTCCCCTTGAGAATTATCAGTTCACTCCCTTTCTGTGCTCCTGATTCTATTATATTCACCAGTTTATTCTGTTGATCAAATTTTTAATTCACTTAATTTTTAGATTCACTTGTTGATAGATATGTATTTGTTGTTCAAAATTTTGTATCTTTTACCTTTTTCTTCTTCCTCTTCTAAAAGAGTACCTTTCAGCATTTCATATAATACTGGTTTGGAGTTGATGAACTCCTTTAGCTTTTTCTTATCTGTGAAGCTCTTTATCTGCCCTTCAATTCTGAATGATAGCTTTGCTGGATAGAGTATTCTTAGCTGTAGGTTCTTGCTATTCATCACGTTGAATATTTCTTGCCATTCCTGTCTGGCCTGCATTGTATCTGTTGAGAAATCAGCTGACAGTCGTATGGGTGCTCCCTTATCTCTTGCTCCTTTTAATATTCTCTCTTTGTCTTTTGCTCTTGGTATTTCAATTATGATATGTCTTGGTGTAGTCCTCTTTGGATTCCTTTTATATGGGGTTCTGTGTGCTTCCTGGACTTATAAGTCTATTTCTTCACCAGATGTGGGAAGTTTTCAGTCATTATTTCTTTAAATAGGTTTTCAGTATCTTGCTCTCTCTTCTTTTGGCACCCCCACAATTCTGATGTTGGTATGCTTGAAGCTGTCCCAGAGGCTCCTTACATTATCTTCACATTTTTGGATTCTTTTTTCTTCCTGCTTTTCCAGTTGAGTGTTTTCTGATTCTTCATATTCAAATTTTTTACTTGATTCTTGTTTTCCTCTAGTCTTCTCTTAGGTCTCTGTATAATATTTTTTATTTCAGTCAGTATATGTTTAATTTTTAGTTGGTCCTTTATCATCTCTAGTTGGTCCTTTTCCATCTCTAGTTGGTTCTTTTTCATCTCCTCTTGGGTCTCACTAACTTTATCCAACTTTTCTAGGATATTCTTGAAAAACCTTATAAGCGTGGTTTTGAACTCTATATCCAGTTGTTTGTTTTCCTCCATTTCTTTTGTTTGTGATCTCTTCCCTTGCCTCGGCATTTTCACTATGCTGGGAGAACTTCTGTGTTGGATTCAGCCTTATGATACAAGACTTGCAAAACTGCAAAAGCCTCTCTGTTGAGCTTGGGATGGGTGGAGTCTCAGGGCTTAAAGGACCGCCTTGCCTTCCAGTCGGCCCCGCCCTTCACGGTTCCCAAGTCTCATGTGACTGGGTAATCGCTGGAGCAGCCCCTGTGCCCACACGTGCTCTCTCACAGTGCCTCTAGACTGCTGCCTTTTCTGCTCCCCTGCGCTCCAGGACCATATGAATCTGGGTCCCCAGGACTTTGCCTGAATCTGGGGTTTAGTGGAGTTAGAAGTGACGCAGTTGGGATGCTTTGTTTCCTGCCCTCTTGTGAAAGCCAGAGACACAATCAGCAGTAGGTCTTCTGCGCAGTGCTGTGCGTGCAACCTGACTTCTGCCCTCCTGCGATTCCCCCAAATTTCCGTGCACTTCTCCTTTTTCACAGTCCAAACTCCCCCCGTATGAGTTTCAGCTGGACCTGGGGTTTAGTGTCGTAGGATAGGGATTCAATGCCATTGAGAATCTCCATTTCCCTTCTGCCAGAGAAAGCCAGCCAGGTACTCTGGCACCCGCTCTCTCCACGCTTGCGTTTCCGTACCTCAGCTTTTTGCAGCTCCTCTGAGTCTCTGTGAGCCCCTCTCTTTCCTTCTAGTTGTAGAATTTCCACTCTGCCAGCTTTCCTGTGGTTCTGGATGATGTCCATTCTGTCTTTTAGTTGTAGTTTTGAAATTGTTGTGTGAGGCAGTAGTGTAGGTGTTTACCTATGCCACCATCTTGGTTCGCCCTCCCGGGAGAACTGTGTTGGATTCAGCCTTATGATACTAGTCATACTGACCCTTAAAACCCTTAGGATGGAGGACCCAGCAAGTCTCCCTTTCTCTCCAGGAAGCATGCCTGCACCTTTCCCTTCCTCTCCCCATCTTCCCCCAGGTAAGTTACTATTATTGCCCTCACAAGCTCCACAGACACTTTTTTTTTTATCTCTTAAACCCATTTTTCTAAGCCCCCCTCCTTTTTTTTTTTTTTTACTAATTACTATCTCTGTGATTTTATAAATAAATATTCTTTTACAGGTTGAGTCTTGGCTCTGATTTCTTTCTTAGCCAAAACTCAAGCACTGAGGTTGCTGAACATAGGTCCAGTCTGACCCCATGGGTCTAACACCTGGTGCTGTTCCGCCACCTACAACACCACCCCACGATTTTTTTTTTTCTTTAAAGAACAGTTCAAATAATGCCAGAACCTCTTACTTTAATACAGGGAGGCCCAGAATTCCAAGAAAAACTCACCCAAGTTCGCCCCATACAAAGTGGGGAGCTGGGCACCGTGGGCCCCTGCTGGTACCTAACACTGCATCTGGGCCTGCAGGGTGGTCCTTGGTGGGCTTCTTTGGATCCTGTCCACTATGCCAAGTAACTGTCCATGAAAGAACATCCAGCCTCAGCAAAAGTAATGAAGCGTTTATGTGAGCCAAAATGACAACAATTGTCAGGAAGCAACATCTCAGCGGACTGCAGTTTGATCCCCAGTGTGGGGCATGCAGGAGACAGCTGATAAATAATTTTCTCTTATCGTTGATGTTTCGGTATCTCTCTTTCTCTCTCTCAATCTATCTCTTCCTCTCTGAAACCAATAAAACTATTTTTTTTAAAGAAAAAAATCTCCATGGATTGAGAAAATGCTTGGGAGAATGGCAGTTTTGCAGTTTATTTTATGCATTAGAACCAAAGGAGGAGAAACTTGAGAGTCACAGGAAACTGGGGGACAGAACAAACTTTCCTCTAACTTCAAGGTTCTAGCTGGTCCAATAATCAAATAGACACAAGACAGATTAGTAAGAGAGCATAATCAAATTTAATACTTACATATGTATGGGAACCCTGCATACATGAGAGTCGGAGACGCCACAGGAATGAAAGGTTCAGAGTTAGAATGGGGGCTCAGATATATAAGACATTCTGAGTTAGGGATGAAGTAAGCTGCCTTAGGAGCTACAAAGACTCATTGTAGGAGACAAGAAATGCAGCTAGCTTTGCCCCACCCTAGATAGAACAAAAGGGATAATCTCTGATAATCTCCCATTACGGGCAAAGCTCCTAATGCAAGTTCTTCCTGGTAGTCAAGAGGAGGGAAGAAGTTTCTCTTGAGCTGGCTGACAGTTGCCTTTAGTGCAAAACAATCTGCCTACCACAGAGACATATCTTGGGGTGACTCTGAAACCCCTCCCCCCACAACACACAAAATCCTTTGGTAGTAGATTGAGGGAGTGGGAGAAAGCAAAGTGGGGAAATCTCTGGGATTGGATAAAAATGGAAAGACTTCTTTTATATTGGTGGGTATAGTTTAGTTAAAAGTTAACATTTACAGCACACAGAGAACAAGATAAACCTGAGGGTTCTGTGGTCTCTCGCTCTGGTGGGATAGGTATGACCTGTATGGTCTGGAAAAGCAGATCTCTCTGACATCCCAAGGGTATGTTATCTTAGATGCAAAAAGCTAACGGTTGACCTTTGTCAAGGAAGCTACAGGTCTAGAGCATGTCTATCACTATTATCCATTTTTTAGTTAGAAATTTTTATGTTCAGACCATCCTTTGTGGTTATTTTGGTGTCTGAGTTTGTAAGACCCATCAAGTAGGCCTCCCCTGAACTAGTCAAGTGTGTAGTATGTGGCACCTTTTTTGTCCAACAGGATCAAGCTTGATTACATCTAACAGAAAAATTCAAAATGAAAGAATTAAGCCCTTGCTGGTTTGGTTCAGAGGATAGAGTGTTGGCCTGCAGACTGAAGGGTCCTGGGTTCGATTCCGATCAAGGGCACATGCCTGGGTTGCAGGCTTAATCCTCAGACTGATTGAGAAGGATGTGTCCTTTACTATTAAGGATGCTTCTTGGCAGTTGCACCCACAATTTCTGCTTATATCCCAGTGGTCAGAAGTTTTCTTCATGACTGCATCTACTTGCAAGAGAGACTGTGAAACATTTTGTTCCAAGAACAAAAACAAACAAACAAACAACAAACAAACCTCCCAAAACCAGAGGCTTAATTACTAAGAAAGAAAGAAGAATGATTACTGGAGGATAATGTGCAATCTTTGTCACAGCGATTACAAATATTCATTCCCTAAAAATGAGTCCTGCCTCAATCTCTCCACTGCAATATGAAGGTTGGGGATAGTGACCTAATAAAGTATCCTCAGGACAAGGATCTGGCTTCCACCCCGCTTGGGTCTTTGGGTGATCTTTATTCCAAATGTGGATAATAATGTATACTTAAGAGTATAAATGAGGGGAAAATAATCTAGTATTACAGGTCACATAATAATTAAAGCTCTCATGTTTTCATAGAATGTTTGTAATCACTCATACATACAAAATCGCCAGATAAGTCTGGTCAAGATTTGTAATGTTGAACTCAGATGTTTACTGTAGAAAGCTCTTTAAATGTAACTAACTCCCATTGTACGAATTCAGAGACAACAGCTGAGGATTTGGAAGATAAAGATTCTTGATTGCTTCTTCTCAGCGTCTTTTTTGACCACCAGAAAATGCTGGGGTTACCTAGATTCTGTTCTGGATTTTCTCCTCATTGTAATTCTTCTTTCCTGAGCTTTTCATGTTTAAGAATAGACTCTTCTTTTGCCTTCCCAAATTTGTGTTCCTTTTGTCCCCCAACTGAGTTAAAAGCACCAACTTTGACCTAAACTAGAGATCCCTCTTCACAGCTCACATTCAATCAAGAATGGCATGCATTCTACTTCCTTCTCTCTGTTTCATTTTTCTAAACCCCTTGCCATCAGCCCCAGGGCCAGGGAATCACCCTACTTTGCTGGATTGCAGTGGGAACCTCCATGCCTCCTGGCATCATCCATACTGATCTTGCCTAAAAATTCAACTCGGCCCCAGTCCTTACCGTCCTTAAATTAAGTCTGGTAGTTTCAAAGAATTAAATCTAAATTCAGTATGGCCTGAAAGGCTCCCGGACCTGGCCTCTCTCTTGCCCTCATCTGGACCTTTACAAATTCCAAATTCCAGCCATTCCATACTACTTTTATGACTGCTGACCTCATGTTCTCTTTCACCTTTAAGCCTATGCACATGAGATTCCTCCCCAACCAGATTCGTATTTCTCTTGGGTTCACAGAGATGGCTCTTCCCTCTAAGATGTCCTCTCTGCCCCATAAATTGGAGTTAGGCTCCTCCTCTAACACTTGCTCACAGCACTATATTGCAACTTCATGTTTAACTGATAACTTGCTCAGCTAGTCTATAAACTTATGCAGGCAGGGCTGTATCCTTAGCCTTTGGCATGGAGTCTTGAGCATCTTTGGCTCAGGAAGTATGTATTGTGTTCCATTGCATAAGACAAGCTCCTCTCAGCCCACACTGGAGTTCCCAGTTAGACAGAGTCTGCAGAGTTTGGGGAGGGTTTTTGGCCCATGATTCAAGACTTTGCCTGGTCTACCTTCTCTAGCCATCTTTTCATAAGAATCTCACGAAGAAATGAGTACTGTTCCTTTGTACCCTCTCTCAATACTCAGCAGTGACACTGCAATGGAAGAAACCCTGGTGGTTAGAGTATTCTAGCAAATTTCTTGAAGGTAAGACCATAGCCATTCTGCTTACTCCTATATCCCTAATGCCTAATATAGAACCAGACACAAGATAGATGCTCCTTGAACATTTCTTGAATCAATGAAGCAACTTTCCAAAGCTGAGAAGAAATTCTGATTGGCACATGCCATGTTTTTTTTCTTTTAAGTTTAAATTCTTTAATGTATTACATAAGTCTCCTTTTCCTCCATTGACCAGTCTGTATCCATTGGTTATGCTCATAAGCATACATACAAGTCCTTTGGTTGATCTCTTACCAATTTCCCCCCCCCCCTCTAACTCCTCCCCCTCCCCACACCTGCCGCCCAGCGGCTTTCATAGGTTGGACAGTCTTTTGGATGCTTCTATGACTCTGGTTCTGTTTTTGTTCATCACTTTATGTTGTTCACTATATGTATTCCACAAATAAGTGATATTTATCTTTCTTTGACTGGCTTATTTTACTTAGCATAATGCTCTCCAGTTCCTTTCATGCTGTTGAATATGGTAAGAATTCCTTCTTTTTTACATCAGCGTAGTATTCCATTATGGAGATGTACCACTGTTTTTTAAATCCACTCATCTACTGATGGGCACTTAGGCTGTTTTAAAATCTTAGCTATTATATGCTGCTATGAACATAGGGGTAAATATATCCTTTCTGATTGGTGTTTCTGTTTTCTTGGGATATATTCTTAGAAGTGGGATTACTGGGTCAAATGGAAGTTCCATTTTTAATTTTCTGAGGAAACGCCATACTGTTTTCCACAGTGGCTGTGCAATTCATTCCAATTCATGGATTGATAGAATCAACAACATTAAATGTCCATTCTACCTAAAGCAATCTATAGATTCAATGCAATCCCTGTTAAAATACCAATGGAATACTTCAAAGATCTAGTACAAACTCTCCAAAAATTCATCTGAAACAAAAAAAGACCCCAAAGAGCTGCAGCAATCTTGAGAAGGAACAAAGTTGGAGGGATCACAATACTATCTTTCATCCTAAAGCTACAGAATATACATTTTTTTTTTCAAATAACATACAATTATTTTCGTTGCTACTTCATAACTGTAATTTTGCTACTGTTACAAATCATAATGTAAATATCTGTGTTTTCCAATGGTCTTAGACTCTACAGCAGTGGTTCTCAACCTTGGGGTTGCAACCCACAGGTTGAGAATCGCTAGCAGGGTTGCCTAAGGCCATCAGAAAATACAGATATTTACATTACAATTCAAAACAGTAGCAAAATTACAGTTATGAAGTAGCAACGAAAATAATTTTATGGTTGGGGGTCACCACACATGAGAAACTGTATTAAAGGGTCGCAGCATTAGAAAAGTTGAGAACCACTGGTCTAGAGGATTTATTCAGTGATGTCAGTGGGGTATTAAAGTCCCCTACTATGATCATATTGCTGTTGATCTCTCACTTGATATCTTATAAAAGGTTTTTAATGTATTGGGTGCTCCTGCATTGGGTGTGTATATGTTTACCAGAGTTATATCCTCTTATTGTATCAATCCCTTTAGTATTATCAAGTAGCCTTCCTCTTCTCTTGTTATGGCCTTCACTTTGGGCTCTGTTTTGTCAGATATAAGTATTGCTACCCCAGCTTTTATTTTTTATTTCCATTTGCCTGAAAGATATTTTTTCATTGCTTCACTTTCAGGCTGTGTGAGTCTCTTTTTCTGAGATGGATCTCTTGTAGACAGCATATGTGTGGGTCATATTTTCTTATCCATTCAGCCACTCATTGTCTTTTGATTAGAGCATTTAGTCCATATATGTTTAAAGTTATTATTCATAGGTACTTGTTTGTAGCCATTTTTATTTTTTTGCCTGTGTTCCTTCTTCCCCCCCTTTTTTTTCCTTCTTTTTACAGCATTCCCTTTAGCATTTATTGCATTGCTGGCTTGGTAGTGATAATCTCCTTTAGTTTTCCTTGTCTGTGAAGCTCCTGATTTTGCCTTCAATTTTGAATGAGAGCCTTATTGGATAGAGTATTCTTAGATTCATTCCCTTACTTTGCATCACTTTGTATACTTCCTTCCTTTTCTTTTTGGCCTGATGTGTTTCTGTTGAGAAATCATTTGATAATCTAATGCAGTGGTTCTCAACCTTCCTAATGCTACGACCCTTTCATACACTTCCTCATGTTGTGGTGACCCCAACCATAAAATTATCTTCATTGCTACTTCATAACTGTAATTTTGCTACTCTTATGAATCGTAATGTAAATATCTGTGTTTTCTGATAGTCTTAGGCGACCCTTGTGAAAGGGTCTTTTGACCCCTAACGGGGTCACGACCCACAGGTTGAGAACCACTGATCTAATGGGAGATCCCTTGTAGCTAACTTTGTGTGTCTCTCTTGTGGCCTTTAAGATTCTCTCTTATTGTTAACATTTGCCATTGTAATTATGACATGTCTTGGTGTGGATCTTTTTTGGTTCATATTGTTTGGGACTCTGTGCTTGTGTGACTTTTTCTTCTCCAAATCAGGGAAGTTTTCTCTCATTATTTTTTCGAATAGGTTGTCTATCCCTTGTTCTTCTTCTTGTTATTATGGCACCATTATTATATGTATGTTGCTTCATTTCATATTGTCCCAAAGCTCCCACAGACTCTACATCTGTCTTTTGATTTTTTTCTCCAATTGCAGTTCAGATTGGGTGTGTTTTGCTTCCCTATTTTCTAATTCGCCAATTCGGTCCTCTCCTTCTCCTAATCTACTATTGAAAACTTCCCTAGTGTTTTTTATTGTATCTATATCACTCTTTATTTCTTCTTGGTTCTTACATAGGTTGTTGATTTTCTCATCCATCAAGTTTATGACTTGTATGACCCTCAGTCTCAATTCTTTTTCTGACATATTGCATGCCTCTATTTCATTTAGTTCCTTTTCTGTTGCTTCCTCCTATTCTTTCCTCTGGGGATTGTTCTTCTGTCTGCCCATTTTTGCTCTCACTGAAGGATCTAGATGTTGAATTGCCTCAGGCTGCAGCAAAGGGTTTGGTGGTGGGTCATGTGGTTGTGGGTGGCTGCTGCTCCTCTTACAGTCACAGGACAGTGCTGTTCCTCAGGTGATTGTGGGCGGTGGTTACTCTCCAGGTAGTTGCCAGCTGCTCCCTGGGGTTCACAGGGTGGCTGCTAGCTCCCTGTGCAGTTTTGAGCAGTGGCTGATGACTCCCCTCATGCACATGGTCTTGGGTGGTGGCTGCTGGCTCTCCCCTTCAGGATGGTGAAGCCCCTGCAGCAGAGCTGGCACTCTGGGAGATATTACAGCAGTAGCAGAGGCTGCCTGGCTATGCGAGCCCAGTTTACCAGCCCCTGAAGGTCCTGCAAGGTCTAGCTGTCACATCCTCAGACACACACATACCACACATCCACACACTCCCTTTTTGCTCCATTACTCACTCATACTCTCCCTCACTGTCATCCTCCCAGCTGCCATCTTCTCTCTCCTTGCCATATGTTTTTGATGAATTAAAATGTGGAAAAAGAAAATCTTCCAAAGCAAGATTAGGGAGAAGTCAGGCTGGGGAGAGTGACTGCATGTGAGATGCATACATAGGACACATTGCTCTACCAAGTGAATTCTCTAAAAGTCAGTGTGTCTGGCACACAAACCTGTGATACACCTAATGGGTTCTCTCACTGATTCTCACCTCAAGCTCCTCCAGGTTGAGGCCTCAGCTTTCCTTTTTCCTGGTTTCCTTACAGAGTCTCTGGGTGATATTTCCAGGCCTGTCTTCTGCTTTTCTGATCCTTCCTGGCATCATGTCTTTCTTTCTGCCTTCCTTCCTGGGGTCCATTTAAAAATATATATGTATATATTTTTATTGATTTGAGACAGAGACAGAGAGAGAGAGAGAGAGAACTATCATTTAGAGAGAACCACTGATAGGCTGCCTCCTGCACACCCCCAACCAGGGATCTAGCCTGAAACAAGGGCATGTGCCCTTGTGGAACCAGTGACCTCTCAGTGAGTGGGAGGACATTCAACCAACTGAGTCACACCAGCCAGGGAGTGGGGCCCATTTTTTGAGAGGGCTTAAGACATGGGGGTGTAATAACTGGGAAGCAAGGTGGTCCCCACCTAACCCTTATGAGATAGAAAATGAAATAGAATATGAAATAGAAAATTAGACAGACCTTCACTCAGCTCTTGAGGCCAATCCAAGAGAACCAGAGATAAATACGACAGTGACTATGTCTATGGAAAAACCTGGAGAAGAAAGAGAAAGAAAACTTATTAGCTTCCTTCCGGGCTTCATATATATCATCTCATTTAATCTTCACAACAATCCAGATATTATGTCCATTTATATAGATGCGGAAACTTAAGCTCAGAGAAATGAGCTTTCTTGACTAGATCACACTGTAACTGGAACCAGGACAAGGTTAGGCAGAGCCTGCACTGCTATATGCAAATTGCTTAACCCCCTGATTTTGTTAGGGTCTCCAAAGGAGAAGGAGGAACACAGGAGGCCAAAAGGGGTAAAGAATCATAAATTTACTCTGACTATGCCCTCACTTCCTGCTATCTCCCTCAGGGGGAGAATAGGTGTAGGAATAGAAGTAGCTGTTGAGGAAGGTGATCTTTGGTTGGCCTGAGAGTGAGTTTTGGTTGAGGAAATGGCTCTATTGGAGCTTGCGTTCTGGGGACTTGGGCTTTCAGGGGCCGAGAGAAGAAAGTGGTTACTGGTTCAAAAGTAGATTCAGAATCAGAAGTGTTAGGGGTATGATGTTTTGTGTGAAGGAGAAGGATCTGATAGGTAGAGCAGGACTGACAGAGAGAGGGGTCAAGACCTAAGGGTGAAAAAGACCTGGACATAGGGAATCTCTGACCATGTGCCATTGTGGTGACAGCAATGATCTAAATCGAGCAATGTGTTAAAATCCAAAGTGCTGTTTTCATGCCATTGAGACTTATCATCTAGTTTATATTGTGGTCAAACCGCATTACAAAAGAAAGTGAGGCACTTAAGGCCTGATCTCCCTCGAGTCCAAAGTGGTGGGGATTTTTAAGGAGATAGCCAAGGGGGGTCGTTTTAGGGCATGTGGAGGGAGTATTCCCCATGGTAAGGAGAATAAGTGTAGTCAATGAGGAGAAAAGTAAATGTTTAGGGTGGACTCTTCACTGCTAAACAAATCACCATGAGAAACAAGGGGTAAACCTCCAGACTGGTGTCCCCAGTTCAGAAGGACCATTAGCCGAATGGCTGAGGAGTCTTCTGGCCTTGTGCTAGGACTTTTGAGACAAGAGGACTTGCTTGAAGTCAATGAGAGTAAGTGGGCAGAGGACTTGAGATGAGATGGAGGGTCAGCAATGGAGAAGGAGAGGTCCTCTTTGGCTGGCTTCGGAGGGCCCCTAAGGGAGGGAGGCCTAATTGAGGCTGTGGGTTATGTCACCTGAGGAGGATTGGGAGGTAAGCTCAGGATGAGCTGCTATTGCCAGCTGCTCTCCAAGTAGCAAACTTGGGGTGACTAAAGCCAGGGTAATAGCTCCCCTTCCTCATGGAACCCTCCCGGGTGTCAGCACCAAATGTTAGGGTCACAGAAGGCCAAAAGCAGTAAGGTATTATAAGTTTATTAGATCATCTGCAAACCAGATGGGCTGAGCCCTTCAATGGGGTCAAGGATGGGGAGTCAGAGATTTTAAAGGACTGTAGGCAGGCTTTTCCTGGCTGGAAACTCTCTGGCTGGTCCAGACCAGGGTAAGTCTGGAGGAGAAAGATAATGGTCTTAGCAAATGGAATGTGGTCTAAGGCAGCCGTCGCCAACCTTTTGACCTCATGGCCAGACCACAGGTTGGTGACCACTGGTCTAAGGGCAAGACACTGTGGGCTGTGAAGTGGGCTAAACGTCAGTTCCCAGGGGGAGGGGGTATGGATTTTGATCAGACTTAACAATTTGCTCTCCCTTTAAATGGGGATAATCATGCACAACCAAGAGGGTTGTTTGGGGGGTTAAATAAAACAATACATTGATTAAATAATGTGGCTCATATTCAAACTTACATACTATAATTTATGCAGTTGTGGAACCCAGGTTCCACTGGCTGACTTTCCACTTCACGAGGCCTCTCTGGGGGGAATTAAAAAAAAAATTTTTTTTAACCCCATAGAGCCCAGCTGTTCTTGTCCTCCGGGGACTTCTAGAGGACAAGGCCCTTTCTCCAGAGAGGCTGAGGAACAGAGCCAGCCCTCCTTCCCCTCCCCAGTCACAGCTGTGTCCTGGAAAGCTGGAGGCTGAGGCTCCTAATAGAGAGCAGACCTCCCAATCTCTTCATTTCCCTACTCCCCTCGCAGTGGTTTTCAAATTAAAAGTAACTAAGAACTACAGAGGGGAGGAGGAGATGCAAAGATGTTAAAGAAATGGGGCTCTCTCCCTAGGAAACGGGTATTCAAAAGCTGGATCCAGACCCACATCTTTCCCACCTCTGAGGCGTGCAGGACCCCCGGAGCTGGGTGGGCCTCAAACAGCGCTTGCAATCTCTGGTCCTCACTGAGGCCTCTAGGCACCTGTGGAGTCAGGAACCCTAGCCTAGGAGAGGGTGCAGCTGCTCACTTGCCCCTCGAAAATGCTTTCTACCTCTCCCTGGAGGTGTGTGTGTGTGTGTGTGTGTGTGTGTGTGTGTGAGAGAGAGAGAGAGAGAGAGAGAGAGAGAGAGAGAGAGAGAGAGAGACTCCCAAGGAACCCAGAAGAGACGCTGCACCCTTGGGTCCAGCCAGCGTGAGGAAGAAGAGGAGGTGTGCGAGGAAATCTGGGGAGAGAACTGTCACCTCAAGTTACACGGGCCAGGGAGGACCTTTTGGGAGAACGAACTCTTCCTCCTCTTTCCCCAAGACGTGGGCTTCTCTGAATTCTGGGGTTCAGATCCTCGGCAAGGCCTGGGTGCCCAGAGGTCTGCCAGCGGGGACCCCACATCTGGGCGCCCCATCCACAAGCCTCCTCGGAGCCTTTCCCACGAAGAACCCCTTCGTGGGACACTGGGGGGCCGCTCCCACTCAGGAAGGGAAGAGAAGGGGGTGGGGGAACGGGCAGTTGGCGCCGTGTTTTCTTTGACAAATCGCCCAAGGGCCCTTTATTTTCCAGCCAGGAAGCCAGACGCGTGCCCCCCACCCAACCCACCACCCCACGTGGCAAGTTTGTTTCCATGCGATTTCCACCTCGAACAGCTTTGGTAACCGCCGCCATCCTACGTCTCCTCAGGCAAAGGGACCTTCGGGATTCCACTCGGAAAGGGGAGTCGGGGTGGAGCTGACGGCCGGCCGGGGAGCAGAGGGGTAGCAACCCAAAGCCGGCGCCGCGGGCAACGCCCTCGGACGCGAAGGTGGGACGCCCCGAGCTGCCGCCGGGCGGGGGACAAAGAGGGAGTGCGGGAGGCGGGGCCGGGAGATTGGGTGTTTGTTTTCAGGGACCCTGTTCATTTGGTCGTAAACGTTTTGCGGGGGCCCCTCTGGTAGATGGCTGGCTCCACGACCGCTCTGGATACCCCTCGCGTCCAATGTCACGTCGCCTGCGGGCCTAGACGTGCGCTCCTCGGACTCCCGGGCCCCGCTCAGCCCCGGAGCTGGGCCTCCTTCCCAGAGGGTCGCGGGGAGGAACACTTCATGCTTAACCCCATGATGATTTCCCAAGGAAACAAAAAACACAAAAAACCTACAAGAAGGCGGGCTGGGACCTCCGCACAGCTGCGCGGACCGGAGGAGGTCACCCCTGCAGGCGCACAGGGCGGCCTCGGACCCGGCGGTGGCCCGGGCAGCAGCCGACGCAGAGGAGGACAGACCTCGCCGTGCGCGCTGTCCAGGCGCCGCTGCTGGCTCCCCCCAGCCCGGGGCTCCGGGACCGCCGGCGTCGGGGACACAACCTGGAAGGACCTGAAAACCACCCCCACCCCGCCCTCCCGGGCCACGGCCCCGCGCACCCCCGAAGCTGGGGAGCCGCCGGGGAGCGCCGGCGGCGGGATTCAAACCCGCCTATGAGCAGTGGGAGGGGCGGGCGCGCGGGGGCCGCGGGCTGGACCGGGGGGCGGGGAGGGCTGGAACGGACCGCCTCCCTGCAGCCCCGGGTGGCTCCTGACCACCGGGTTTATTTTGGTTTTGCAGGGACGGCAGATGTTGACCTCTCTCCTTCTTCCCGCGGCCGGGACGCGGCCACAGCGTCCCCTCCCTGCCCCCCCCATCCCCACCAGCACCATTTGTTGCCCTGCGCCACCCCCCACCGGTGCGCCGTCCCGGGAGCCAGCTCCCCGGGCCTTTCAACCTTCTGGAATGTCACACATGGAAACCTTTAGCAAATGTTTGTTAATGATCTTCACAAAGGCATCATTCAAATTAGGCAGGTAATTACTACCAGAAGGGCCACGGGGTGCTCCCTGGCTCATCCCGGCTCTCGGCTGCTTTCCACTCGCGAGGAGTTGGGGCCCCCCGCCTGAGACACCCCGGGCGGTGGCGAGCCCCCTTTTCCGGGGCGGGGAGGGGGGGGCTCCCCTTTCAGCGACTCCGAAATGAACTGCGAAGGGACTGGTTGTAGGCGGGAGCCGTGGGGTCCTGCTGAAGGAAGTCAGGTGACTCCGGTGCGCCAGGGCCGGTGCTCTGGGTGGCGGGGCCGGCCTTCCTGGGTGGCTCCTGGCGGCGTCCGCTCCCCGCCGAACCGACCTCTCCACTCGCACCCGCTTTCCCCGAGGACCCCGCCCTCCGGTGGCTCTGGGGCCCGCTCAGGCCCGTTCGCCATCTACAAGCATTACGGTATCCTGTTAGCATTCCGAACAAGGGGCTGTTCATATATTGGCCTTCAATGATTTCCTGAAGGAACATGTGGAAGTAATAGTGAGCCGCGCCGTCACCCCAAGTGAAGATGCACGAGAGGCTGGCGCGCAGGAGGGCTGCCGAGCGGGGCCCTGGCCCAGCCCCAGGCGCTTCCCGAGCCCGACACCCGGGGAGCCCACCCCCACCTCGTCAGCACCCCTGGGAGCACTTCTTGGGGGACCCTCCTCTCTGCCCGTGTCCCGGGCCCACGCTCCTGATGGCAGAGAAGCGGGGATGGCTGGGCCAGAGTTCCAGGGTCCCACCGGCCCCGGGGAGTTCGCCGAGAGTGCGGGGTGGGATGGGGGCAAGCGGGTGCCTCCCCCTCCACCGAAGCGGAGAATTCAAAAAGGGAGGAGGCGGGAGAGGCGTGCGCTCCCCTCCCCCGCCGCCGCTCCGGAGCCCCACTCCACCCAGGCCCAGTTCCTGGAGCGTCAGCGCCCCCTCTCCTCCGCGAGCAGCATCGTCCTCTGGCCTCGCGCCTGGGGCATAGGGTTCGGGGCTCCGCTCTGAACGCGCCCCCCACCCCCGGGCTTTGGAAGGGGTCGGAGCCAACCCCGCGGGCGGGAGGGTAAAAGTGCCCACGGAGGGGGTGGCTGGCCGTCGAGGGCGACTCCGCAGCGCCCAGCCCGGGCCTCTCCCTGTACGTGATGGAAGCCAGGGCCGCCTCGCCCAGATAACCCCGAAAACAAAGGCGCACCCAGATAAGGGGCTCCCGGGGGCTGAAGGTCATTCCTTCGGAGAAAGACCCAGACACACGCAGACCCCGGGTTCTTTGTACCCTCTTCCCAGCCAGTTTCCAGAACAACAACAACAACAACCACAGACAGACAGCAAACAAAACCCCCGCCGTCTCCCCGCTGGGACCCCACCGTCGGTCTCCTCCCATTAAAGGATTAGCAGCAGCAGGACACTTTCCCTCCGGGACCTCTCCCAAACCGCCCTATTTCTAGACCGGGGCCCGGGAACGTCCACCGGAGGACACGTCTGCAGCCCAGCTTTATATTCTCTCTGGGCCTGACGTGCGACTTATTTATTATTATTATTTTTTTTACTGATCCTGGGTCTTCCTAAGCGTAGGGTGCTGGCTGCCCAACCGGGCGGCGAACTCAGGCTGGACAGGATGGGCAGTTTGTGTTTTCGCGAACATCTTTCCCGGCAGAGCATCCACACCTCCTCCCGGCCACCACCCCCACCCCATCTGGTCTGCTTCTCCCCGCCCTCCCCCCCCCACCTCCCCACCTCCCCACCTCCAGTTGTTGTCGAAGTCTGGGGGTTGGGGCAGGACCCCCTGGTCGCGTAAGAGCTGAGGGCGCACACCCTCGGAAGGTTGGGAGGTTGGGGGAAACTTTTATTTTGAAGAAGCCAAGGGGGGTGGGGCTTCATTTCCTGACAGCTATTTACTTAGAGCAAATGATTAGTTTTAGAAGGATGGACTATAACATTGAATCAATTACAAAACGCGGTTTCTGAGCCCAGTACAGTTGGAGCTAGAGGGAGAGACACAGAGGAGGGGACTGACTACCCGGGAGGCCTGGAGGCCGCCGACACACTTTTCACTGCAGATGTAGGATATTCATTGCGAGTTGACATAAGAGGAGAAGGTAAGGGAAAAGGAAAAGAGAAAAAAAGAAATGATTTTTGTTTCTGAAAGAAGTCCCTGTCAGGCCTTCTGGGCTAGCAGTGAAGTAATTTCACTCCAGCTTTGGGCAATGAGGAAAAAAACACCCC
Source organism: Lasiurus cinereus (assembly GCA_011751065.1). NCBI lineage: Eukaryota > Metazoa > Chordata > Mammalia > Chiroptera > Vespertilionidae > Lasiurus > Lasiurus cinereus. The sequence continues at coordinate 25,400,500 of JAAGEH010002528.1, forward strand.
AAAAAACAAAACTGGAGTGGGATTCCAGTGGAGTGTCCAGACAGTAATTTATTTTGAATCAACTGCACTTGGAGGGAAGATAACCATAGAGTTAGAAAGTCTAGGGATTTTTTTTTTAAAAAACACACATTTTCCAGACCTATTTTTAAAAGCAGTGTTTTTCTAACAACGCTATGGCCTCCCAAAGAAATTGTTTAGGCTTACATTTTTGAGGTTTCTTTTGGGGTTGGGGGGTGGGAATTCGTGTATGATGCTGGGACGGGCACCGAGTAATGCTGGGAGTGGGGGCAGAGGTGTCTGCCCTCCTCTCTTGGGCCGTGGGTTCTGGAAGGCGACAGGTTTTTAATGAGTATTTCCATTCTTTGCTCGCGGTTTGGCGGGGCAACAGCACGGAGTGCGGCTGGGACACCGGGGGAGAGCAGAGTGTCCAGGGAGGCGCGGGAGGAGTTGCGGGGAGGACAGGAGTGCAGGGCTCGGCTGGAGGCGGCCGGACCTCGAGTGCCCGCCCGGTGCCACCGGCGCCGTCCCAGGGCGCGTAATTACTGGACGGTGCCGCGCGGGGCCGCGGGCTGGGGCCAGACTTAGCGCAAGCCTGGCGGCTGCGAGGCCAGCAGAGGGGGGCGCGGACGCGGGCGAGGGCTGGGGGAGCTCCCCCTGCGGTTTGTGGGACCCGCGAAGGGCGCGGAGAGCGGGCGCCAGCCCCGCGGTGCGCTGGAGTGGGGAGCGCCCGAACGCGGGGGCGACGGCGGCGCGGGCGGGCGGGCGGGCGGGAGGTCTGGAGTAATGACAAACACATTTGGCCCCGAGTGAAGAGCTCGTCGCCTGGCATTCCAGCAGCTGGGATTTGAGGAATTTCGACTGCGCTCCAAGGGGCCCTCTCTGGCGCTGCGCTCCCCACCGCGGTCGGCCTCTGCACGCCCCCTGCCTCTGTGGACCAGCTCCTGCAGAGCTCCGAGCCCCGGCCGCTGCCCGGTCCCGGCCACAGGAAGGAAAGAAGTAGGTCGCCGGAAAAGCGCCCAACTTTTTGTATGCAAGTTAGGGATGACTCGGAATGGAGAAGCTTGGCTCCAGGTAAGACAGACAGACGGGAGGCCAGCCGTCGTCACCACCCACGTCCAGGCACCGAAGCCCCGGGACCTGCCTCGCCTCCTGCCCCTTCCCGCGCGCGGGGAGGGTGCGTGGCGCACGAGCCCCGCGGTGCTGCGCCCTCTCCGTGCCCCGTCTGTGTTGCGCTCTGGGCGCGGGCCTTCCGCCTCCTTCTCGTCTGCGGAGCCGTCTCCTGGCTCCCCCTTCTCCCCCTGCCGCCTGTCGCCAAGGAAATCGGCTTTTACACGAGAGATAAAGCTCCCCCCCCTCCCCGCAGCGCCAGGGCGAGCGGGGGACGTCCGGTTGGCTCCGGGTTCTGTTGGAAAAGGGAGGTCGCGGCCAGTTCAGAGCGAGAGGGAGTGTGGCCCGACCGCGCGTAGGGGCTGCTCGAGGGCCAGGGGTGCAGGAGCCGCCAGGTCGCCTGGCCCAGCGTCTGGGCCCGGAGGGAAGTTCTGGGCTGTCTGACGCCTGTGCGTCCTCCCGCAGCCAGAGCGCCCGTCGAGCGCTTTCCTTCCCGCAGCCCCACCAGGACGGTGGGTGGCACAGGAAAGAGGGTCCGGGGGAGCGCGCCCCTCCTGGCTGCCGCTGGAGAGGGAGCATGAGTGGCCCTGGTCGGGCCCCGCGCTGCCCCGCGCCGGGCCGGGCCGCCTGGAGAAGCTCGGGGCCGGGCGGTGTGGGAAATGGTGTTTTTTGGCTCCACCGCCTAATTGCTCAATGTTTTGGACCGCCTCGCCTCGCCGCGCCGCGCCGCGGTCGCTCCCGACCAGAGAGAACCGGGCAGCGTTTGAGAACAGGAAGAGACGTTCAGGGCAAAGGGGCGCGACCCTCAGCCGCACGGCTCCGGGGACGAACACCCCGGAGCCCCGCGAGCCCGCGGGCCGCCGGAGGGGAGGAGGGGAGGCGGCCCGGGCGCGCGCCGCCGTCTGCCGTCTCCGAGGCTCTGGCGTGTACACGCCGCCACCCCCCTCACCCCCATCTGTCCCTTCGGTCTGCGGTGCTGCTGCTGCTGCTTTGCATCTCTTCCCTCTCCGCCCTCCCCTCTTCTGCTTCCTCTGTTCCACAAGCCCTCACCGCACCGGGGGCCCTGCCCACGCCCCCGCGACAGGCGAGGGCCGGGCCGGCCTCTGCTTGACGCCCTGGTCAGCCCCTGCCTCGGGCTCTTGCTGTCTTTGCTGTTTTTGGTTTGACCCGAGGGTAGGATTCGAGTCCTGAGGTCGAGGAGGGGAGCAGAAGGAGGGGGAGGAGGAGGTGGGAGTGGGGGGGTGAGGGCAGGAGTCACCGGTGAGGAACCCCGCAGCGGAGCCCCCGCTTCCTGCGCCCAGCCTTCTCTCGGACACGAGAAGGACCCCGAGCAGAGCCCCAGCTCCCGGCCCCGGGCCCCGGGTCCGCGGTCCTCCCAGGGCGCGGACTGGGGAAGGCTGGAAGGGGAGGGGCTTCGGGCTTGGCTTTCCAGCTGCAAACGCGTCTGGCGCCGAGGCGGGCCGGTTTGGTGCCTCCTGGGGACCGGCCGTGGGCGGCGCGCCGCGCTGGGACGCGTCCCGGGGACCCGGTGGCCAGCGCCTCCCCGCAGAGCCCCGCGGTGGGGGTGCTCGCCGGCCTCCGCGGACCCGCGGGACGGTTACGTGTTGCCGATGGAAAAGGAGCAATTCTGAAGAGGGGAACAGCCTGGCTGCTCGCTGATCGAAAAGGTGCGGCTCTCGGGTCCGGTTTCGCGGGGTCCGTGAGCAGCGTCAGCTGTCGGGGTGGGGGTGTGGGTGTGTGTGTGTGGGGGGGTGACGCTGAGAGGTCTGGCGGGCTCTGGCCCCGCGCGGGGCGCAGGGGAGGGGGGCCAAGCGCCGTGGCCCGCGGCGTTCCAGGTCGGGCTGAGCCAGAGCTCGTCTTTTGCTGGTTTGCTCGGCGGCATTTCCTTTTGTTTAAAACGGAACAGGGAGCCGGGGGTCGGTTAGAGGCAGGATGGAGGGGTTTAAAGGAGACCTCCGGCAAGCGTGGGGGAGCTCCCTTCTCTTCTCGGTACCATCTCCCTTCCCCACGAAAGCGGAGCGGGGGGCGCCGGCGAGCGTGCGTGCGGGCGGGCGGGCGGCTGGACGGCCGCGGCAGAGGCGAGCGCCGGGCGCGGAGGTGGCGGGGCGCGGGGGAGAGGGGGTTCAGCTGCGAACAGCCGAGGGGGCGCCGTGTGGGACCGCTCGCCCCGGCCTTCTCCGCGAGCAGCGGCCCGCGGCAGTGCCGCTTCCGGGCCCGTAGGAGGCGCTGACGCGCGCCTGTAACCCTAAACCCCCGGTTCCTCCGCTGCCACCCCTCCCGGCCCCACTCCCTCCACCCGGCCCGGCCCCTTCTCAGGTCTCCAGCGAAAACAATGCAAACGCCCCGCATCTTGCCCGGCGCCCGGCGGCTGCCCCCGCTCTGAGGCTGCGAACGCGGCGGGCCGGGGCGCAGGACCCCAGCGCTGGCGGGCGGCCGTGGCCACCATCCCCCCCCAGGTGACCGAGCCTTGGAGGGCGTGGAGGCGGCGGGAGGCGGTGGGGAGGGGGCGGCCCGCTCCCGGGGCTGGTGGGGGAGGCGGGGTAGGGGCCGGACGGTGTGGTTAAGGAGGAATCTCCCGGGCGAAGGTGAGCGAGCCGCGGTCGGGGCTGCGCTGTCGAGACCCGCAGCCTGAGCTGCCGCCGACGGGGAACGGCCCGCCCGCGGGTAAGGTTTGCGGGGCTGCGGCGCCCTCTAGCGGCCCCCCCCGGAGCGCGGTCCTGCTTTCCGCCAGCCGCGGGCGCTGCTGCAGCTGCGTCCGAACGCCCCGCGGGGACGCAGGGGGCCCCTCAAAAAAAAAAATAAAAATAAAAATAAATCCGGGTTACCTTCCCTCCTTTTGGGGGTCTTCGAATAGATGCTTCGCAGGCATTGGGTGGGCGGTGGGAAGAGAAGGTCCTCGAGTTCGGGGAGGTGAATGGGGTGTCATAATAAGCAAACGTGGGAGAAGCGGAGGACCGCGGAGGTTGGAGGGTCCCGCGGAGGTTGGGGGTGGGGTGGGGCGGGAGGAAGGGGAGCAAGTCTCCGACTTCTGTTTTCCAACTACAGCCCCTCGCAAGCTCCCCAGCCCAAACCGGCGGCCTGTTGCTGTTTGTTTTACGACCCCGCGTTACTGTGTAACGGGAACGGTTGTGTCCCATCAGCGGGCGATTCCCGACTGCGCCGTGGCGGCCCCCCGACTGGAGGGTTTGCGAGGGGGACACTGGCCTGAGAGCAGGTCGGGCAGCTCAGGGGCGGCTCAGGCGCGACCCAGGTGTCCCCCTCCTCGAGGTGGGGAGCACGTTGGCTAAACAAAACCCGGAACCACTCACTCAGCTTTCTCTCGAGTGGCTGCTTTTCCTGCTCCACTTTTGGGGCCCGGGATGGTGGTGTCGTTTCTTGGGGTCCCCAGGACCTGGCTGCTGCCCCCTCCTCCCAGCGATGAGGGTGATGGTGTCTGTCCCCTGAATTCTCCCATTCTGCGGGCTTTGCACTACCTCACGGCGAAAGCTCACAGTTTTCAATTTATGAAAGGAAAAGATTGGAAATTCAGATTTGGGACATTTTTTACCACCGAATTTGCAGAGGCGTCGGCTTCGCCAGGGAACGCACGTCCTTGGACCAACACTGCCATCTGCTGCCGCACTAGGGAACTGCAGTGACCCTCGGCAGGAACGGGCTTCGCTGTGATTCTCAGCAAGTCCTGGCATCAAGAAGATGCACATATATACTTTTTTTGTCCGGTAGGACCAAGGGAAAGATGGCTGATGATCTTTTCCTATAAAGCTTCAAGAATCCATGGGCGGCCAGGATTTATTTTGGAGATCTTTGTGATGTTATTTTGCGGTAGTTGTAATTTTTTCGTGGCGTATCAGAGCAGAATTTGCATTTGACTTTGTGAGTGAAGCCCTGGTGTCTTGGGTTTGGTAATCTCCAGCTCCAGGGTCATCCCATTGGGAGGCACACCAGTTTGGTGAAATCGAAAGGAAGTGTCTTGTTAGTTTCCATGGTTAAGAATCTTGTGCAGGGAGAGCAGAAAGATTTATGAATTCATATTGTCCCATAAAATTCTTCCATGCAAAAATACTCCAGCTTCCACCCATCACTGGAATGTCTCCCGGAGCATAGGGAAATCAAAACAACAAAATTACACTCTCGGGGTATAGAGCCTGGTCAACACACCCTCCCTGAAGTTACCACCAATGTAGAGAGGCACTCAGATTGCCTGGATTGGAAGTTATGAGGCTGGGTAGAACATTTGTCACAGTGAAAAAAAACAACAACCAGGATATACAATTTTCACAGTTAGAATTAACTTAGGAGAGCTGACATTAACTAGACCTCGAAAATCTGAATCTTGAAGTCATCAGTGGCTTTTGGGACTGTGAGAGCAACTCCCGTGGTCTTTAATCATGCCAGGGTGGGGTGACATTCAATACTCATGGGCTCTGCAGTGGGTGCCTGGTGCAGTTGGTGACCGGGAAGCCAGCTCTGTGGCTTCATGGGAATAACAGTGCACTCTCACTTCTGGAAATAGGGTCGTGCATTGCTTGCTCTGTTTACTCTGCAGCTGAGCATGTTGCCTTTGGTTATGGAGTCACACTCAATGGCTCTGCACTTCTGTGTGCGGGATGAGATGCCAATCTGTTAAAGAGAAAGACGCATGACTGCAAACAGATTTGTTTATCTGCTTGTGTGACCGTATATTGGCTCAACTTAAAATAGTCTGGAGAGCCACACCAGGCCTGGGCAGAGTCTGAATTCAGATCAGCTCCTCCACTAGGCAGTGATGCAGGGCAAGTGACTTGGGGTCCGGGGACTGACTTTCTCAGGAAGGAGATGTTCAAGTACCCACTCTGGACATTCCTCTCATCTAAAACATCTGAGGACTCTGCAGGAAAAAGAGTCAGTATGAAAACCAATCGCTGTAGTTTCCAAAGCAATTCAACGATGTGATGTAATCTTTACAATCAGGTAGTAAGGCTAGCTAGCAAGTCAGCGGTGACTGATTATCCCTGGGTTACAGAAGAAGCAACTTAGAGATGAACTAAGTGTAAGATATGGGATCAGAGCCTAGTCCAATGGGATTTCCATCATATCTTCTCAGAGAAGGGGTAAGAAAAACAAGAAAATGGTGTGTGTGGAGGATGTGGGGGGACATTGTGGAAGGATCCCAAGTCCTGGCTTGAAATTGAATGTGTCAGGATCTCTCTTATCGGCGTTTCTCTAACTTGTGGCAAATGTTTTTGAGTTGTGATTCTAGAATTTTGAGATCAAGGTCCAACATACCGTTGGCATGAGAGAAATGATTATTATTATTTTTTAAAAGCTTTGGGTGAAATTTTATGTTATTTTTGAAATACATTTTTATTTATTTCAGAGGAGAGGGGGAGAGATAAAACATCAAGGATAAGTGAGAATCACTGATCAGCTGCCTCTTGCACGCCCCCTACTGGGGGACTGAGCCTGCAACCTGGGCATGTGCCTTGACCAGGAATCTTAACTATCTGATTCAAAGGTTGACCCTCAACCACTGAGCCACACTGGCGCTGGGCTGGGTGAAATTTATCGTTCCTCCTCGCAAAATGACTTTTTCTTGCTGACTCATAATAACGTGCCGTGTTTCTCTAAATCTGTAATGTCAGTTACTTATATTTGCACAACTGGCTTTTGGATGAGCTTCAGGAGAGGGATTGCTGGTTAAGGAGGAACGTATACTCCCAGAGTAGAAAAGTGCCCAGTAGAGCAAGACTCCTAGAGATTGTCACTACGGGGCCACCAGTCAGGGGAGCCTTTTTTGTACTCTGCGATGGTGTTCCATTCCCCCCGGGAGGGCAAATACTGCTATCTTCACCAGTAAAATTGATGAGTAATGACATGAAACTCCACAAATCCACTTTGATTCCCAGCCAGGCAAACCACTCTTATCAGAGGAGGGAGTTTGAAATCGTAAGCAAACACATGTTGATTTTCAGTATTGGCATCATTATCGCGCCCTCCCAGGCCTTGTTTTCATTGCCCACTTTGTAAGTCAGTAAGTATCCCACCTGGCAGAGGGTGCACTGTATCTGGATGCACAGAAGGAAATCTGGTGGGGCCGGGCCGGGGCAAAAAATGGTGCTTGGAACCCGCCCTGTAAACGCGGCAAACCCCTCTCTTAAGCCAGGGAATGCTTTAAAGATGCGTTGTTGGCAAGCCCTGCTAAAGAAATACAGGATATAAACGTGATAAAACCCAAGAGAGCAAACTGGCTCTGGAGAGCTCCTTTGAAGTTGGCTAAAGTGGATTATCAGTGGGAGGCTGATATATATATACATGAACAAACACACAAGCCCTCGCTGCTAATGGGAGGGACCTCAGGCTGGCCATCCTGGCGCTGGGGCCGTGTGGAAACTGCACCCGGGGCACATGCCAGCATCCTCGGACGCCCTCTACCAGCCAGCTTTGTGCAAATTGCATTAGGTTCACAGCACTGCTTCTCTCACTGTGATGAGCTGAGAGGAAAAGCAGGGCCCCAATTTGCATGTGGAAAGTACTTGGGAGGTGAGGGGGCGGGGCGGGGAGGGGAACCCACTGGCTGAGACACTGACCTTCCTCTGAGAGAGACCATATGGTGGATCAGAGAGAGCATGGCTTTTGCATCACACAGACTGTGTTAGAAAACTGGCTTTATTTTCACCAGCTAGCTGTGTGACTTCTGATCGTTTGCTAACCCTCTCTGAGCCTCAATTGCCACTTCTTAAAATGAAACAGGCCACAGGGCTACTATTAACAGAGCATACACATGAAAACTTTGGCCTAGCGAATATTGGTTTCTCATTCCTGCCTTGGGAAAAACAGTGAGCATTTTTCCAGTCCAACCCTACCCCCTTCCCTGTTATCAACATTTCACCTTTCTTCCTCCTTCCTTCATTTTCTTGGTAGAATTCAATGAAGCAGAAATCTGATGTCTTGTCACTTTAAACCAAGCCCATTTAGAGTTTCTTTTCATTGCCTTCCGCAAGAGCCCTTTACCATGTGGGAAGTGCAGGGAGAGAGAAAATCGAGTGGGAGTGTGCATGAGAAGGCAAAGATCAAGAAAAGGGGCCTTTTCAGAGAGTTGACCAGGTCAACTCCTTTTTTATGGAAAGGCAACATGGGCCTCTCTTTAATTTTTCTGTCCCTTCATGTTATTTATCATGCTTTCCTTCCTTCTTGTCCAGTGCTTTCCCTGTTTGTGTCTTGTGGACATTTAATTTCAGTATCTCTCTTCATTTCTCTTCCACTCCCCAGATTTTGTTGCAAGAATCAGAGTCCGGAATTTGGTTTCTGTAGCTACTATTACAAGCTTCACATGAAAATGAATCACCAGTCTGCATCGAATGTTATCCAGTGCTCTACTGCATCCCCTGAGACACAGGCATTTAGTCACACTCTCCTCTCCCATTTCCTCTCCCTTCTTCACTTTCTTTACTGACCCTCCTTCCATGCCTGTGCCCTGGGCTGCCTGCCCTCTGTTTAGCTAGACGGTGAGGGTAGCAGGTCTTAGGAGAACTTGGGCTGGGAGCCCAAGTCTGAGCCTGGTATTGTCCTCTGTATCACAAAATGACATCATCCTGTAAGTGACATTGGTTAGTGGAACTTTCAAAATCTCTAGATCTGAATGGCTCTTCGAGAATGAGATATTTTTCCAGCCAAGCATTTTTTTCCCTCCAAAGTTGGTAGAGGATGTGACAACCTTCATGTACTTTCTGTAGGGAAATAGCAATTTACAATCCATTTTGAGTGAAAGAAACAGCTTGAGTTTGGAAAGTTGAGTAAATACGGTGAGGGTCACTGAAGGAGGAACACACGAGGCCAAAAGTGGTAGGGATCATAAGTTTATTTAAAGATACCAGATGGGCTGAGCCCCCAAATGGTGCCAGCACCCAAAGACGGGGAGTCAGAGTTTTTTAAAGGACTCTAATAGGGCTTATTCCTGGGCAGAGAATTCTCTGTGCAGGTCAGATCCTGGGAAGGTCTGGAGGGGAAGGATAATGGTCTTAGCAAGTGGAATGTGGTCTTAGGAAGTGAAATGTGGTCTAAGAGAAAGGGAATGTCTGTTGTGGCCAGGAGAGGGGTATCGATTCAATTATTAGATCAGATCTAACAAATTCCTGTTTACATCTTTGTTTTTCATGTTCTTAATTGAAATGGCGTAAAAGGAACAGTTCTCCTGTACTCTTGGACCATAAAATGAGACATTTCAGAAATTTGAAAACTGCATGCACTCAAAAGGGTCTCAGTGTCAGATGGCTCCTGTCATGATCTGGGGGCCCCAACAGGCTATTTGAGTCTTTCTTCTTAGGCATCTTATTATTTTAATGGTGAATCTTACTCTGGGATTTTTTTTTCCCCCAAAATGGCGCTGTTGACATTTTCTGTAGCTCAGAGCACAAAGCTCAGGGTTATTTCTATTGGCTAACACTGTTTCTGTTTGATTTTGCACTTTTTCAGTTTTCCGGAGCTATGGGGACTTCCCATCCGGCACTCCTGGTCCTAGGCTGTCTCCTCGCAGGTATGGATCTTGGTCTTCTCCGTTTGTTATCCCGGGGGAAGCTTGCTTTCTAAGTTCTGTGCTCTGGGGCATATTACCTGTACCACCCAAAGGAATGAAGAGAAGTAGAAAATTATAAGATATTATCTAGCAGTGGTTCTCAACCTTTTTTAATGCTGTGACCTTTTAATACAGTTCCTCATGGTGACCCCCAATCTTAAAATTATTTTCATTGCTACTTCATAACTGTAATTTTGCTACTGTTAATGAATCATAATGTAAATATCTGTTTTCCGATGGTCTTAGGCGACCTTGCTAGCAGTTTTCAACCTGTGGGTCTCTACCCACAAGTTGAGAACCGCTGCTGTAGAGCCTAAGACCATCAGAAAATACAATAGTCTGAATTCACCCACTGGCCTCTTCCTTTTCCTGGGATGTGGATTTCCAGTCGAGGCGGATGAGGGAAATTAAAAAAAATATATATATTTTTTGATAAAAGAAAAATTCTTGTCCAGGAAATTACCTGTCTTAAATCATACCTTTCTTAACTGGAAGAAACTGAAATTGTTGGAAAGTCTTAAAACCACCTTTTCCAGCCATTTATTTCTAAAGAATCTAATAGAATATATGACTCTTGGGATTCTTACCAACTCTTTTTCAAAGTAAGATGCCACTGGAGCCCTTTGCTGAAATATTTATTGGATGTTTCTTAGTGTCATCTAGATATTTGTACATTGTAGATGTTCACCATGAAATTAATGTTTTTTTCTAGTCTGCAGAGTTAGGGTAAGCCTATTAATGTCTTTAGGTCTAACTATATGGATACGATAGAATTGAGCAAGTTCAGTGATTTGGTTCTAAACTCTATTAAATCAAATGCCATCTATAGGGTCTTAGGTGACTCACATATGCTTACAACTTCCATATTAACCAGCTGTAGGAGTCATAGTGGGTACATATTAAAGGTGGGTGGGATTCCCCACATCGGGCTCTGAGGGAGATCAGAGATCAGAGGCCATTCATCAATAAATTAATGAATAGTATCGCTTCTATCAGTTTTATGGAGAGGAGAAGCTAAACTGAAATTTCAGGTTCTAAGATAGACTTTTCACTCTTGGGCTTTACTTACTTTTTTAAAATTTAATAAATCTTTATTGTTCAGATTATTACAATTGTTCCTCTTCCCCCCGCCACCCCATAGCTCCCTTCCACCTGGCTCCCAACCCTCCCTCTGCTCTTACCTACCCCCCCATTGACCTCATCCATAGGTGTATGATTTTTGTCCAGTCTCTCCCCGCACCCTCCCTCACTCCTTTCTCCCTGAGAGTTGTCAGTCCACTTCCTTTCTATGCTCCTGATTCTATTATATTCAGCAGTTTATTCTGTTCATCAGATTTTTAATTCACTTGATTTTTAGATTTACTTGTTGGTAGATATATATTTGTTGTTCATAATTTTTATCTTTACCTTTTTCTTCTTCCTCTTCTTAAAGAGTACCTTTCAGCATTTCATATAATACTGGTTTGAAGGTGATGAACTCCTTTAGTTTTTTCTTGTCTGTGAAGCTCTTTATCTGCCCTTCAATTCTGAATGATAGCTTTGCTGGATAGAGTAATCTAGGTTCTTGCTATTCATCACTTTGAATATTTCTTGCCACTCCCACTGGCCTGCATAGTTTCTGTTGAGAAATCAACTGACAATCATATGGGTGCTCCCTTGTAGGTAATTAACTGTTTTTCTCTTGCTGCTTTTAATATTCTCTCTTTGTCTTTTGCTCTTGGTATTTTAATTATGATGTGTCTTGGTATGGTCCTCTTTCGATTCCTTTTGTTTGGGGTTCTGTGAGCTTCCTGGACTTGTAAGTCTATTTCTTTCACCAGGTGGGGAAAGTTTTCAGACATTATTTCTTCAAATAGGTTTTCAGTATCTTGCTCTCTCTCTTCTTCTGGCACCCCCATAATTCTGATGTTGGTATGCTTGAAGTTGTCCCAGAGGCTTCTTACACTATCTTCACATTTTTGGATTCTTTTTTCTTTTTGCTTTTCCAGTGGAGTGTTTTCTGCTTCTTTGTATTTCAAATCTGTGACTTGATTCTTGTGTTCCTCTAGTCTGCTGTTAGGTCTCTGTATAATATTTTTTATTTCAGTCAGTGTATGTTTAATTTCTAGTTGGTTCTTTTTCATCTTCTCTTGGGTCTTGCTAAATTTATCCATCTTTTCTAGAAATTCTTGAAAAACCTTATAACCGTAGTTTTGAACTCTATATTCAGTCATTTGTGATCTATTCCTTTGTTTCTGTGTTTTCGCTGCTTCCCTGAGTTGGTAGAGTAGCTTTGTGTGCTAGGTGTCCTATATGGCCCAGTAGCTCCGCCTTCCCAGTTACCTGAGGTGGACTCTCTTGGTTCATCCCATTGTGGACTGTGTGTACAGCCTTGTTGTAGTTAAGTCTTTATTGTTGTTGTATCACTGGGGGGAATTGACCTTCAAGCCAATTGGTTGTGAGGATCAGCTGTGTCTACACCAGGAGAACTTCTGTGTAGGAGTCAGTCTTATGATACAAGACTTACAAAATTACAAAAGTCTTTGTGTTCAGCTTGGATGGGGCAGAGTCTCAGGACTGATCAGAAAGGCTTGGCTTCTCATCAGCCCTGCCCTACGTGGCCCCTGGGTCTCAGTGTCCCTCAGGAATTGCTGCAGCCCTTTCTGCATGCACTTGTATACCTCCAGACCTCTGCCTTTCCAGCTCCCCTGAGTTTCTGTGCACTCGGGGGACCCGTGTGAGTCTGGATCCCCAGGGTCTCGCCCAAAACTAGGGTTCAATGCAGTTGGAGCTGGATTTCAGCACAGTTGGGAGTTTCTGTCTTCCTCCCTCTAGAGAAAGCCAGCAGTACAATCAGCGGTCAGTCCTCTCTGCGCACCATTGTACATGCCACCAGACCTCTGCCTTTCACAGCTCCTCTAAGTTTCCCTACACTCCTCCCTTTTCACGACAGTCCAGACTCTCCCATATTAGTCTGACCTGGAACTGGGGTTCAGTGCAGTCAGGAATGTCTGTCTCTCTCCCACTTGAGGAAGCCAACTAGGTCCTCCGCCGTCTGTCCTCTCCATGCAGGTGTCTCTATACCTCAGCTTTTTGCGGCTCCTCTGAGTCTCGGTGAGCCTCTCTCTTTCCTTCTAGTTGTAAAATTTCCACACAGCCAGCTTTCCTGTGGTTCTGGATGATGTCCATTCTGTCTTTTAGCTGTAGTTTTGAAATTGTTGTGTGAGGCAGCAGTTTAGGTGTTCCCCTATGCCACCATCTCGGTTTCTCTCTCAACTTACTCTTATTTTTAAAAAATATATTTGTATTGATTTCAGAGAGGAAGGGAGAGGGAGTGAGAGATAGAAGCATCAATGATGAGAGAGAGTCATTGATCAGCTGCCTCCTGCACACTCCACATTGGGGATTGAGCCCACAATCTGGGCATATGCCCTGTCCCAGAATTGAACCATGACCTCCTAGATCATAGGTTGTCACTCAACCTCTGAGCCACACTAGCCGGGCCTTACTCTTATTTTTGAATGAAAATTCACATGGTTCTGCTATGGTTTCTGGAAGCCATTAGAGAGAAGGCATGTCAGAGTGTTGTATGAAACAGAAGATGTCTAATTCTTCTGCATGAATCTGCTTTGTGCTTGGTTCAGTGCCCCTGCTCTTGTTCTCATCCCCTTATCTTATTCAGGGAAATCTCTGCAGAGAATGTGGGCAGTAAAGAACCATATGTGCTAGAGCCTATGCCATCTTGGGATATTTTATGGCCACACATAAGAGTCTGAAATATGGAATTGGAATCAGAGGTCCTTTATCCATTTGAGTGTTTGGAGAGTGAATCTGAGGGGCTTGGTGCAGTTACTGAGGCTTTGGAGCAATTGCTGCTCTCAGCAGATGCGGTGGCAGTTAGAATGGGGGGCCTTTCATGGGCATCCAGGCTGACGGATTTTTGTGTAGAAATGGTCATTGTTCATATAAGCGGCTACTGTTGCTTCTGGGTGCATCCTATTCAGAGCCTGTTTCCTTTTACAGGGCCGAGCCTAATCCTCTGCCAGCTTTCATTACCCTCTATCCTCCCAAATGAAAATGAAAAGGTTGTGCAGCTGAATTCATCCTTTTCTCTGAGATGCTTTGGGGAGAGTGAAGTGACCTGGCAGTACCCCATGTCTGATGAGGACCCCAATGTGAAAATGAGAAACGAGGAGAACAACAGTGGTCTTTTTGTGACGGTGCTGGAAGTGGCCAACGCCTCGGCGGCTCACACAGGATTGTACACTTGCTATTACAACCACACGCAGACAGAGGAAAACGAGATTGAAGGCAGTCACATTTACATCTACGTGCCAGGTGAGCTGGATGGGGTTCCTGGACCAACCTTGTTGTCCTGTCTCTCCTGGTGTTCTGTAAAAGAACTTTTGTTTGTTTTTTTGTTCTCACTGGAGTTTTGTTCTCACTGGAGGATAGTTTTCCACTGACTTTTAGAGAGAGTGGAAGTGGGGAGGGACACACGGAGAGAGACACATCCTTGTTTGCCTCCTGCTCACAACCTGACCAGGGTCAGGGATCAAGCTTAAAACTGAGGTATGTGCCCTTGACTGGAATCAAACTGGGACCCTTCAGTTCACAGGCTGATGATCTAGTCACTGAGCTAAATAAACTAGAGCAGTGGTTCTCAACCTTTCTATTGCTGCGACCATTTAATACAGTTCCTCGTGTTGTGGTGAATCGTAATGTAAATATCTGTGTTTTCTGATGGTCTTAGGTGACCCTGCTAGTGGTTCTCAACCTGTGGGTCACTGCTGTAGAGCCTAAGACCATCAGAAAATAGGTCATGACCCACAGGTTGAGAACCGCTGGGCTAGAGCTATATACAAGATTTTTAAAAATATAAAAGTAATAAATATTTACTGGAGAAAATTAGGAAGAAAATAGGCGAACACACAATATTAAGTTGATCATTATGTCATTATCAAGAAATAATTCATTTTTTAACATTTTGAAACCTTAGTAAGTTTAAAAAACTATCTTGATTGTGGCATAATCTTTATTGGTCATTTACACAAAGGATCTGAAACGTACTCATTCCTATTCAGTTCAGTCAAGTCCCACAAATACTGTGCGCTTCCTGTGTGTCAGACATCGTGCTGAGTGCTGGGGACACAAATTAATTAGGCAGGCCCTATCTGGGAGTTGCTCATCATTCATTATTATAGTTTACAAATAAACTTTTCCTCAAATTCACCAAAACATGTATCTACTCTTGATGAACTGGAAGGGATATTTTGTTTTTAATTAAAATTTAGGGGCAAGGCTTGGCCTGTGGGGCTCAGTTGGTTGAGCCACATGCCATGTACCAGTTCAATTCTCAGTCAGGGCACATGCCCAGGTTACAGGCTGATCATCAGGGGGGCGGGGGGGGGAGGCGTGTTTCTCTCTTTCCCCCTCCTTTCCTCTCTCTACAAGCAATAAAAAACCATTAAAAATAAAATACAATTTAGGGGCAAATCGCATAGTATGATCTTATCTCCTGTCCTTTGAGAAGCAGATGCCAAGGTAGGAGTAGGGTGGGATTAGGCATCTCAGGGTTTTACAGGGGAGAGGCTTACGTGAGAAAATGGGGTGTGGCGGGGAGGAGGAGGAAATCCCACAGAGGCTGGGAGTGTTGTTTGACTGAATGGTAAGTGTGACCCTGAGAGAAGGGAAGATGGGGTAGATGAGTCCTAGACCTCTAAGGAAGGCTCTGGAGTCCACCAGCCTAAGGAACCCCAGTTCCACATGGTCATTGGCTGAAAGCAGCCCCAGAAGGCATGGCCTTAGGTTGTGATGGATTTCAGACCTGGCTCCTGTGGTTGCAGGAAGGTATGTAGTGCTTTCTTACAGCACCCCTCTGATTGGCTAGGCTTAGCCATGAGATTTAAAAGAAGCATTTCCTAATTTAACAATTGTAACTATTTTCTTTAGCTTTTCAACAGAGCTAATTATTTTATTGTCCATTTTTTTGTTTTTGTTTTTTTTGTAGTTTAAGTTTTGATTTCAATTCCTGGCTACTTTATGTATCATCTGTATTTTTTTTTTTATTAAGGTGCATGCAATTTGGCATTGTTCATACTTTAAAATCATCTTCTAGCTATTATGATAACTAATATTAGTGGGGTGACAGCTCCTGGATATATGTGTGAAGGTAAATTAATAAGATTACTGCCAGGGGGATTCATTTTTCTTGCATATATATATGTAAAGGTGAATTTAATACCTAATGTGCTTTTTTTTTCTTTTTCTTTTTTAACCACAGACCCAGATGTAGTCTTCGTACCTCTGGGGATGACAGACTATTTAGTCATTGTGGAGAACGACGATTTTGCCATCATACCTTGTCGCACGACTGATCCTCAGACCCCGGTGACCTTGCTCATCAATGAAGAGGTGGTCCTCGCTGACTATGACAGCCGGCAGGGCTTCAACGGGACCTTCTCCGGTGGACCCTATGTCTGTGAGGCCATCGTCAGGGGCAAGAAGTTCCGCTCCATTCCCTTTAACATTTATTCTGTCAAAGGTAGTTGTGCTCTCTCCCTCCTTTATTTATTTATTATTTATTTTATATATTTTATTGACTTCTTACAGAGAGGAAGGGAGAGGGATAGAGAGTTAGAAACATCGATCAGCTGCCTCCTGCACAACCCCCACTGGGGATGTGCCCGCAACCAAGGTACATGACCTTGACCGGAATCGAACCTGGGACCTTTTAGTCTGCAGGCCGACGCTCGATCCACTGAGCCAAATGGGTTTCGGCTGTCTCCCTCCTTTAAATGCGAGTTACAGGCCTATGTTGTACACATGAAACTAAAATAATATTGTACATCAACTTTTAAATTAAAAAAATATATATATAGTATTACAGGCAAAATAATCGCATGCTTATAGTATTAAAAAATTTATAATGCCTGGTGATGGAGGTCCTGAATTATGATTGAGTATGTGGGGCCTTCCCTTTTTTACACAATGTTAGGCTGACCTCTGTGGCTGCAGTCATATGAAGCTTAGCCTTTCTGAAGGTAAAAGCTTTCTCACCCCTGTAAGATTTCATGTTTCATAAGCTGACCTTCGGAATACTATAAGGAATTTGTTTATTATATAAGCCTCTTACTGTTTTATTCACATTCCTGACTACAGAGGCCCTAAAAACAAACACACACCAAGGGGCTTGGGGTGCCTAGATTAATTTCAGTCACTACAGAAAAGAGATTTTGATC
The DNA here is from genome assembly GCA_011751065.1 of Lasiurus cinereus. Lineage (NCBI taxonomy): Eukaryota > Metazoa > Chordata > Mammalia > Chiroptera > Vespertilionidae > Lasiurus > Lasiurus cinereus. The sequence goes on from JAAGEH010002528.1 coordinate 25,417,378, forward strand.
TTGAGGCAAGGTTGTAGTTGTAGACTTCATCCCTTTGATGTGAGGTTTAATGAGAATGGGAAGGTGCAATACATGTTTGTGTCAGCGATGGATTGAACTCTCCCGTGTAGGTATGGCAGCAGTGGGAGTACGCCATTTTACTCTTACTCCAGGCTTGTTTTATGCCAGGCACTCTGCCCGTCTCTGGAAGAGTGCTGGGAGTAACTGGGAGCAGAGGAGGAGAGGAGAGGGGAGGCACTGGTGGGATAGGAGCTAAGTGCCTAGAGCAGTGCTGGTCAGCAGAGGTTGGTTGGTGAAATGAATACATATGCCAGTAAAGGGGACTGCAAACAAGCATGGCCACAGTTAACCCAAATGCTTGGGAATGTGATGTTCTGTGTAGTTGGAATTTATTTTTCCTGTTATCTCTGTGTGTGTATTATTTTGTATTATTAACTGCATGCCAAGTTATGTATGCCAACTCAAAATGAAGGCTTCTGAGGTTTTTAACATTTTATCTAGAACAGACAGGTTTGCAAATTATTTTTCATAGTTTCCTTTAAAAAAAAAAAAACTTCCCTTCCCTTCTTAAGATCCTAACTATACTATGGATATTTAGGTCCTTTTGTTTGTTCTTTTTTTTTTAAATAGCCACTTCGGAACTTGATCTGGAATTGGAAGCTCCGAAAACTGTCTACATGGCAGGGGAAACCATTGTGCTCACCTGCATCGTCTTTAACAATGAAGTGGTTGACTTTCAGTGGATTTACCCTGGAGAAGTGGTAGGTACCCCCAAGGCTCCTGGGAGCATGGCGAGGAGCAGGGCTCCCTGATCGGGCATGGCCTCTGAGCCTCTCTAGACCTCAGCTTCCCATCTCGGCAGGGGCACCTTTGGCTGGATGACGCTCTGGAGCGTTGAGCAGTGGGAGAGTTTGAAAGACCATTCAGTATGAAGCAAGCTTGTGCACCGAGCCTTCTTATTCTTAAGTCAGAAAGAAATAGGAAGGTTCAATATGTCAGCCAAACATACTAGACAAAGCGAAAAAAAGAATAGAGTTTAAAGTTCGCTAATTGTTGAAACAATATTAGTTCTTTCTTTCTTGGCTCCCATGACTTGGTTTCCTGAACCCCTTCCATTTCTGCCTTGTTGTCTGCCACCCAGGACACTGTTCTGTCTCCTCCCTGCCTGGCCTTTTTTCACATGGCTCACCTTTAGTGAACAGGCATACTTACATCACACAGCAGAAATTCAGTGATGTTTGCTAAACGCCAAGCAGTCTGCTAGAAGCCGGCACATGCAGAGAACGAGGAAGAAGAAGGGAGGAGTGGAGATGCAAGTGGGGAAGGGGGGCCACTGTGCCATCTCTGGTCACCGTGGACTTACACACAGGACCTAGTGCATTGTGGTACACGCATGAGAGAACTCAGTGCAAAAAGCAGTGACAGTCCAATGCAGAAATGGTTAGCTGCTTAATACGGCAGCCTCAGAGAACAAAAGCCACGTATATGTATATTTTCCTCTTCATTCCTGATATGCAAATTTTTGATTTTATACATCTTCCCTGAAATATGAAGTTATTCAATTTTTCGGTGTAGATTTGATTGTCTTTGACCCTTAAAACATAACTGAAAAATTATTAGAGATAAATATCCCCCCTCCCCCAAACCAAAGTACATGCTATTTGGCTCCCAAATATACAAGTATATAATTAATTTTTTTGTCCGATAATAAAAGTAATGTAGGTTTATTGTTCAAACTTCATAAAATATAGAGAAACAGGAAAAATGACTTCCCAGAGCATCACCATTAATATTTTAGGGAGATAAATCCTTTAAATACTTTGTATATATGTGAAATGTTTAATAATTAATAGACATTATACTTTAGCACTTTATTATATCCTTTCCCCTTTGGCAATATAGCACAAACACCTTGCCATGTCATTAACTATCCTTTTTAAATCATGATTTTCTAAGAAGCTAGCTTAAAAGCAAGTTTTTAAAATCAGGCTTTATGTTTCAGAACAGTTTAAAGTTCACAGCAAAATGGAGTGAAACTTACAGAGATCCCCCACCCCTCCTACACCCAATTGAACAACCTCCCCTCTTGCCACCATCCCCACAGGGGGGTACCTTTGTTTGAACCTACATTGTCATGTCATTGTCATCACCATCCATAGTTTACAAGAGGGGACATTCCTGGGAGCTAGCTTCTTAAAGTCGATTTTCTTTCTTCTGCTGCAGAAAAACAAAGGTGTCGTAATGCTGGAAGAAATCAAGGACCCATCCATCAAATTGGTGCACACCCTGATGGTCCCCAAGGCCACGGTGAAAGACAGTGGAGATTACGAATGTATTGCCCGCCTGGCCACCAGGGAGGTCAAAGAGATGAAGAAAGTCACCATTGCTGTCCACGGTACATTCTGCTTTCTAAACTGTCAGCATCCACGCTGCTCGTGACCCACTGTGCGGTAATCGTTGTTTAACGGAAACTCTTCCCTGTACAGAGAAAGGGTTCATTGAAATCCAACCCGGCTTCAGCCAGTTGGAAGCTGTCAACCTGCATGAAGTCAAACATTTTGTGGTGGATGTGCAGGCCTACCCCCCACCCAGGATATCCTGGCTGAAGGACAATCTGACATTGATTGAAAACCTCACCGAGATCACCACGGACATAGAAAAGATCCAGGAGATAAGGTAAAGAAATACCCTCCTCACGAATGCCTTTTCCTTTTACTGTGTGTCGCCAGGTAGACAGGGGCCTGTGTGTATCCTACCACCCACACCAGGAGTCGGTCTAGAAAATTTAGCAGTCTGAGTTAGGAGGTACTGGCAATCAAGTACCTTTGATGATAACATTGCATTGTGGTAATAGGATGTTGGTAAGTATTGAATGACAGAATAAGAAGAAAGAAGAACTAAAAAGCTCTGTCCCCCAGTGAAAAACAGTTTCCAGGATCCAGTGAGGGTTGGAAGAAAGGAAGTAAAATTGGGCCAACTTGGACTGAATATATTCCTTGATGGGTGTCCTTCATATTGCAAGTAGTATGTACAGTGCTTATAGTTGCCAGGCAATTATCACATAAACTGATATTAAACAAGTCATCATTGACTTGGTTTGAGACACATTTGCCCCAAGAAGACCTCCAGGGGGAGTAAGAGTGGAGTCTGGTTATGTTTGGTTAGGAGAACAGGTAAAAAGAAGAGTGTGGATCCCTGTCCTGTGAGGAGAGTGGTAGAATGCTCCCATCTCCTAACTGGTGGTGGAGTTTTGGGTGAGTCACACCTCAGCCTGTTTCCTCATCTATAAGGTAGGGTTAATAATACCTCTGTCCATCAAGGCAAGAAACATGATATTTGAGGTCTCTTGCAGTGTTAAGTTCTGATTAGAATCCAGGAGCAGAAGGTACCAGGTAATCCAGCCCTGGATCCTTTTCTGTAACCATCCACAGAGAAAAAAGTCTGAAGGCACCAGGGAGGAGGAGACAAAACCTCTCGCACCAGTTCACTTAACCTCAGGATTTGCTTTTTTCTTTCTGAACTAAATTCCACATGTAAATGAGAAGCAGTGTCTGAGAAAATGAAATTTTATGACCTTGGTATAGATGATGATGGAAAAAGAAGTGGAAAACTAAATCTGGGAGGCTTTCCGATGACACAAAATGAAGGTGTACAGAGGTGGGAGGTGCTGCACTTTGCACGAGGCTGTGAAGCCAGAAGGAGTAGAACCCTCGTTCCCTCCCCCGGCACAGCCAGCACTTCAAACACATGTCTGAGCACTATCTTTAAGCGACAATCAACAGTAATGACAACTGAGTGGTTCAGCAAAACTGCCAGTGAAACTGATGCGGAGTTCCTTCTGGTTTCCCACTATGGGCCAGAGTTGAACACGATGGATTGAGTGTCTGGCTTCCTGGAGGTCAGAACTAGTCCGTCCACTAGCCTTCTTGGCTGAACAGTATAGAAAATGAAGGACAGAAGATCCTTTGGTAATCAGCAGCCAGATGTGCCTAAGGATTCTCTCTAAGGAAATCCAGTCCTGGAGCCTGTCCAGGAGGGTGCAGCCAAGGAAAAGCCAACCCCATATATTCTCATCAAGGTCCTAGTGCCCAGCATCTTGGGTTAGACGACTCTAATTTGCAGGGCACTTTTGAGTCTATGAAATGCTTCTACACATACCATTGTGTTTAATTAATTCTCTAAGGGACTGCATGCTATGCATACAATATTTCTATGCTCTACCTAAGGAAACTGAGCCATTTCAATAATGAGAATTTCAGTAATGCCCAAGGTCTGCTCTCCGTGAGAATGTCAAGAGGAGCCTAAACTGCTCACCTTGACCAGTGCTCTTCTCCACTCTACTTGCTTTTCTATCCTGTGATGTTTTATAAAGAAGGAGAAATGGGCAAATGCTATGTTGATGCGCGTGCACACACACACACATGCATAGCCAACTTTAATAATACACATGTGTAAGAATCTTTTGAGGAAACTTCGCTTTAAGAAAGTAGGAAGAAATATATTTTCCTAGTTGACTTTTTTGAATAGGTGATGGAGTTCTGTGCTTTAAAGCCATGCACGTAAAGAGGGTGCATCATAAGAAGTCTCCTTCCACTCCTGTTCCCACCTGTCCAGTACCCCTCCTCCCACACGCAGGAAACACTTTTGCTTGGTTCTTATGAAACTGTCTAGAGTTTTTTTTGTTGTTGTTTATTTTTTGAGCAAATACAAGCAAGAAGAACATTATATCCTGACAAGCTCTCCATATCAATAGGTGGAGAGCTTCATTCTTTTTTTTCACTGGTGTTTCATTGTTTGGCTAAACCACCTAAATGGCTACAAAAAGGTAAAAATCAAGGATTGTTTTTTTTTTTTAAAGTCAAGTTAGTGGGACATGTTTATTCCCACTCAGAAGTCAGGCCTTGCCGGGACTAATTTACTCTTAGAGCCACACAAGCCATTGTTCATCTCAAACTGTTTGATCTTCTGCTTAAGGATGGAACGCACAAAGTGTGTTGGAAATCCAAATGATTCATATAAGAAAGAAAAGATATTTCAATTGAACATGGTAATTGCTGAAGCAATCAGGATGTATTTGGCTGCCACTTGCTCAAACAAAGTCCTTTCTTTTTAAGGTACCGAAGTAGATTAAAGCTGATCCGTGCTAAGGAAGAAGACAGTGGCCATTATACTATCGTAGTTCAAAATGAAGATGACATGAAGAGCTACACTTTTGAACTCTTAACTCAAGGTATGTTGGAGGGCAGTCTGGAGATACTGCTTGTGAGGAGAGCCTGCTACTTTTCTCCCAGGTCGGGGAGGGAAAAGCTCATTTAGGGGAGAAGCAGGGGCTGTAGATGTCACATAGCTTTGTTGGACTTGAGGATTCAGTAATTCTGGGAGGGTTCAGACTGCTCTGGGACAGTCTGATTGGAAATTCCTTAACTCCAGCAGCTTCCTTACCACTGGCTTCTCAATCTGGCACAGTTCTGAGAAGAATGAAATAATACTTTTTGGTCTAGATGCCCTTAGATTGTTCCAAAGCCTTTGGGCATTTTTCTTAGTTTCCCTGTAGACATGGCTCAGTGGCCCTTACCAGAAAGGAGTGCCCGAGTCCTTCTATATTCAGGGTTAGCACCTGTTCATTGAGTTCCTACCATGTGCCATGTACTGTAGTAGGTGGGCTCATTTTTCCCTCACAGTACAGCTATGGTACAAGCAGTGGCATATTTATTTTTCAATTGTTTGATCACAGATTTAAAAAAAATCTTTAAAACTTAATAATATTCTGCGAGACCGGTTTGGCTCAGTGGATAGAGCGTCGGCTTGCGGACTGAAAGGTCCCGGGTTCGATTCCAGTGGGGGCATGTACCTTGCTTGCGGGCACATCTGCACTGTGGGGTGTGCAGGAAGCGGCTGGTCGATGTCTCTCTCTCATTGATGTTTCTGACTTTCTATCTCTCTCCCTTCCTCTCTGTAAAAAATCAATAAAATATATTTTAAAAGAAAAACAAACTTAATAATATTCTGCTGATGTACTTTGGTAAATGCTGCTTTAGATTCCACTTGAGCTGAATCCGTTGGTGGAATCCCAAGCTACATTAATTTTAAAGGCCTCTTTGCCTTTTTTAAGCCAAATAACCACAGGGCTTTTTGCTTTCTTCACTCTTAGATTTAAAACACGACGGGGCACAAATCCCAAAACACAGAAACTATGTAAGTGCTCTTAACCAAGAGGGTCTGTGCAAACCAGTATTATTATGCACACAACCTCCTCTCGGGTGGTCTCCTGATTTGCAGGTTCCAATGCCCCATGAGCAAGTTCTGAGCTCATATTCCATGTGGTAATTTTCTAGAAGTTTGGGGCCAGGAATCATTCAATTCTGATTTCTTTCCACCGCTTGCAGTTCCCGCATCGATTCTGGACTTGATCGATGACCACCATGGCTCCACGGGAGGACAGACAGTGAGATGCACAGCTGCAGGGACACCTCTTCCTGAAATCGAGTGGATGGTTTGCAAGGATATTAAGAAGTATGGAGACCAGATGTTCCTTTTTCATTTGTGGGCTGAATGTTTCTTCCTTGATGCAAACGACCTCAAGTGCATTTTATTTCTTTTATATTTGAGATTCTTATTTGGCCCAAGTCTCATAAACTACTAGATTCTAAATGTGGTCTTTATGTGTGCATGTACGTGTGTGTGTGTGTGTGTGTGTGTGTGTGTGTGTGCGCACGCGCGCACACCTGTATGCTCATGACTATGTGAGAAATAATCTATGGCTTTCATCACATTCTCCAAAGATGTCTCATTTAAAAAGAAAACTAATTTAAAGAGCTCCTGTTACAAGAGGATTTTAGCTACCCTGGGCCACATTTTCACTTTACATTTCTTACATGGTGAACTTTATTTGGCAGCTAGACTGGCAAGTGAACATAAATGAAAATACTGCCCATGTAACTAACTGTTCACTACCTCATTTGCCTACCTGCTATTTGATAGGATTTAACTCACCAGTTCTTCCTTCATCAACCTTCTCCAATGGGCACATGAACAACATGTTCACACTTCCACCTGTGGCGACTGGCTGTGTGTAGAAGCCTCGATTGCTTCTCCTAAAGGCTGAGACCTTTCCCCTTCTTAGGGCGAAGGGATCAGATTTGGATCTTGACTGGAGCTATAATCTAGGTCTCAAAACTCAGGCAGGTGATGCTCCAACCCTATGACACCTTGGAGGCTCTTCACAGGGTAGAAAGAGAGAAGGAAGGGCCCTGGGCATTTTTGAAGGGGTAGGAAATTGGGGTAAACATTCTTGATGTAAAAAACTGTTCTTTTGCTCCTGTTCAAGGCTTGGGATTGGTCTCTATATCTGTGTCCTTTTTCTTTCCAGATGTAATAATGAGACTTCATGGGCGATTTTGGCCAACAACATCTCAAACATCGTCACGGAGGCCTACCGCCAGGACCGGAGCACAGTGGAGGGCCGGGTAACGTTCGCCAAAGTGGAGGAGACCATCGCGGTTCGATGTCTGGCTAAGAATCTCCTTGGCATTGAGAACCGAGAACTGAAGCTGGTGGCTCCCAGTGAGTTGCTCGTCAGTGGGGACAAGTCTAAGTCATCAGCCAAGCCCTTTCTCCCTGAGGCGGAACTTTGAGCCCAAGATGGGGTCCCCAGGCAGAAAGTCAGCTCTGATTGCTCATGCAGGGCCTTCTCCTGGCATCTGCAGGGAGTCCTTTCTTCCAAAACTGCACCTTGCAGAGGCCCCTTGCTTGTCTAACAATGTAACTACCCCGTCTGTCTAGCCTGAGTGTGGGAATGGAGGGGGCAAGAAGGAGCTCTGCCCTGTGCTCCTTACAACAGCTGAGACAGGTTGAATTCCTTAAGAAAAAAATTAATGAAGCCCAAAGCAATATAAATGAAATCCAATCTTTCCAAACAAACTGAACCTAAGTTTCTGAGCTTATAGTAGTACTCAAGCTCATTTATCAGTCCTTAGATTCCAGTTCACATTCTGTCCAGAAGGCTCATGTTGAAGCACCTTTAGAGAAAGTTTTGCATTCCCCTGATTTTGCCCCCTTTTTTTCCTAAGGGAAGAGTTGGCCATCATGAAAAGGAGCTGGCAGCCCTCATGCTTCTCCACCAGAGTCAGGGATTCTGTCCCCAGTCACAACTGCACTACCTTTCTGCCATCCTGTGTGTTCGTGCACATTTCCCATCATGCCTCTCCCTTTCTCCTCTAGCTCTGCGTTCTGAGCTCACGGTGGCAGCTGCAGTCCTGGTGCTATTGGTGATTGTGATCATCTCACTGATTGTCCTGGTTGTCATTTGGAAACAGGTAGATATTTTTCTCAATGAACTGAACATCTTTGAAGTCAGTAGGAATAATAAGAAAAGCAACCCACTTTAGCACTTGGCACCGAGAAGGAGCTCAGTAGTTGTGTGTTGAGTTACTGTTTCCAGCCACTTTGCTGCTGTTGTTAGGCTTTGGTGCATTCAGACTTTGGTAATCCAACAGTTACCTGTCCTGGTCATTTATAGAAACCAAGGTATGAAATTCGCTGGAGGGTCATTGAATCAATCAGCCCCGATGGACACGAATATATTTATGTGGACCCAATGCAGCTGCCTTATGACTCGAGATGGGAGTTTCCAAGAGACGGACTTGTGCTGGGTAAGCTCCCACCGGGGTGATCTCCCAAGTCTCCCTTTTGATTTTTCCATAGTTTTGTTCTTTACAGGCCCATGAGGAATGAGGGATATGAGCTGTGCTTAATAACAGTGAGGCCATAGAAATTGGCTTTCAGAAGTACTTTTTGTCTTAAAAATGAATTACTTGGGAAACTACAGTGATTTTTAAAAAAATCTCATTTTATAGCAAATTATGGTTAAAGAACATTTAAAAAAATATTTTTTTATTGATTTCAGAGAGGAAGGGAGAGGGAGAGAGAGAGATAGACATATCAGTGATGAGAGAGAATCATTGAGTGGCTGCCTTCTGCATTCCCCCTGCTGAGGATTGAGCCCACAATCCAAGCATGTGTCCTTGACATGAATGGAACCTGTGGTGACACTCCATCCACTGAGCCAAACTGTCTAGGGTTAAATAACATTTTATAAAAATAAATTAATATGAGGAGATCTGCCAAAGATACCCATCAAAATGGTTTTTCTTTAGAAATAAAACCAATTTCAAATCAGATGAGTTTCTGTGACTAAAAAGGAACAGATGAAAAATTAATGAGGACAACCACAAAATATATTTTGATCCATTACATTCTAGGGATGTATTAGATAGTCCCTTAGATATATATTTAGATATCTATAATAATAAAAGGGTAATATGCTAATTAGACTGAACAACTGAACGACCTTCCAGACATCATTCCGGTTGTCCTTCTGGATGAAGCTACAGTGGCAGGGCTAAGGCAGAGGTGGTTAGGGGTGATCAGGTAGGCAGGTGAACAGTTAGGGGTAATCAGGCAAGCAGTTAGGGGTGAATAGGCAGGCAGAATGGTTAGGGGCAATCTGGCAGGCAGGCAGAGTGGTTAGGGGGTGATCAGGCAGGCAACTAGGTGAGTGGTTAGGAGCCAGCAATCCCAGATTGTGAGATGGCAGTCAAACATCTCCCAAGGGGTCCCAAATTGCATGAGGGTGCAGGCTAGGCTGAAGGACCACCTCCCATGCACAAATTTCAAGCACTGGGCCTCTAGTAGAATATAAAACTACTAGTGGCTTGATGCATGCAATTCGTGCACATTAAAAGGGGGACCCAGAGTCAAGTCCTCACTCACCCTCATGTGCCTCAAAAATTGCATGAGAAAAAAAAAAATTGCATGAGACCCAGACCCAGTTGGCCCCTCCCCCATTGGGCTAGATCCACCCTTGTGAAGCCCAGCAGGACAAGGGGCATATAGCCTCAGGTCCCCTGGCCCTGTGCTGGCATGGGGAGCATGGCCTGAGGTCCCCCAGATGGGGCATGGCCAAGCCCCACAAGGTGGGAGACATGGCCTGAGATCCCCTGTCAAGCCCCGCTGGGCGGGGGTCACAGCCTGAGTTCCCCCAACCGAACACTGGGGGTGCACCTTGATGTCCCCTTTGAAGCCCCACTGGGTGGGGAGCATGGCCTGAGGTCCCCTGTCAAGACCTGCCAGGCAGGGGTGCATAGCCTCAGGTCCTTTGGCCTGGTGCTGGGATGAGGGATGTAGCCTGAAGTCCCCAGTCAAGTCCGGCCTGGTGGGGGGCGTGGCCTGAGGTCCCCCAGCCTAATGCCCCCCATGGGGATAGGCAAGGGCATAGCCTCAGGTCCCTAAGGCTCCTTAAGAGAAGTTGGCTTCAGCTGTGGGTGCAGCCATCTTGGTGACAGAGTGATGGCCAATTTGCATGTTCCCTCTTTATTATATAGGATTGGTACATCTTAAAGGGAAACATATAAGAATAATCAAGCTAACTTGTCACAGGCTTTTCACATATTTTAATCTTGGGCTGTGACTAAATACAGTTAAGCTTTGGTGCATTCAGACTTTGGTAATTTACCAGTTACCTGTCCTTATATTCTAATTCACATTTTGTGACCTCACCCGGGAGGGTTGCAATCTTCCTTCTCCCATCTGTGTTTTTCTTTCCCTTGCAAATGTTATACGAATTTCCTTCCCTGTGGGTCTAAATACAAAAAGCTCTAATCCAGGGGATTTAAAAAAAAAATCGCCTTCTGAATGAATGAAAACAGGACAAATAAATGGAAATCAGACCTAGAGTTGTGTCACCAGGAATATTCTAATGTACTTTGGAGGATGTAAAAGGTAGTTTTAATTATCCATTTGTCTGATCCCAAAATACAGCAAGGTAAGGTCTTATTAGAGAATTATCCAACTTGAAATCGAACGAAACATCCTAGCTACTCCCAATCCAAGCACTTCACTTGGGAACTAAGCTTTTTAAACTTGTATTTCCCCTTATTTTATAAAAAGAGACAGGAGCTGAGGGAATTTAAAGAGCAATAACATAATAGGGTAGAAGGCAACACCTCTAATGTGCCAAGGGGAACTTCTGCACCCCTCTACTCTGGGTCCCCACGCTGCTGGTGCGCAGTGCTCTCCCGAGGTCTCCAGCAGCGCAGACCCACAGTCACAGACAGGGTAGGCTGCCAGTGTCCTTCCAGAGCTGGGTCTTAACCAGGCATGGATGTATGTGCAGAGACCACCCACTCTTTTAGATTGTGAGCTCTTTAAGAGTGGGGGCAGCAGCTTGCATTTCTTTTTGTGTCTCCCAAAGTGCAGCAATGTGTTGGGCTCCCAGGCAGGTTTACCTGTGCGGTTCCTGATCCTCCTGACAAACAGGCAGTTAAAGGGCCAGCCTATAATTCTCTTCGCCACTCACAGTAGTTAGGGGCATCTTTAATACTGAAGTGTTTCTAGTGAGTAAGGACTTATTGATGCAAAAGATACCTCGGTTTGCATGTGGAGAATAGAAGAGCAGAGAACCCGGGGGTGTGGGTAAGAGCCACAGAAAGCAAAGTGCGATGGAGCCACGGCCTCGCTCAGCACAGGAGCTGGTAGACAGAGTGCTCCCACTGGGGAGGGCTGCACCCTCCTTTCTCCCATCTGTGTTTTCCTTTCTACGGCAAATGTTATTTGACAAAAGCAATTATACTAATTTCCTTCCCTGTGGGCTGAATTCTGGCCTTGACATGATGACTTGGAAGAATCATTATGCTTACTCTGTGCAGGGAAAACACCACCAGGCTCGGCACCCACGGGGGCTGGGTGTGGTAAATAAAGCTGATGAGCTGCCTGACATCTGCGTGTGTTAATGGTTCTGGTTGCCCACAGGTCGTATACTGGGATCTGGTGCGTTTGGGAAGGTGGTTGAAGGAACTGCCTACGGATTAAGCCGCTCCCAACCAGTCATGAAAGTAGCAGTGAAGATGCTTAAACGTAAGTGTCCCTTCCTGGGGATGGTTTTGAACATGGAAATCTTAAGTGACCTGCTCCAAATCACAGAACTAGTAAATGCCAAATTTAGGACTAGATCTTGGTTCTTTGGACTCTAGGCTTTATGTGTATTTAGACCTTTTGTCAATTAGATTTATGTACTTTTTTTTGTGTGTCTGTGTGTTGGAAAATCAAGAGTTGATACTTTTAATGTGTTCTTTAAAGAAGACATTAAAGCAGGGGTGGGGAATGTCTGGCTCTCTGGCTGTGTGAGGCCTGCAACATCATTTGGTTTGCCCCTCCCAAGGCATGAGTGCTGAGTTAATTAAATGTTTGATCAAATTTAGCAGGCTCATTTTTAAGTTGATGCTTTTTTTTGTATGGCTCCCAAATGATGTTTATAAATATCCAAGTGGCCGTTGGCAGAGATTGGGGATCAGGTATTAGAAGCCAGACCAAGGCACTCTCTCTTTCTCTCTTAGACTTTTGGTCAACAAAGAAATACCCAAGTACAGGATGAGCCACATTTTTAGCTTTTTCAGGGAAGTAGGCTCCTCAGATGTGATATGTGATTTTTTTTTTTTCCCTTTAACAGCCACAGCCAGATCCAGTGAAAAGCAAGCTCTCATGTCTGAACTGAAGATAATGACCCACCTGGGGCCGCATTTAAACATTGTCAACCTGCTGGGCGCCTGTACCAAGTCAGGTAGGCTTCCTGGCCTGGGAGGGAGGGTTTCCATCGAACACCTCTGGTTGTGAAAACTACCCAGCTTTCTAAATCCACACTCTGCATCTCCACCCATGCCAGCGAATATACATCCCCTGAATGAAGTGGAGTGGGTTCCATTGAATTGATGAAAGCTCATTGTTTTTTGAGAAGCATCTCTTGCCAGCGCACACATCCTGGCTTATCTGTTTTTCATTTTCATACCTATCTCCTAACCATTTTTGGCCCCCACAGGCCCCATTTACATCATCACGGAGTACTGCTTCTATGGGGATCTGGTCAACTACTTGCATAAGAATAGGGACAGCTTCCTGAGCCACCACCCAGAGAAGCCAAAGAAAGAGCTAGACATCTTTGGATTAAATCCTACTGATGAAAGCACAAGGAGGTGAGTTGCTGTGAACCATTGTTTTAGAAGCCTCACCCGTGGAGAGAACCCATGTCCTGACAGACTCCATGTCTGCAGGCTCTGTGCCAGGAGGTAGCAAGACTTAGAGCCCAGCCATCCTGCCCCATCATCCCGTGACACAGTGCCGATAGATACAGGATATCTGCAGGCGTTTCGGATCAGGATGTCATAGGGGGAGCCTTGCTGATAGGTTAGAATGAAAGCAAGCGTTGGAATTGTTCCGGGAGCCGTTTTCTTGTTTGTATGTGGTCCACTGAACACCTATCAAATGCTGCACTTGCCAGCGATGCCTCAGGGCTCGCATTTTGAGAGAAACTGAGGATTTCAAAGCTTAAGATACTGGTCCTTGCTGAAACTGGGCCTATAAATCAAACCAGTGAGTGATCCCCACTGCAAAAACCCACAAGTGGCTATAAAGATCTCTGTAGATATGAAGTTTTGTAACGTCAGGAAGTACAATGAGTTCACTTCATATTACATTACTCAACGGACAGCAAATTGGTGCTAAATTTATTGAGGAGTGGGAATTGTCTGCCCAAGCCACATGGTCACATGGCATAGGTCTGTGATCTGAGGGGTGATAAACAGCATAAAGACAGGCACACCTGAATTGAGATGGTTTGTGTATTTGTGTGATTATTGATTAATGCTCCTGTCCCAGACTAGACTACCCCACGTGGAGGATGCAGATGGCTTTGCTTTTACCCATCCCTGCTGCTCCCATGCCCCCCACACTGCCTTGCAGACTGTAGGCACCTGCACATCAATGACTGAATGTTGAATGTTCACTCTCGAGGGCCATCTGGATAAAGTTCTTTTTCTGTTTTGACAGTTATGTTGTTTTATCTTTTGAAAACAATGGTGATTACATGGACATGAAGCAAGCTGACACCACACAGTACGTCCCCATGCTGGAAAGGAAAGAGGTTTCTAAGTACTCAGACATCCAGAGATCGCTGTATGACCGCCCAGCCTCGTACAAGAAGAAGTCTATGTTAGGTAAAAGTGTCTGTGCTGACTCTTTGGTGTAATGCTCTTCCAGGGGTTTAATGTGGTATTTAAACTACTTGGAAGAAGGTGATCAGGCCTGGTAAGTAGAACTGCCAGGCCACGTGGTCCCTAAATGTAGGTCTGCACAGCCCAGCCTGTGACATTGAAAAGGAGAAAAGGAATAGACAGAGCTAATGTAATGAATTTTCTAGATTTTAAATATAATCATTTTAAAGACTGTTTATTACCGCCCTCCGCCCCTGGTTGGCGAGGTAACAAGACTATGATGGTATTGGTTCTCCCCCCCCCCCAATGCCCCTACTTGGCAAAATTAAAAGCTAGCAATCTTATGTTGGTTCCTAATATTATTTTAAAATTTTAATTATAGAAATATCTGATATCCATGGGTTCAATAGCCCTTGCTTTTAGCTTTGCTAATATCCAACTTGTGATAGAAATCGGAAAGTGGACAGTTTGAGGTTATATTTTTCTGACAAGGGTGTTGGGTTTATCTGCTAATTGTTTGGAGGAAGATGTGTCTGTTTCAAAGCAGATGGGCAACGTGGCAGGGTTGAATTGATTTATAAACTCCAGGGAGCCTAGCCATGCCCACACCAGATGGACCACCTCACATCTGCCGGGGTGGCCCCTCCAGGGTTTCCAGGGTTCTAGTCTAATCACAGTCCTGCAGTGCAGAGGAGGCTACGAGATGGGTCTGATGTTGACTTGTCCTGTGATCTTGTATTATTGAGTCTGAGCCTTCCCATTGGTCAATTCAAGAAAACATTGAGCTGCTATGGAAATTGTTTTGAAAATCACTAACATGCTCTGAATGCTTTCAGAGTTCTTAAGTGAAAGGTACAATCCATTATGAAAAGAATGTGCTCATTTTGCAAAGCTCACTCAGTATACAATGATATTTTCCATTGCTGCAGTTCCAAGTTCCATTCATTTCCCCCTTGCCAAATGGGTAAACTTCCAAGCCCTTTTTAAAGATGAGCCAGTGAGGGCTGTCGGAATCAGTGCTTCCTCTCCACTCCTGCATTGTTAAAAATAGTTTACATTGGTTCCCAGGCTGGACCTGGCTCCAGATGTCAGGGGAACCTGATTCATGCTCAGCCCAGGCCCTGTTGGCAGGCAGGCCGCTGCTTCCTGGCCTGCCCCTAGCTGGCTGGAAAAATGTGAATGGCTGCAGCTACTCTTCACTTGCCTGAACATTTTCAGAGAGAACTGAGAACTGTTGGCCTAGATTGCCTCCTTCCTCGAAAACCCTGGGACCTGTCCAGATGGGACTAACCAGGGCAGGTGGACAAGTTACAAAAGGAATTAAATACAAAGTCATTGGTACTGATCTTTAAGATTGCTACCTCTAGCCAAACTGGTTGGCTTTATTCACCAAATAAACTAAGTACTATGAAGGTGGCTTTTTTTTTTTTAAAGCAATTCCTAGAAGATAAGTTTTTCAAAAGGCCCACATGTATATTCATCGTGGAAGATTTTAGCGTGTGTGTTTGTATTATTGGTGGCTGAGGTTATAAAAAATTTGGGAGGCAAACAACAAAATATGTGTGAGAACCTCTTAAATTAGTTCTCTAATGGATATATATATATCAGATATAATATTTTTAACCAGATATGTATTGCTGTTGACATATTTGACTTTAAAGATAGAGCTTTTGCATAGTATTTATTTTTGTTTTAAACCTACAGTTATATCATCTTAGTCATTAACCTTAACTATGTAATATATATTTCAATCATGTCTGACAGTATTCATATCTTTAATTTAGTCCTGTTAATCAAGTTGCTAACAAATGTTCACTTTCATCGAAAAGGTCATTCCTAAATTTCAAAGTATTTTTGTCTAGAATTTGGATAATTTAGATAACCACCTGTAAGGTCTAGAAACTCTAAGAAAATCCTTTTATGAAGATACAAAGGACAACATAGGAAATATAGTCAATAATATTGTAATAACTGTGTAAGGTGTCAGATGAGTACTGGAAATATCAGGGGGATCACTTTGTTAAGTACATGATTATCTAACCACTATGTTGTACATTTGAAATTAATACAAAATAATATTGGATGAAACTGTAATTGGAATGTTTTTTAAAAAAACAGAAGAAAAAGAAAATCATTTTAGATGTTCTTTGGACAAGCCTGGGAGCAGCAGAGGGTGAAGTTTCGTGCCATCTGCCAGCACCAACACTCTCAATTCCTTTCTGCAGACTCTGAAGTCAAAAACCTCCTTTCAGATGATAACTCGGAAGGCTTGACTTTGTTGGATTTGTTGAGCTTCACCTATCAAGTTGCTCGAGGAATGGAGTTTTTGGCTTCAAAGAATGTAAGTGTGTTCATGGGTCAGGGCCTTTTTGGACCCAGGCTGCAGATTTGAGTGAGGTGAGCGGGAAGATAGGTCTTGGGGAGGCCAGTAGCAATGGCTGCTGCTCTCTTCCCTTCCCCAGAGCAGAGTGAGGAGTCCGACCTCACCAGGTGTCTGCTTCTCTCCAGAGCTTTTTTGCTCTTGGGAGTGGTTAGGAGGAAGCCTGGAGGTGAGCTCTTTTTGCCAGAACAGCCCCTCGGAGTTGCGCGCCACCCTGAAACGGCCAGTCTTGTAGGGGTGATGCTGTCTAGGGGCAGATGGGTTGATACTGATACCATTTCTCTCTTCCTGTGCAGTGTGTCCACCGGGACCTGGCTGCTCGCAATGTCCTCCTGGCACAAGGGAAAATCGTGAAGATCTGTGACTTTGGCCTGGCCAGAGACATCATGCATGACTCGAACTACGTATCAAAAGGCAGCGTAAGTGTCTCCCCACCGCCCCCATTTAGCATGCTCACCCTCCCTCACTTGCATCTCTGTAATTGGGTGTTGCTTCCAGTCCTTTGGGTGCCCACAATTTCAACATGGAGTCTATAAGTCCCATGAATGGGCTCAGGCTGGCCTGGGTATGAGCTCCAATTCCAGCATTTCCTAGCATGCCATTTGGGGCAAGTTACTTGACTGGTCTGTGCCTTGGTTTCCCAGTTTGTAGCAGGGAAGTGAAGTAATACCTATCTCCTTGTTGCTGAGAGGGATTGAATGAATGAATTCATGTCAAATGCTTAGGACAGTGTCTGGCACATACAAGCACCCAGTAAGTGTTAGCTATTAATGTGTACATGTGTGCCCATGCATGCAGTTCTAAGGAGAGCATCTCTAACTTTTCTCAAATTTTCAAGTGGCATCTATGACTCCTAAATTGTTAAAAACATTTGAGTTGATATATCTTAGAAGCACAATTTCTTTAAAGGGAGTCCTTATATCTTACACTTGAACCTTTCTGCCCATCCCTTGCACCTCTAAGTGGATGGAGTAGCTGGCCACCTGTTGGTGCAAATCCAAATCACCCACCTCACTGGTTGTGAGGCAGCTCCCGGGGCTGCTGCATCCACCTGGAGGACACAGCTATGTCCAGGTTCTGCATGTATGTGTGCTCTGTAATCATGATCTGTAGCTTCAGGCCCCTTGAAAGAAACCAGTGGACTTTGGTGGAGTCAAGGTCTATTCAAGAAGGTTATGAGTCTGTTATCTTCCCAGCGATTTTAGAGCACTGAAGGATGCTCATGGGGCTACTTGATAGATACATCTGCCCAGTTTGGTATTTACACAGAAGGTTGGACAACCTCACAAAAGAGGCTGAGAAAGTATCATTCTGTCAGACTCTTTGTAGTGTTTCTTACAGTTCAAAAATGTAATTGGCTCTCAGATCCCTGGGTCTGTTCTTAATTTTGTTCCTGGGAATACTTGAAAATAAGAGACAGGTCTATTCAGGGCTCATACTTTTGGTGTAAATATTAGGATTATGTATTTTTAGACGTTATTCTTTGGAAGGACATAAGAGGCAAAACTGACCATCCATCATTCGTCAAATTTTTATTGAGCACCCACCAGGTGTCAGGCTCTTCGGAGTGCCGGGAGTACAGAAGTGAATAGCACTCACAGAAGACGCTCATGCGGGCCAACGTTATTAGTGCAAGTTATTCTTAGCCCAATAGAAAGAGAACCTTTTCCTCTTTCTGCTGTTGTAGATATCGGTGCGTACACGGGGTTTAATATCCTTTCTCCTTCCCTGCAGACCTTCCTCCCTGTGAAGTGGATGGCTCCTGAGAGCATCTTTGACAACCTCTACACCACACTGAGCGATGTCTGGTCTTATGGCATTCTGCTCTGGGAGATCTTTTCCCTCGGTATGTGCCTGATATCTCTATTTGCTTGGGCTGTTTAGAACAACATGGAGGGGAAACGCTGTGTTTCTCCAGGCTCTGGGATGTAATCACTGTTAAGACACCTGGTGTGAGTCAAGCACGCTGCAGCCGATTTATATGGCACATTGTGCACATATAACGTCTGGTGTGTGCCCGTGTAGGATGAGATGGTGGTCTTGGGAAGCTGTGCCCTCACCCCTGGCATTTCCCCCTCCTCTTCTTTGGGCAGCTGCAGAGTGACTTTCTCCTAGTGGAAATGCTCTTGATGACACCCACTCATCAGCTGCTTTTTCACTTTGGACTTTGGGTTAAGTGGGTTCACCACCGGAGATTGGGCACTCCCTCACCTCAGGGTGCTAGATGCTCAGGTGAAAGGTGGTGTGGCAAGGAAAAGGGCGTGGCTCCCCTTCCTGGTCATCATTGTGAAGGAGAGAAACCTAGTTGCTTGGTCAGTCAGTCAGTCGCCAGCTGCTGAACAACAGTGGTGCCCACTACTGCCAGGTGAGCTCTCTAAAAGAGGGATGATTCACGACCTTGACCTCCAGATAGTTCATCCAGGGAGCTAAGACTCACACACTTAGTGACAAACTGTTGGGCCCTGATTTCAAATCCTACGGGAAGGTCCAAAGAAAGGATGTCAACTGTGGATCATCCGAGTGTGCGTAGTTTGTTAAAAGCAGACCATTATCTCAGTATGTCAAGGCCCAATTTTGACTTGCTCTAATTTTTTGAACATTTCTGGTGAAAATGACTTTTTGTGACTTTAGTGATTCTTTTGCTTTTTTATTTTGCTTTGTATATATAGATCTAGTAGTCAGAACCATTGAAAAGCACTTTGGAGCTTTTTCTAGAGATGTAGAATTTTTGCCTATGGTTCTAGACTTGACCAACCTAGAAGTCTTGCTAAAATTTAAGATTTGGGCAGGGAGATAACACTTCATTTTCTTGATAGAACCAGCTCTTAACGATGGGGATCCCCAAATGTTTTCTAAAGCTGCTATATCACCCCAAGTGTTTCAAAAACATACCACACACTTGTTAATTCCGGTTGCTTCCTTTTTTGGCTTTCAGGTGGCACACCCTACCCTGGCATGATGGTGGATTCTACTTTCTACAATAAGATCAAGAGTGGGTACCGGATGGCCAAGCCTGACCATGCCACCAGTGAAATGTGAGCCTCTCCCCATCCCGTGGGCCTTGTGTTCACACCCAGTGGGCCTGTGTGTGGGTGTGGACGGGGGAGGAGGGATAACTGCTGCTCCTCCATATGCTCATGATGTGTTCTGTGCTCCTCCAGCTACGAGATCATGGTGAAGTGCTGGAACAGTGAGCCAGAAAAGAGACCCTCCTTTTACCATCTGAGAGAGATTGTGGAGAACCTGCTGCCTGGACAGTATAAAAAGGTTTGTCTGTGGGACACCATGGATGCACCTAGAGGATACTATGCTAAGTGAAAGAAGTCAGTCAGAGAAAGACAAATAGCATATGTTTCACTTGTATATGCAATTAAAAAAACCCCCACAAACAAATAAAAACAGAAGTAAACTCATAGATTCAGAAAACATTTTGATGGTTGCCAGTTGAAGGACTGGGTATAAAAGGGGAAGGGATTAAGATGTGCAAATTACTAGGTATAAAAACAATCACAGGGATGTCTAGTACAGGATAGGGAATATTGTAATAATGATGTATGGTGTCACATGGGTGCTAGCCTTATTGGGTTGAGCACTTTATAAGTTATATAAATGTCTGATCACTAGGTTGTATACCTGAAGCTAATGTAATATTGTATGTCAGTTGTGATTGAAAAAGAAAACATTATTTAAAAAATGAAAGTTTTGTCTGGGCCCCTTAGGATGGGTGGAAAGGAATGAGCAAAGGGAAAAGACAAAAGCGTGCTGAATGAGCACGCAGCACTATTAAACACTGTTTTAAAGGAATATTTTCAAAAGAGGAGAAAAGATTATGTGATCCAGTGGCTGGGGTTTTATGGAGTGCTCCCCAGGCCCCTGGTTGCCATGGTGAATGAAAACCTCCTCTTCCTGCAGGGCTCCCCTTTCATCTTAAGGGTGCAACACCTGTAAGCACTTTACTCTCCAGATGTTTGGATATCTGAAGCTACTGTGCAGTTAGTCTCAGGGCGTCCACAGCCATTACATTGCTAATTTGAATGCACTGAAATCCATGCAAAATTGGCTTTTGCCAGCTGACTGGAAGGAACAACCTCAGCTGTTATCTGTGGCTCCAGCTGGTTTTTTTGTGGAATAGGAAACATTGTTCAAAGGAACAAATGTGATTTCATGGAACCAAGCAAGATATGTTAATGCATGAAACAACTTTCTGCTGAGATGCGGAGAAGGGAAACCCAGACACACGCATATAATAAACTGGATTTCTTAGATTCAGATTAGTCACCATATCGACTTTCCATACTTTTTTGCTTCTCTTTCTCCTTCTCAAGGAGGGGCAGTGATAGGAAGCTGCATACTGACCTGGAAGTGAAATACTTTTGTCTGTTGATTTTTCTCACTGCCCATGGCACGTCCCCTAAGTGAGGCACTGGGGAACAGATGCTCTGGTTGGTAAAGATTGGTTGGTGGAAATAGACTGGGACTAGTGTTGAAATAAGGGTATTTTTAGGCCAAAGTTCCTAAGTTTTGAGTTAGATTTCTTCAATGATTAGGGATGGCGTCAGGTATGGCGCTCCCTGTGGAAGTCTTTGTCACCTCTTATCAGGACCCACTTAAGCCGTGGAGAGAGTGTGGATGTGATGAGGCCAGATGTCCATGCTAGTCCCAGAGAGGGCGTGTTTGTGGGTCCAGCTACTGACTCAGAGAAGGGGCGTTCAGACCTGCCAGCAGGAGATTTCTGCCATTGGTGGCCCTTATTTTCCCTTAAAAAATTTTTTTTTCAGTTACAGTTGACATTTAGTAGTAGTTTATATTCGTTTCAGGTGGATATCATAGTGGTTAGGCGTTTATGTAATTTATGAAATGATCCCTCTATAAGTCCCCAGGACTATTTTGTAACTGCCAATTTGTACTTCACCTTTTGTTTTCTGTATCGATGAGTCTGTTTTGCTTGTTCATTTATTTGTTCTTTAGATTCGACATATAAGTGAAATCACATGGCATTTGTCTTTTTCTGTTGAGTGCATTTATGAAAAATAAAGAACATTATAACCTGATGAATAAAAAGATAGATACAGAGGCAGTAAAGCACCAGAAAGGCTGGGGAGTGTTGGGGAGGGAGGGAAATAGATACCCAAGGACTTGTATGCATGCATATAAGCACACCAGCGGACACAAGACACTATGAGGGCTGGGGGTTGGGATGAGGGCATATGACAGG
Organism: Lasiurus cinereus; assembly: GCA_011751065.1. NCBI lineage: Eukaryota > Metazoa > Chordata > Mammalia > Chiroptera > Vespertilionidae > Lasiurus > Lasiurus cinereus. The sequence goes on from JAAGEH010002528.1 coordinate 25,439,015, forward strand.
GGTAGGAGAGGCTGGGAGAAGGTCATTGGGGGAAAAAGGAGATATAGGTACTAATATATGTAAGACTTTAAACAATAAAAAATATTAACAAAAAGAAAATAAGGGGAAAAAATAATGCTGGTTTCGTAGCTCTGAAACTAGGTCTGTGTGAGTGTGTGGGCTCTTTAAGAGGACACCTGGGTTTCTAGCAGCCTTCCATCTCACCCAGATAAACGAAATCCCTGCTGATTTTTATGCTAGATGTTATGGGGGCTCCTCTTCCCAGCACTGGTGCTCTGGGCTGGGGAGCCCAGTGTTGGGCTGGGACTCCTTGCTCCTCAGGGGGGTTCTCCACAGCTGAGATATCCCTCCTGCTTTTTAACCAGCACACATGGGTGTGAGGCCAGCCTGTTTGATATCTGTGCCCTTCCTACATGGCTTCTTCTTTGTATCCTTAGTTCTAGGACCTCTTTTCAACTAGTCTTCAGATGTTTCTCCAGTTGGTTGTTCTATAATTTAGTTGTAATTTTGATGTGGTCATGGGAGATGGTGGCCCTTTTTCCATGTCCCTCATCTCTGGGGACAGTTGACGTCTGACTCTCCTTCAGTTGTCTAACTCCCACGTCTATAAGGCAATTTGGAGACACGGACAGTTAAAATGAATAAATACACATCTGCAGTTTGGTCAGGAACACTTGAGTAATGATGTGAAATGAATGTTTGCAGAGTTATGAAAAGATTCACCTGGATTTCCTGAAGAGCGACCATCCTGCTGTGGCGCGCATGCGCGTGGATGCTGACAATGCCTACATTGGTGTCACCTACAAAAACGAGGAGGACAAGCTGAAGGACTGGGAGGGTGGCCTGGACGAGCAGAGGCTGAGTGCTGACAGTGGCTACATCATCCCTCTGCCTGACATCGACCCCATCCCTGAGGAGGAAGACCTGGGCAAGAGAAACAGACACAGGTAGATGTGGGTGTTGCCTCAGTTTCCAGCAGCACTCCCCTGCCCCTGCTCCTGCCCCAGCACCTGCCCCAACACACCTGAAGACAGGATCTGTTGCCCAGAAGGCCAAGCTCCTGGTAGTGAATCTGTTTTAGGGGAGCAAGGAGTAGAACCCCTAATTTTGAAAATACTTCCATTTGATCCTAATATGTTCCCCTGGGGCTGGGGAGGTGTGTAGGGCAGGGATGGATGTGCTTCCCCAGTGGAGAATATTTGACCTAAGTCCTTGGGTAATTTGATCAATTTTACACAGCAACTGAGATTATTGAGATGCTGTATGCCTCTTTTGCTGTTTCCTTAATTAGTGATCCAGAAAGGTGAGAGAGAGGCTAGACTGGGCCACATCAGTGCTTTATAACTCTAGCTGCAAATTGGAATCACCTGAGAAGATTTTAAAACTACTGATGTACAAGCCTCACCCAGACCAAAAACTTAGAATCTCTGGGAGTGGGGCTCAAGTGTGCTCTGGCTGGTTTGTGTTTTCTTTTTAACTGTGTAATATGAAAGAGATGCACAATTCAAACCGTATTGTGAACTGTCAGGTAGCCATCACTTCCCTTCACCTCATTGCTAGTCTGCATGCCCAGCTATATCTATTCCTCCACCTCTGCCCCCTTTGGAGTATTTTGAAGCACATCCACATATCATATTTTATCCACAAATATTCCAGTATGGATTTCTAAGTGGTAAAAGTTCTATCTCTAAAAATAGCTACAGTTATTAAAATAACTATAATATCATTATCTCCCCTCTCCCCCCCAATTGGCAGTCTATACTAATAAAAGGATAATATGGAAATTAGTCATATGCCCTCACAGTAACAATCAAACAGCAGGCTGCATGGGGTGACCAGGCTGGCAGGGGGACAGTTGGGGGCAACCAGGCTGGCAAGGGGTCAATTAGGGGCCATCAGGCAGGCAGGCAGGTGAGCAGTTAGGAGCCAGTGGTCTGGGATTGTGAGAGGGATCCAGGATTAGAGAGGGTGTAGGCTGGGCTGAGGGGATGCCCCCCTCCCCATCCACCAATTTTGTGTACTGGGCCTCTAGTAAATTAATATCAAGTGAGTATTCCCATTTCTTTGATACCCTCACAACTAATATTTTTCATTTGGTTTGTTTTATTCAAGACCCAAATAAGAGTCACACAGTAGATAAGTCTCTAAGTTTGTTGACATGTCTCCAAGTTTGTCCTGCAAGTTCCACAGAGTTTGTTGACATGTCTCCAAGTTTGGGGGCAAGTTCCACAGAGAGTCTATCTCCCTGGAACTGGCCCTCCATTCTCTGGCAGGCCATTTCCCAGAGAGAAGGCAGAAGTGTGGGCACAGAAGCTAACTCCCACAGAAACTCAGCACCAGACCATCCCTGCTGCTCCCCAGGCTTCAGGGTGGGTCCTAGAGCTGGTGACTGGGATGACAGCTGGCTCCCCAGCCACAGTGCCTGTCTTACACAGGACCTGGCTCCCAATCAGCTCTGACCAGAATTCTCTTTGCCCCCTGGCATGTGATTTGTGAAGAAACCAGAGCATTTATTTGCCTGTAGAGTTCTCACATTTAAAATTTTGCTGATTGCATCTTCAGGTGTATTTTACCATGCACTTCTGCCTCATGTTTTTGTTGTAAATTGGTAGCTCACCTTGAGACTTGATCTAACTCAGGTTAGATTTTGAAGAATGTATGCTTCAGAGAAGGTGCTGTGTACTTCCATTGGGGGGTGCCTGCTGTCCAGATGTGTCCGTTTTTGTGACACTAGCAGCCATTGGTGCTCCTTCCCTAGACCCATTACTTTACTACCAGTATGATGCAAATCACTGCCCAGACTAGAACTGTTGGTTGACACAGTCCAAGTGGAATGCCCCCATTCACATTCTCTCTTCATAGCCTTTGAACAGAGGCAGGAGAAGGTGGTAGCAGCCCCTTGTTCAAGGTCCAAGTTGCTATGAGTCTCCTTTTTTCCCCTCTTTCTTCACAATATTGTTGTCCCTTCTTCCTCATCCAGTTGACTACATACAATTATTTAAGCACAGGCATTATTATTTGGGAGGCTTATGATTGTGACTGCTCTCAGCCAACCGAGGTATAAAGTTTAGACAACCCTTGCTTATTTGCATGCACCAGGTAATTTTAAGAGAATGTGTTTTTTTTGTGTGTGTGTGTGTGTGTTTGTTTTTTTTTGGAATGTGTGGTTTATATGAGATTTGGAGATGGGGCAAAGTGGTCTGCCTGACTTACTGTTCTAATTGTCTTTGGCTCAGGCCAAAATGTGTTTACATTCCTTTAGCAAGCAGTGTTTATCCTAGTTTTGGGGAACTGTGGTAGAATTTTCAGGCGTGCGGGAAGGCTGAGCAGTGGGCCTTGGCACACTCCCAGCTCTGTCATCTATTTGGTTCTTTTGTGTTTGGGAACTCTGAATAATAGTTCCATTGTAAAAAGGATTCGGCATCTTAATAACGTTAGAAAGTCACATTGAGATAAATAACATAAGAAAGGTGTCCCCAGAATTTTCCTAGGAATAGAGGAGGCTAGACTGCAGAACCTGACACATATCTGATAGAGAGAACAATTTTAGTTGCTAGGTAGTGGGCACATTGGATAATGAGAACGTCTGCCAGGGTGAGACAGTTGATCTCCTTTGAGTCGCTCAAATTGAGTCCCAAATGAGTGTACGAGGTCCGATGAGACTCTGGTCCTGACAGGTGGGCTGAGCGTGGTGTCAGCTCCGGTGGCCATAACACAATTCCACAGACTGGGGGCTGAAACACCGGAAATTTACTTTCCCGCTGTTCTGGAGGCTGGGAGTTTAAGATCAAAGTGTTGACAGGCTTGGTTCCTCCCGAGGCCTCTCACCTTGGATCGCACATGGCCACCTTCTTCTTGTGTCTTTTTCTTCCTTTTTTTTTTTTTATCCTTACCTGAGGATATTTTTGGCCATTGCTTTTCAGAGAGAGTGGAAGGGGAGGGAGAGAGAGAGAGAAATACTGATGTGAGAGAGACTCATCGACAGGTTGCCTCCTACATATACCCTGATCAGGGGCAGGGAGAGAACCCACAACCCAGGTATGTGCCTTTGACCAAAAATTGAACCCGAGGCCCTTCAGTGCACAAGCTAGTGCTCCAACCACTGAGCAACACCAGCCAGGGCTTCTTGTGTTTTTTTTTTCTCGGTGTAAATACCACTGGTGTCTTCTCTTCTTATAAGAATACTAGTTCTATTGGATTAAGGCCTTACTTTCATAATCTCATTTAACTTTAATTACCTCTTTAAAGGTTCTATTTCCCAGTACAGTCATATTAAGATTTCAAATTCAACATATGAATTGGGGGGAGGCGGGGGAGAATTCAGCCTGTAAAAGAGAGGGATTCCCTGAGCTAGGATGCTTTGGGTTTAGGCAAGTAGAGTCAGCGTGGTGGTCGTGAGGAGCCTTCTCCTCGGGCTCAGGATGCTTGGCCTCGGGAGGGGAGAGGGCAGGAGGAAGACAGGGCTTTAGGAATTCTGGTCAGAGCTGATTGGGAGGCAGGTCCTGTGTAAGACAGGCACTGTGGCTGGGGAGCCAGCTGTCATCCCAGTCACCAGCTCTAGGACCCACCCTGGAGCCTGGGGAGCAGCAGGGATGGTCTGGTGCTGAGTTTCTGTGGGAGTTAGTTTCTGTGCCCACACTTCTGCCTTCTCTCTGGGAAATGGCCTGCCAGAGAATGGAGGGCCAGTTTCAGGGAGATAGACTCTCTGTGGAACTTGCCCCCAAAGAGCGGGCCAGCAGTCCAAATCACAGCATCTAAGAAAGTGTCATAAATGCACGGTCCAGCTGGTTGGATCAATAGCCAAGGGGTGATTCAGGCCCCTAGTCATTGGCAATTCCCAGGGGAGAGGAGATGTCAGGACTAGATGGTTATCAAGATCAGCCAACTGGACTGGGGTTCTCAATGAGGTTCCAGGACCAGGGTGTAAGTGGGGGTGTGTGGTGGAATATAAAGTAGTAACCGAGGCAAAAGCTCACCATAGGAAAGGGCCCTATCTGTGGGGCTATGAAGGGAAACGTCAGTCCAGTAGCCCCATTGATTTTAAGTGCTCACCATGCCACAGGGGCCTTGGGGTGGAGGACGGCAAACTGTTCCCCAGAGGTTTCTACTGGGCCAGGCTCAGTTCTCTGCTTGGAAATGATATAAATACCCACCTTCCCTTCCTCTTGAAGGCGCAGGTGAAAATGATATGGAGAGGAGGGGACAGAGCTGAGGAATCAGGCTGGGCTGACAGGCAGGAAAACAGCTGACTGGTTGAGCCCCTCTGTGGTGTGTGTGAGGACCTCCTCCTCCTGGCTGACTAGCCTGGAGTGTGGTTTAGATGCTGTGGATATAGCATGGTGCTGCTGCCACTCAGTGAGGAGAAGAGACCATTCCTGCCTTTCAGCAGATGGTAATCAGCTTAGAGCTAAAAGATGTAAAAATTTAGCAATACAAGGCAGGAGAACCACAAAATACCAAGTGTTCAGAGAAGAAAGGACAGGCCGGGAATCGTGACAGGCTGATTTAGGGAAGATTATTTTCCAAGAATTTTGTGAAAAATTTTAAATGTCCAGAAAAATTCAGAGAATACATTTCCACTTAGATTTAGCAGTTGTCAACATTTTGCTACATTGCCTGCCCTATCTATCTATCTATCTATCTATCTATCTATCTATCTATCATCTATCTATCTATCTATCTATCTATCTATCTAATAGGTGTTGTGTGTTTCACATGCATACATACTCATACTTTTTTATTCTTGCAAAATCATTTAAAACCAAACCATTTGAAACAAGCACATATCCTTTCAGAATAAGGATTCTCTTCTACATAACCACAATAGCGTGGTTATGCATAAGAAAATTAAACTATTTCCTGATATCATCTAATATCTAAGCCCTATTCAAATTCAGGTGAGGGTTTGAATACTAGCAATAATAACAGCTAACATGTATTGAGCACCTATTATGTTCCAGGCACTGTGCTCAGTGCTTTATGGTTATGACCTCATTTAATCACCCTATCAAAGAGGAATATTGTCAGGCACCATTGTCATCCCATTTTACAGGCAAGGGAACAAGTTCATGGGGTTAAGTGACTAATGTGAAGTCCCATAGCTACTAAGGGGCCATTCCAGACCTAAGACTTTCTGACTCTAGAATGTCCCCTCTATGCCACTACTCTAGTAAGTAAAGAGCCTTCACCTGGGCCTCCAAGAGGAGGGGAAGGTGGACATTCAGGCCAGTGAGGTGACAGCCTGAGAACCCAGTTTGGACATTCAGGAGGTTTCAGGGAAAGCAAGGGACTGGCCTGGCTGTAGTTTGTTTGCCCCTGATTTCATCCCTCTGCTTTTCCTTCCCCAGGTCTTTTGACCAGGCATTGCTTATTTTCTCTTCCAGGAGTATTGAGTTAGGAAAGTAGACATGGTCTCAGCTTATTAGCAACTTTGATGAAAGATTTAGCAGAAGAGAAGGAAAGCTGAAGTGTGAAGATGATCTGCGGACCTTGGTTTTCCAGATGGCCCACTGTAGTGTGATGGGTGATGAGTAGCTGCCTGGCTTGATGGTAGAATCTTGCCCAATGGGGTAGCCCAAGTTTGAATGCAAAGGGTCTTGCCAGAAGAGCTCCTTTGCCTTTAAGGGCCCCCCTAGAAATGCTGCCGTGGTCAAGTTCGGCTTATGTAGCTGTAATCTTTCCTCTTCTTTCCCTCCCCAGCTCGCAGACCTCTGAAGAGAGTGCCATTGAGACAGGTTCCAGCAGTTCCACCTTCATCAAGAGAGAGGATGAGACCATTGAGGACATCGACATGATGGATGACATTGGCATAGACTCCTCAGACCTGGTGGAGGACAGCTTCCTTTAACTTGCGGATTTGAGGGGTACCTTCCACTCCTGGAGCCACGGTGGATCCTTTTGAGAAAACCACTTTATTGCAATGCAAAGTTTGAAAGGAGGACTTCGATGATGTGTAAAGAGAAGTTCCCAGCCCAGGGCCTCAGGGAGCCTTCTACATGTGAGTGAATGGAATATTTTGAAATGAACTTTTTCAGCGTTGCCTCTTGCAATGCTTCAGTAGCATCTCAGCGTGTGAAGTTTGGAGGTAGTTGGACAAAGAAATAATGGACCACACAAGACGAACTTTGTGTTTCAAGGCATTGGTGAGATTCCAACATACACAAGTTTTGTTGCAACAAAACTCCAGCATTGTAATTATGTAAATAATTCTAACCAAGGATGTGTTTAGTTTTGTATTAACTATCTGCTCTGGACCTCTGAAGAGACCGACCACTCAACCCATCCATGTACTTCCTGCTTGAAATCTGGTATCAGCTGCTGTTGAACTTTCTAATGAAGTACATGCAAAACCACTTTTGAACCTTAAAAGGTACTGGTACTATATATAGCATTTTACTTTTTTTTTTTTTTTTTTTTAGTGTTAAAGAGATAAAAGCTAATGATTAACCAACCTTGTTTAATAGATTTGGGTCATTTAAAAGCCCAACATCTCATTTTTATATTGTAATCTATGTTTATAATAATACTACTGTTATCAGTAATGCTAAATGTGTAATAGATAACACGTTTTCCCTACAGAGAAAGCACAATTTAAAAAAAAATCCTTACTTGGTAGGTTTTTGACATTTATTGAAATAACATATGTTTCTCTATAAAATATGGTAATAGCTTTAGTGGATTAAATTTAGTTGAACATAGAGAACAGAGTAAAAGTAGTGTCTTCCAGGAAGTCAGAGTTTTTACCTATGTACTGAATAGGGTCCCTAACCCCGTCTTACTAAAACAACTAACTACCCTCAGAAGTGATGGGATTGGAAACAAACAAGCAAAACCCTTGAATCCTAAATATTCTCAATATAAAGGCATAAGTTTATAACTAACATGACTTCTTGTGGAAAATACAATCATCAGCAAAAAGATGGCATTTGCAGAGATTTTATTCATGCCTGGTGATAACTTTGGTGGATCCCAACATATATGTTTTTAAAATTCTACAAACCCTAAAAGAGTCAGAAGAACATCCTGGCTATGAGCCCCTTTTCTCTTCTCTTACCCCAATAAGAAATATTGTGAAACTCTGAGCCCATAAAGACATTGCCTAGGGAAGGCTGTGTGTGCCTTCGCCTGGATCTTTGGTTCCCAAACGGAACTGGCAACCAGAATCCCCTGATACTAAGTCCTCATCCCAGAGATTCTGAATGATTAAATCTGGGCAGGGGATGGAGGGGGAAAGAAACCTGTATTTTTATAAACACCCTGGCTGTTCTGATCAGCTGGGTCTGGAAAATACCAGGGTAAGTTACAGGAAAAAGCCATGGGGAAAAAAAATAATTTGAAATTAGGAACTGGGCTGCTGTTGAAATCTTTGGCTTCTGGTCAGTGCCACTTTAATGCCACATATCTGGCAATTGCTATGCTTAATTTAACTTTTTACTCTTTGCTGAGGCTGAGCATGCTAATTTTGGTGGGCAGGTCTTCTAAAAGTAAAGGCACTGCTTCCCGCAGCACGGAGGAGCTGAACTCCTTCTTCCCCAGGCCCCAAAACGCACGTACAAAAATGATGCAATTTAGTGTGCTAAGTCTCGAGAACCAGGCCAATATTTTGGTGGAAAAAAAAAATTTTTTTTTCCTGATTTTGGGGTTAGATGGTAGGACAAATCAATCCAAACTGTCAAACTGGTTGACGTGGGTTCATTGGCATTCTTTGCAATATACCGCTTAATCTCTGACACCATATGAATGAAACATGGGCTGTGATTACTGCAATCACCGTGTATGCTCCTGACAGGTGATGTTTGAAAGATGTAAAAGCAATAACAAGGTACTTGACTACCTAGTGGTGTAATCTCAATGCAAGCTCCAACTTTCTTATCCACCTTTTTCATAGCGTGAAGACTGAGCCCGATTGGCCAATTAAAAAAGCAAACCTAACTGTAGAGGTTCTGTAGAGCCAATTAGACTTGAAATACATTTGTATTTCTAGAATCACAGCTCAAGCATTCTGTTTATCACTTGCTCGCTCGCCTGTGTGTAGCCTTCTTTTTGTTGGTGCTTTGCATTTTGATGTTCCTTTGAGTCTTGAGTGACATCATCAGGCTGGAGATTTTCAGACCAGCAGGTTCCAGTCCTAACAAATGCTCTCATTTGAGTTAGTGTGTAATTGCAATTTTTTGTTTTGTTTTGTTTGGTAAAAAACAGCATTTTCAGTGTATCACAGATCTGTTTCCTTTATGGCCTACCACAAAGTCTCCAGATGAAAATTTGCCAATCACTCCTGCTTTCTGTTTTGATAAAGACAATCAAAGCTGGCCTGAGAAACAAAACTTGTGGCTTTTAAAATGATCTATGATGTCCTTAAAATGTGGTCTGCCAACCTGTAACAAAATGGTCCTATTTTTGTGAAGAGGGACGTAAGATACAATGATGTTATACATCAATATGTATATATGTATTTCTATATAGACTTGGAGAATACTGCCAAAACATTTATGACAAGCTGTATCACTGCCTTTGTTTATATTTTTTTAACTGTGATATTCCCCACAGGCACATTAACTGTTGCACTTTTGAATGTCCAAAATTTATATTTTAGAAATAATAAAGAGAAAAATACGTACGTGTTCCCGAAACAGTGGTGTGGTGAATGTGTGAGAAGAACTAACTCGATAGGAAGGGTCTACAGATACAAAATGTATTGCAAGTCCCCGTTCATGTTTTTGTTTTTAAACGTGTAAATGAAGATCTTTATATTTCAATAAATGAGATTATGTGTATAAATTTAAAGTATTGCTAAGGTTCCAACATTTTTGTCTTTAGTTTAATCATATAAATTAAAGCAATCTTATTCAATTTATTTTCTTAGCAACATTCCAGTAGGACTCTGTATAATTGTTTTGATGAAACCAATAGAAAATTTAAGATGTAAACATTATGTAAGCTAGTGAGTTCTCAGGCTTAGCATTTGACTTAAAGATGATTAGCACTTGGCTAATCTTTGAGCCTATTTTTTAAAAATATATTTTTTATTGATTTCAGAGAGGATGGAAGAGGGAAAGAGAGAGAGAGAGACCATCAATGATGAGAGAATCATTGATTGGCTGCCTCCTGCACACCCCTACTAGGGATTAAGCCTGCAACCTGGGCATGTGCCTTTGACTGGAATCAAACCCCAGACCTTCAGTCTGTAGGCCAAAGCTCTATTCACTGAGCCAAACGGCTGGGGCCTTTGAGCCTATTTTTGTTTGTTTATTTGTTATAATAGTATATTATTGTTTTTAAATTTTTTATTTTTCAATTACAGTTTTCTGTCAATATTATTTTGTACTGATTTCAGGTCTACAGCATAGTAGTTAGATAATCATATACCTTTTTAAAAATATATTTTTATTGATTTCAGAGAGAAAAGGAGAGGGAGAGAAAGATATAAACATCAGTGATAGGAGGGAATCATTGATCCACTGCCTCCTCACGCCCACCCCCATTGGGGATCAAGCCCACAACCTGGGCATGTCCTCTGATGGGGAATCGAATGGTGACCTCCAGGTTCATAGGTTGATGCTCAACCACTGAACCATGCCCGGCCAGGTAACAATCATATACTTTTAAGTGTCCCTTCATGATATTTCCAGTACCCATCTGGCACCATGCATACTTATTATGATATTATTGACTATATTTTCTATGCTATGCTTTACGTCCCATGACTGTTATGTGACTACCAATTTGTACTTCTCAATCCCCTCACCTCTTTCACCCAGTCCCCCTCTGGCAACCACCAGTCTGCTCTGTGTGTATATAATAGCATATGATTGTGTGATGTTTTCCTGTGCAATATAAAGAGTACAGGACTGCATTTACTCTGCACAGCATTCACCATGACAAATGCATAAAGTACAGAGTTAAAGTTTTTTTCCACCACATCTTCCCTATCCCATTTCCCAGAGGCAGGACTGTGTCACTTGGTGAGTGTTTTTGTATCTTTGCAGCCCCCTTTTTGTGCATCTGCTGATACACATACCCACACATACCTCAGAGATATTGGCAGGTTCAGTTCCAGACCATCACAATAAAGTGAGTTGGTTTTTTTTGTTTTGTTTTGTTTTTGTTTTTTGCTGGTGTAAAGTCTTTCCTTTAATTTGTAAAACACGCAAGAGCTGGGAAGTGTAATAAAGCAAAAAGTGTATTTTTGCTTTATATTTAACCTAGATGGGATTGTACTTTAGATAATGCTTTGTGATATGCTTTTCTCTTTTTCTTTTCTTTTGAAAGATACTGTAGACTATTTTTTAGAGCAGTTTTAGGTTCACAGCAAAATTGAGAGGAAAGCACAGCCCCTGTCCTCCACACGTGCACAGCCTCCCTCTTCTCACTATCCCCCACAGAGGGACACATTTGCTACAATTGATAACACATCATTATCCCCAGAGTCCACAGCACTTTGTATTGTAAATGCTATATTTGAAGGTCTCTGTGAAAAGTGTGTGTGTGTGTGTGTGTGTGTGTGTATCCCTCATTTTTATGCCCTCATGTTTCTATTAAATGCATTTATATTTTCCAGTTCTTTGCTATTAAAGTGCACATGGAGTAGTGCTTTTTAAAAATATATTTTTATTGATTTTAAAAGGGAGGAAGAGGGGGAGGGAGATAGAAACATCAATGATGAGAGAGAATCATTGATCGATTGCCTCCTACATGCCTCCCACTGGGGATCAAGTCTGCAACCTGGCATCAAACTGAATCCTGGCTCATAGGTTGACACTTAACCACTGAGCCACACCAGCTGGGCTGGAGTAATGTTTTGTTAGTATAGATTCCTAGAAATAAAATCACGAGGCCCAAGGGTGTGCAGACATAAACTATTATTGAGCCTAAGTCTTCAGATGTGACTGGTGCAGTAAATTCTTGACCGTCTGCACAGGAATCACCTGCTCTGCAGTTCAACAGCAGTTCTAGGTTTCCCTGCCTCACACTGCTCACTGTGATGTGGTATGTGCCGGAGCATGGGGGTTTTTGCATTCTGAAACATGCTCAATCAAAAAACTTTAGGGTTTTTTTTTTTGTTTGTTTGTTTGTTTGTTTTTTTTAAATAAAACAACTCAACCTTTTCAACACCTAGATAATAGAAACTGGTTATCCTACCCTGTTTCCCCAAAAATAAGACAGTGTCTTATATTAATTTTTGCTCCCAAAAGATGCTCTAGGTCTTATTTTCAGGGGATGTCTTATTTTTCCATGAAGAAGAATACAGTACATATTTATTGTTGAATACAAAAAAAAAAGAAATTTATTACCTGTATACGGTATGGTAATAGTTGTCATCACAAACCAGCTCACTGGCCGCAGCACAGCCAGAGCTGTTCAGGCAGTGTGAGGTCTCTTTAAATCAGGAGTCAGACACCTTATGTTAGTTTCAGGTACGTTAGTTCAAGGGAGGCCTTATGTTCGGGGGAGGCCTTATTATCGGGGAGGTCTTATTTTGGGGGGGATGTCTTATATTACAGCAAGAGGCAAAACTGGAAATAGGACTTACTTTCAGGGAAATGGTATCTAATAGAAGAGTAATATGCAAATTGATCATCACTCCAAGACACAAGATAGCTGCCTCCATGTGGCCAAAGATGGCCGCCACAAGATGGCCTGCAGGGAAGGGCAGTTGTGGGCAATTAGAGATGACTAGCTAGGAAGGGAGAGCAGTTTTGGGGGACCCAGGCCTTCAGGGGAGGGCAGTTGTGGGCGATCAGGCAAGCAGGAAGGGCATTTGGGGGGGACCAGGTCTCCAGGCGAGAGCAATTGTGGGGGGACTGGGACTACAGGGGAGGGCAGTTGGGGGGGGCAGGCTTGCAGGGAGGGCAGTTAGGGGTGACCAATACAGCAGGGGAGGGCAGTTAGGGGTGACTAGGCCAGTAAGGAAGGGCAGTTAGGGGCAATTGGGCCAGCCAGGAACAGTTAGGCATCAATCAGGCTGGCAGAGGAGTGGTTAGGGGATGATCAGGTTGGCAGGCAGAAGCAGTTAGGGGCAATCAGGCAGAGGCAGATGAGCAGTTGGGATCTAGCAGTCCTGGATTGTGAGAGGGATGTCCAAATAGGCAGTTGATGCCTCAAGGGGTCCCAGATTGGAGAGGGTACAGGCTGGGCTGAAGGACACATACCCTCGTGCACAAATTTTGTGCACCGGGCCTCTAGTAAAAGCATAATATGCAAATCAACTGAACAGCTGAACAGCCGAACTACCATCCGGACGACCTTTCAGACGAAGCCAGGGCTGCAAAGGCCTACTCTTGCATGAATTTCATGCATTGGGCCTCTAGTGTTGTTAATAATTGGAATGTAACCCCAATTCCAACCTAACTCCTGTTACCCAAGTTCAAGTAGCCTGTGGATTCAAGCACACTTCCTTGGAGTTAAAGCTGGAAGGAACTGTAGAAGGCAGGATATTGGCATGGCCTCATTATTATTATTAAAGATTGGCTGCATTATCCCGGGAAGGAGACAGATCACCCTGCTGCTTAAACAATAGCTGCCTAATCTAGCATCAAATCTGTGCTCCAAACCTGGGGAGAGATCTTTTTGTTCTTCTTTTTAAAGTATAATTTTACCTCTTAATATAACGTGGACGATCCTGCCTCCTTTATCTCATCGTGATAATAAAAAGTGACTTTTACCAGGGGAGGTTTTAAAGCTTTTTCGAAGATACTTTTCACATGGACTTATTTTGATTTTTACAATAGCGCTTTGAAGCTGGGAAGATATTTATAGATGAAACCAAGTCTGAAAAGAATGCAACTGACTAATGAGGGCAGTGGGATCAGAAACTCCAAACAGTGCTCTTTATGTGCGAGGCTTAGCCATGCAGAAGCAAGAGCTAGTGGGAGATGTCAGTGCTCAGAAATAGGTTGCTTAGCTTCTTGAGATATTTCAAGAGACAAGTGATGGACTACTCAGCTTGTAGAACTATTTTAATGCATTTGTTATAAGAACCATTTCTTTGCAGGCTATACCACAACAGTTCTAATAAAGGACATTATGATTTTAATAGTTATGTGCTTCGTAAAATGAAGTTCAGGAAAATGGCTTGAATCCTGGAATCCATCATAAGCCAGGCAATTTTCCCCGGGAATAACAGAGCGATAGAAATGCTTCATTATCTCTGACTCCAAGTACATATCAGAATGAAAAGGAACTACATTGTTACAGTGAAATTAATATATGGTGTTTATAACACACACTTTTTTTTTCAAACTCTCTCCCCCCGCAATTAAAATATATATGAAAATACATGTGTGGTCTTAATTAGCAGATTGTAACATTCTGTTCCACCCGGTTACATAACCAGCACCCGTGTCATAAAGAATAATGAATGCATCCTCCAAAATGTATGCACACATGGGTAATGTTTCCATCACTCACATTTTCGTCTCCATATGAAGCGATGGAGACATCAAGGACACATTGTTTCGCATGGCAGGGGGAGCATGGTTGCTCACTGTTCCTGGTTTAGAGGCTAATTGGAATTTTAAAAAGATTTGCCACATTATCCTGGCAGATGGCATTTTGCTTTATCATTATTCATGGGTATTAATGACTTCCCTCTGGAGCATGTGTATCCTGTCTATTTTGAATTGCATTACATTTCATGCTGACTGCTCCACGCAGAACCGGGAGCCAGTATTTTCTGCGCGGTGCTGAAGCTGCACATCGTTTGGCTGGTCAAAGTTGGAGACTTGATTAGGAAGTAAGTAACTCTTCGCAATGAAGAAAACCGTTTTCTTCCCCGTCCTGAATATCCCATTACATTTCTCATTTTCTTCTGCTTGCTCTCCCGCGAGGCGGCAGGTAATATCTGCTGCCTGAAGACAACTGCGGGGTGGATGCATCTTTCATTAGCCTGAGATGATTAGACATCCTCTCTTTCTCCCTTGGAAGGCTGGGGTTTGGTTTCCTAAATGGAGAAAATACATGAGAGCACGATGCAGTGATCCCACTATGGAAAGTCATTTTTTTAATGAATTCCTTCAACAAATATTTATTAGAGAACAGCCTCTTCTTTGTGTACTTGATCTCTAAAATGCTCGAGCCTAAATGAGGCAGCTGGCGGAGTTGGTTCCAATCAGCTAATCACCTGAGGGGAGCTTTACATCACAGAGCAGAGTAGCATAGAGCAAAAATTGTGGTGGGTGGAGGATGCCATGGTCCTTACTTGGGAGCAACAAAAGTCAAAAGGGTGGGACATGGAGTGTAACTTATGGAAGCCCCCTGATAACACTAATGCTTTTCTGCAACCAGAGGACACATTTGAGGAGGAGGAGCTAAGGCTGGGGTAGTCTGACCGCGTGGTCCTGCTTCCTGGGCTCTCTGTCCTTACTTGATTCTAGACACTTCCATGGCCACCTTCATATACATTCTCCCCAACTTCCATCCTTCTATATTTCAATGTTTTTTTAGTGAGACACTGATTTAGATTCTGATATTCAGAAATTAAAACAACAGGTATGGAGGATAGAGACAGTCTCTCTCTAGAGCAGAGGGCATATTTGGTTGATGGCTAGTGTAACAAAGACAATGTCTCCTTCTGAGACAAAGGTTGGTCAGATTTGCTTGTAGGCTATTATAAAAGACTAGAGGCCCAGTGCACCAAATTCGTGCACAGGTAGGGTCCCTAGCAGCTGCCGACTGGGCCTTCCTTTGTTCGGTGCCACCCCCTGGTGGTCAGCACATGTCACAGTAAGTAATTGAACTCCCGAGGGAACACTTTGTATATTAAGCTTTTACATATAGAGATGAGGGTTCCTTACTTAGGTTTCTTCAGCTGTGACACAGATCCACCGCATGTGTAGCTTCCACCCAGGCCACTTTGCATGGTGCGCACAGAGCTTAGGAGATAGAGAGAACTGACATAAATATAGAATTCATGCTTTCACAGTACCATGAGTAGTGGAGTCCTTTCTTTCTGACTCAGGAGTCTTGTGGCAGGCTAACTCATTACCTTACAAGCAGGAAAAATCCTGTTCCTTCACAGTTCTTGACATTAACTCAAGAGAGTACCAGTCAAGTCTTTTATCTTTTTACTTTTTCCCCATATCTCACTCTCCTTAACCCTGGAGGGACCAATGGCAACAAACTAAGTAGGAAAGTAGTAGGGTAAAAAGCTGTATTTGTGAAAAACAGGGAAGAAATCGACCATATTTACAACTGCAGCCTTTTCTTCTTCAATAGGTCAAAGGTGGGGAAATAGAAATTCAAATTTCACATGAAGTTCAGAGTTTATAGTTACTATACTGGAGGAAATAATGAACATTTTATTATTGATGCAAAGCAAGAAATGTCAGTGAGTATATTCCAAATTTCATTCAAAAGGACAGGAAGAATGAATTCTACAGAATAGGTATATAATGGAAGTTCTGAGACAATAATTAATTAAGGTTAATTTCTACTGTTTATATGTTCAGTTTCACATGACACCTCAACTCTACAATAAAATAGAAAGAAAAAAAAATGGCAACTTTTCACTTCTAGCAAGAATGATGTACTGATAAGTATTTTGGTGCTGTGCTTTAACTCCCTTTGTTCCCAGCATGAAACTGTAATTATTGTAGAGTCTCAGGATGTGGATAGTGAGGTAACATCATTATCATAGGGTAAGATTGTGACACTCCAGTTATTATTTTTGAAACAAAGATCCTTACAAATTGAAACATGAGGAGATATTTGGACATACTTTTTTTTTTTTTAAATCCTCACTCGAGGATATTTTTCCATTGACTTTCAGAGAGTAGAAGAGAAAGGGAAACACAGAGAGAAATATCAATGTGAGAGAAACACATTGATTGGTTGCCTTCTGTGTGAGCCCCGACCAGGGCCCGGGCTAGGGAGGAGCCTGCAACTGAGGTACATGCTCTTGACAGAATCAAACCAGGGACCTTTCAGGCTGCAGGTCTGAGCCAAACAGGTTAGGACTGGTCATACTTTATAAAAAGACTTTTATTTAGTCATCATTCAACAACCATTTGCATGTATTATGTTAAGTTCTAGGGATACTAATATAACTAATGTTCCATGAATCCTGTGAGAAATTCAATTATATTTCAGAAACATATTCCTCTCGCTCATTTTCATATGATAAGCAGACATTCTCAGTCATTGATATTGGATTTGGCCATTGATTCCCTTTGACTACTGTATGTTAATAAGACATGATACAGTAGATACTTAAAATTTTCTTATGTTGAAGGACTTATGCTCTGGACATCTTAACAATATTGAGTCTTCTAATCCATGGACATGGTATGTCTCTTCATTTACTTAGGTCTTCTTCTTTTTTAAAAAAATATATTTTATTGATTTTTTAAAATATATTTTATTGATTTCTTACAGAGAGGAAGAGAAGGATAGAGAGTTGGAAACATCGATGAGAGAGAGACATCGATCAGCCGCCTCCTGCACACCCCCTACTGGGGATGTACCCGCAACCAGGATACATGCCCTTGACCGGAATTGAAACTGGGACCTTTCAGTCCGCAGTCCGATGCTCTATCCACTGAGCTAAACCGGTTTCGGCTTCTTTTTTTTAAATCTCAGTAATATTTTGTAGATTTTGTACTTGCATGTATTTAAAAAATTTATTTCTAAATATTTTACTTTTTATGCTATTATAAATGGCATCTTTTCATTTATATTTGTTATTAGTATATGGAAATGCAATTGGGCTTATATTTTGCAATCCTGTTGATTCCTTAGAAATTTTTTTTTTTACATAGACAATGATGTTATCTGAGTATAAAAGGCAATTTTACTTTTTCTTTCCCAATTTGGTTGCCTTTTATTTCTTTCAGTTACCTTATTGCACAGACTAGGAATTCTAGTACAAAGCTAAATAGAAATGATACGTCACATCTTTGCTTTGTTCCTGATCTTAGGGACATATTCAATCTTTCATCATGAAGTATGATGTTAGCTGTAAGTTTTTCATGGATACCCTTTATCAGAGTACAGAAGTTTCCTTCTATTCATACTTTGGTGAGAGTTTTTTTTTGTGTGTGTGTGTTTTTTTTAAAGATGTGTGGTCTTTTTTTTTTTAAATATATTTTATTGATTTTTTACAGAGAGAAAGGAAGAGGGATAGAGAGTTAGAAATATTGATGAGAGAGAGACATCGATCAGCCGCTTCCTGCACACCCCCTACTGGGGTATGTGCTCGCAACCAAGATACATGCCCTTGACTGGAATCAAACCTGGGACCTTTCAGTCCGCAGGCCGACGCTCTATCCACTGAGCCAAACCGGTTTTGGCTGGTGAGAGTTTTTATCTGAAATAGATGTTAAGTTTTGTAAAAAGCTTTTCCTGCATCTATTGAGATTATCATATAGCTTTTTTGTTAATATGGTGAGATATATTGACTTATTTTTAAAAACTAGGTAATCTTGCATTCCTAGCTTAAAATAATCTTAGTTACAATTTATTTTTCTTTTTTATATATTGGTGAATTCAATTAACTAATTTTTTAAAAGAATTTTGAAATCTATGTTTATGGTGAATATTCACCTGTACAATTTTCTATTCTTGTCATGACTTTGCCTTGGTTTGGTATCAGGGTAATAATGGCCTCGTAGAAATAACTGGGATTTGTTTCCTCTTTTCTGTAGAAGTTTGTGTAGGATTAGTTTTATTTATTTCTTAAGTGTTTGATATAATTCACCTAATTGAAGCCACATGAGCCTGGAAATTTCTTTGTTGGATAGTTATAAATTATGAAATTAATGTCCTCAATAGAAACAAGTCTTTTCAGATTATCTATTTATTCCTGAGTAACTTGGGTTAATTAGTATTTTTGAAGGAATTTATACATATGAGTAATAAATTTATCAGTAAAAATTTATTGGCTTTATTAATATAGTTGTTGATAACATCCCTTATTTTTAATATTATAAAATCTATAGAGTTGTCTCCTCATTCATTCATGATATTGATAATTTATATGTTTTCTCTTTTTTACTGATTATTTTAACCACAGATATATCAATCTTAGTGATAGTTTCAAAGGATCAGCTCTTGGCTTTATTATTTTTCTATTCCCTATTGTTTGTCCCATTTCTATTTTGTTGATTTCTGCTCTTCTCTTTATTACATTTATCTGCTTACTTTAGGTTTAATTCTTTTTTTTTTCTAGTTTCTTAAGGTAGAAACATAAATCATTTATTTGAGACCTCAATACTTTCTAATATAAGAATTTAATGCTGTAAGGTTTCCTCTAAGCATTATTTTAACTGTATACTATAAATGTATGCTGTATAATTCAAAGTATTACGAGAGTGCAGAGAAAGGATCTTTTAATCAAGCCAGGGGATATTGTAGAAAAGCATCTGAACTGCGCTTTGAAGGATTTTTTTTTTCCCAGCCAGAGCATTCTAAGCCAAAAGAACAAGAATCCAAGATTCACGAATTGACCTTTCCCTTATAAAGTGTGCTAATAAATATTTAATAACTATAGTCTACAGATAGGACATCTCTTTGAAAGGCTGGGAGAGAGCCAGTCATTCCCATAAACCAAATGTGATGATGGGGCTGAAAGGTTGTTTGGCTCTTGAAGTCTACCTCTTAGCTGATTCCATTTCAAAGAAGAATGGCATTGGTTCAATGGAGAGTCAAAAGAGGACTGCCATGTGTGAATTTCTTGGATATTTCCTGGAATAAAGGCAAAATGAGGTTCAAATAAAAGCAATGGGACAGTTGCCTGGTTATAATTCTTAGATATGGGTATAAGATAATTAATTAAGATACATTTATTTATCAGAGAGAAATTGCCTTGGGAGCTCCAAATTCTCATCTATTTCTACAGCCATGAGATCTTTATCTCTGCAGAATTCCTCAGTCTCTGCAGCAGGTATTATAGATTGACCCACTCAACATCCTCTCTCAATATCATTTTATTGCCTTTTTCTAGTACAAATGTTGGAAAGCAAAATATTCAAAATCTCTTGCTGCTCGAATTTGGCCATGTGACATGATTCTGGCCAATGAGATATTGGTGCAATTTCTGGTGAGGGCTTCCCTGTTGCATTAAAGAGGGAAAGCTCTGAGGGAAAGTTTTTGTCTTTCTTACTTGGTTCATCTCATTTCTTTCTACCTGGAGCTTGAAGACATTGTCTGGAGTCATAGTAGCCATATGTTGACCATGGCATTAAAACCACACATTAAAAATGATAGTCCAGGAGAAAAAGTCAACATTCTTGCCTATGTGTAGTAGCCCTTATCCACTTATTTCCAGACCCATCCCCCCCCACCCTCCCCTGCATCTAACTGAATAGTTTCATGTTTTTGTGTGTGTCAGCTGTAGCAAATGCATTCATTAAGTGTTACTACTGATTTCTTTTTCTCATATCCTTGCTGATCCTTCTCTTCTTTTGGCTTCTCTTTCTGTTGGAGTTGCCCAGGGCTAGGTCTTTGAACCTCATTTTTTGGTTGTTTTCATTTAACCTGATGGCTTCAAATGCAATCTATATGCTGCCAACTCTTAAATGTATATTTCCATCTTTTTTCCTGAACTATCCTCCTATATAATAAAGAGATAATATGCAAATTGACTACCATAGCCTCACACAAGATAGTTGCCTACATGTGATCACAAGATGGCCACCACAAATGGCCAGCAGGGGAGGGCAGTTGTGGGCAACCAGGCTTGCAGGGGAAAGCAGTTAGGGGTGACCAGGCCAGCAGGGGAAGGCAGTTAGAAGTGACCAGGCCCGCAGGGGGGACAGCTGAGGTGGAGGAGACCTGCAGGGAAGGGCAATCGGGAGTTATAGAGCCCGCAAGGGAGGGCAGTTGGGGTCAATCAGACCAGAAGGGGAGCAGTTAGGTGTTGATCAAGCTGGCAAGGGAGTGGTTAGGGAGTGATCAGTCTGGCAGGCAGAAGTAGTTAGGGGTAATCAGGCAGGCAGGCAGGCAGGCAAATGGTTGGGAGCCAGCAGTCCCATGGGATCGGGCCTAAACTGGCAGTCAGACATCCCCCAAGAGGTCCCAGATTGGAGAGAATGCAGTCTGAGCTGAGGACCTCCCCGCCTCCCCCAGTGCACGAATTTCATGTACCAGGCTTCTAGTAGATTCGTATGTCCAACTGCCTACTCAATATCTTCACTTGGATGTTAAATTGTGACCTCTTAAGTTTAAGACTTGACTCCTGCTTTTCCCCTCTAACTTAATCCACCCTCAGTCCCACCCCATCTCAGCTGATGGTAACCCTAATCTTTCAATTGCTTATGCCACAAATCTAGGAGTCCTCCTTGACAATTCTCTTCCTCTCTCTTACACTCTGCAGCCAACATGGCAAGACTTTGGTTCCAACTTAAGCATAACCCATATATATTCAGAATCTGACCACTTCTCTCTACCTACATTGCTTCACCCTGGACCAAGCCACCATTCCCTTTTACTTGGATTACTTCAGTAGCTTCCTAAAAATCTACCTTATCTTTTTCCTTCCCTTCCCCACAACAGACTATTTTCAATACAGCAGCCAGAGTGATCCTTTGAAAATGCAATTGGATTGTGATCACCCCTTTGCTTAAAATCTTGCAATGGCTCTCCATTTATTTAGAGTAAAACATAAAGTGTTTAAAATAACTCTCATGGCCCTTCAAGATGCAGCCACTGTCACATCTTCTTCCATTCTCCTCTTTGCTCATTCACTTCCTATTTTGTTGGCTTCATTGCCATTGCTGGACAATGATATACTTCTAGTGCCTAAAACAGTGCCTGGAAAAGTGTAAGTGCTCAATAAATATTTGTTGCAGAATTGTATGAATCACCCATACACAGAAGGAGTTGGGGGAGCGGGGGCTTGAGGAGAGCAGACTAATTGAGAAAGCAACATCTGAGGTCAAACTCAATGTTGACTCCAAGCTCCTGCCTATTTGTGTCAATCTAAAATGCCTATGACATAATAGCTATGCTCTTCTCTAGTGAAAAAAGGGACAACTATCATAATAGTGAATTTATAGGAGTTTTTGTTTATTTTTTTTTTATCAGGGACATGTATGAAAACTGCTGAAAAGTGTTTTAATAGATCTTTCATGAATCTAGAAAAATCAAACACTGTTGAATGTAGTCATTTGCCATCATAACATCTCTTTTAGACTTATGGGAAGCATTTCACTCCTTATCCTATCTAATAAAAGAGTGATATGCAAATTGACCATCACTCCAACACACAAGATGGCTGGCCCCATGTGGACACAAGATGGCCGCCACAAGATGGCCAGAAGGGAAGGGACTAGGTCTGCAAGGGAGGGAAGTTGTGGGTGATCAAGCCAGCAGGGGAGGGCAGTTAGGGGTGACCAGGCCTGCAGGGGAGAGCAGTTAGGGGCAATCAGGCTGTTAGGGGAGCAGTTAGGCATCAATCAGGCTGGCAGAGGAGTGGTTAGGGGGTGATCAGGCTGGCAGGCAGAAGCAGTTAGGGGCAATCAGGAAGGCAAGCAGGCAAGCAGGTGGGAGCTAGCAGTTCTGGATTGTGAGAGGGATGTCTGACTGCCCTAGTGGTAGGATCAGGCTTAAATGGGCAGTCGGTCATCTCTCGAGGGGTCCCAGATTAGAGAGGGTGCAGGCTGGGCTGAAGGACACCCGCCCCCCATGCACAAATTTCATATCTCTGGTTTTAAATAAAACACAGAGTTTTGCTAGAAAATTGTTCAAACCTGGCATGAGGCAAAGGGAAGAATAACCAGAGAAAAAGGAATTTCTGATCCAGAGCACTATGGGAATTAAGAACATGGGTGGTCTTGTGTGGTGGCTATTTTTGTATGAAATACATGTGTGTATTTGTAGAACTTGAGGTGAACTTCTCAGAAATACTTTTACCTCACTAAGAGTGAGCATTTGTTCCACTTCTGGTATGAATAAGCAAACATTGTTTAATCTCAATTCCTCTTCAAACTCAAAACTCTGGATAGGTTTGGATGGAGGCTACTTGGCAAAGAACCCAGTCTATCCATAGAGGCATGCTTCAGTGCAGAGAACAGCTCACAATAGTCTGCATTATGATTATGCTGCAGCTGAGGGTGAGCCACTTGACAGCGCTTCTCTATGTTAATGATGCTAGAATGGAAATGCTTTTTTTTTTTAAATCCTTGCTGTGACGTTTTTATTTTAAATTTGTATTTATTTTTCAATAATAGTTTACATTCAATATTATTCTATATTACTTTGAGGTGTATAGAATAGAGGTTAGACAATCATGTACTTCACAGAGTGCTCCCCTTTATATTTCAAGTACCCACCTGGCCCCATACATCATTATGACCAGGTTACTGACTATATTCCCTATGCCAGTGGTAGGCAAACCATGACTCGAGAGCCACATGCGGCTCTTTGGCCTCTTGAGTGTGGCTTCTTCCACAAAAGACTATGGCTTGGGCAAGTCTATTTTGAAGAAATGGCGTTAGAAGTTTAAGTTTAAAAAATTTGGCTCTCAGAAGAAATTTCAATTGTTGTACTATTGATATTTGGCTCTGTTAACTAATGAGTTTGCTGACCACTGCTCTAAGCTGTAGTTTACATCTCTGACTGCTCGGTAACTACCCATTCTTTATCCCTATAGCTGTACTGTAGGATGAGGACCAGGGGATATGCAAAGAGTTGAGAATCCTGAATGTCACTAAATTTTATACCCTAGGCGCCTCACTTGCCTCACCCTGATCATAGTCCTGCTGTCACCTGCTCTTACTCTGAACCAAGTGAAGTTAGCATTAAATGCTCCAGGAAATCTAGGATCTTTCCACAGGAATTCCTTTAAACAGAGTCACCATCTTGATTCGCACACTCTGACTGGGTTTGGAGAAGCCTTTTCTTGTTAGCATCTTGAATCTATGGAGGGCTCTCTGTGGAAACTGTTATTTCTTGGCATGACAATAATACAATTTTGCTGTGGAAAAACCCATTTGTCTTCTTTCCCATCCCACCCTAGTTTGTCTTCTTTTCCTTTCTAAAACATCATCCCCCCCCCCCATTTTTTATTGCCAAATCATTGTATTTAGAGCAATCATCAAGAAACTGGTGGGAAATTTTTATAAATTAGCAACTAGACTTAACTTAATGGTCAAGCCCTAGCCAGTTTTGGCTCAGTGGATAGAGCATCAGCCCATGGACCGATGAGGTTTGGGTTTGAGTCCGGTCAAGGGCACATACTGATTGCGGCTTGATACCCAGCCCTGGTCAGGACGCATGCAAGAGGCAACCAATCAGTTTCTCTGTCTCACTCCCTCCTTCCCACTCTCTCTAAAAAATCAATGGGAAAATATTCTCAGGCGAGGACTAACAAAAATACACATACACACACACAAAAAAAAACCCACAAATAAAATCACAAAAAACTTAATCAAGTTTTGTTTAGTTGAACTCCTGAAAAGTTCTGGCTAGAATGATCATAAATCCAGGTTGTTTTTAAATACTGTAGGAGAGTCCTTTTTATTGATTTTTATTTTTCAAATGCAGAATTTTTAAAATATGATATTGCATTAGGTAAGACCAACCAACCCAGCTCCTTGTAGCTCTATATTTCTTGCTTTGGTCAGATCACATGAATTTACCTGCACTATGAACAGGGATGAGGCTCAATGTATATGACTCATTGACCATATTGTCAGAAAAAAAAATTAGAAGTTTGTTTTGTTGGCAGATTATATTCTTCAGGGCTAATGATAATAACAAACATGCTTATAATGTGCAAAGATCGTTATCATAAATAAGACTCATACAATCACATAAACTGACTTTTTATTATTCTTTTTATCTTATTATTCTGATACTTTAGATGAGCAAAATAAAGCAGTCACATGTTCAGAATTATAAAGGAGGAGGTATGACTGGTGCTCTTAATTTATAAAGGTGACGGAGTGACAACATAAAGAGATCAATGCCAATGAAAGATTTTTGTTACTTGCATTTCCTGAGGAGAGGGGGGCACACCATGGCATTCAGGGTCACATGGGGAGTTTGTAGTATGGTTTTTGCACACCTGAGAAAGCTGATGGCAGGGAAGATGCAAACAACTTTGGACATTAGTTGGATCCTGTAATTAATGAATACAAATAGACAAATATAGACTAATAAAATTCAGTTAGAACTGACTCCAGATGAAAAGCTCTTTCCAAAAAACCATTTAAATTTCTAATCAAATCTTCCCTCTTCCAGTCCCCATACCCATCACCTTACTCCAAGCCTTCTATGTTTGCCTCACCAACTATTGACACTACCAGCCACTTGGCTGCTTTAGGTAGAAACCTAACCCATGCACTGTCTTTCAAATCTACTCCCAAATTTTTCTTCAGTTTTCACTCTTTTTCTTTTATGCCTTCTTGCCTTGGATCAGCCTGTCTTAACCTGAATTTTCAGTCTCCTAATTTATCATTCTGCCATATGCCCACACCCATCCCACCTTTACCCTGTTTCCAGAATCACTTTCTATAAATGACAGATTTGATTATACCACTTCCTTGCTTACATGTTTCATGCCTTCCTATCTCCTTCACATTTTTCAATAGAATATAAAGATCTTTCATGATTTGAGCCTTGCCTATCTCCTAGTTGTCTGTCCTACAAAACTATGATACTATGTCCATCTATTTACCTGAGCCACAATCATAGGGCTGGCACATAGCATAATCTTATTAAATGATGGATGAATGGGGGAGAGAGAAAGAGAGAGAGAGGGAAAGAGATTATATATATGTATATATATATTTTAATCAAATTGGTTGTCTTAAAAAATTGAGTTTGACTGGTGTGAAGGAAATGAACTCATTGCTATATTTATTTTGGTAAAAATTTTTTGCAGTGTCTATAAGATTCTTGTGCTTAGCACAAAGTTTCTAATAGATTCAAGGCATCAGCTTCTTCTAGTTCAATTCTGTTGCAACTAACAGGGGCCTGGAATAGCAGCACCAGTCTGCAGATTGTTTCAAGTACCACAAGGGGTTGCTAGAGAGCAACAGAAGCACTAAAGAAACTTCTTAAAATTTCTCCTTTTGGCCACATAATTTTCTTAGTTTTGGTAGCAAGTAAGGTGTTTTCTTCCATTTGGGGTAATAGTTACTTAGTGGCTATGGCTTTGCTGTGGCTTATCCCATATTTGTTGGCTTATTATACTTTTCTGTATACCAATCCCTCAAAGTGTTTCATCTGTCTTCTCTGCTGTTTGGAGGGACTCCTAATATGCTTTCTTATTCCTCAACTTCTTAAACGCAATATAAATCAATATGGTTTTCAAAGGAAAGGAATAAGGTGGGCCCCTCCAGGGAGCCAGCTAGCAGATCAAACATCTCTGTGTCAAGTGCTGAAGGATGCTTCTTATAGGTGAACAAATTGCAAAATGTGCCACGGCTTCCAAGCTGACCTGGCCTGATTTGGGGTAGTGTTTGGAAGCTAAATTCGGGCTGGGTCTCAGCCCTCATTTATGCCCTTGATCGGGCAACCTGGAGACAGAATTCTCGAATTACTGGCAGCTGAGAATAACATGAGGCATATACATATATGCCTCTAATTCTAGAATTCTGTATATATATTTAATTATTTTTCTGGGAACTGGTAGAATGGGTGTGCACCTCATGTAGCTGAGTCACTTGTGCTTTCTTAATTGCCTGAACTATTTTAAACTTTGCAATTATTCAATTATAGTTGTTAGATCTTAATCACAATGAGCACTATTTTTGCACATTAGATTAACGTTGCCTTGTGATTCAAAGATGCTCAATTGCTAATAGAGTCCCAAGGAGAGGCACTTGAGATGATGTACTTGGCTGCTGCACTGGTAGTTCAAGACATTGTGAGAAACATGGACACTTTCCCTGGTGATATATGAAAGAATATTTTGCTCTTTTATGCATCAGCCTAACCTGCTTTCTTCATTCTGTGCCCCCACCTTCCCCTACAGTCTCTTTCTTGGATTCACTGTCATGTCTGATTATCACTCAAATGATCTATCAGTTAAATTAAGTTTGACAGCATAAATCACAAAATCCAAATATCAGTAGCTTATATAATATTGAGATTCATTTTCCTTTCACTTTAAAGAAGCCTACAAGTTACCTGGGCAGTAGCACCACAATCAACAGAGACTAGAAACTATCTTGTTTCTATGTTCAAGATTACCTTGTGGTCTGAGATGGCCGCTGGAGCCCAAGCTGTCAGGCCCAAGTCCCAGGGAGAAAATAAAGGAAGATAGAAAAGCAGGTGGCATTGGACCCGTCAGCAGCCCGAGGTCTTGAGGGGTGGGCGGCCCTGGGGGTGCCATGAGGCTGTTCAGCCTGAGCGTCCTCTACAAAGGTGACCCCAAGGTGGTGCTGCTCAGCGCTGCCTATGACGTGTCCTCTTTCAGCTTCTTCCAGAGGACCAGTATTCAGGAATTCATGGCCTTCCCCAGCCAGCTGGTTGTGGAGCTCTCGGCCAAAGGCAGCAGAGCTTCTGTCAAGGAACGAGAATATCTGTGCCACGTCTATGTGTGGAACGACAGTCTTGCCCGGTGGTCACTGCTGACAGCGAGTACCCTTCCCGGGTGGCTTTCACCTGCTGGAGAAGGTGCTGGACGATTTCTCCAAGCAGGTGGACAGGGTCGACTGGCCAGTTGGATCCCCTGTTACCATCCACGACACAGCCCTGGATGACTACCTTAGTACCTACCAGAATCCCCGAGAAGCTGACCCCATGAGTGAAGTGCAGGCTGAACTTGAGGAGACCAAGATCACTGGGCACAACACCGTGGAGTCCCTGTTAGGACAAAGTGAGAATCGTGTGTGCTCCCTGTTCATGAGATCTGTGTGCTCTCTGTTCATGGGATCTGTGTGCTCCCTGTTCATGTCATTCTGATGTCAGCCGGCTAAGAGTGTATTTTAATAATCGCTGCTTGCCTAACTTTTCTTGTGTTGTTTGAGAGGTTCCTATCTGGATAAAGTTGCCTTTTGAAATTAAAATAAACAAACAAAAAAGAGTCTATGGCCATACCACCCTGAACACGCCCGATCTCATCTGAAATTAAAAAAAAAAGAAAAAGAAAAGCAAATGGGTATGTGATGCCTTGCCCCTTTAGTTGGGTTTTTATTTAGATGTCTCAGTCAACATTTGGCTGACCTGGTGTCTAAATCCAAAGTGCTGGGAATTCTCTCTATAGCCTTCTACAAAACAGTCCGGAAGCAAAATTCCCGCTGTGCGGTCATGTGACCATGGTCCGCAGAGGCCCCCTTGCTGCCGTCCTGTTCGTTCCATCAGAACCTCGGCTTCCAGAGATGCCTGGGCCCCTGCAAAACCAGAGCTGGGTCACCGGTCACTGGAGCTCCTGGAAGCACCGAGGCAGCGGGAGGGCCCTGGGGTGGGGAATGTTCAAATTCAGGTTTCTGGTCATTTTTGAAAAGATAATTTGAGGGCCTCAGAGGTATTTTGGGGCCAAATGAAACCGTAAACACCCCATGACTCCTACAGATGCCGAACGGCTCTTGTCTAACCAGAGACGCCCCGGGTTAGAGCCAGCTCTGTGTTGGTCCTCAGCAGCCTTTGGGTTTTACTTGTACATTAACTGTGTTCACGCTTCAGTGAGGGGGTTCTCAATCCACAGGGCTAGGGGTGGCAGAGCACACACTGGGTTCTCCTGGGAAAGCCTCCCAGTGTCACGGGGTGAGGAGCAAGCAGGGCCACGAGGAGACAGTCCCTGGGATTCACAAGTTCTGAGACACGCTTTGCATTTCTGCTGAGACTGGCTTCCACTAAGATGCCTTGGAGGTGTTACAGGGGATGGGGCACCTGCCTGACATGCAGTTTGGCCTTGAACCTGGATCCCAGGCATGCGCCTCTGGCAGCAAAACTGTTTTGGCAATCACCTGGCCTGTGTGTCTTAGCAAGTGGCCTTCCCGTGGCCACTGTTATTGCCAGCTAACCAAGGACCACGCACCCACTTTTCTGAATGTGGCCACCCCCCATCCCTCCTGACCCATAGTAGCAGGAAACCATGCCGCTCAGCAGCCCAGGCAATGGCCCAGTAGGTCCTGGCCCCCCGGCCTGCCTGGCTCTGGGTCGTGCTGCCCTGGCCACACTGCCTCCTTGCTCTGGTGCCACCTGCGGATGAGGTGCCCTTGGCTGGGTTGGCATCAGCCAGTGTGGTCTCACCCCAGGGTCCTTCCTTGGATGCTGGTTCTTGCCCAGCCTGAAGGTCCCACTCACCCAGTAGGAAGTGCCAGCAGCCTCAAATCTCACTTGGGCCGGAGAATGGGATCTGTGCGGCTTCTGAGCTCCTGCCCCAACAGGTTCACCTGCCAGCTGCCTTTTTCCCTGGGCTCTGCTGGCCTCCCTAAGGTGGCTGCCTGCCCGTGGGACCCCTCCTGCTGGACCCTGCCTTGGGGCACAGGCTCATCCTATTCATGGCGCCTGAGATGGCTGTGACCCCACTTAGGACAGTGGGGTCATGGATGGTGGGGAGGACCTGGGCGTAGGTGGATTTGGGAAGAGGGGGGTGGCTGGCAGGGGCCCTGTGCCCATGTGCTCCCTGTTAATGTCATTCTGATGTCATCTGGCTAAGAGCGTATTTTAATAATCGCTGCCTAACTTTTCTTCTGTTGTTTGAGAGGTTCCTATCTGGATAAAGTTGCCTTTTGAAATTAAAAAAAGAAAAGAAAAGCAAAAGGGTACGTGATGCCTTGCCGAGTCAGCCCCTTTAGGAAGGTTTTTATTTAGATGTCTCAGTCAACAACTTCTATTATATCCCATTAGCTATCCTTATCTACAAAGAATGTAGTTTGTAGATAAGGATATGTGAAATGTAGTTTTTTTTAAAGCTGGACACACTGAGACTCTAAACAATATAGGAGTCTGTCATTAAGGCAGAAGGGAGGATGAAAATGGGATAGACACCTACCAGCTTCCACCATATAAGATAATCCAATTGTCTAATGTCCAGGAGAATGCAGAGATTAAAAAACAAAATGCAGAAGGAGCTGTCGCAGAGCAGGTTGCTGCATTGTCTTCTGACAGTCCCTGAATGCCCGTCTACTCAGTGGTTGCAAGGGGGAGTCCCTCTGCCTCTCTTATCTTGAACTCATCTAGTTTTCATTTACCAACTCTATGCTGTCTATGTCCAGTGCTGTCCTCTCTCCTGGGCTCCAGACTCACACTGCCAATTACTGACTTGACAGATCCTCGTGGAGGACACACAGGACGTCACATTCAAGAGGCCCCCCAATGAGCCCCCAAACCTGCTCCTCCTCTAGTGTCCACCTCCAGCTGCTTAAGCCCCGGACCTGGATGTCATCTCTGGCTCCTTCTCCTGGCTTTGTATCACCTCTCACCTAGACAGCTTTCTCCATTTTTACCTCCTTCCAACATGTGCTTCACACAGCAACCAGAGAAATTATTATTTTAAAAAAATATAAACCAAGTTAGGGCACTCCATAGCTTTCTACTAACGGTTAGTAACTAACCAATGGCTCCTTACTGCCATTAGAGAAAAGTCCAACTCCATAACAAGAACTAAAAGTGATCGCTCTCCCTTTCACTCTGGCCCAGCCACTGTGTTCTCGCTAATGAACTAAGTTCTTTTTCATTTCAGGCCTTGGCACATGCAGTTCTTGCTGCCAGGAATGCTCTTTCATCGGATCCCACCTCTTCACTGAGTGCGTCTCCATGCATTTTTTGAGGTATCAGATCCCTGCATCCCACACCATGCCAGATTCATGTAGGTGCCCAAAGCTCACTGTATTTGTCCTTTGAAGTGTTTATCAGTCTTTGAATTACTGGTTCAGTTGTGAGTTCTTTGAAGGAAACTCCTCTTTGTCTTTTGCCTTTCTGTATCCCCTATGCCTGGCACAGAGCTCAGCACATATTCATATACTCAATCATTCATTCATTTACTCATTAACTTAAAACATTTGCTCACATCCCTTGGTAAAATAAATACCCTAAAACTTACTTCACAAGAGTTTTGCTCAAGGCTATAAGTAAAAAGATAGGGCATTTCAAATGTATGATCAAGAGGGATCTGACCTTGTGTTGAAAAGATGAGGAGAAGAGTGGAAAGTGAGTTTTTTATCAAGGACACAAGTAAGAATATTTTTGTCATCTCAACACTAACCCCCCTCTGTACCCCCACACCTAGTCTTGCACTGGACCAACAAATATAAACCTAGTGTGAGATAAGTTGAGTTGAAACCTTTTTAACTCAATAATTAGCATAATGCTGCCTTCTTAAAGCTTCTGATTGTGGAAATGCGATCCAGGAACTTGTCTACTGCCAGTTCCTCTGCCTCTCCCTCCACCATTTTTTTTCCTGCCCATTTTTCTACCCTCAGACTCTCTGCCACCTTAGTCTGGTTTTGCTCTTGTTGAAACCTGGTTCGAACAAGGCTCCATATATCAAGTGAAGCCTGCCCCCTATTCACCATCCCCCTGGCTCCAAAATTGGGTCAACATGGATGAATGAGGTTGTGGTCCTTATGAGCCTGTATCCTGTGATAACCCTAGGATAATGAATAAGAGGGACTTAGAGAGGGCAAGGAAGCTGGCAGAGGCTCCTAGGGGACTAGTCTTAAAGCTCTCTTTGCTTGCTAAGATAAATAACAAAAGCAATTTCTAAAAGTGCTTTGATTCAAGTTTATATAACATTGAAGGACTGTATATAATGAAAGAATAAGAACACCAAGGAGGGCTTCAGAGCAGCTCTGATGAAGATTATGGGGTGGTTAACCACCACCTAACTCTCCTCCCCATCAGGCATCCTTGGACCTCAGCTATTGCTTACCACCTACTGGCATCCTCAAGACTCAGCATTTGTTGGCAGCCAAGCACTACAGGGTCTTAGAGAGCCCATGAACAATGATAAGGTTCCCAGCTGCAATTTGGAAGTCAGAGATTCATTTTGTTGTCCTTAATCTTTTGGACGCCCAGATTTCTTGAGGGTAAACCTCCACCTCACTTATTCACAAGGTAAGGATTTCATGTGAAATCTTTGGCTAGGGGTCCGGTGGAGTCCATTTGGACCCAGGTCCAGGCTTTTGTATCTGAGTAGATGGGTAATCCCTAAGCAAGGAAGACCTTTGAGAATTCTTTACTTCCTGTCCAAAGCAGCAAGTTGGCCACAAGAGGGAAGCATCATACAGAGCTAGTGCTCTGGCCCAACCTGCTCTTTGTTCTGGCTTTTCTATTGTCACCCACAAAAGGAAGATAGGTGAGACCCAGTGCAGGCAGCTGTTGTTCAGCTGTGACCATGACTGCCTGTGGTTTTAACAAGACCATGCAGCCAAGGGACACTCAGTGAATAGTAATTGACACTGATGACTACTTAGCATTTAATTTACTAATGATATTAAGCAAGAAAACAAAAGGTAAGTAGAGGTAGCAAATTCTTAGATTCAGAATAGTCATATGCTGAACACTGGGAGTTAAAAAATCTAGTTCCAAGGCTGGTCTTGCAATACACTTATTAGTCATAAGCTTTTTGGCCAGCCTCTTAGCCTCATCTTTTATATGGTCCCCATAAGCTCTCCTGTCAATATGACAGGGCTGGTTGGAGCATGAAGCCATGGAATCTGGGCAAAAGTTCTTAGAAAAATGACCAAGTAGGGTTGGAGATTTACTGGCACTGCAACTGTATGAGCAAAGGAAATGTAGCTGGTATTTCTCTGTACTGATGGGATTGTTCTGAGGTGAGCAGTGTGTGTGTGTGTGTGTGTGTGTGTGTGTGTGTGTGAGAATGTAGTGCTACTTAATTTAAACCCTATTTCACTTTCATGATTTAAACCGTCATCTCTTCAGGTTAGGTGTCAACTATCTTAGCCAGGACTTTTCCAGTTTTAAAACTAAAGGTCACGGGCTCAGAATGCCCCTCAGTCTCTTTGAGATCATTCATTGTTCAGGCTTTCCCCTACTCTCATCGGTTCTCCACAAAGACCCTTGTGAATGGAGGACAGGTTTGCTCATCTGACTCAGCAGTGAAAAGAAACTCTGGTCTTCAAATCCCTGTGGAATTCTCTGGATCCTATCTGCCTCCCTTAAGGGTAGCTTCAGAGACTGGGACCCATGGCTGAAGCCTCTGGCTCTTGTTTAACAACTTTGATTTTAGAGTCTCTACCTACTCCATCCCTTTAGCGCTGCCCTCAGGACCTCACTCCAGGCTTGCGCACTTCTGAGTCTCTTGCTTCCCCTGAGAAGGACTTGGGGAATGGGCAGTGCTGCCTTGGACTCATTTAATTATCCACCTCTACCACAACATCAACTTGCCATTTTACAAGTGGCAGCATCAGGTATGGGATTTCCCCACCCCCACCCCCCAGGATACCAGGGAAAGTGTGTACCAGCCCAGGCATTTCTAGTCTTTTTCATTCACATCTGACTATTTATGACTGCCTGTGGTAGGCAGAACTCTAAGATGATCCTAGGATTCCCAGCCCTTGTGTACTTACGCATTTTCTTGGTATTAAATGAAACACGAATCCAGGTGCTGCTGGAGAGGGGTTTTGCAGATCAGTTGACCTTAAGAGAGGGAGAATGCCTAATGTAATAATGATGCCTGGTGTTGGGTGGCTACTAGACTTATCAGAGTGATAGCTTCACAAGTTATATAAATATATAATTGATATGTTATACATCTGAAACTTATTTGTCAACTGTAATTGAAAATTATTTTTTAAAAACAAGAGAAGGGAGATTACTCAAGTGAGCCAGACTTAATCACACGAGCCCTTCCATCAGGTCCGGAGGTCAGTCGGAGAAGTCAGAGACTGGAGCCTGAGCCAGTGGAGGAGACACAAGGAAAGGAGCTGGGGGCAGTCTTTAGTTGCTCAGAGTCATCTGTGTAACGGCTAGCAAGGCAATGGTATCCCAGTTCTACAATTGTAAGGGGAAAAAATTCTGTTAACAATGAGAAGAATATCTTTTCCTAGTTGATCATCCAGATAGAAATACAGTCAAGCCTTGGCTTCTGCCTTGGGAGGGGCAGAGCTGAAGACCCAGCTAACACAGGGAAATGGTAAGATAATAAATTTGTGTTGTTTTTAAGGCAGGGAGTTTGTGGTAATTTGTCACACGGTATAGAACAAAAATACATTGCCTTTCCTTGGAGAAAGGGTCCTAAGATAGGGAGGGAAAGCACCTTTATCTCCCATCCTTCTCAAGCCTTCCTCCGTTCTCTCTACTATTCTTCCATAGGAGGAGGTAGGCTTTTCCTCCTCGATGGCCAGACCTGTGGCCTTACTTTGCTTGGGAAGGCTCATCTTTTCTTTACAGCTCTGAGTAAACCTATGATCTGAAACCTCCATATATGAAATGACTCTGCTCTGGATGTTCAAAACCAATTTGGAACTGCAGACAACCAAGGATTAATATGGTGGTTTACCATTGCTCAAATATTTTCCTCATTATATGCTGCAAAAATACAAATATTATATATGACTACAGTAAATACTGAAATGCTGGTAGTTTTTCTGAACAATGAGGAAAACTATTTTAAATAGATCTTCACATTTTCTGAATGGGTATTCAACCATGCTTAAATTGACTGGTTCTTTATTTTCTCTTCCAAATTAATTCATTTCACAGGTATTATTTCAACTCCCTGCTCTGTTCAGTGCTGTGGCTTGAAATACCTGGTGACAACACGGATTTGGTATTGGCAAGTCACCTACCCACATTTTTGAAAGTTGTGCCTATCACTAGTGGCACTCAGCAATGTGTTAAGGTTTATTAGAAGTCACATGATTAAAATAGTGCTTTATACTGAAGAGTCAATTTAATTCAGAGATGAAGAGAATAAGCTAAGTGTGTTTTTTTTAAATTAAATCTTTATTATTCAGATTATTACATTTGTTTCTCTTTTTTCTCCTCCATAGCTCCCCTTTACCAGGCTCCCACCCCTCCCTCTACCCTTACCTTCCTCTAGTTGACCTCATTCATAGGTGTATGATTTTTGTCCAGTCTCTCCCTGTACACCCCTCCCCGCTTTTCTCCTGAGAATTATCAGTCCACTCCCTTTCTGTGCTCCTGATTCTATTATATTCACCCGTTTATTCTGTTGATCTAATTTTTAATTCCCTTAATTTTTAGATTCACTTGTTGATAGATACATATTTTTTGTTCATAATTTTTTATCTTTTACCTTTTTCTTCTTCCTCTTCTAAAAGAGTACCTTTCAGCATTTCATATAATACTGGTTTGGAGTTGATGAACTCCTTTAGCTTTTTCTTACCTGTGAAGCTCTTTATCTGCCCTTCAATTCTGAATGATAGCTTTGCTGGATAGAGTATTCTTGGTTGTAGGTTCTTGCTATTCATCACATTGAATATTTCTTGCCACTCTCGTCTGGCCTGCATCATTTCTGTTGAGAAATCAGCTAACAGCCATATGGGTGTTCCCTTGTAGGTAATGAACTGTTTTTCTCTTGCTGCTTTTAATATTCTCTCTTTGTCTTTTGCTCTTGGTATTTTAATTATGATGTGTCTTGGTGTAGTCCTCTTTGGATTCCTTTTATATGGGGTTCTGTGTGCTTCCTGGACTTGTATGTTCTATTTCTTTTACCAGATGTGGGAAGTTTTCAGTCATTATTTCTTTAAATAGGTTTTCAGTATCTTGCTCTCTCTCTTCCTCTGGCACCCCCACAATTCTGATGTTGGTACACTTAAAGTTGTCCCAGAGGCTCCTTACATTATCTTCACATATTTGGATTCTTTTCTCTTCTTGCTTTTCCAATTGAGTGTTTTCTGATTCTTTATATTTCAAATTTTTTACTTGATTCTTGTGTTTCTCTAGTCTGCTGTTAGGTCTCTGTATAATATTTTTTATTTCAGTCAGTGTATGTTTAATTTCTAGTTGGTCCTTTTCCATCTCTAATTGGATATTTTTCATCTCTAGTTGGTTCTTTTTCATCTCCTCTTGGGTCTCGCTAACGTTATCCAACTTTTCTAGTATATTCTTGAAAGACCTTATAAGTGTGGTTTTGAACTCTATATCCAGTCATTTGTTTTCCTCTATTTCTTTTGTTTGTGATCCCTTCCCTTGTCTCAGCATTTTCACTATGCCAGGAGAACTTCTGTGTTGGATTCAGCCTTATGATACCAGACTTGCAAAACTGCAAAAGCCTTTCTGTTGAGCTTGGGATGGGTGGAGTCTCAGGGCTTAAGGACCGCCTTGCCTTCCAGTCGGCCCTGCCCTCCCAGGCCCCTGAGTCTCACATGACTGGGTAATCGCCGGAGTGGTTCCTGTGTTCGCATGCGCTCTCTCACTGTGCCTCTAGACTGCTGCCCCTCCAGCTCCCCTGTGCTCAGGGACCATATGAGTCTGGGTCCCCAGGGTTTCACCCGAAACTGGGATTTAGTGGAGCTAGAAGTGGCACAGTTGGGAGGGTCTGTCTCCTGCTCACTCTTGAAAGCCAGTGGCTCAATCAGCAGTCGGTCCTCTGCGCACAGTGCCGTGCGGGCCAGTAGACTTCTGATCTTTTGGGACTCCCCTAAATTTCCGTACACTTCTCCCTTTTCACAGTCCAAACTCCCCCCGTATGAGTTTTTGCTGGATCTGGGGTTTAGTGTCATAGGATAAGGCGTTCAATGCCATTGAGAGTCTTCATCTCCCTCCCGCCAGAGAAGCCAGCCAGGCACTCCGGCACCCGCTCTCTCCACCCGTGCCTCTCGGTAAATCAGCTTTTTGCAGCTCCTCTGGGTCTCTGTGAGCCCCTCTCTTTTTTTCTAGTTGTAGAATTTCCACTCAGCCAGCTTTCCTGTGGTTCTGGATGATGTCCATTCTGTCTTTTAGTTGTAGTTTTGAAATTGTTGTGTGAGGCAGCAGTGTAGGTGTTTACCTATGCTGCCATCTTGGATTCTCCCAAGTTAAGTGTTTTTGATATATAATTTAAAACTTATTTGTAATATTCAAAGAAGCAATGCTCAGTTTTGGAGGATAATGGAACGTATGCATGAATCTTCAAGATAAAAACAAGTGATTTCAAATCATTTATAGGCTTGATTTAGTCTATAAGGCAGAACCGAGGGGCCACATGACCATTTTCTTCTACCAATGGCAACATATTGAGAGATGGTTTTAAAAGATCATTGCCAGACCACATGGAGTTAATGGAAAGGGGAAGGAGAAAGGAGGAGGCAGTGCTTATAGAAAGAATGATTGATGATGATGGGGTCCATTGGCATGGGGAGAGAACTGAAGAGCCAGGGCTGCTTCAATTAAAGTTAAAGAATCATAGAACATTTCAATAGAAAGCTTTGGTTATCAGCTAGTTTTTAGATATGTAAATGGTACTCTGCTTTTTTTTAATTTTAATTTTTTTTGTGTGTGTGGTGGGGTTACATTATTTCAAATATTCAACCAGACACACAGCTCTCTCAGGGAGAATCTGGATTTTTATAGTTGGATGTAAAGAGAAGTAAGGAGTCCAAGTTGAGCGTTTGACAGCCCAAATGGACTGTCAATACTTGTTTCAGCAATAGTAGTTGGGAAAACCACCCATTGAAATGTAAGAACCAGGCACTGGAGAGAAAAAAAATAAAATTCACCTCTTTCCAAATTCCAAAAGCTTTTCTTTAAATATTCAGTACCAGAGCTTGCAGGACTGAGCATAAATTTTTTTATAAACTGAAGAAGAATGTAGGCTGTAACAAATTTAATTTCCTCCACACAGGAAGGCAACTGCAGACTTTCTAAACTAAGTGGAGGAATTTGGAGGGAAGGAGAGAAGAGAGCAAGACAAAGCAACGGAGCCTGGGGGACAGTGGGCAATGAACATTCTATAGGCAGTTTTGGGGGTGAGAGGACAAAGAAAGTTTCTAGCCCCTATTCTGTGGGAAGGGAGCTCATCAAATATCCATTATCTATACAATGAAAATTAAATCTTTAAATTGTGTGAGATATTCCAGGTCTGAAATTCTATAATTGTAAATCTTCTTATGCACATTGGATAGATATTTTAAAAATCCAGATTATCAGCTTTGCTGGGATTTTCTGACTTTCTCCTGATTGTAAAATATTTGTCATATTGAGGTTATAGGAACTACAGAGAGATGTGAGGTAGGGATCAGGATTCCTCTGCTCAAACTCCCTTCTCTATCATGAATGGAGGTATGATTTGTCAGCCTCAGCAGATAACTTCTGTGGACATCTATGAGAACTCTGAGTCTCATGAGCTTTCAGATTTTCTCCTTTGTACATAGAGAATAATTAAAGAAAGCAAAACAGAGACCAGTGTGTGTGGGGAGGGGGGAGGGAGGGGGGGATCCCAATGAGGAGACTCACAGGAATTGTTGATAAACTCCTCATGATTACTTCGTTTATTTTTAAAAAGAGCTGAGATATTATTTAAAAGGAGTTGACATATATCATATAACTCACCCATTTCAAATGTACAATTCAATGGTTATCAGTATATTCACAGTTATGTGCAGCCATCACCACAGTTAATTTTAGAACATTTTTCATTACCAAAAAAGAAGCCCCATATGCTTCAGCTATTTTCCTCTTTCTTCCAGAACCTTTCTTCCTCGTCCCTGGTTACCACTGATCCCCTTTCTGTCTCTATTGATTTCCCTGTTCTGGATATTTTATATTTATGGACTCTTATAATATGTGGTCTTTTGTGACTGGCTTTTTTTCACTTGTCATAATGTTTACAAGGTTCATCTATGTTGTAGCATGTATTAGAACTTCATTTCTTTTTATGATCAAATAATATTCCAAAGTATTGACATGCCACATCTTGTTTATCCATTTGTCAGGCGAAGGACATTTTAACTGTTTACCCATATACTTCTTTTTATGTGTTCTGTAGTGTGTGGAGTTCTATTAGGCACATAACAATGAGACCTACTTCCCTTTCCTGAAAACATAGAGGGACTAAGTAGACCTGGTCATTCTGCGATTCAGACAAGTTAAGTTCTAGATGTGTTGAGCTGATGCTGGAGAGAGAGGCCAGTGGCTTGGAGAGTGGTGGGTCAAGATGGTGTCTGGACAGAACTTCAGAGATGTCTCACATTCTCCCAGAGGTGATCAGGCTCAGGAGACCTGACTCACATTTACCCAACTTATTAGAATTTCTAACCAAGACCACTAAACTGCCTGAGAAGCCAGGACGTTAATTTACGATTTTACAATGTCTCTAAACGGACCTGGGGTCAGGAGTTGGTTGGTTTAGACATGATCTCATGTAGGAGAATATACGTCAGAAGGTTGCCTTGTGAGGCTTTCTGAAGGCATGGGAGGTGGTGTTGGGTGGGGAGGGGGAGGGGTGGACAGCTTTAAGGAATTCACAGTTAAGCCATAATAGCTGAACACACTTTGATATGTGTTGGATAAGTATTCTTCCTGTCAGGACATCTGTTTTTTCAGTATATAGTTTTGGATAAACACTAACCAACTCTTGCTGTTTTCACCATTTCTTCTTCATTTCAGGTTGATCACTGGCTTTCTATATACACTGAAATTGTTATTATACAGGGTGGGAGAAAAATAGGTTTACAGTTGTTTGTATGGAAAATAATACAATAATTAATAAATAATAATACAATAAACTCTGGATTTCACATACTCAAAACTGTAAATCTACTTTTGTTCCACCCTGTAATTACTTAGAACAGTAATAGCCCAACTTTTTAAAATTATGCACCTTTCTGATTAAAACTTTTGAGTGTTAACCCCACATATATCTATTTATAAATTATATACATGTACCATTATCAATTTGTACATTAAAATTAAGATTTATTTATCTAAATTAAATTGAAATGTTTAGATTTTTTTCTTATACCTCTAATTGTCTTGTCCTCCCCACTTAAAGGATATTGTTTTAGAATTTCTTTGTTTTTACATTAATTCCATCCCAGTTCTAAAGTTACACTTTAATCATCTAATCTTTTAGTTGGGTTCACACCAATTTGGATTTACCAGCCTTACAAGCCCATTTCTTTTTTTTTTTTCTTTACAAACCCATTTCTTAATGTCGGTTATTTAGATGACAAGAGAAGGGCTACCTCATCTGTTTTATATTGATTCTATTACTTTCAATTTTAGCTAAGGTGACATCTTCTGTTCATTTCCCAAGATTCCAGGGGGCAGCTTACTAAAATCTTGCAGGGGAGCTAATGCTCTGCACTTAGGCTTCTCTGAGAAGACAAATGGTGTGAGATGAGTGTCTGGGGGA
Source organism: Lasiurus cinereus (assembly GCA_011751065.1). NCBI lineage: Eukaryota > Metazoa > Chordata > Mammalia > Chiroptera > Vespertilionidae > Lasiurus > Lasiurus cinereus. Next base: position 25,479,165 of record JAAGEH010002528.1, read on the forward strand.
GTCAGTCCTAGCAGGAATGTGGATTAATGGCACCAAGATGGTGAAATTGGTCTTGGTAATAGAACTTGGGAATTGGTGAGAATCACTGAGAGGCAATGATTAGCCTTTTGGAAGCGGGCACTGTGCTTTGCCTGTCTAACTGTGCTCCCTGACGTATTGATTGGACTGTAGAGCTGCTCTGAGGAACTGAAGTGAAGCTCAATCCCCAGAGCAGAGAACATGATGGGTTCCAGAGGATTCTTTGGCCCTAATTGAGAGACATCAGTAAATTAGAATTTTAGTACCCTAGAGAGAACACTTTAAGCTCAAAAAAAGGATGGGCTGGGCTTCAGATGGAAAGGAACCTGCTTGCACACAGACCAAGCTTGCTAAAAGAGAGGATTCTATCCTTGAACTATGTCAGTGCTTCTTAACATTGTGTGCAAAGTGGAATCACCAAGGAGCTGTTAAAATGACTGATACTGAGTTTCACCTCCCAGACATTCTGATTTCATTTGTCTGGGTTGAGAAGTGGATATATAACTTCAGATGATTCTAATGTGCAGCCAAAGTTGGGAACTATTGGACTGGAGGGTAGAAGAATGGAGTGACCTGAGGTTCAGGAGGAGCATTAGAGGCAGGAGAAGGGACCTGGGATAGCCTTAGTAGTTATAGAAGGTTGAATTGCAGGACCTCCCATGATGTCACCAGGCTGCCATAGATACCATGAAGAGAATATTCAGAAAGAGAAGGAAATAGGAAAAGGCTGGGATTTCTATGATACCTAGGAAGGTGGCCGGGGATCTGCGCTGTGGAACCTTCTGTTTGGGCTACCATCATCTTGGTTACAACAGTGGCTGTGACTCAGTATCCCCTTTGCAAGTATAGTGAAGGAAGCAGAGAAGGTGCTCTGCAGATGACATCACTTGCTGTATTCTTTTCCTTCTCACTCTCCTCTGGCCTCTATGCACAAAGCTTGTTTATCCACTGGTACTTCAGTCTACCGTCCATTTTCCTTCTTTTCTAGGCATGGGAAGGAAGGCAAGAGGGTGGTTTTCTCTGGGAAATATCTGGGAGAATCTGGTATATGGTCTCTGGGTAGGCAGGAGCGTGAATGGAGTTGCATTTTTCAAAGTGCTCTTCTTAGATGCTCGTTCCTCAAGATGCTCTTCTCTGTGTCCACGCAAGCTTGGGAAATGCAGCGAGCTCAGCGCCCTTGTTGGCTTCCACACCGCCCCTTATAGAAAACGCTCTGAGATCTCCCACAGAAACCTGTTTGTCTTTTTTTGTAACCTTCATGTCCCAACTCATCTGGCCATGGAATTGTTTCTTTCTGCTTAGCATATTAACATCTTGCCTCTTTCTCATGACACACTTTTGGGAAACTGCCCCAGAAACTACAATCAGTGGCTTCATTCACAAAGGACAAAGAAGGCAGCTGCATCCTGCACACACCAAATGGGGCAAGAACCCTTTCCCACTCCCTCTGTTGCCCCCCTTCCTGTTGCCATGGCAATGCCCCTTGGGAGTTAGGGCCAGGCCTTCTATTTCTTTCCTACACCCCTCCTTCCCATCCCCCTTTGTGTATAGAAGAGCATGGAACACGCGCGGTAGGTGATGCTTTGAAACATTGATTGATTGAGAGTTTGGGGGTTTCATTTGGGCCATCTGCAGGTGGGCTGGGCAGAGGAGAAGGCGCCCCACAGTTTGCTTCTATATATTTGAGTTGAAGAGCCAGGCAAGAGGGTGGGAGAGTGCAGGTCTGGGAGCTCACACAGCCTTGGCATTGATGTTATGATCACAAATATTTCACAAATTAGGAATGGCGAAGGGCACATCAAAAAAGAAAGCATTTTGATTCCCTGGTATGTTTGGTTCAGGGGTGAATTTTTCTTTCAGTAAAATTTCTGGTCATGTTGCCGGCTACGATGTTGTTTTTGTCATAAATAATTTTCTTTTAAGTTTGAGAAGAAAAGGATGTCCTCCTTTCTCCTCTGTCTCTCACTGGTAATCATAATTTCAAAGCTCCAAACCAGGACACATACCCTGATACATGGCCTGACAGGATGTTCGAAATAGGGGGGCTGATGGGAAAGAGTATCAGAAATGGAGGTGCCGGTCCCAGAAAACCAGGCCTCCTAGCTGCCCTACCCCCATGCCCCACGAGTGATGACTTTTATAAATTACAGAGGCCAATTTTGTATCCATTGGTAAAACTTGGGTACCTCGATATTTTCTAAATTAAAAACTACCTTTAAAAAAAGTTTGCTTATTGCTGCAACGTCAAAAGCAGCCTTACCAGAGGGAGGGGAAACAAACAGAAATCCTATTCAGTGTTTAAGGGCATGAAAGACCTGGTTATTTCCAGTCTGCTCTGCTACCCCAGTCCAGGGCTCAGGCGCTTCATGAATGAAAGGTTTGTGGGCATCTGCTTGGGAAAGTCTCACACTACTGGTTCTGTCCCCAAGGGGCTGAGAGGGGTTCCCAGCGACTGAAAGTGCCAATTCTTAAGACGGGAGCATGGGTACATGATAACGGAATCAGCTGGTTCTTATTTTCTTAAGTGTGAAAAGGCTGATGATGAGAATACGATGGTCTAACATTTGTGGAGTGTCTGCTATTGGTGAGATCTTTCTGTCTGTAATATATAAAAATTAATATATATTTGTATATAGGTATTAGTTATATCTGGTGTTTATTTCTGTTTAGTATGTATAAGATGGATATATACAAATTGATATATATTGATATGTAAGTGGATATATATAAATACCAATATATATAGATATAGGTATATATCTATGTAGATTTATCAATATACTATAAATATAAACATATCTATATAAAGATGTATATCAATTTATATATCCATTTAATATATACCAAATATATTTGATATATATTTATATATATTTCATATATATATATATCTGAATGTACACCAATATGTATCAAAATATATCACTATGTTTTTATATATACAACTTTTTTTATTTAATTATTTTTTAAATATATTTTATTGTTTTTTTTACAGAGAGGAAGAGAGAGAGATAGTTAGAAACATCAATCAGCCGCCTCCTGCACACCCGCTACTGGGGATGTGCTTGCAACCAAGGTACGTGCCCCTGACCAGAATCAAACCTGGGACCTTTCAGTCCTCAGGTCAATGCTCTATCCACTGAGCCAAACCGGTTTTGGCTCAACTTTATTTTATTTTGATGGCTTTGTTTTAATACTCACGGGGAGAAAAAGGAATTGGAGCTGAAAGTGGGTAAGTGAAAAATCTCGTCTAGGGCACACCGTGGCGGGCAGTGGGGCCCTACTCCCAGCTCAGGGCTGTCTGACTCTGAAGGGTCCTCTCCACTGCTCCATGTTTTCTACACGTCAACCTTTAGAATCACCGGAAATGTATGGATTAAGGCTGAAATGAGGCTGCAAACCTGAGCTAGTGGATATTGCAGCGATTCCTGCCCCCGCTTACATTCTCTATTTCAAATCCCACTCTCCTGCCACGACCTCCTGTCTTTCTGCGCCTTCTTTAGCATCGTGCATTGAAGCTGTTCTTTGACCCCAGCTGCACCTCCAATCCATCAACCCCTCCCTCCCATCCCATCACACTTCCCTTGTCTTTCCCTTAATCCATCTTTCCAGCTCTTCTCTTGCAAATACGGCCAACTCCTTCCGTCACCCCTCGGTCCTTCCTGTCTCACCATTCTGGAAAAATCCAGCCCCCATCACCTGCCTTCTCTGTGCCTGCTTCCTAGCTGCTGAGGGACTCAGGAGAAAATCTCACAGATTGGTATCACTTCAAATATGTTCACTTTGATAATGTTCAATAATCTCAATGCTGCCTAGTAATCTTATTGTGTCTTTTTAATCAGCTTACTCTCCCCAACTCCACAAATATCTTACCTCCCTATCCCTCTAACCCTCCCCCTACCTCCAACCCCTACCTCTTGCTAATAACCCAGCTTTAAACTTCTCAGAGAAAACAGATACTACCCAAAAGAATGCCAGCCTCCTCCCTCCAGCAAATCCACACCCCTCCCTGCACGGGCATTTCCCTCACATGCTGGCAACCTGCTGGTGTCCACCTGCCAGGGCCGAGGGCTGGGGGCCTCAGTTCCCCACGGGGGCCTCCCCCATGTGTGGGGCCTCACCCCTGTGTCTACCTTCCAAGGCCAGGTCCCAAGAGAAGAGTAATTGGAGCTGCATTGCCTTTTTTTACCTACCTCAGAGGTTGCACAGCATGTGTCTAATGTGCTCTATAGTTGAAGGCGGTCACAAAGCCATGCCTGGGGCAAAGGGAGGGGACAGGGTCTCCACTGCTTGAGGAGTTGCCGGTTCTGGAAGAGCATTTGGCATAGACAGATCAACCTGACTATTTTAGGAAAATAAAATCTACTGCAATTTACTTGTTCTTTTTCTTTCTTTTTTTTTTTTTTTACCAGTCATCATTTAGGGCCTGGTTTAAATTTCACCCACCTCCCTAGATTGATGCCCTGATAACACTCATGGTACCACTTCTCCTCCTAAGTGGCTCTTATCATAATTTTACATTACACAATAATTTCAGTGGCATTTTCGTTCACCATATATTGCGAATTGCCTGTGCCTGGCATAGACTGTAAGCTTCTTGAGGAGGGACTATGTTCTTCTTATTCACCTCTGGTCTGCAATATCTATCTCAGTACCTGATGTGCAGTAAGTGCTAAAGGAACACTTGTCAAATGGATCATCTAATTCTGAATAAAATCTGCCTCCCCTCCCCAAATAACCCATGAATTCAAGTAGTGTTGGTCATGAGTTTATCTTGAACGCTGACATTAAAAGGGCTGCAAATGGGAAGGAATAGAACCCACACCACAGGGATGACTTTGTAAATGGCTAAAACCTTCCTGGCACTAATTCTACTGTTGTTGAGAGATATTCCCCACAGAAAACCAGAGGAAGGCAGGCATTTTTCCAAGGGAGGCTCTTTTTAAACCAGAGGGAAGTTTCATTTTCGAGGCTGTTGTCTCAAAGAGCTTGGTTATCACTCAGAGGACTGGTGTGGTCAGTGAGCCAGAGGGATGTTGGCAATACCACAGAAAGAACTCTTCCTGGTTTTTAAAAACTGCTCACCTGCAATCAGAGACTTTAGACCTTAAACCAAACAAAACAAATATAGGTAATTCACCTAAACTCTGAATCCTAAACTGTTAGAGAACCAACTGATGCAGTGTTTTTTGTGTGGGGGAGGGGCAGGAGGGCAGGGGGTGAGATGAAGGCACAGGGGCATGGGGAACCTGAATAAGGGGAATCTGGTGGGGTCCTTGGTGATGGACTAGCATTGATTAAGGACAAGCTTCTTATCAGGTGCTTTACACACAATATTTCAGTTAAATCTTACTACAGACCTGTGAAGTAGGTAGTAACACCCCCATGTGAAAGACAAGGAGACCAGGAAGTTCAAGTCCTTGACCAAGGTGATATAGCTCATGAGTGGAATTGCTATGATTTCTTCCCCACTTGCAGTACTTCCCAAGCCTGCACATTTTCTCCTATACAGGCGTGCAGGTCAATCAGGAGAGCTCAATGAGGTTTTATTGTGTGGTCTCTGTCCAGCCTTCGCTGACGCCCTGCCCCGGAGGTGGAAAAGTAACCCCCACCTTGTGAAATTGACCTTTCAACATCGACATTCTGAAACCATCACACCCTGGTGGAGAATCCCTGCCTGACAAACAGTTCCAGGAAATAGCCAGACCGAAGAACAGACCACAGGCATCACCTGACCCCAGAAAGCCCTAACTGCCACCGGTTTCTGCCAATAACGGCAACCTCTGAAAAGTATAAAAACTTACCCCTGCCCCAGTTTTGGCGAGGCTTCTCCTGCTCCCCTCTCTGAGCAGGTGAACCCGCCCATGTGCTCCCAATAAAGCCTGTTTAATTTGGTCTCTGTTTGGACTCATGGTTTTTCCTCGAGGCGGTGTAAAAAACCTAACAGTCTCATTTACACTAAGCACCGAGCCAATGGTGGCTCAACAGGGACCACACATTCTTCCTTCACTTGTTGATATAGATGTGATATGGGCCCAAATCTTCAAAATCTTAAAGTTACTAAAATCTAGGGATAACAGTGGCTGAATAAATTGGTATTTGTGAATATCAAATTTCCAAAATATAGCAAAAACCTCAATAATATTCTTCTTCTATGACTGTACAATTCTGTAAGGAAACAGAGACAACTATAATTATGCATGAGAAGGTTCATTATAATGTTGTCCACAAGAAAAGAAAGAAAGGAAGGAAGGAAAAAAAGAGGGAGAAATTATTCAGTTACATGATTATGACATGCTTAATTTCACCATCCATTTGTTTAATTTATGTCTACCCCAGAAGACAGAAAATCTATTGCATGTAGAACATAATTCTAGGCCCCAGGTATAGAAAAGTACTGACCCCAAATTTAAAATATGTCCCTGCTTGCCTGAGGCTTAATTTTCACTGGAGAGAGACTAAGCATAAACAAACAAATGATCAGATTTGCCATCTTTCCATATTCTACCATCTCAAAATCATTTATGAGAAAGCAATCAATGTAAAAAAGCAGCATAGGCAAGGGAAGAGAGAACAATAGGAGAGGTGAGGTCTCCTGTTTAAGTAGGGTGCTGAGGAAAGAGGTTGCTGCTGATGCTTGAACAGAGATTTGAATGAAGGAACAAGCCATATAGGTATCTGGGGGAAGAGAATTCCAGGCAGAGGAAACAGCAAACACAGCGACATTTACTAAAATGGAGAAGTACTTGAGAGAACCAAGTACTAGGAGGCAGGAATCAAGAGTTCAGATTGGCCATTTGAAAGTTAAGATGCCTGCATAATAGGCATAATATTAAAAGGTGTCAACTGGTATCCAAGAGACACTGGCCAATTAGAAAGGTTCCTCAACTATTCATATCTGATGTAATTTGTAAAAAAACTAGAGGCCCAAAGCACAAAATTCTTGTGGAGGGTCAGGGGTGTCCCTCAGCTGGCCTGCGCCCTCTTGCAATCCAGGACTCCTCAGGGGATGTTCAACTGCAGTCAGACATCCCAATTGCAATCTGGGACCCCTCACTTCTAACTGCCCACACTTATGTGTTGGCTTGCCACTCCTTAGCACTGCCGTGGAGGTGGGAGAGGCTCCTGCCATGGGCACTGTGCTCACCAGCAGTGAGCCCAGCTTCTGGCTGAGTGGTGCTCCAGCTGTGGGAGCACACTGACTACCAGGGGGGCAGCTCCTGCATTGAATGTCTGCCCCTTGGTGGTCAGTGTGCATCATAGTGACATCATTGTGGTCGTTCCACCGTGATGGTTGCTGGGCTTTTATTATATAGACTAGAGGCCCGGTGCATGAAATTCATGCATGGGGTGGGGTGTCCTTCAGCCCAGCCTGCTCCCTCTCCAATCTGGGACCCCTTGAGAGATGTCTGACTGCCCATTTAGGCCTGATTATCCCTGGACAGTTGGACATCCCTCTTACAATCCAGGACTGCTGGCCCCCAACTGCTTGTCTGCCTGCCTTCCTGATTGTTCTAACTGCTTCTGCCTGCCAGCCTGATCGCCCCCTCACCACTCCCCTGCCAGCCTGATTGATGCCTAACTGCTTCCCTGACAGCCTGGTTGAGTGATTTTTGCTTCTTTGTATTTCAAAATCTTTAACTTGATTCTTGTGATCCTGTAGTCTGCTGTTAGGTCTCTGTTTAATATTTTTTATTTCAGTCAGTGTATGCTTAATTTCTAGTTGGTCCTTTATCATATCCTCAAGGGTCTCACTAAATTTATCAGCCTTTTCTAGAAAATTATTGAAAAACTTTATAACCATGGTTTTGAACTCTATATCCAGTTGTTTGCTTTCCTCCATTTCATTCATTTGTGATCTGTTTCTTTGTCTCTGCATTTTCACTAATATCCTGAGTTGATAGAGTGGCTTTGTGTGCTATAGGGCCCAGTGGCTCAGCCTCGTCAGCTGAGTACTCAGTTGTCCACCCTCTCCATGCGTGCCTTGGTACCTCTGCCTTCCACAGTTCCTCTGAGTCTCAGTGTGCTTTTCTCTTTCCTGACAGTCCAGTTTCACCCCATATGAGTCTGGGTCCCCAGAGTCTCACCTTGAACTGGAGTTCAGCGCAGTGGGGAGCTACTGTCTCCCTCCCACTTGAGAAAGCCAGCCGCACACTCAGTTGCCAGTCCTCTCTGCGTGTGTCTCAGTACCTCTGTCTCCTGCAGCTCCTCTAGTCTCAGTGTGCTTTTCTCTTTCCTTCTAGTTGTAGAATTTCCAATCAGCCAGCCTTTTTGTGGTTCTGGATGATATCCGTTTTGTCTTTTATTTATTTTATTTTATTTTTTATTTAATAAATCTTTATTGTTCAGATTTTTACATTTGTTCCTCTTTTTCTCCCCCATAGCTCCCCTCTAACTGGCTCCCACCTCCTCCTCTGCCTTTATCTCCCCCTGCATTGTCCTTATCCATAGGTGTATGACTTTTGTCCAGTCTCTCCGTGCTCCCCCTCACCCCTTTCCCCCTGAGAATTGTCAGTCCACTCCCTTTCTATACCCCTCATTCTATTATATTTACCAGTTTATTCTGTTCATCAGATTTTTTATTCATTTATTTTTAGATTCTTTTGTTGATAGCTATGTATTTGTTGTTCATAATTTTTATCTTTACCTTTTTCTTCTTCCTCTTCTTAAAGAGTACCTTTCAGCATATCATATAATACTGGTTTGGTGTTGATGAATTCCTTTAGCTTTTTCTTATCTGTGAAGCTCTTTATCTGCCCTTCAATTCTGAATGATAGCTTTGCTGGGTAGAGTAATCTTGGTTGTAGATTCTTGCTATTCATCACTTTGAAGGTTTCTTGCCACTCTCATTTTGCCTGCATAGTTTCTGTTGAGAAATCATCTGACAATTGTATGGGTGCTCCTTTGTAAGTAATTAACTGTTTTTCTCTTGCTGCTTTTAATATTCTCTCTTTGTCTTTTGCTCTTGGTATTTTAATTATGCTGTGTTTTGGTGTGGTCCTCTTTGGATTCCCTTTGTTTGGTATTCTGTGCACTTCCTGGACTTGTAAGTCTATTTCTTTCACCAGGTGGGGGAAATTTTCAGTCATTATTTCTTCAAATTGCTCTCTCTCTTCTTCTCGCACCCCCATAATTTTGATGTTGGTATGCTTGAAGTTGTCCTAGAGGCTCCTTACACTATCTTCACAATTTTTGTATTCTTTTTTCTTTTTGCTTTTCCAGTTGAGTGTTTTCTGCTTCTTTGTATTTCAAATCTTTGACTTGATTCTTGTGTTCCTCTAGTCTGCTGTTAGGTCTCTGTATAATATTTTTTATTTCAGTCAGTGTATGTTTAATTTCCAGTTGGTCCTTTTTCATCCCCTCTTGGATCTTGCTAAATTTATCTATCTTTTCTAGGAAATTCTTGAAAAACCTTATAACCATGGTTTTGAACTCTATATCTAGTTGTTTGTTTCCCCCCATTTCTTTCATTGTGATCTGTTCCTTTGTTTCCACATTTTTGCTGCTTCCCTGAGTTGGTAAAGTAGTTTTGTGTGCTAGGTGTCCTATATGGCCCAGTAGCTTTGCCCACCAGTTACCTGAGGTGGACTATCTTAGTGCACCCCTTTGTGGACTGTGTGTATAGCCTTATTGTAGTTAAGTCTTGATTGTTGTTTGTAGACCTCTAAGCCAATTGGTTGTGAGAATCAGCTGTGTCTACGCCAGGAGAACTTCTGTGCTGGAGTAGGCCTTATGATACAAGACTTGCAAAATTGCAAAAGCTTCTGTGTTCAGCTTAGATGGGGCAGAGTCTCAGGGCTGAGCAGAGACAGCCTTGGCTTCCCATCAGCCCTGCCTTACGTGGCCCCTAGGTCTCAATGTTCCTTGGTAATTGCTGCAGCCTTCTCTGTGTGCATATGCGCACACCTGAAGACTTCTGCCTTTCTGGCTCCCCTGCCTTTCTGAGAGCTCCAGGGACCTGTATGAGTCTGGGTCCCCAGGGCTTCCCCTGAAACTGGGGTTCAGTACAGTCAGAAGTTGATTTCAGTGCAATTGGGAGGTTCTCTCTCCCTCCCTCAGAGAAAGCCAGTGGCACAATCAGCAGTCAGCCATCTGTATGCTCACTTGCATGCCTCCAGACCTCTGCCTTTTCACAGCTCCCCTAAGTTTCCGTGCACTCCTCCCTTTTCACGACAGTCCAGACTCCCCCCATATGAGTCTCGCCCAGAAATGAAGTTCAGTGCAGTTAGATCTGGGGTTCAGTGTAGCCAGGAGTTTCTGTCTCCCTCCCACTAGAGGAAACCAGCCAGGCACTCCTTTGCCCGTCCTCTCTACACACATGTCTCTGTACCTCAGCTTTTTGTAGCTCCTCTGAGTCTCTGTGAGCCCTTCTCTTTCCTTCTAGTTGTAGAATTTTCACCTGGCCAGCTTTCCTGTGGTCCTGGTTGATGTCTGTTCTGTCTTTTAGCTGTAGTTTTGAAATTGTTGTGTGAGGCAGCAGTTTAGGTATTCACCTATGCCGCCACCTTGGTTTCTGCTGTTTTGTTTTTTAGTTGTAGTTTTGAAATTGTTGTGCAAGGCAGCAGTTTAGATGTTTTCTTATGCTGCCATCTTGGTTTCTCCTGTTTTTATTTTGTTTGTTTGTTTGTTTGTTTGTTTAGTAGGGAAGTAAGAGGCAGAGGTGAGATCTTAGAATAGGCTAAAATCACCAATCCACCTCTCATAAGCTAAGTAGTCTTAAGAGAAAAAACTACTTTTCTGATTCAAATAGTACTGCGTTCTTTTATCAAGTTTCTGATTAAGATTACAAGCATTGTGCTCTACTGTGGAAAACAAGGTATGAAACACGTTTCCCTTACTGTTATATGAAGTTAACTTTACTATTTGATAATCTAAGTTAAATTGTTTCCTACGAGCCAGTTTTTTTTGGCTTCATATATATTAATTGTGATATTTACTCCAAATTTTAAATTTGTATTCAAAACCACTCAGAGAAAATATAGTCATAATTATTCTTTTGTTATTTTTTCCAGTTACTTGATTGTATTGTTAGATATGCTTCAGCACATGGGCCTTGCTGGCTCATCATCATTAGATACATACATAGAAGTCACCTAAATAAAAGAAATCATAAGATAAAGATAAAACCACTTAATGCACTTTGTATGAATTAAGTAATGATAGTGGAATTGCATAACTCTTCCTCAAGTATGATTCTGAGCTGCTTTTGTGTTTCTTGGCATTTGAATGTTTCATTGTCAGCCTTGAAGATTATGCAATGAAAAGACAATACTGAGTTTTTGCTGTTGGACGATATATATACTATTGAAGATAAATGCTCATTAATCTTTGCTTTCAACTTATTTATATCCCTTCCTTTTTTTATTGTATGACAGCATAACCCCAGCATTTTGAAAAATGAGAAAACACAAACATATTATCTGACTATAACCACTTTCCTTCCTGTAAATTCTCAACTCATCTTTGTCCTTTACATGGTTGTAATTATAATATGTATATAATTTTGAATATGGATTTTTGGAATGCATTTTAACAGAGAGTGTTTTTAAGATACATAATAATTGCCCCAGTTATATTTCTACCTTTTGCTAAAACTTGATTGTGTTAGAAAACCCCCAAATTGGAAGATCTTTGGGGGTCAGGGAGAGCCCTCTTTATGGGGGTGGTCAGAAGTAAGATCTGATGTCGTGGTGGCTGATGTCTTCTCAGATAGTCCTTGATTAAAATTGAGTATTTTCTGGCTTCTATTTTGATGAAAATCCTGATTTATGACTGTCTCAGGGCAATTTTGACAATGAAATGTAACTCACAATTGCTGTCGCTTATTTCACATGTCATCATGTTTCAAGTTTGTGGTAAATGAATTGCAAATGTGGTCCCACTTTTTCATGCCTCCTGTATCCACACTCTTTGCAACATGACTGCAGTTATTCCCATCAATAGGTTGGATCTATCTTTCATCTCAAGGGTCTGGGCTGGACTCCTGTAATCTTTGGCCAATGGAATGCAGCAGATTTGATGGTGTGTTAGTTCTGAGTTTGGGACTCAGAGACTGTATGCACATCCACAATAGCCTGGGCTAGCCTGCTAGACGATGCTAAATGAGCCAGAGGCCCAGTTCTGAGCCAACCACAAGTTGACCACAGGCCCACAAGTTACCATATGTTTCCGTATATAAGACACTATTTTTCCCCCTAAAATTGCTATACTGAAAATCGAGGGACATGTCATAGATGGAAGTCAGAAAGTCAGCCGATCAGGGAGCTGCGCAGGTGTGTAGCTGCCCATATCTTGTCAAACTGGTTTCTTCCAATCACGAGCCTTGTTGTTACTAACATCAGCTGATGCCGTAATTGGAGGTGGAGGTGGAGAATGCCCAGATGAACAGGGACCAGAACATTCTGAGCCCATAAAGATGTCAAAAAATAAGAAGATATATACCAGTAAGTGATTGTCTTACTCTGCAAAATTCAAACTGAATGTAATCAACTATGCAAAAGAGCATGGAAATAGAGATGCAGAGAGACAATTTGGACCTCCTCCCACTGAGCATATAACTAGACAGTGGAGAAAACAGGAAGAACAATTCCTTAAGATGCCAAAAAAGAAGAAGGCCTTAAGAGGAAAACCTGCAAAATATTTAAAATATTGATTTCTTAATTTTGGGTTGGAAAAGTGGGGGGTGTCTTATACATGGGGGTAATTTATACACGGAAAAATATGGTAGTCCAGTCAAAATGAGCTGAGCCAGCCCTGGTGAGCAGAACCACCTACCTGAGAAATCCTACATGGCTGCTATTTGCAGCCACTAAATTGTGGAGATTTATTGTACAGCATTATTTTGTTGTTTTTTTAACTGATATAAAGTTTTGACATTTTGGATAATTCTAATTTTTTTGCCCTTGGGTTTTTGGTAATAATAATAAATTGCACATCTGGAGTGTGTGTGTGTATGGGGACATATGCTTTGTTCCAGGATCATTACCCATCTTTCATGAAAGGACAAAGACTTGTGGAGACTATAGACTGTCTGAGGAGTACGTTGGATCCCCATTCATGCCTGAGCTCAGCCAATCTACCTTAGGGCTTTCATTAATGGGATGAATGTGAGCTGGGACTGCCTTTATTTAATTTTTCCCTTTTTAATCCAATCTATCAATTCTATAATCTCTTCTCAACAGATTTTCAAGTATGCAGAGACTGGAAAAAAATAAATGAAAGGAGAAATTGTTTCTATAACTGCAAGGTAACATGTAATTAACCTCAGAATTCAGCCATAATGGAAGTGCGCAATTCAACAAGGAACTAACAAAACCACCAGAAATTTAAGCAAATAATTGTCTTGTGTGTGTGTTTGGGCCGGGTGGGGGGGGGGGGTGGGGGGAAGATGCTGCTGTTATTTATTTTCATTTGAATTTTAAATGATTTAGGATATATATACACACCTTTACTTTAGATGTAGTATTTCTCAGTAAAGCATTGTGTAACCAGTTTCTCATATAAAAATATGTCGTTGTATGGGCTCAGGTATCTCACAGGTTAAGTGAGTTCCCAGACAGAGCGACAGCCCTTCAGCAAACAGCAAGAATACCATCAGCCATCCTGTCCTCTTTGGCCTCAAGTTCCTGATTTCTTATTACTAATATGCTCTGACAAGAAGGTGGATTAAGTTATTTGAGGAAGAGGGAGAATGGACTAAATCTACTTTTCCTCCATTTTTACCCATTCATTTTATATGGTCCATTGTAAAAATGCACACCATTATTTTTTTAATTGCAAAATACAGATAAATAGAAAGAAGAAAAGCAGATTCTCATTATCCTACCACACTCTGAACAGTTTGGAGTATTTATTTCTAAAAAAAAACCAATTGGAAATGCAAATGAGTAAACAAATATAAGACACTCATATAAAACCTAAATGAGAAGGGCAAAGTCAGAAATTCAAGTGGATTTAGGAGACAAGTGCATGGACATTCCCTCCTCTAAAGAATGAGGGCAATCTTGGTGTCATTGCATGGATGGTAGTGAGAGGAAAGCGACAGACTTAGGCAGAGAGAAAAATTCATTATTAATCACAATACACAGGGCAGACATCAATCTAGAACTTCATAAGTGTCAGGCATTGTTCTAATCACTTTCTCTATATTAACTCATTTAAACTTCCCAATAACTCTGAGAGTAAGGTGTTACTATTATCCTCATTTGTACAGGAAGGAATGCTAAGTAACTTGCCCAAAGATGGAGCTGGGATTCAGATTCATGCTCCCTGCTCTTAAACACTATGTGATCAATTTATTATTTCCTTTATTATAATTATTAATCAGGGCTCCCCACAGGACTTGAACAGGCACTGTGGCCATTTAGAAGGAACCCTCTTGGCACAGCTGTGGAGAATTTCACTTTACTCTTGCAAGCATTTGTTGGCTTAAAAGAATGCTCCTTTGAAACGGAAATCTGACTGTCATCTGTCACCATTCATTTGTGTTATCACCTCTCAGTACCTTTTTTTCTTCCCATTTTTCTTTCAGAAGGCAATAAATTATATTCAAATGGCAGTCATAGAGGAAACTTTCCTTTCTTCCCTCATCAGCAAAGCTGATCGATGGGCGCGAAAGCCCTGGGGATGGAGCATCTGCTCTAACTCAAGGATCCCCGCTTGGGTTGAGGATGAAATTAACAAACGCTGAACAGTTTACCCCTCAACATTTGTTCAAGTCTGGCACATGCACACCTCATTAGCGACTATGTTAGAGTAGCAGGATCAAGGAGGTGAGGAGGAGTGGGGATCTGATTAAAGGGATATTCAAGACAGAGGAAACACAGAGCATTTAGGTAAAGCTTCACTGCTAAAATAAACGAAGTAGAGAGCAGATCAACCAGCTAGTGGCAGGTAGGGGGTATCGACAAACAATTTGGATAATTTTGACTCTGCAACTTCCCAAACAGAGTCATTTCATGCTGGAAATTTCCCAGAGTGGCTGACTATTCTCGTTAGCTGGCTCCTTCACTACAATGAAACTTTCTGAGGGCAAAGATTTTTGCTGTCCTGTTCATTGCTGTGATCTGGGCTCATAATAGATTAAATTAAATATTCTAAGTTAATATATACTTGTTCAAAGCTTGCCTTGAGCTGACCCCGGCAGAGAAAGTCTGAATGCTCAGCAGGAATCAGAAACAATATGCATGCCAGAAGAATGGTATCTTCTAACTAATTCTGATGGTTAATTACAGTGTATGATTCAGGAATCAGTGATGAAATGCTATTGTAATGCCTTTGTGTGCCACCATGACTCTAGGCAATGCTGGAGATACAATAGAAGAGGCAGTTGGCAATGGCACTACACAACAGTGTTCTTTGGGCAACTTCTCACATTTGCTGGCCACTCTCTAGTTTATAAAGCAGGTTCACACATATCAATAGGTCTATCAGCACGATCAAGGATGGAGCCTGATTCTTATTTCCCTTCCTGGTCACTGCAGTGTCTTGCACACAGTAGGTGCCTTCGATCCTCAGGACACCTCACGAGGGTAAGTCAGAACTGTGTGAAGGCACAGTTCAAGCCTTCAATCTCTTGCTACATCTCCTATTGGGCAAACTCACAAGCCAGATCAGTCTTCTCCTGCCCGGGGAACTGGGATTTACACTGTAGGTTTCCTGGTTCTCAGTCCTCTGACTTGGACTGGAATTACACCACTGATTTCCTTGAGCCTGCAGCTTGCCATTGGCAGATTGTGGAACTTCTCAGTCCCCATAATCATGTAAGCCAATTTCTCTGAATAAATAAATCTATATCTGTATCTATGAGACCTTGCATTGGTGACTTGGTCTCAGTGCCTATGTTGATTCAACCACCTCCCTTTTCTCTTAAAAGCAAGGACTTTGGTTTATTTATCTTTTTAAAAAATATATATATTTTATTGATTTTTTACAGAGAGGGAGGGAGAAGGATAGAGAATTAGAAACATCGATAGAGAGAGATATCGATCAGCTGCCTCCTGCACGTCCCCTACAGGAATGTGCCCGCAACCAGGATACATGCCCTTGACCAGAATCGAACCTGGGACCTTTCAATCCGCAGGCCGACGCTCTCTCCACTGAGCCAAACCGGTTTCCGGTATTTATCTTTTTATAAGGGTCCAGCACAATGGTTCTCAACCTGTGGGTCTCGAACCCTTTGGGGGTTGAACAACACTTTCACAGGGGTCGCCTAAGACCATTGGAAAACACAGATATGATTCATAACAGTTGCAAAATTACAGTTATGAAGTAGCAACAAAAATAATTTTATGGTTGGGGGTCACCACAACATGAGGAACTGTATTAAAGGGTCGCGGCATTAGAAAGGCTGAGAACCACTGGTCCAGCACAAATAGAACCTCAGTAAAGATATATTTGAATGAGGTGTCCTTTGCTACCCAGGAAATTGGATTCTTCTCAAAGCAGACCTTGAGATAAGACTTGGGTACAGGTATTTTATTTGGGCAGTGATTCTAAGAAGCAGAAGTGAGGGTGTAGAGAAAGCAAGAGATACAAGAGCAAAAGGCATGAGTTACTGCTGTGGGCAAGTCAGCTCAGTCCTGCTGAGGGTCCCTGATCAGCACATGGAGCCATCACAGGGAAATCCACCAGAATACAGGGAGACTGGGACAAATCCACCACCCCCTGTTTCCTGTTGGGTGAAGGCTACTATGAGGGAGGGCCAGCGAAGGATGAAGAAAAGAAAGACAAAGAGAATAAGTTGGGTCTAGGCGGATCTTCTGTGGGTGACTGAGACCACAGAACAGATCCAGACTGCAGGCTGATGCTTTATTTTATAGTCAGAGGCAAATAAGGAAATTTACAATGTTCTTGTAAGTTTCACTTGTTTTGGAAGCACTTGCTGCACCTCCCACAGCCCATTAGCTACCCAGGAAAGATCTAGGGAGCAGTCACAAGATCATGCTTAATTATGCTAAGAGGACTGTGCCCCTAAGCTGGGATTTGTTTGTGGCTTTGCCAGCAGGTCTGTCCAAGGCTTAACCCTATAACCACTCCCTATATCTCGCCCTTCTTTTAATTTTAAGCTACTAATAATGGAAGTAAAAATTAAACATCAAGAACGAAGTTCTGACTATTAAAATATTAATAAAACAATGCCAATGTAAAACCCAGACATGGTTATTAATAAAACAATGCCAATGCAACACTATAATTATAGAGAAATCAAATTACAGTAACATTTTTCTACTAAAAGAAAGTTTCTTTTGCTGATTTACTCAAGAGTCCTTGGACTTGGCTGCACAGAGTTTGCAGAAGACTGGCAGCTAACTAATGCTAGCATGGCCAGAAACATGTTTAAAGGAGTAGCTTTCACTTCTTGCTTTTCTGCCATCTGCTGGGCCTCAGTTGTTAACTTCTTCAGCTGATCCCATGTTGGCACCTTGGTCTTTTGTATAGCCTTCGTCATCTTCCTTTTCCTCTTTGCTGTTATTGGGGCAACTCTCAGTCTTTTGAAAAATGGGACAAGGAGCTTTTCTGGGGCCATTGTGGTGATGTATGTAATGCTCTGGCACCCAAATTGGCTGTACTGCTCCTGGACAGATACAAACACAACCTCTTTCCCAATCATTACTGGATCTGGTCCAAACCATTGTCCAGTTTGTGCATCCTTCCATTAGGCTAATCCCGTGGAGGCTATTATACAGGAGGCCGATGCCTTTTGGCTGCTGTAAGACAATTCAAAAAATGTAAAGTATAAAGAACATGACTGACTTTGTTTTGAGGTGATGCATAACAGCCGTCTCCCCTTTTCTGTTTTAGTAATTGCATTTTAAGAGTGTGATTTGCTCTTTCCACTATTGCTTGACCTTGAGGGTTGTAAGGGATACTAGTTTTATGACAAATTTGATATTGCTGACAAAAATGTTGAAAAGCAGAACTAGTGTATGCGGGTCCATTGTCTGTCATTAGCATTAAGGGAGGACCCAGTACAGCAAAGGCAGCTAGGCAATGATTAATTACATGCTTGGCACTCTCCCGTTTGGGGAGTCACAAAGATAAAGTAGGAGCAGGTGTCTACATTAATATGTACCCATCTATGCTCACCAAATTCCAGTATGTGGGTGACATCCAGTTGCCAAATTTATTAGGTTTAAGATCCCTAGGATTAACCCCCAACAATCGTACAGGGCAATGAATTACACACTGAGAGCACTGCTTAACAATTTGACGAGCTTGCTCCTTAGAAATATGAAATTGTTTGTGAAAGGCAGCAACATTTTGATGATGCAAAACATGGGAGGACTGGGCAAGAGAAAATGGGGTAGCCTCTTTTATTACAGCAAGGAGGCGATCAATAGCATCATTGCCTATAGCTAATGGACCAGGGAGACCTGAATGAGATCGGATATGACCAATAAAGCAGGGAAATTGTCATTCTCTAATGACTTTTTGAAGGTTGCAAAATAAATGAAAGAATTCCTCTGAATTAGTGTGCCCTATAGTAGCTGTTTCAATTAGTTTGGCCATACTTACCACATAGGCAATATCACTATATAGGATAATGGGTTCCATAGCAAGATCTGTCAAGACATAGATAAGAGCTTGTATTTCTACCCGTTGTGCTGAAATATAAGGGGTTTGAAGGACCTCTGCACCTCTAGTAGTATCCAGCTTTTCCAGAACTGGATCCATCTGTAAAAATAGTTAATGCCTGAGGTATAATTTGTAACTTCACTATCTTTAGGAAGGTTAAGGTAATAGTTGAGAGAAATTGTAAAGCCTTATTTGCTGTATAATGGTTACCAACATGTCCAGAGAAATTAGCAAGTGCAACTTGCCAATTTGTTGATCATTGCTAGAGCCAGTCTTGCTGTATAGCTATAAATGGCACTACAATAAGGTCAGGGTCTCAGCCCACTAATTGGCCTGTTCGGAGGCAGGCTTGAGCTATTAGCTGAGAAACCAAATCATGGAAAGGAGTTAATACCTTAGTTGGAGAATGAGCCAAATATAGCCATTCAACAACTCCAGAGCTTGCCAAATGACCCCAGTGGGTGGATGTGTTGTAGGGAAAATTAAAACCTGTAAGAGAAGAGAGTAATCAATTCTAGTAAGCTGTGCTGAACTTAAGGCATCCTCAACTTTATGTAAGGCTGTCTTGGCTTCCTCTGTCAAGCAGCGTGGGGATGACGGAGATGAATCTCCCCTTAGTATATGAAATAAAGGGCTTAAATCAGCAGTGGTTAATTTTAAAGCAGGTAGAACCCAGTTAATATCTCCCAATAATTTTTGGGCATCATATAATGTAAGTAAAGTGTCAGTCCGAATTTGAATTTTCTGAGGTTTTATTGTTTTTCCCTCAAAAAATGCTGCCAAGATAAGAAAAAGGAAATGTCCTTTGAACTTTTTCAGGTGCTATGCATAATCCAGCACAATGCAAGGAACCCTGAAAAGCTATATAGATATTATTTAGATGCGTTTCATTTTTATGAACTAAGAGAATATCATCCATATAATGAATAATATAAGCCTTGGGATATTTTTTTTCCTTATAGGATGTATGGCTGCAGACACAAAATCCTGACATAAGGCAGGGCAATTGGCCAGGCCCTGAGGCAATATTTTAGCATATCTCCACCCCCAAGATCTCAAACCTACTGATGCTGTTCCCTTGCTTCCTCCAATCCTCCCTCATATTTGGGAGAAAGCGCATTGTCCGGAGGGCTCTCTCCCACAAGAGCTATAGCCCCAGGAACTGGAGGAGGCAGCAGAATGATGGAGTCAGAAGCCTTTGGCAACTTTCCCCCATCTATCTTGATTCCCCTGCCACATTCCTCCACTCCCCTTCTGGAGTGGGCTCTAGGCAGCTCCAAAACAGGGACCACAGACTGAAAATAGAGGCAGGTATTTCCTCTGACCTTCAGCTCTATAATGATCTTGAAGTTGTTTTTCTACCTTCTCCCATGCCTCTGTATTTACCTTTTCTTCCTCCGAAAATCATGGACAGGTTTTAGTCACAAAATCCAGAAAATCGAAAAGCTGTTCATACCTCACAGAACAGCCCCTTGCTTGGAGCATAACCGTAAGCACGAATACGCATACATTCTTTCCCTGCGGTCCTGATTTTCCCATGTTTTATACCTAACTAGTACCACACCCCTACCTTCCTTACTGCGGGCGCACACCTTGGGGCTTCCTTTCACCTGACAATTGCAGTTCCCTCACACTCAGGTCCGAATTGAGTGCCACTTGGGCCGAACTGAACTCAGCCCTGCCTTGGGCGCCACTTGAGCCACACCTGCACAAAGTTCAGCGAGCCTGAGGGAGGGCCCACAAAGGATGAAGAAAAGACAGACAAAGAGAATAAGCTGGGTCTATGGGTCTATGTGGATCGTCTGTGAGTGACTGAGACCACAGAATAGATCCAGACTGCAAGCTGATGCTTTATTTTATAGTCAGAAGCAAACAAGGAAATTTACAATGTTCTTGTGAGTTCCACTTGTTTTGGCAGCACTTGCTGCACCTCCCACAGCCCATTAGCTGCCCAGGAAAGATCTAGGGAGCAGTCACAAGATCAAGCTTAATTATGTTAAGAGGGCTGTGCCCTCTAAGCTGGGACTTGTTTGCAGCTTTGCCAGCAGGTCAGTGCCAGGCTTAACCCTATAACCACTCCATACAGGCTGCCTTCCAGGGGAGTTCATTTATCCACACTCTTGAGTTGATTCTGGCATCATTTCAGGCTGCATAGTGTGAGAAAGCCCACAAGAGGAACAGCAGAGAGTAGCAGGTAAGAAACTATCTATTCAGGTGCAGGTGTGGGACATAAGGGTGGGCCAGTGGTGGGGGCTGCTATATCCAGCTTCCTTGATTGGGAGAGGAAGGTGGCATGAAATGCTGTTTTTCATTTATAAATATCTGTTTCTGGGAATTTTTTAGCATGCCCCATTCCAGAGAGGCCATGGACTATTCCCCAGAGGCCATGGACTATTCCCCAGATAGAGTTGTCAGTGCTGACATCAGGCCAGGCCTTGAGATAAGGTCTCATGGCCTCTTCCCAGACACTGTCAGCTTTCTGAAGAATGAGATGACCCCTTCTCCAAGAAAAAACACAGAATGTGTCAGTAGTTACCCAGCCTGCCCTTAAATCAGCCAATGGGAATGCAAGGGGAATAACCTAACCACATTCTGTCTTTGTGTAACTGAACCCTAGCCCTCACCCAACCAATTGGAATCAGCCAACTCAGTGATCCGAGCATCACCCCACCACCCAACCCCAAGCCCTATAAAATTGCTGTACTTCTGAGACTTGGGCCTCTTTGCATCCTGCTGCTGCGTTAGTGGAGGCAGAGAGACTGAGCTCGAGCTTGAATAAAGGCTCTTTGCTTTTGCATCGGACTCAGCTCCCTGGTGGTCTTTGGGGATCTTGAAATCTGGGCATAACACTGGGGTCAGTCTGATTCTTTGAGGCAGGCTTGGCAAATATTTTTAATTTATAAGAAGAGCCTGTATTTTTAGTTATTAGTTTTAGTAAATGTTAATGACACATTTACTTTAAAAAGAGTTCTACTTTGCCAAAACTGGTTTGGCTCAGTGGATAGAGTGTCGGCCTGTGGACTGAAAGGTCCCAGGTTCGATTCCGGTCAAGGGCATGTATCTTGGTTGCAGGCACATCCCCAGTAGGGGGTGTGCAGGAGGTGGCTGATCGATGTCTCTCGCTGATCAATGTTTCTAACTCTCTATCCCTGTCCCTTCCTCTCTGTAAAAAATCAATAAAATATACAGTGGTACCTCGAGGTACGAGTGCCCTAACATATGAGATTTTTGAGATATGAGTTGTCGAGCGAGCGATTTTTGCTTTGAAATACAAGCAACATTTGAGATAGGAGTAATTGCAAGGATTGGCCAGCTGCACATGACCCACCAGTTTACCGAGACTCGAGCGTCTCATAGTTTCCCATGCCTCAAGGTTACGGAACGAATTAAACTCGAGGTATCACTGTATTAAAATAACCCACAGAGTTCTACTTTGGATAATAAATTGATTGGTCATACTACTCTTAGAAAATAGCTGTGACTACCCTCATCCCCACACCAACATTAAAAACATGTGGGTTCTGTGTCTGCCTCTGTCTTGAGCCAATGTCCAGGATGTGGACTGTTGGGAGCTCCTCCTTTCCCTTAGCACAGGAGAGATGGGCAGTTGGACGGCTGGGGAGAGACAGCCTCTCCTACTCAATAGCCTGCAGCTTGTCTCCTTCCCTGTCCTTGAAGTGTATTTGGTTTGTCCATGTATCTAGCCTTCAGCCCACCTTCACTTCCTAGGTCCCATCCCAAGTTTCTCTGGGACTAGAGGCTTCCCCAGATCTCCAGTCAGCTGGGACCTTGTCTTTCCCATCTGTATCTAGCCCCCTTTTCCTAGGGCTGGACCCAGCTTTCTATTCTTCTCTGACCTACGCCAGACATGACACACTCAAATGTCTATGAAGAAGCCCACTCCGTGCTCCACATGCTTGGCTCAGACCCTGGAGTGTTAGCACTGCCCTGGACTGGAGTTCACCATGGCCCTGGCCCTAGTGCTGGGCTGCTGAGCCTTCTCTGGAAAGGTTTGCCCTCGACTATCTCAGCTGCTCTTTTCTCATTTCCATTTTGAGCAGGTCCTGGAATTCTCAACACATTCTGTCTGGATTATAACAAGATTTGTCACAGAATGTGCTGAAATAAGTGAGAAAAATCTGAGGGGATGGAAATGACGCATTCCATTAGATTTATTCGTCTGTTCATCCATTCATAAATTTACTCACATAATCCTGAAGTGTCTAGCAGCACAATTCCAGACTCACAGTAGGTATTTAGTGTTTGTGGATTGCACAGTTTGGGGACAGGCACACAGTGTGTCTCATTGGGCTTCTGATAACTAGGTGGGTGCGAGTGGGGGTGAAACAACTTTAGTTCCTCTCTCTCTCTCAGCTCAGGTCGAGACTCCCCTCATGGCTCAGGAAGAGCAGAGTACATTGTATTTAGTGTATCAGATACATGATCCTAGGAATGATAATTTTCCACATCTGGCTGCTCATGGTCAGCGCTGCTCTGAGTTTGATGGGGCCAGGCCTCCTGATGTGATTCTGCAATGACTGGTGCTGCTTGGGGCAGGGTGGTGAGTTTAATTCCAGTGCAGCATTAGGAAGCCTGAGCCCTAAGCCTTGTTCTCCCTTGTCAGCTATATTATAAAAGAGAGCATTTTGTTCTCCATTTTCCAGATACCCATGTATCTATCAATTAGTTCTCAACTCCAGTGGGAAGCTGGGATGTTGGTTACTGGGCCTCCTCAAAACCCACCACGGAGTTCCAATCTCATAGGGCTGGTGTAAGGATTAAGTGAATCTTTATTTTTAGGTTAGGGCTTGACCCTTAGTGAGAGCTCAAAGATGTTAGCTATTATTATTATGAGCAATAGTATTAATAGTGACAGTAACCTGATTTCCTCACTACACCTGTTTGAGGAAAAAAAATACTATTAAGTATATGACAATATTTTGGACAAGGGAAGAAGTGGGACCTAGGAGGAAAGAAGTGGGCCCTCTGGGATCAGTTACCCCCAAATCTAGAGAGACCCAGACAGCTTGCCTGAGAGAAGGCTCAGAACTGGCCTCCTAGACCCTAGAGCCTAGGGGAGTCCTAAGCGGCCTCAGAAAACTGGTTGGTTGCTCTTCAGATAGCAAATCCTAAGAAGAAGCATTCCACCACTGTGATCTGAAAAACCAGAGGCAGGGAGGAGTTCAGTTTCTTGCCCTTTTTCCATTTCTTGCTCCTGGAGGAGAATTCAGGCTGTCTGAGTCTGAGGGGAGGGTCAGCAATGCAGATGCCTTCTTCATTTGTTCACTCAAACTCCCGCTGATGAGCAGGTTAATCTAGTCTCATTATTTATAATTAAATGGTTGATTGAAATGCTGCTGTGTATCTACCTCAGCTCACTCTGTTTTATTTGGTTGTTAACTAGTCCAGGGAATGTCTCTAAGGGAGATGTCAATAACTGCCTAGCAGGGTATATAGGATCCTTTTCTTCCTAGTTAACTAATGCAACAGCGGGACGGTGATCAAGCATTTAGAGTTATTATCTATGTGTTCCATACAACTTGCCCGAGGATGGCCACATTTATAAGGATCTCCCTAATTTCCCAGCGGCTCCCCACATGCACACTAGGACCTTTAGTGCCATTTTGAAGGAACTCAAAGAAATGTAATGATGCTAAGAGGGGGTGCCAATGGTGGAGAGATAGGTGTTTATTAAAATGTAAATGTTTCATTTTACATTATTGATGGAGACAGCTAAATAGCCATGCTGGCAGCACACACACCTTTTGGAGTGTCTTAACCATGTCTGAGCCAAGAGCAGTGGGTGAAGGGAGGAGTGGGTACCCCTGCCCCTGTGGTTGTCCATTTACAGGGCATCCAGCTTCACACATGGTCTCTAGTGATCTACAACGGAAGAAGAGTATCAAAGGGGGTCCCTTCTCCATTCCCCTTTGTTTCTCTCACCATCTGACTTTTATCTCTCCTGTGCAAGATAGTTGAGGCAGGGTGAGTGGTGACTCCAACAGCCAAATGACTGGGGTCTTGGAACTAGGGCTCTAGGAGTATGGTGGGGTGGGTTGGATGGGGGAGACTAACAAATCTGATAGTGTGTAACATTGAACCCTGAGCACCTCAGTGCTGTGTCATTGGTGAGGATTTCTGCCACTGACCTAAATTAGCCTCTTCTATTATAATGAAGCTCTCAGGTGGTCACCATTGGTATCTTGCATGAGATGATTTACTCTGAGTGGAAGTTTACATTTTCAAATGCCAAGACTTTAAAGCTCATGTCATTTCTTAACTGCCTTCCATTGGGGCATCATAAAAGTATCATTGTAAGTGAATAGCAAAAGCCTTTAATATTTGAACCAGTATTTCTACCCCGAGGACATAAGTAAGGATCTGGGAAAAGATTATAACTAGAGTATTTATCACAATATTAATAGAGAAAAAAATCAGGATCAAGCTAGTTATTCATCAATAGGGAGTTGGCTAAATAAGTTATGATGGATCTGTATGGTGGAATATTGTGGAGCTATTAAAAAGATTATAGGTCCCAGCTGGTTTGGTTCAGTGGATAAAGTGTTGGTGTGTGGACTAAAGGGTCCCAGGTCCCAGGTTCAATTTCAGTCAAGGGCACATGCTGGGTTGTGGGCTTGATCCCCAGTGGAGGGTGTGTAGGAGGTGGCCAACCAGTGATCCTCTCTCATCATTGATGTTTCTATCTCTCTCTCCCCCTCTCCTTTCCTCTCTAAAATCAATAAAAATATATTTTAAAAAACATCATAGGATTATCTTTATGGATATAGAGATATGCTCAGAAATACTAAGTGAAAAAGGAAGATGTAGAACACCACTCACAGTATAATAATAATGAAAACCACCGTCTATCAAGGGCTCCCTATGTGCCAGGCAATGTGCTAGGTGCTTTTCTGGCATTACCCTAAAGAATCCTTATAGTACGCCAGTGAGGTAAGAGTTATATTTTCATTTTTGAGATGAGAACATTGAGGCTTGAGGAAATTAAGTTACTTGCTGCTACAGACTGAATATTTGTGTCCTCCCCCAAATTCACATGTTGAAACCTAATCCTCAATGGGATGGTATTTGGAGATAGGGCTTTTGCAGGGGGTGGGGGTGAAGGATTAGATCATGAGGGCAGAGCCCTTTTAAAAGAGAGCATCTAGTGCCTTTATAAGAGAGCCCAGAGAACTTCCTTGACCCTCCTACCAGGTGAGAACATAGCAAAAGACATCTAGGAACCAAGAAGGGGGCTCTCATCAGACACTGAATTTGCCAGGGCCTCGATTTTGGGCTTTCCAGCCTCAGAACTGTGAGAAATAAATGCCTGTTCAAGCCTCCCAGTCTGTGGTGTTCTGCTATCAAAGCCTGAATGGACTAAGTTGCTTGCTCAAGGTCACATGCAAAACCTGGGATTCAAGCTCTGATTCCCACAATCTGGAGTTTTTGGCTTAAAAGGCACACATGCTCAAAGAGACAGAGGGACATCTGTAAAGATACATAACACCACGTTCATGGTAGTTAAATTCAAGATGGTGGGATCACAGATGATTTTAATTTTCTTATTTTGCCTATTTGTATATTCTAATTTATCCTAGTGAACAGGTATTGCCTCCCTCTCTCCCTCCCTTCCTTTCTTCCTCACCCCTCCCTCCCTCTCTCCCTCCCTCCCTCCCTCCCTCCCTCCCTCCCTCCCTCCTCCCTTCCTTCCTCCCTTCCTTCCTCCCTCCCTCTCTCCCTCCCTCCCCCCTTCCTCCTTCCTTCCTTCCTTCCTTCCTTCCTTCCTCCCTCCTAGTTATTTAATACAACAGTGGAAGGGATCTTCCTAATTAACAGTGACCTAATTCCTCACTACAGCTGTTTGAGAAAAAAATAATACTATTAAGTATGTATGTCAATAATTTGGACAAGGGAAGAAGTGGGACCTGGGAGGAAAGAAGAGGGCCCTCCTTTCTCTCTTTTTCTCTTTCTGTCCTTTATTTATTGATTCAACAAATCTTTACGGAAAGCTTTCTGCATTCCAGGGACTGTTGTAGTCCTGGGAATAGAGTGGGAGCAAAACAAACAAAAACCCTTGCTCTCATGGAGGTTATATACTAATAGAGGGAGTCAGACAATTATCCAAATAAATTAGTAAAGTAAAAAGCAAATTAGAATGTGGTAAATGTAATGGGAAATAGGAAACAGGAGGGACCACAGGGAGTGCCCGGAGCGGGTGTGACTGTGATATGGGAGTGGGTGGATCAGTGTTGGCCTCCCAGAGAGTCTAACATTTCGGCGCACACTGGCGAAGTGAAGAAGTTGGCCATGCAGACAGGTGGGGAGAGTTGTCAGAGGAGCTCATTGAGAGGACGTGACCCCTCGTTGACCTGAGCGCTGGTTGGAGCAATAGGAGGTTCTCCGCGTCCTGCTGCCCTTGGAATATACATCGGCACAATCACAGCCAGAGCCGTTGCCAAGGACACAGCCCTGTGAGAACAGGTGCTGCTGAGACCCTCTGGACTGAATGCGTGACTGGACCCCGCTAAGGCGCAAACTTTTAAGATTTTGAAGGACAGGTGCAGAGCTCTGCTCCTCTTGAACCCCGCAGCCTCATTGACTCCTGCCAGTCTCTGAGCAGTTGCTGCTTCTGCAGCTTGGCTATTGTAAGTAACATTGCAGTGAACTTAAGGGTGCATATATTCTTTACAGTTAGTGCTTTGAGTTTCCTTGGATAGATTCCCAGAAGTGGAATTACTGGGTCATAAGGCAGTTC
The DNA here is from genome assembly GCA_011751065.1 of Lasiurus cinereus. Lineage (NCBI taxonomy): Eukaryota > Metazoa > Chordata > Mammalia > Chiroptera > Vespertilionidae > Lasiurus > Lasiurus cinereus. Next base: position 25,506,514 of record JAAGEH010002528.1, read on the forward strand.
CATTTTTAATTTTCTTTAAAATTAAATCTTTATTATTCAGATTATTACATTTGTTTCTCTTTTTTCCCCTCCATAGCACCCCTCCACCCAACTCCCACCCTTTCCTCTGCCCTTACCTCCCTCCCATTGACCTCATCCATAGGTGTATGATTTTTGTCCAGTCTCTCCCTGCACACCCCTCACCCCTTTCCCCCTGAGAATTATCAGTCCATTCCCTTTCTGTGCTCCTGATTCTATTATATTCAGCAGTTTATTCTGTTGATCAAATTTTTAATTCCCTTAATTTTTAGATTCACTTGTTGATAGATACATATTTGTTGTTCATAATTTTTTATCTTTTACCTTTTTCTTCTTCCTCTTCTAAAAGAGTACCTTTCAGCATTTCATATAATACTGGTTTGGAGTTGATGAACTCCTTTAGTTTTTTCTTCTCTGTGAAGCTCTTTATCTGCCCTTCAATTCTGAATGATAGCTTTGCTGGATAGAGTATTCTTGGTTGTAGGTTCTTGTTATTCATCACGTTGAATATTTCTTGCTACTACCAACTGGCCTGTATAGTTTCTGTTAAGAAATTAGCTCACAGTCATATGGGTGTTCTCTTGTAGGTACTGAACTGTTTTTCTCTTGCTGCTTTTAATATTCTCTCTTTGTCTTTTGCTCTTGGTATTTTAATGATGATGTGTCTTGGTGTAGTCCTCTTTGGATTCCTTTTATATGGGGTTCTGTGTGCTTCCTGGACTTGTAAGTCTATTTCTTTTACCAGATGTGGGAAGTTTTCAGTCATTATTTCTTTAAATAGGTTTTCAGTATCTTGCTCTCTCTCTTCCTCTGGCACCCCCACAATTCTGATGTTGGTACACTTAAAGTTGTCCCAGGGGCTCCTTACATTATCTTCACATTTTTGGATTCTTTTCTCTTCTTGCTTTTCGAGTTGAATATTTTCTGATTCTTTATATTTCAAATTTTTGACTTGATTCTTGCCTTCCGCTAGTCTGCTGTTAGGTCTCTGTATAATATGTTTTTTTTTCAGTCAGTGTATGTTTAATTTCTAGTTGGTCCTTTATCATCTCTAGTTGGTCCTTTTCCATCTCTAGTTGGATCTTTTGCATCTCTAGTTGGTCCTTTTTCATCTCCTCTTGGGACTCGCTAACTTTATCCAACTTTTCTAGGATATTCTTAAAAAACCTTATAAGCGTGGTTTTGAACTCTATATCCAGTCGTTTCTTTTCCTCCATTTCTTTTGTTTGTGATCCCTTCCCTTGTCTCAGCACTTTCACTATACTGGGAGAACTTCTGTGTTGGATTCAGCCTTATGATAGCAGACTTGCAAAACCACAGAAGCCTCTCTGTTGAGCTTTCGATGGGTGTAGTCTCAGGGCTTAAGGGACTGCCTTGCCTTCCAGCCAGTCCCGCCCACCACGGCCCCTGAGTCTCACATGACTGGGTAATTGCTGGAGCAGTCCCTGTGCGTGCGCACAGTGCCTCTAGACTGCTGCCTTTCTGGCTCCCCTGCGCTCCAGGACCACACGAGTCTAAGTCCCCAGGGTTTCACCCGAAACAGGGGCTTAGTGGAGTCAGAAGTGGCACAATTGGGAGGGTCTGTGTCCCGCCCACTTGTGAAAGCCAGTGGCACAATCAGCAATCTGTCCTGCGCACAGTGCCGTGTGCCCCACCAGACCTCTGATCTTTTGCAACTCCCCTAAATTTCCGTGCACCTCTCCCTTTTCACAGTCTAAACTCCCCCCGTATGAGTTTCGGCTGGATATGGGGTTTAGTGTCATAGGATAAGGGGTTCAATGTCTTTGAGAGTCTCCGTTTCCCTCCTGCCATAGAAAACCAGCCATGTATTCTGGCACCTGCTCTCTCCACGTGCGCATCTCCGTACCTCAGCTTTTTGTAGCTCCTCTGGGTCTCCGTGAGCCCCTCTCTTTCCCTCTAGTTGTAGAATTTCCACTCAGCCAGCTTTCCTGTGGTTCTGGATGATGTCCGTTCTGTCTTTTCGCTGTAGTTTTGAAATTGTTGTGTGAGGCAGCAGTGTAGGTGTTTACCTATGCCGCCATCTAGGATTCTCCCATTTTTAATTTTTTGAGGTAACTCCATACAGTTTTCCACAGTGGTTGCACCAGTCTGCCTTACCAACAAGAGTGCATGAGGGTTCCCTTTTCTCTACAACCTCACCAGCACTTGTTGTTTGTTGCTTTATTTATTTATTTATTTATTTATTTTTAAATATACTTGTATTGAGTTCAGAGAGGAAGAGAGAGACAGAAACACCAATTCTCTCTCAACATGAGAAAGAATCATTGATTGGCTGCCTTCAGCATACTCCCCACTGGGGGTCCAGCCAACAACCTGAGCATGTGCCCTGACAGGGAATTGAACTGTGACTTCTGGCTCATAGGTGGATGCTCAGCCACTGAGCAACACTGGCCATCCTGTTGCTTTATTGCTGAGAGCCATTCTGACAGGTGTGAGGTGGTATCTCATTGTGGTTTTAATTTGCATTTCCCTAATGATTAGTGATATTGAGCACCTTTTTATATATCTGATGGCCACTTTTATGTCCTTTAGAGAAATGTCTATTCAAGTCCTTTGCCATTTTTACTTTATATTTTTGGGGAACTAAAAAAAATTTTTATTTTATTTTTTATTGAGAGCAAGAGAATGCAAGCAATGAAACCAAAGGCTTATTTGGCTTTAATTGGCTTTTCTTTCTTTTGTCAAATGGGGACAGGATATTGGTTTTTGTTTGTACATTTTCTAAGGTTCCCAATCTGCTCATGAAATTCTTATATAGGAGTAAGTTGTGGCCTTAGCCCATGTTTAAATTGGGTTGTTTGGTTTTTGGGTGTTAAGTTGTGTAAGTTCCTTATATATTTTGTGTATTAACCCCTTATGATGCATTATTTGTGAATATCTTTTCTTATTCAATAGGCAGAAAGGTGTTAATGATTAGGTCATTAAGGCATTTATGGTGTTATAATGACCATAGGGAAAGGAAGCATTGTCAGGGGATCAGAGGACCTTGAGGTCATAGATTTATTCTAGGAAGTCATGTGTTCTTAGGTTTGCAACTTAGGGTTAATGTTATTTTATGTCAATGAGGGTTAGTGGTTACTTTGTATTCTTTCTGTTAGGTGAGGTCACCAGGCTATCTCTGAATCGTTAGAACCAAAGCAATGGGCTAAAGTTGAGCCTCTGATCTTCACAGCTTTGATTCAATATTGAATAATTTACTACTGTACATTGGCTTTAATTATTCAATGTTTGGTTTTACCCCCTGCAAAGAGATGACATTGTTTGGAGAAGAACCTGGCACTTGAATATAAAACTAAAAAAGAATTCTCTGTGGTTGCAAACATACCATTGTGCTTTACCTATAATTCTTGGCTATAACCCGAGCTGAAAAGTATTTTGCTAAAGCACCGCTATATATAGAAACTTCTCATCTGTCTGAAGATATAAACAACCTGAGGAAGTTTGGAATATGTTGCTCAGGCTGTTCTCTTGATTCCTTTGTCACAGATTTTCTTGCCATTCTGCAGGGTATGTGTTTGTTGCTTCATATTTGTCCTTTTATATTTATAAGGACTTTTTACCATTTTCTAATTGAGTGAGCAGGTCTCTCAGCGTCTGGGAAGACAGTAAAATCTGTTTTAGAGTGGAGGTGACAGGGGAGAGGAGTCCAGAAAGAGAGAGAGGAGAAGCCCGGATTTTAAATTAATAAAAATTCTGAGTTAAAGAATTTGTACTTATTTCTTTTAAGAAAATACAATAGCAAGAACCAAGTTAATAAATATTCTTTAAGCAGAGTCCTTCTGGAATACACTTTATTTTATTTTATTTGAATACATTTTAATCAGTGTAAGAAAAATATAAAGTGTGCACATAATTGCTAAAATACTCTTTAAAAATAGCCTGAAAAGAGACTTCCCTTAAGAGTTTCCACATTACTAATGAAATTGGTACATTCAAAAAAGTGTAATTGCACGAAGTCTGCGTCATTGGATTACAGTCAATGATGAGGATGTCCCTTGGCATAACAGGACTTGCCCACTTCACTGACCTAATTGTTGTGATCCCCAAGGCAGAGTGGTGATGCTTAAATATAAATGAAGATTAAGAATTGTAGAAATAATTAATCAGAAAGGGATTTTTTTTGTTACATTCCTTTCAGATTTGTTACAAGTCCATGAAATCATAAGATTATTTTACCTTCTTAAATTCTGATAAAGGAAGCATCTCTCGTTTTGCTTTCTCATCTGATCTCAAAGACACACCAATAGAGTTTGCTAACCACTGGCCTACACTATATTCAGGGTCTAAGAATTGGAGTTTTTACTTTTTTATCACATTCTTTAGCAAAACAACCACCCCTATTCCCCCAAAGAAAACACTTATGGACATTTAGCAGGTTTCTAGAATCTGTTCAATAGAATTTTTTGCGATGATGGAGATGTTCTAGATCTGCTTTGGATAATATGGTAGCCACAAGCCATATGTAGCTTTTGGGTACTTGAAATATGAGTAGTGCTGATAAACAGAATTTTAAGTTTCATTTAATTTTAATAGCCACATGTGACTAGTAGCTACCATGTCAGACAACTTAGCTTCTAGACCATGTACTAAGGAAATAGAATTCTTTATAAATTTAAGACCATCCCTTTCCTTTCTCTTGTCCATCTCTCCTGCCCTTCCCTCCTTCCTTCTTTAAACAGGCTCTGAGTACCTACCACACTCAGGTGTTTGGAACAAGGAGTAGAGATTAAAGGCATACTTCTTCCCTCAAGGAATTAACAAAGGTTGCAATGACAGTGATGGACAGGTGAAGAACAGGTGTGCAGTCAGGGCCCAATGAGCCTGCAAGCATGGTTTTTCTTCCCCAGATATATTCATTATCACAGGTACCCATTTTTGCTGCATGTTACTTTTCAAAGTTGAACATGCATTAAAATATTCATAAGTAGTAGCCCAGTGAGGTTTATTAAGAAAACTAAATGAAAGCTAATTGACTTTGGGATCCTAGGGATGTAGAGTGAGCAAAGCTTTAAAGAAACAGAAATGGAAAAAGAGGAAGTAGGACAGTTCCAGCAAGAGGCATACTGTGGTCATTTTAAGTAACCAAGGATGGCAAAGGCAAGGGAAGAACTGGTGCAGGCTTCAAGCGTCAGGATGGGGATCTGAAGGGAAGCATGAGTGCCTAGGCTACAGAGTGTATTGGCCTAGGGCAGTGGTTGGCAAACTCATTAGTCAACAGAGCCAAATATCAACAGCACAACGATTGAAATTTCTTCTGAGAGCCAAATTTTTTAAACTTAAACTTCTTCTAATGCCACTTCTTCAAAATAGACTGGCCCAGGCCGTGGTATTTTGTGGAAGAGCCACACTCAAGGGTCAAAGAGCCAGTAGTCGGCAAACTGTGGCTCACGAGCCACATGCGGCTCTTTGGCTCCTTGAGTGTGGCTCTTCCACAAAATACCATGGCCTGGGCCAGTCTATTTTGAAGAAGTGGCTTTAGAAGAAGTTTAAGTTTAAAAAATTTGGCTCTCAGAAGAAATTTCAATCGTTGTACTATTTATATTTGGCTATGTTGACTAATGAGTTTGCCGACCATTGGCCTAGGAATTATGCTTGGAAAACTTGCCAGGAATGTCCTTGGCTCATAGTTGCCAAGAGAGGGTGCTGGTAGACTCAGAATAGCCTGGAAATAAAATAGAGACTGGCAACATATTGGCCAGCAGGCAGAAGAAAGCCTGAGTCATGTTCATGATTGTCCCTGGAACATACTGTGGACTCTAACTGTGATTAAATATATATATATATATATATATATATATATGTAGTGATTCATCTCAAGAGGACACATGAAGAGTTCTGCCTTGGGCACACACTTATGGAATGAGGGAATAAAAAAAGAAAAGACCTGCATTCCTGGGACTAAGTTAAAGAAAAGACAGAGAGATTAACAAAGAACTTATATAAATACTAGAGGCCCGGTGCACCAAATCTGTGCATGGGGAGGTATGTCCCTAAACTCAGTTGGCACCCTCTCCAATCTAGTACCCCTCAAGGGATATCCAACTACTCATTTAGGCCCGATAGTTGTAGGATCCTCAGAGAATCAGGCCTAAATGGGCAGTCGGACATCCCTCTCACAATCCAGGACCACTGGCTCTCAACTGTTTGCCTGCCTGCCTTCCTGATTGCCCCTAACTGCTTCTGCCTGCCAGCCTGATCACCCCCTAACCACTCCCCTGCCAGCCTGATTGATGCCTAACTGCTACCCTGCCAGCCTGATTGTCCCTAACTGCCCTTTCCTGAAGGCCTGTTCCCCTCCAACTGCACTCCCCTATAGGCCTGGACAGCCATCTACCCAAGCAGAGGCCCTGATATCTGGGATTTATTTATCTTCTATAATTGAAACTTTGTAGCCTTGAGCAGAGGCCAGGGCCGGCCAGGGAAGGTGGGAATCTTGGCTTCCTCCGTCGCTGGGGGCAACCCAAGCTCCTGCTCTCTCCAGCTCTATGGCTGCTGCCATATTTGTTGGGTTAATTTGCATACTCACGCTGGTGGGCGTGGCTTGTGGGTGTAGTGGAGGTATGGTCAATTTGCATGTTTCTCTTTTATTAGATAGGATATGCATACTAATGGACACAGACAAATAGTGTGGTGAAGGCCTGGGGTGAGGCAGGGACTAGGAGGAAAGGGATAGGCTGAGGGGAATTGGGAGACATCTGTAATACTGTCAATAATTTATAAAGAAAAAGAAAACAAAAAACACCTAGATTCCTGGGACTAAGTTAAAAAAAAAAAAAAAGACACCACCAGTAGTTGAGTAATAGTGATAAAAGAAGGGGAGGTCTAAGACAACAGTGTCATGTTGAAGGTTTGCAGGGCATCTAGGGTTTATTATTCATAAATTCTATTCCTGTATTTATTTATTCATTATTTAATACTAGAGGCCTGATACATGAAATTCATGCATGGGGGGTGAGGGTGTCCTTCAGCCCAGCCTGCTTCCTCTCCAATCTGGGACCCCTTAAAGGATGTCCAACTGCTGGTTCCCAACTGCTCACCTGCCTGCCTTTCTGATTGCCCCTAACTGCTTCTATCTGCCAGTCTGATCCCCCTTAATCATTCTCTTGCCAGCATGATTGATGCCTAACTGATCTCCTGCCAACCTGTTTGTTCTAACTGCCCTACCCTGTGGGCCTAGTCTCCCCTAACTGCCCTCCCCTGTAGGCAGGGTCACCCCTAACTTCCCTCCCCTGCAGGCCTGGGTCCCCCCCCCAACTGCCCTTCCCTGCAGGCCTGGTCACCCCCAACTTCCCTCCTTTGCTGGCCTGATCATCCCTAACTGCCCTCCCCTGCAGGCTTGATCACCTTCAACTGCCCTCCCTTGCAGTCCTGGTCCCTGCCTACTGCCCTCCCCTGCTGGCCATCTTGTGTCCATATGGGGGCAGGATCTTTTGACCACATGAGGGCAGTCATCTTGTATGTTGGAGTGATGGTCAATCTGCATATTACCCTTTTATTAGATAGGATAGAGGCCTGGCGCACAGGTGGGGTCCAGCTAGTTTGCCCTGAAGGGTATCCCAGATCAGGGTGGATGTTCCCTTGGGGAATGGGGTGGCCTGGGCAAGGGGTCTGTGGTGGTTTGCAGGCTGGCCACACACCCCAGTGACCCAAGGGGAGACCCTGATATCTGGGATTTATTTATGTTCTACAATTGAAAATTTGTAGCCTGGAGTGGAGCCAAGCCTTCAGCTCACACAGCCATAAAAACTTTGTTGCCTTAAGCAGAGGCCTGGGTCCAACAGGGTGTGCAGAAAGCTTGGCTTCCTCCATTGCCAGGGGCAACCCAAGTCTATCTCCTGCTCTCTCTGTGGCTGTAGCCATCTTGGTTGGGTTAATTTGCATACTCACTCTGATTGGCTGGTGGGCATGGCTGGTGGGCATGGCTTGTGGATGTAGCAGAGGTATGGTCAATTTGCATATTACTCTTTGATTAAATGGGATGCCAGTAATTTGGGAAAGTAGGGAAGAAGACATGATTCATTGGTAGATGTTAAGCAAATAATTACAAAAAATAAAATAATTGTTTAAAATTTTTTATGTAAGTACTGCACTAAATGAACATTATGGGGTGCATTATAGAAGAATTTGACCTCTGAAGACTTCTCTGAGGAGGTGGCATGTTAGTTGATTCTGACCAGGTTGGAGAGGAAACAATGCACTGTACTTTTTCTTCCTGGCCCTTTTTGCAACTCACACTATGTAGCCATTTATTTAATTACTGGTTTACAACTCTATCTCCCCATTTAGACTATTTGCCCCAGGAGATCAGTAGTTATATTGGCCTTGGTCACTGTAGCACATTCAGTGCCCAGCCCAGTGCCTGGCATATATCAGGTACTCAGTAAAAATCTATTAGAAGCATAGTATATGTAGAAGCTCTGAAGTGAGAAGGAATTTGAAGCATTTGAGAATCTGAATGGAGGCTGGTATGGGAGAGCATAGAGTGAGAAATGGAGATGTTCAAAACAAGGATATAGAAGTCAGTATGGACTCTGTGGGCTATGTGAAGGATTGGGGGATCTGTCCTAAAAGCAATGGGAAATGTGAAAATTATTAAATAAAGAAGTGATGAGAACCCTGGATGGGTGGCTCAGTTGGTTGGAGCACCAAAAGGTTTGGTTTCTGGTCAGGGCACATACCTAGGTGGAGGGTTTGATCCATGGTCAAGGCTCATCGGGGAGGCAACCGATTGATGTTTCTCTCTCAAATCAATGTTTCCCTCTCCCTTCCCCTTTCTCTAAAAAAACAACAACAACAATAGCAACAACAAAACATATCCTGGAGTGAGGATTAAAAAAGAGATGGATCAACCGAAACCGGTTTGGCTCAGTGGATAGAGCGTCGTCGGTCTGGGGACTGAAATGTCCCAGGTTCGATTCCGGTCAAGGGCGTGTATCCTGGTTCGGGCACATTCCCAGTAGGGGGCGTGCAGGAGGCAGCCGATCGATGTCTCTCTCTCATCGATGTTTCTAACTCTCTATCCCTCTCCCTATCTCTCTGTAAAAAAATCAATAAAATATATTTTAAAAAAAGAGATGGATCATATTTGCAATTTTAAAATATTATTCTAGCTCTAGTGTGACTCATAGACTGAAAGGGAGCAAGAGTGGTCAATTAGGATGCTTATGTAGAGGTCCAGGTGAAACATGATGGTATCTTGGACTAGGGAAATAGAAAGAAGTGGATGGATACAAGAAGTAAAGGAATCCAATTGAAAAATGGTCAAAAGATCTGTATAGACATTTCTTCAAAGAAAATATGCAAATAGCCAATGAAGCACATGAAAAGATGCTCAACATTATTAGCCACCAAGGATATTCAAAACCAAAACTACAATGAGGTACCACTGCACAACCATTAGGATGGTGAGAATAAAGAAGAGAGATAATAAAAGTGTTCACATTATATGGAGAAATTGGAAGCCTCATATACAGCTGATCAGAATGTAAATAGTGCGGCCACTTCAGAAAGAAGTCAGGCAATTCCTCAGAAGAGTTACAGTACCACACAGAAATTTCACTCCTGGCTGCATATTCAAGATATATGAAAGCATATGTCCATACAAAAAAGTGTACACAAATGTTCATAACTACATTATTTTAAATATATGTTTTCATTGATTTCAGAGAGGCAGAGAGAGTGAGAGAGAGATAGAAACATCAATGATGAGAGAGAATCATCATTCAGCTGCTTCCTGCAAGTCCTTACTGGATGTGCCCTGACTGGGAATCAAACCGTGACCTCCTGGTTCATAGATTGGCACTCAACCACTGAGCCACTCTGGCAAGGCAATTACATTATTCATAACAACCCAAAGTGATAACAATCCAAATGTTTATCAGCTGATGAGTGGATAAATAAAATATGGGGGGTGATCACCATTTAAAAATAAGAGTTTTCTATCATATTTCCCCCAAAGAACACTGATTTAGGCAATCACAGACAAAAGAGCCTTTGTGGAACTTTAGGCATCTAGTGGTGAAGTTCCTGCACACTGGGATGCAAGGATGGTTCAATATTTGCAAATCAATAAATGTGAAATTCCACTTTAAGAGAAAGATAAACATCATCTGATTATCTTAATAGATGAAGAAAAAATATTGAAAAAGTCAACGTTTCATGTTAAAACTTCTCATGGTGACTGCAGTTAATAGTATTATATTGTATATTTGAAATTTGCTAAGAGAGTAGATCTTAAAAGTTCTCATCATAAGAAAAAAAGTTGTAACTGTGCAGTGATGGATGTTAACTAGACTTGTTATTGTGATGACCATTTCTCAATATATTAATATATAAAATCATTATGTTGCACACCTAAAGCAAATATAATTTATATGTCAATTATATCTCAATTTTTAAAACTCTAAAAAATTGGATATAGAAGGAACATACCTGAATATAGTAAAGGCCATATATGACAAAATCATCATACTCTACATTGTTTGGTTGAAAACTTTTGAGTTCAAAAATAAGGCAAGAGTGCCCACTCTCACTACTTTTATTTAACACTCGTGGACTGGTACACAAAATTCATACATGGCAGGGGGGTTGTCCCTCAGCCTGGCCTGTACCCTCTCCAATATGGGACCCCTTGAGGGATGTCTGACTGTGGGTTTAAGCCCGATCCCTCTCTCAATCTAGGACCACTGGCTCCTAACCACTCACCTGCCTGCCTGATCACCTTTAACCACTCTGCCTGCTGGCCTTCTCACCCCCAACTGTCCCCCACCAGCATGATCACCCCCAACTGATCTCCCTTCCTGGCCTGATCACCCCTAACCACCTCTGCCTCGGCCCCACCACCATGGCTTTATCTGGAAGGACATCCAGAAGGCCTTCTGGAAGGTCTCCTGGTCTAATTAGCATATTACCCTTTTATTAGTATAGATAGAAGCCTGGGGCACAGGTGGGGGCTGGCTGGTCTGCCCTGAAGGGTATCCTGGATCAGGGTGGGGGTTTCCTTGGGGGGTGGGGCCATCCTGGGCAAGGGGCCTGGGACGGTGTACAGATGGGCCATGTCCCCATCTGGATGGGGGTCTCCAATGGGGGCAGTTCTACTCTAGGCAAGGGGCTGGGGTGGTTTGCAGGCTGGTCATGCTCCAATCAAGATGGAAGTCCCCACTGGAGGGCATGGAGAGGGGCTGAGGGCCGTTTGCTGGCTGGCTATGACCCTGGCTTTGTCTGGAAGGACATCCAGATGGTCTCTGGAAGGTTTCCTGGTCTAATTAGCATATTACTCTTTTATTAATATAGATAGTACTGAAAGTCCTAACCAAAGCAATTAGGCAAGAAAAATAAACAAACAAACAAACAAACAAACAAATAAATAAATAAATAAAGGCATCTGAATCAGAAAGGAGGAAGTAAAAATTGTCTTTGAATTCTAAAGATTCCACAAAAAGTCCTGTTAGAACTAATCAACAAATTCAATAAAGTTGCAGGTTACAAAATCAACATACAAAAAGCAGTTGTACTTCCATATACTGACAATGAAATACTGAAAAAAGAAAACAATCGCATTTCTAAGAGCTTCAAGAAAAGTAAAATATGTAAGAGTGAATTTAACCAAGGGAGTGAATAATCTTTACTCTGAAAAATGTAAGACTTCGATGAAAAATTTGAAGAAGATACAAACAAATGGAAAGATATTCATGTTCATGGATTGGAAAAATTGATATTGTTATAATGTTTATATTGCCCAAAACAATCTGTAGATTAAACCAACCCTTCCAAAGTTCCAATGACATTTTCACAGAAATAGAAAAAAATGGTAACATATTCATGTGGAACCACAAAAGACCCTAAATAGCCAAGTAATCTTATGCAAGAAAAACAAAGCTGAAAACAATGTACTTCCTTCAAACTATATTTCAAAGCTATAATAATTAAAAATGGGCAAAGGATCTGCACAGACATATTTCCAAAGAAGACCTATAAATGGGAAACAGAAGACCTATAAATGTTCTCAACACCACTAATCATCAGGAAAATAAAAGTAAAAACAACAACGAAATATTACCTCACACCTGTTAGTACCATATAAATATCATCGAAAAGATGATGTGTTTTATGGAGAAAAGGGACTCTGTGCATTGTGGTGGGAATGTACATTGGTCCAACCAGTATAGAAAATAGTATGGAGGTTCCTCAAAAAATAAAAAATAGAACTATATCATCCAGTAATCCTATTTCTGAATCTAAATACAGTGGTACCTCAAGATATGAGTTTAATTCGTTCCGTAACCTTGCTCATATATCAAGTTGCTCGTATCTCAAAGCAAATTTCCCCATTGAAATCAATTGAAATACCATTAATCCGTTCCAGCCCCCAAAATGCCACCCCAGTTGTTCTTGTTATGTGTTTTTGAATAAGAAAAATGTATTTATAAATGACAAATATTGTATAAAAACATAATAAAAGAGAATGTAAAGGAATAAACTGGTTTTATAAAGTGTATTTACCTACTCGTTACACTCTTAATGCTACACTTTATCCCTAAACTGAATGTAACTTAACTAATCTTCACTGAACTTAATTGCTACTGGTCTTTGCATTTTTGGCCAATTTCCAGAAAGAACGTGTCCAACGAGGTTTGCCTCTTCCTCCCTTTCAGAATGTTTCTGAAATGGGTGAGGCAAGTTTCATTGAACAGCTCCGATGCGCGACCAGTAGCAACTTTTTCGGGGGGTTTCTTTTCCACGAAGTGTGTCACCCTCTCCCACATTCCTAAGACCTCCTTTATCTCACTTGTAGAGATCTCCTCCACCTCTGGCTCCTCCTCGAAACCAATTTCTTGGAGAACCTCCACATGTTGCTGAGACTGCAACTCTTGTATCTCCTCCGTGGTGAGTTCCAGAGAGTGCTCCTCTACAAGCTCATTCACGTCTCTCTCATCCACCTCCAAGCCCATGGATTTTCCCAGAGACACTATGTATCTCCTCCTCCACTGGCACCTCGGGTTCGAATCCTTTGAAGGTGCTTTCGGCTACGGCCTCAGGCCACAGCTTCTTCCATACAGAGGTCAAAGTCCTCGTTGTAACACCCAGCCAGGCCTGATCAATAATTCTGAGGCATATCATGATGTTAAAGTGGTTCTTCCAGAACTCTCGAAGGGTGAGGTTTGTGTTCTCCGTCACCTCAAAGCAGCGCCGGAACAGGTGCTTGATGTTCAGCTTTTTAAAATTAGAAAATCACCTCCATGAGCTGCAGGATAGGAGTGGTGTTGGGAGGTAGGTAGACAACCTTTATAAACTTGAACTCTTCGAGGAGTTCATCTTTGAGGTTCGGTGGGTGAGCAGGAGCATTGTCGAGGACGAGGAGAGCTTGCATGGTTAGGTTGTTTTCCTGTAGATATTTCTTAACAGAAGGACTGAAAACCAGGTTTACCCACTCCACAAAGAACTGCCTGGTGACCCATGCCTTCAGGTTTGCCCTCCACATAACTTTGCAGTTTATCTTTTAAAATCTTATGTGACTTAAAGACTCTGGGGTTTTCTGAATGGTATACGAGCAGAGGCTTGATCTTGCAGTCAACACTCGAATTGGCGCACAGTGCGAGAGTTAGCCTATCCTTCATGGGTTTGTGGCCTGGCATCGCCTTCTCCTCTGCCATTATATAAGTCCTATTCGGCATCTTCTTCCAGAAAAGCCCTGTCTCCTCACAGTTGAAGACTTGCTGGGGGATATATCCTTTGGCTTCTATCAGTTCGGAAAAAGTTTTGAGGTAATCCTCAGCTGCCTTCACATCCGAACTTGCTGCTTCACCATGCCTGACGATGGAGAGAATGCCGGACCTTTTCCTAAAGTTATCAAACCAGCCTCTACTGGCTTTAAATGAGTCTTTCGATGCTTCGTCCGTGGAAGTGCCCGGGGTCTGCTCCAGCAAATCACTGTAAATTGCTCATGCCTTCTTGCATATGATGCCCTGTGTTAATGTATCTCCTTTAAGCTGCTTCTCCGTCACCCACACCATCAGTAGATTCTCCATCTTTTCATGGAGAGAGCTACGGAGCTTAGAAATTATTATAACGCCCTTAGCTGGCATTATACCCTTTATCGACTCCTTCTGTTTAAGCACAGTGCATATCGTTGAAGTACTACGCCCGTATTACCTGGCCAAGTCAGCCACTTGCACACCTTGCTCATATTTTTCTATGATTTCACGCTTTAATTCAGTAGACATCATCCTCTTCTGAGCACTGACCTTTCCACTCGCTTTCTTCGGACCCATGGTTATAAAAAGAAACGTGATAAAGTATGTAAATGCACAAAAGATGCATCAACAATGAGGTAAACAAGCACACTGACTGAGGCGTGGGAAACTATGAGATGCTCGAGTCGCAGTAAACTGGTGGGTCGTGTGCAGCCGGCAGATCCGCGCAATTACTCGTATCTCAACTGTTGCTCGTATTTCAAAGCAAAAAATCACTCGCTCGATGGCTCGTATCTCAAAAGTCTTGTATGTTAGGGCACTTGTATCTCGAGGTACCACTGTACTAAGGAAATGAAATCACTATGTGGAAGAGACTCCTATAACCCCCCATACTCATTATAGCATTATGGGGATAACCTCAGTGTTCATTGATAGATGAGTGGATAAGGAAAATGTGACTATATATACTAGAGGCATGGTGCACAAAATTTGTGCATTGGGGGGTGTCCCTCAGCCCAGCCTGCATTCTCTCCAATCTGGGACCCCTTGGGGGATGTCTGACTGCTTGTTAAAGCCCAATCCTCATAGGATCTTCATAGGATTGGGCCAAACAGGCATTTGGACATCCCTCTCATAATCCAGGACTGCTGGCTCCCAACTGTTTGTCTCCTGCCTTCCTGATTGCTCCTAATAGCTTCTGCCTTTCAGCCTGATCACCCACTAGCCACTCCTCTATAAGCCTGATTGATGCCTAACTGCTCCCCTGCCCACCTGTTTGCCCCTAACTGCCCTCCCCTGCAGGCTTGGATTTTCACCAACTGCCCTTCCCTGCAGTCCCGGTTGCCCCCAACTTCCCTCCTCTGTGGCTTAGTCACCCCTAACTGCCCTCTCCTGGAGGCTTGATCACCCCCAACTGCTTTCTTTTGCAGGCCTGGTCCTTCCCAACTGCCCTCCTCTGCTGGCCATTTTGTGGGAGCAGCCATCTTGTGTTGGAGTGATGGTCAATTTGCATATTATTCTCTTAATAGATAGGATATATATCACATTTAGCCATAAAAAAGGAAGGAAATCCTGCTGTTTTTCAATAACATGAATGGCATTATGCTAAGTGAAATAAGTCAAAGAAAGAGAAGTACTGCAGGGATAGGCTAGAAGGAGGTCAATGGGGAAAAAAAGGGGAATGTATGTAATACTTTCAAAAATAAATATTTTTTTAAAAAAGAAAGACAAGTACTATATGATCTCACGTATATATGGAATCTAAAACCAAAATGACATCAGGAGAAATGGGCATAGGAACCAGAGATGGAAATGCATAGAAGAGAAAAGGAAAGTAATAAATTTGAATGCTTTGAAAGTTTGTCTCTAAGAGCCCTAGTAAAGTAGTTCCTCACATGGAGCCTCTATTTGGGCACATAATGTTTAGGCTGTGAGACAATCCCTTTAAAAGCCATGGCAGATAATATTTATTCATTTAAACAACTATTTCCTGAGAGGAATAATTCCAAGCTTACCTGGAAGCGCTTCAACTTAAAGACCCTAGAATCTGCCATGTCATTAGGGGACCAGCATGGCAGCCATTAGATTAATTTAATAGACTTTTATATGTCACTTATCAACATTCATATAGTAGCAGTATCATACAGAAATGTCAGCAGGGGAGGTACAGAGCATGTAAAGAGTGGGACTGAGATCAGTGGGAAACATCATGGATTTGAAGGCTCCTGATCTGTGTGAAATAATAATAGCTTCCCCCAGGGTCCCAGTGACATGGCAGATGAGAGGGTCTTTAAAGTTTAACTGCCCCCACTGGAGAAACCAGGCAGTTTCATGCTCAGGGTGAACAATCAGAGAAGGGATAAAGCACTCTTAGGCTGGCTCATGGATGAGAGAGAAATGTCTTTCTTGAGTGGCGTATGTGATAAGTTTGTTTTAGTTAATCCCTTTTTCTGTCTGGAGGCCTGGGGGTGCTCTGTGATGCTTACATGACTGGCAGTGTCGAGGGCTCTTGGAGTGGAGCAGCAGGAACTGAGATGGATGAGACAAGTGTAAGGGGAAGACCAAGTCCAGGGGTCCAGAGATGTCTGGGGAGCAATAGTGGGCAAAAGGAGAAGAAAAGCAGGAGGAGTCCACAAAGTGTGAGTGAGGCTAACTTGGGATGACCCCCAGCAGTTAGAGTTAGAGTGAAAATGGGACACTTAGTGAATGGAGACCAATTGGAGGGACCCTTCAGAGGTTTAGGATCTGCCTGGTAAGAAACTGAGAATGAAAAATAGTTCAGGCCTGGAGTGCAAAACGAAAAAGATCTATTCCTTCAGCAGCCACAGATCATTGATTCTTGAAGACCTCCCAGAGATCTTTTGGTTAAACCTGAGGTCCTTGGAGGTGACATGTGCCAGAACTATATGAGGGGCAGGGGTCCTAGGTCTAGGCCTCCAAAAAATTGCTTTCTATTCTGGGGGAGGATGAGGCTCTGGTTGTCCAAGTCAGCCCATGTTCAGATGAATGTTGGATTGGCCTATTTGACTATAGACCCGGGCCACATTCTCGAACTGCTTTATTGGTGACAAGATCTGGTATTCTGATCTCCATCTGAACATGGATGGGGAGGATGGGTGTTATTTCTTGGGCTTCCTAAACCCTATTATATGTTGCATGGACTCAGAACCATGAGAAACTGACAAGGTTGAGCATTTGGAGAACAAAATAACAGGTGGAAAGTGAGGCTTCTATATTCTTGTTTTGGGTAGTGGTAAGCCTTAGGCTCAGGAAGCATGGGCACATGGGATTCCTCTATGGGTGGGCATTTCTCCTATGGAAACTGTTCACAGGGAATGGCTGGTTTTGTGCCAGCATGGGTCTTAGTGAACACATGCTTTTCAGTGTGCTGCCACTTGACTGCAAAGCTGAGAGACCCTGATTTGTGGGCAAGGCTGTGCCAGAAATTAGATCATTTTAGGCATGAGCAGGCAGAAAAATATTTGCTGCCTTTATTGTGTCTCTCAGCTGTGCCTGCAGGCAGAGACTTCAAACTGAAAAGAAAAAAAAAAGCTAAATTTCATGTATGCATCTGGAAATGTTAGCCACAATTATCTGGCTTATCTATTGGCTCCAAACATGTGGTTTCATATTGATTCTGGGTTTGCTGATTATATAAACTCTGACCATGGCTTTAAATGGTTTCACCCACATAAGGGTGATGGGTCTTGTTAATAAAGAGACATTTTTCCTCCCGCCCCCAAGAAAAAGAAAAAGGAATCACCCTTATTATAAAGAGACTGTGTCATCATCTTGAGATGAGACAGAGAAACATATAATGCCATGGCACAGTTGAAGTCCAAGATATAAATTTCAAAGACCCATGATTGAAACTTTCTGTTTTTAGAAATCAGATTGCTCTAAAACTCAAGGGGAAACTAGAGTGGTATGAAAAATATGTTCATTCTTACCTCCAGGACAGAAATATAGGAAGAATAAAAGTGAAATACAGGAGAGAAGGCTGATAAAGCTGGAGGAAGAGAGTTTTCCTTAAGAAAAAAAAAGATTGATATCTTCCATATACAGAAAGGAAGAAAATCTAGGTTTTCTCATAGAAAGAAATGGAAAGGGGAGGTACATACAGGTGTAATGACTCTTAACAAGGAAGTTAGGAAAGGGGGAGATATAGTTTTCATAAGATCTAAAAACATGGATTGGGACCAGTCAAATCTAACAGGTGAAGAGAGGCAGAAGCAGTGACTAGAATGGCTTCCCCTCAAAAAGCTAAAATCCAGAAATGCAGGGAGAAGCATCCTCTTAGAGATGTCAATTGAGTCTACAGGAAGAGCTATCATCAGGGAGCTACCCTCGAAGAGTGAGACAACTGTCCAAAGTCATTACATAATATGGGATAGATATAATATGGATTGATTAGAAAATATAGGATAGATATAATATGGATTGATTAGAAAAACCAGCATATGACATAATAGTGTTATTGATATGCATCAGTGACTATGCAAGGAAGCATAGGCAGATTTTGCCTGTTACCTATGGGTTCCTGACCAATAAATTTGCAGAATTACAACATTCAAGAAAGTCCTAGCAAAGATGTGGACTACCAAAGGGACTCAGGCAGGCCTGGGTTAGATGTTAGTCTGATGGGAGATTTCTCCTGGAGGAGATCATCCTACTTAGGGAAGCGATGGGGAGGGAAATGGACATTTGAACAATAATTGTTTCTGTCACTCTTACAACTTACTGACTTTATGTCTCACTGTGGAAGACCAAATGGGAGGGATATTTAGAAAACACAGCAGGGGCCACACGGGAGAGAAAGGAAGGGAGGAGGACACTTGAACACTGAAAAGGTGCTAGGTCTTCACAGAGGAGGGGAAAGGTGCAGCCTCAGATGTAGGTTAAATTGTTAAAACTCACTTTCTGAGAGAGGAGCAGGGGAATGGGAGAATGGGACATTGGTGCACGTCCCTCTACCATAAGTACACACAAGCAGAGAGCAATGGTTGTGGCTTCAGGAATCAGCCACATCTGAGAGAACTGTATCCTGAGAAGCATGTGGCAGAGATTAGGGTAAAGGAAACATTTCCAAAGTTGTTGCCAGTGTAGTGCCCAGTGGTTCTTGGTGGGAGAAGAGATGACTCCAATGGCTACAACAAATCCAAGACTTTTATTCCAGAACTAGAGGCTCAGTGCACAAAATCATAAACAGGTAGGTTCCCTTGGAGTAGCCTGTCAGGATCAGGTCCTAGCTTGTGCAACCCTGCAGCCCCTCCTGGTACCATATCATGGCCTGGCGCTGTCCCCTCACCTGCGCTGCCATCCCGCCTGTGGGACCATCAGACAGGGCCAGACCCCCTGCCTGCCTCCTTAAGTGTCTGGGAGCTGGGCAGCAGCCCCACCCCCTCTGCTGCCACTTGTTGCCAACTGTGGGGTGATAGGCAGGGTGACAGGGCCCACACTCACACCTGCCTTGGTTTGGTGCTGCCCACTCATCTGCTCCAGCATCCCACTGCAGTCCAGCTCTTTTCAGGCTCCATTGGGGCTGCTAGCACCGTGTTGTCAATGTTTCACACTGTCCCCTGGTGGTCAGCACACATCATAGTGAGTGGTTGAACTCCTGGTCGAATTCCCAGTTGAACAATTTGCATATTAGGCGTTTATATATATAGATCTGTAAGTATGAGACATGTATTGCAGGGAAGCTGTGAATTACTAAAGGGTTCTCTATGTCTGCTCTTGCTCCCTGACCTCAGGATAATTTGGATGACCTAAGCATATGCATATTCTTTCTCCCCTGCTCCTCTGTGGTTAGTAGGCTATGAGGGACTCTTCTTTCTTTAATTTCCTATTGTATTCTCTTCCCCACACTTTTCATCCAGAAATTCTTTAACTATCCCTGTACCATCAAACATCATTTTCAGATTCCTAATAGATCTGTGATTTAAACATAGACAACGTCTAGTGAAAATGTGGACAGCTCTTCATTTTCATTTTAACAGACCTTTATTTGAATGCCTATTGTATACATTTTAATATCTCTGGCACTGTGTTAGGTGTCAGAGATAGTGAACTGGAAGTCACAGTCCTTTTGTCAATAAGCTTGGGGGAAAGAATAAATGAAAAGGATTAGAAACTAGTACAATAAGTAGTAGAATAGAAGTACAAACAGGTTATGATTTGTGTTCTCCAGGTTTAGGATCCTAACTGATGTAATGAACCCTAACTGATCCAATTACTTGAGTTGCATATAAATGATCAAACTTTACCTGCATATTTATGTGCGCATGTCACAATTTCATACTTACACACAGTGTTCAGGACACAATATCTTACATTTGAATTTGCTTAAGATATGAAAATGCCCTGCATGGAGGAGATGTTCTTGAAGCAGCTACCCTGGCCTTTCTCAGTCTTTCTTCACAGACTTCAAGCGGTGGCCAATGATTTCAGGGCTAAAGAGCCCTCATCAGGCCAATGAGTTGAAGCCCCCTTCAGTTTCCCTCCATGAATTCCTGAGTAGGATTATTTACACATGTTTAAACTAACAGGAGACATGCATACAATCTTTGGATAACTGCCCTTGTGGAGCTTCATCGTCTGGCTATCAAGACTCTTGCTAGCACTCCAGGAGGCCTCCTGGAGTAGGTGATATGAGCTCTGAGTCTTTATTGGCAATAACTAAGGACAGCCCACGCACCACTGTTCCCATTTTCCTCATGCCATCTATGTGGGGCCTACAGGAGCTGCCACATTCTAAAATACCACTAATGCTATTTCTCCTACATAAGAAAAAACTGAGGCACAGAGTGAACGTTACTTGCCCGAGGTCACACAGTTTAATTCCAGGCCAGGATTTGAACCCAGGCAGTCTGGCTCAAGAGCTAACCACTGTGCTTTTCTGCTTCTTAGCTCTAATGCTCTGGTCACAGGTGACTCACCAAGGGAAGGAGAAAAATTAAGCTGAGCCGAATGAGAGGCTAGAAGTCAGATTCAGAGTGAAAGACCTGATTGTCAGTTTCTGGTGAAAGACTGCTGTGTGTAGATGGCAGGAGAGAAAAAAGTTCTGGCTTCTCTTCCTCTTCTTATAAGAACACTGATGCCATCTTGGGTGCCCATCCTCCTAACCTCATTGAAATCTAATTGTGTCCCAAAGGCTCTATCTCCTTATACCAGTGGTCAGCAAACGGCGCCTTGAGAGCCACATGCGGCACCTTGGATCCTTGAGTGTGTTTCTTCCACAAAATACCACGGCCTGGGCGAGTCTCTTTTGAAGAAGTGGCATTAGAAGAAGTTTAAGTTTAAAAAATTTGGCTCTCAAAAGAAATTTCCATCGTTGTACTGTTGATATTTGGCTCTGTTGACTAATGAGTTTGCTGACCACTGCCTTATACCATCACATTGGGGGTTAGAGCATCACTATGTAAATTTGGGGGGATTCAACCAGTAGCAAAAACCCAGTGCTGGGGAATCCTCTATAGGTACTGGGTCCAAAAAAGCTTTTGTTCCTCAAAGTGGTCACCTTGTCACACAGCAGGATAGAAACAGCATACAGTGTGTGCTTGGCATATGAGACAAAGGGCCTTTACTCAGGACCTGACTAACATGTCCCACCAATTCTAAGACTGAGTTGGGGGTGGGGGTGGGAAATGGGTGTGAGCAGCATGTATGTGTGTTGGGGGAGAGAATATACTTTTACTTTTACTTTTACAAAGGAGGAGCAATGATTTCGAGTGGGCACCTGGAGGCATATTTTTTCTCCTTCCCAGATCTAATCTCTTCAGTTTAGTCCAAATTAAAATAACCTACCCTGAGGGAACATACATTCTGCAGGACAGCCTACCCATGAAATGAATGTTCTCTTAATCAGTTTTGCTGAAAGGAAGAATGGAGTTTGGCACAAAAAGTGGACTTTGTAAGCCAATTAGAGAATGAGGAATTGGGAGTTTTCCTACATATATTTTGTACAAAATTGGGGAGTAGGAATGAGAGCCATTACATTGTGTTTCTCTGGAAACTCAGAGTCTGGAGATGCCACTGTGACAGCTGACCTTCCATGGGCCAAAGGGTCTCTTCTTTAGGACTTTCTGGCCTTGGGATGAGAAAGTTGGGATAGTCTTTCTAGTGACTGAAGCCAGAGTATGAAAAATTCAAGGTGGTTGGATGATATATTGTCTCCTAGTCTACAAATAGATGGAGTTGAATAGAGAAGCAGAGGTTAGAGAAGGGTCAGGATGGGCCAAACTGTGTCCCTTCAAAATTCACATATTGAAGTCTTAATCCCCACTGTCTCCTAGTGTGACTGTCATCAGAGATAAGATCTTTAAAGAGGAATTAACGTTGAATAATGTCATTAGAGTGGGCCCTAATCCTATATGATTGGTGTCCTTATAAGAAGAGATTAGGCCCTGGCTGTTTTGGTTCCATTAATGGAGCATCAGCCTGCGGACCAAAGGGTCTGGAGTTTGACTCCAATCAGGGGCACATGCCCGGGTATGGGTTCAGTCCCTAATAAAAAGACATGCAGGAGGCAGCTAATTGGTGATTCTCTTGCATCATTTATGTTTCTCTCTCTCTCTCTCTCTCTCTCTCTCTCTCTCTCTCTCTCTCTCTCTCTTTTTCTCTCTCTCTTTTTTTCCCTTCCTCTCTGAAACCAATGTGTGTGTGTGTGTGTGTGTGTGTGTGTGTAATATATATAAACCCAGGATCTATAATGACCGAAGGCTCAACCAACCAGAAAGTCAATCCTGCAGTCAGTGCTGGGTTGCCATGGTGACCCAATACTGACTGCCATTGATGCAGGCACTGTGACCCAGCACTGATTGCTGAGGGGGCTGCAGATCAGGCTCAAAGAGAAGCCTGGAGATAGAAGCAGGGTCTGATGCGTAGCTCCATGTCAGCTGCTGATCAGCCCTGCCTCTCTGATCAGGCCTTGAGATAGACCTAGAAATGCTGACTGGCATAGAAACTGACCAATCAGAACCAAATCTGGGTGAAGTGCCAGGAGCCAATGGCTCCCTAGGAGGCAGAGCTTTTGATGCTGACTGGCATAGAAACTGACAAATCAGAACCTAATCCGGGTGAACTGTGAAGGCAGAACATAAGGTGAGGGCTGAGGAGGGGTTTTAAGGGCAACAGCTATTTGGTGTAAGGTGTAAGAAAGCGGTTCAATTTTTTAATGACTGATTTGGTAGTATAGTGCATATGGCTGGCTATCAGTCCAGATATAGGGATTATGTATTTTTGTCTGCCAAGAGCATCTCCTCCTAATGAAAAAGGCTTCCCCCCATTTAAGCAATTCTATCCTATATAATCTATAGATATTAATAAAAGGGAAATATGCTAATTAGACCAGGTTGACTAGCCATCTTCCAGATACCCGACTTCCTTCTGGACAAAGCCATGATGGTGGGGGCCGAGGCAGAGAGGGCAGTTGGGGGCAAAATCAGGCTGGCAGGGGAGGGCAGTTAGGGGCAAGATCAGACTGGCAGGGGAGGGCCATTGGGGGTGAGATCAGGCCAGCAGGGGAAGGCAGTTGGGGGCATCTAGGGTGGCAGGGGAGGACAGTTGGGGGTGAGACCAGGCTGGCAGGAGAGGGCAGTTAGTGGTGATCAGGCAGGCAGGCAGAGGCAGTTAGGGGCAATCAGACAGGCAGGCAGAGTTAGTTAGGGGTGATCAGGCAGGCATGCAGGTGGGTAGTTAGGAGCCAGTGGTCCCAGATTGTGAGAGGGATGTCTGACTGCTGGTTTAGGCCCAATCTGGCAGTCGGACACCCCTCAAGGGGTCCCCAATTAAAGATGGTGCAGACTGGGCTGAAGGAACCCACCCTTGCACAAATTTTGTGCACTAGGCCACTAGTCTCTATATACAAAAAGCCAGTGACTGGAACATCATAATGACCAGAACGACCAGTCACTATGATGCCCACTGTGACCAGCAAACCAACCAGATCTGGGGTAGGGCCAGCTAGACAACTTCCCACAACCCCTCCCCCAGCTGGCCATGCTCCTGATGGGCTTCTTCCACTCCAATCAAAGGGCAGGGCCAGCGGCCAACCCCTTCCCCCACACGGCCTTTTCCCATGGCTGGCCCTACCCCTGATTGGCCTTTCCCAACCTGATCAAGGGCAGGGAACCTGGCCAACCCCCAGACTGGTCCCCCCAGCTGGCCTTACCCCTGATCATCCCCTCTACTCCAACCTCCTGCAGCCCTGCCCCTGGCCAGCTCCACCCAAGATGGGCCCCCACCACCCGGATCAGGGGCAGGGTTGGCCGGCCCACCACTCACAGCCCCTCCCTCCAGCGAGTTCTGTCCCTGATTGGCCCTCGCCACACCAATTGGGGAGTGGGGCCAGCCTGCCAACCTTCTGCAGCCCCTCCCCCCAGCCAGACCTGCCTTTGATCGGCCTCTCCCACCCTGATTTAGGGTAGGGTGGCCAGCCATCCTTCCTGTGGCCCTTCCCCCTGCTCAGCCCTGCCCCCAATTGGCCTGTTACCCCCGGCCAATTGGCCTGCAGCCCCTCTCCTTGGCTGGCCCCGCCCCTGATGGGTCACAACCACCCCAATTGTCCCACAACCCTTCCTCTCAGCCAGCTCTGCCCCTGATCAGACCCCATTTAGGGGTGGGGCTGGCCAGCCCACTGCCCACAACCCCTCCCCATGGCTAGCCACAACCCCAAGTGGCCCCCATCCCAATCAGGGGTGGGGCCTGCCAGCCAATCACCCACAGCCCCTCCACTCATCTGGCCCAGCCCTGATTAGGCCCCAACAGGGGCAGGCCAACTGGCCAACCTCCTTCTGTCGCCTCGCAATAAGCCTGGCCCCAATCCACCAATTGGGGCCAGGCTGGTTGAACCTCACCTAGGCACGAATTCGTGCACTGGGCCTCTAGTATATTTATGATATTAGAACACAGACACCCAAGGAGCGAAGACCATGTGAAGACACAGCAAATACAGCATCTACAAACCAAGGAGAAAGGTTTACAGAAGAAGCTAATGTTACTAGCACCTTGATTTTAGACTTCCAGCCTCTAGAACTGTGAGAAAATAAATTTCTGTTGTTTAAGCCACCAAAGCTATGGTACATTGCCATGACCTCCTAGAAAACTAATATAGCCCTTGATCCAAGCACATTTGTATTCTTGGAAGACAATCTGTTATCTTGATAACAAGTGATTTTTAGTTGGATTTTTATCACTTACAACCAAAGCGGTCCTGACCAATGCACTATTGATAAACAAGTAGGAGTAAGCCAGTAAAGGAAGGGGGCACAGACATTGAGGATGGTTGGAGTGTGGGACTTGAGGAGCAGGAACCAGGTCATGGAAGGCCTTGATGAGAGCGCTAGGAGTGGGAGAATATTGGAGTAATTTAAGCAGGGAAATGAGAAGATCAGATTTAGATTTTTGAAAACACCCCCCCCCACACACACACAAACTGATCACAGGAAGATGTGGATTGGAAGAAATTAAAATAGAACAATCATGCAGAATTCTGCATGAGTAAAGATGATGCCTGGATTAAAGGTGTGGGGAGATGGCCAGATTCAAGGGTAAAAGGTAAAGTTGACGGGTCTTGGTGACTCATTTATGCTCCACGGTTAGATGGAGGGAGAAATCAAAGGTGCTCCCAGGTGTCTTGCTTAGGTGATTGAATGGCCCATGACAGAGACACAGAAGGAGGACAGGTTTGAAAGTGAATAAGATGGACTCACATTTTTGCATGTAGATTTAAGAGGGCTTTTGGGCTATTGCAGAGAAGGAGTTCAGTGTTGCATATGGGGCTGCAGTTGAGGAAAAAAGTCTAGGCTGTAGGGTCCCGTGGATACAGGGGAAACTGTGAGGTTGCTATTACTACAGTAGCTTAAATAATTTGAGGTGCTAACCCATGAGTTTGTTTTTCTCATTCTACTGTCTCTTTTATCTTTCTCTCTATTTGAGCAGATAGCAGACCTTGTGCTCTCTGTCTAAGGGGGGCATGTGTGTGCAGATAGGAGAGCAAAGAGCCAGTAAGTCTTTCTGTCCTTGTTTTCCCAAAGCCTAAAGCCTTGAGGTAAGTGGATTGGCTTATAGAGACAAAGTATCTTGGCCAGGAGAAGGGGTGAGGGTGGGGGACTGGATTATTAGTTTCATAGGGCAGCCAGAATAAAGTTCTAAAACCTGTGTTCCTCAAAACGGAAATAATTGTCTCAGAGTACTGGAGGCGAGAAGTCCAAAACCCAGATGTCAGCAGGGCTTGCTCTCTCTGATGGCTGCAGGGAAGAGACTTTTCTTGTCTCTTCAGCTACTGTGTTTGCTGTCAGTCCTTGGCTTTCCTTAGCTTGTAGATTCATCATTCCAAACACATGGCTATCTTCACATGCTGTTCCCCCTGTGCTTGTCTGTCTCTGTGGCCAAATTTTCTCTTTTAATATCAGATTAGAGCCCACCCTAATGACCCAATTTTAACTTGATTACTTCTATAAATATCCTATTTCAAAGTAAGGTGACATTGTGAGGTCTTTTTCGGGGGACATAATTTAACCCACCACACTGGTCTTCCTCCTCTCCGTAATGACTGGCTTCCTGGCATTGTGGAAAAGACAGTAATAAGACCCAAGAGAGAAAGGCCTAGACCTTAGGGCACCCAGTTAAAATGACCGTAGGCCATGCAGGACCTGAGAGGCCATGTCAACAGTGTCAACTTAATGCCAATTAAGTGTGGACTGCGTGGCTTCATATATCCCCAGGTGCCCTGGCACCCTGTGGCACAAATGGTGAGGACGGTGTTTACCTGACATGGAAGTGAGGTTTATCCTTAAAAGTTAAAGAGATCGTTAAGAAACCCATTATGTTTCTTGTATACTTACGCATGTGAACAAGACTTATGCCCACTCCTCCTGTGATTGACATTCCCACAGCACAGCTGTCCTTTCTATCTGTGCCTGTCTTTCCCTCCACGTTGTCAATAAGCCAGACACTGATCATTGCAGCAGCTATGTTTTCTAGAACATGTTATCACCCACCACTTGCTTTTTTTTCTCCCATAAAGATTTTTCTGTTCAATATAACCAAAATCTATATTGGTAAATGTTGTATGAAAAAAAAAGAAGAAGAAGCCTATTGCTTTTTTGAAAGGAACAGATGGTGAACCTGGAAAAAATCTTCTGGTGGGTCACTTTATCTTTTTATTTCTCATCTTTCTCCTTTTAAAAAATAGAAAATATATTCTATTTGCTACATATCATAGGAGTAAAGGGAAAATGATATATAGAAAAGAAATATGATTTCATAATCAGAGAAGGAATGGTGTTCAGTGATGAAAAACACGCAGTAATTTTCTATCGTGAAAAGCAATTTCCTTCAAACCTGAGTCATAACTTTTTATCCTGATCACGTCGTTTCCACATTTCCCCAGAAAAATAAACCCCGATTTCCTGACCTTGCTTAAAAAGTTTGATTTGAGAAACCTGCCACTCAGCTCTCCCAGAGCCATTGATTTGTGGGAGAAAGCCATATCCCAAAGCACATCAACAGCAGGAGGTGCCAGGGGCCCTGGCCTCAACCCCTTTCATGTCTAATTGGCTGTGCGATCTCAGAGAGAAAATAAACAGTTTTGCTTAGCTCATCAGAAAACGTAATAAAAAAAAATCATGAATGCATTCTTCTTCAGTTATTCTTTTATCAAACACTGAGTGCCTGCTATAGGCCAGGCACAACGCTAGGAGCTAGGGACATAGTGCAGAGGATGGAGTTCCCATCCGGGAAGGCAAGCATGAATGTTTTATCACAGCCCAGGTAAATGTAAGAAAGGAGGTACCAGGGGTCATATGACTGTATAAAAGG
Source organism: Lasiurus cinereus (assembly GCA_011751065.1). Taxonomy (NCBI): domain Eukaryota; kingdom Metazoa; phylum Chordata; class Mammalia; order Chiroptera; family Vespertilionidae; genus Lasiurus; species Lasiurus cinereus. The sequence goes on from JAAGEH010002528.1 coordinate 25,534,065, forward strand.
GAAAACTGAGTTTGTTTGGGATTCAGGGATGGTTTCTGAAGAAGGACTGCTTATGCTGCAATCTGAAAGACAAGTAGGAGGAGTTAACCAGGCACAGGCAGGCAGAGTGAGCATTCTAGACAGAGGATCAATATGTACAAGGTTGTGAGTTTGGAGGGAGCACCATGTATACGAAGGACTGAAAGTGGGGGTACAGAGTGGTTTGATGAGACTGGGAAGTGGACAGCCAGCATGCACAGGCAGACCATAATAAATACTTGTCTTTATCCCAAAGCAATGAGTGGGAAGAATGGTGTGTGTGTGTGTGTGTGTGTGTGTGTGTGTGTGTGAGTGCTCGCGCGTGCGCATGCACGGGATTGCCTCTATAGGATAAGTTTTTATTAAGAAGACAAATAGAAAGTTATGTAGATTAGCTTGGGAGATGCACATCAAAATGTCTCTGGGTTATGGGATTTGGCAGGAACTTTTGATTTTGGGGGTGGGTACATTTTATATTTTCCAAGTATGAGGGAATAATTTTTAAAGAGCTTCCTAAGCATATAACCGAGGGTAGGAAATGTCAGAGTCACTGGCATGTCACCAGGAATGCAGGGTCTTTCTCTTTGGGAATGGGTGGGAAGAGGTGAGGCTGTCATGAGGGCCGGGGCTGCAAAGGAATACAAAGACAGAAGAGACTGGGATTGAGCTGTAGCCCTCAAGCTCACATGCTGACACCCTAACCTTCAGAGAGGGTGTATTTGGAGTAAGGAAGAAATTAAGGTTAAATGGAGTCACAAGGGTGGATCCCTAACCTGTTAGGATTCAAGTTCCTGTAAGAGCAGACATAAGGATGCTTGCTGGGACACTGCCATGTGAGGACACAGCTAATAGATGGCCAACTACACACCAGAAGCTGGAAACTGAATCAGCCAGCCCCTTGGTGGCAGACTTCCGGCCTCCAGAACTGTGAGAAATGATGTCTGTTGTGTAAGCCACCCAGTCTGTGGTGTGCATTATGGCGGCCTGAGCAGACTGAGATATGGCACAGTCTCTCTAGGAAGACTTCATACAGGAGAAGAAATGGCAGTTGCACCTTTTCAACTTTATTACATTTCAAGTTATCTATGTTCCTTTTATGAGGGAAAAAATTACATTACCATCTAACAACTACCAAAGAAATGAATGGATCCCAGTAAGAAGTATGTAAAGCACATAAGTGTTTCCAAATGTACATCCCTGTGCATGTACTTACTGGGGGACAGAAACACTGGCCTCCAAACAAGATTTGAACCAAGTTCTGCCCATCGAGACTGAAATGAACAGAGATTTGCATTGTGCTCTCTGCTGCAGGATCTTGACACTCGGAGTCTGGGAGGCAAAGAACTTGATTCTTTAGGGAGGGCAACATTCAGGGGCAATACAAACATTACAGGCAGAAGCATAGTGTCTCAAAGGGAGTGGGGCTAAAATGAAATTCTGAAGAATGAGTAGGAGTTCATGAAGCAGATAGATAGATAGATAGATAGAGAGAATTCCTATAAGCTCATGAGGGCAAGAACTGTGTATTTTTGATTTTTGTCCTCTGTGCCTGGGTACCTAAGTAGTTTGTGGAGTGGGTGGGTAGAGGGACACAGAGAGCAGAAGAAACAGTATGTGCAAAGGCACTGGAGCCCAAAACTGCATGAGATATTGAGCAAATTCCCAGTTGTTGGGTATTGTTGGAGCTGAGGATGTCTGTGTATGGGCATGTGTGGGGGCAGTTTGGAAGGGTAGGAGGGCAGCGGCGTAGAGGGGAGTGGAGCACAGAGGAGATGCGGTTAGAAGAGGTAAACTGCAGCTGGTCCTGCAGGGCCTTGTATGCTGCACTTGGAGGCCTGCATTGAGTTCTGTGGGTAGTGGCATCCTAGGTTTGTTTGCAGGTCATGGAATCAGGGTGATAACCCAGATCTCTGGCTCCTCCAATCCATCCATCATCTTTCCCTTTATCCATCTTTACCTGTGACTTTGCAGGGAGGTTCCTGGCCCCAGAGGGCAGGGCCAGGCATGGCAATATATCTGGGTAGGTTTTCCAGTGCTTGGTCCTCAGGCAGGGTTATAAAGGAGCAAGCTGTCTACCTTTTCTCTTATCCTCTGCCACTCCTCACTGCCTTGGCAGCTGCTCTCTAAGGGGCACACACCAATTTAGGGTTTGATTGTAGGAAACTGGAGATGCTCTGAGGTAGGTCGAGGCAGAGAGGTAAGCCCTGAGAAGTACCTTCTCGTCCTGCAGGGAGGTTGTGTACTGCAATAGCCAGGAGGGAAGCTGGCATCCTGCCTCTTTGGAGCCAGTGGTAGACACGGAAGAACAGTAGGGAAGACTGGCTGAGAAAGTTGAGGGATTACAAGAGGGTTGAGAGTTTCACAGAGCAACACAGAAGATGGGCTTTTGTCTGTTGGGCAGTGAAGACTCAGGATGACAGTGACAGGCTGTTCTGAAGGAGGGCAGTACCATTAGCTTGTCAAGTCCACTGGCTGTATAAGAAAATGTTAACTGTCTGTCTTTGTGCCACCTCCCCACCCCCCCACTCCCCAGTGCACCAGTCATCATCCATAACCAGCTTCCACCTTCACCTCCTGATTCCAGACCAGCAAAAACAGTAATAGGAGACTTCTCACCATATATGCCCCACATAGTGTAAAATCCCCAGCCCCACTGCTGGGCCATAAGGTGCAAACTAGATAGAGCCACCTCTTCTCCAGATACTCTACCACTACCTGCTGTAAACAGCCTTCATCACCACATTTTCCTGTCCCTCACTACCCTCCCCCTGCCCACCTCTGTCAGTCTTCTTACGTTGTAAGTCTCCTGTCCAAAGAGATACTCTCAGAATCCTGCAACAGAGAGGTCCAAGATTAAAACATGGGAAGATGCATGTTTAAAGTGCAATTTCAAGACTGCATGGGGAGAGATTGCATGTGAAACAGAGAAAGCCCGAATCAAAGTGATGTTGCCACTCCCTCCTCATCTCTGTCCTGAGCCACCCGTGTCTCTGAGCCTCAGGATGAAGACCTGGTTGCTTCGGTGGGAATCACTCCGCAGGCTACAGATGGTTCCTGCTTCATACATATTTCATCTGTTTGAGTGTATGTGGTTTAGGGTGAATAAAAGCAAAGTGATTTTTGTGTCTCCAGCTTTGCCTTCAATATTTAGAGGTTGCAGTTCCACCAAAGCCTCCGAGATGTAACTAAATGCAGACAGTCGTTGCCAGCGGGCATTGGAGCTCTCTGTGGAGAGGGGGCTCAAGGTTGTAGATTCCCATTAGCAAATTGGCATCTCATTCCTCTCTTCTCCCCAATAGGCCCTTGGATGAAGCTGAAATGCCAAGTTATTTCCCCAGAGAAATGTTTCCCTCACATAGTACATTCCAATCAGACAGGCCACATGTCCCCAACTGTGACCAACTATCTCCCCACCCCGCTCTGTGCACAGCAACTGACATCGGATGAGCTCATCACATGCACAAGTGCTGAGGCCATAAATCTTTCAAAAGATTAAATGGAAGCACCAAATCAGGCACCGAAGATTAGAAAATATGGTCAATGACAAAGACAAAGGCTGTTCAGATTTCCTGTAAGATTAAGAAACTATCAGAAGTGGCCAGAAGTCCTGTAATCGGGCTGGCCTCTCTCATTCAGATCTTCTGACGGTGCTTATCTGACCCTTTTTGGTCTCCCCAGGAGATTAAAAAAGGGTAGTTGAAGAGAAATGGTCATTTCAAATATCTGTTTCCACATATGTCTTAGATCAGAAGAAGCCAGATCTGATCCTGTCACCAAACTGCTTAAAATCAGATGGCTCCTGGGCTCACAGGAAAACAGCTCACATTTCTTAGCATGCAAATCTTTTGTGAAGTGTTTTCATCGCGCTTTCCTGGTCTCCTTGCTGGCTGCTTAGGGGCACCTGAATTATATTTGAGTACTGGGAACTCTCATGCATTCTGATGCCACAGGTCTTTGCTTGTGCTGTTCATCTTTTGGAATGCCATTCCACCAGGTGTGTGCTTGGTCTCCTCTGGTTCCTGCTTCATGCACAGCTCCCCCAGGAGGAACGCCCCCCTTCAGGAGAATCAGTGCTTGCATGTCTGTGTTACAAAAGTCTTTGTAAATTTATTATAATACTAGAGGCCCAGTACATGAAATTCATGCACGGATGGGGGGTTCCTCAGCCCTGCCTGCACCCTCTTCAATCTGGGACCCTTCGGGGGATGTCCGACTGCTGGTTTAGGTCTGATCATACCAGCAGTCAGACATTCCTCTCAGAATCCAGATGACTGGCTCCTAACCACTCTTCTGCCTGCCTGCCTGATTGCTTCTAACCTCTCAGCCTGCTGGCCTGATTGCCCCTATTTTGCCCCCCTGCTGGTCTGATAGCCTTTACCTTGCCCCCCTGCTGGCCTGATCACCCCTACCTTGACCGCTGCTGGCCCGATCTTGCCTCCAACTGCCCTCCTCTGCCAGCCTGATCTTGCTTCTAACTGCCCTCCCCTGCTGGCCTGGTCACTCCCAACTGCCCTCCCCTGCTTGCCTGATTGCCCCTAACTGCCTCTGCCTTAGCCCCTATTACCATGGCTTTGTCTGGAAGGAAGTTGATGTCTGGAAGATGGCCAGTCAGCCCAGTCTAATCTAATCAGCATGTTACCCTTTTATTAATATAGATTATCAGGCAGCATTATTACTGTTTTCTCACACATTGGTGTTTTTGTTGGACTCTCAGCCTCAGTATTAATATATCAGCATATTTTTTGAAATCCTGGCACATAGCTGGGGCTCAATGAACATTTGAATGGGATAGAATGGGATTCATTTTTTAAATAATTTTTATTAATTTTTTATACATATCTCCCCATTGCCCCCCCTCCCTCCCAGGTATACCCCAACCCCCCAGTGTCTGTGATCATTGGTTATGCTTATATGCATGCATACAAGTCCTTTGATTGATCACTTATCTACCTCACCTAACTTTATACTTTGTGCTGTAATTTCACAGACTGTTTGATGCTTTATGATTTTTGTCCCCCTGAGAATTATCAATCTACTCCCTTTCCGTGCTCCTGATTCTATTATATTCACCAGTTTATTCTGTTGATCAAATTTTTAATTCACTTAATTTTTAGATTCACTTGATGATAGATATGTATTTGTTGTTCATAATTTTTTGGCTTTTACCTTTTTCTTCTTCCTCTTCTAAAAGAGTACCTTTCAGCATTTCATATAATACTCGTTTGGAGTTGATGAACTCCTTTAGCTTTTTCTTATCTGTGAAGCTCTTTATCTGCCTTTCAATTCTGAATGATAGCTTTGCTGGGTAGATTATTCTTGGTTGTAGGTTCTTGTTGTTCATCACGTTGAATATTTCTTGCCACTCCCATCTGGCCTGCATCGTTTCTGTTGAGAAATCAGCTGACAGTTGTATGGGTGCTCCCTTGTAGGTAACGAACTGTTTTTCTCTTGCTGCTTTTAATATTCTCTCTTTGTCTTTTGCTCTTGGTATTTTAATTATGATGTGTCTTGGTGTGGTCCTCTTTGGATTCCTTTTATTTGGGGTTCTGTGTGCTTCCTGGACTTGTAAGTCTATTTCTTTTACCAGATGTGGGAAGTTTTCAGTCATTATTTCTTTAAATAGGTTTACAGTATCTTGTTCTCTCTCTTCTTCTGGCACCCCCACAATTCTGATATTGGTACGCTTGAAGCTGTCCCAGAGGCTCCTTACATTATCTTCACATTTTTGGATTCTTTTCTCTTCTTGCTTTTCCAGTTGAATGTTTTCCGTTTCTTTATATTTCAAATTTTTGACTTGATTCTTGCCATCCTCTAGTCTGCTGTTAGGACTCTGTATAATATTTTTTATTTCAGTCATTGTCTCTAGTATTTCCTTTTTCATCTCCTCTTGGGTCTCACTAAATTTATCCAACTTTTCTAGCATACTCTTGAAAAACCTTACAAGCGTGGTTTTGAACTCTATATCCAGTCGTTTTTTTCCCTCCATTTCTTTTGTTTGTAATCCATTCCCTTGTCTCAGCATTTTCACTATGCTGGGGAAACTTCTGTGTTGGATTCAGCCTTATGATACCAGACTTGCAAAACCGAAGAAGTCTCTGTTGAGCTTGGGAAGGGTGGAGTCTCAGGGCTTAAGGAACCGCCTTGCCTTCCAGTTGGCCCCGCTCTCCACGGCCCCTGAGTCTCACGTGACTGGGTAATCACTGGAGCGATCCTTGTGCCCAAACACCCGCAGTGCCTCTAGACCGCTGCCCCTCTGGCTCACCTGCGCACCAGGACCACACAAGACTAGGTCCCCAGGGTTTCGCCCAAAACAGGAGCTTAGTGGAGTCAGAAGTGACACAGTTGGGAGGGTCTGTCTCCCGCCCACTCGCGAAAGCCAGCGGCACAATCAGCAGTCTGTCCTGTGCGCAGTGCTGTGAGCGCCACCAGGCCTTTGATCTTTTGCAACTCCCCTAAATTTCCATGCACTTCTCCCTTTTCACAGTCTAAACTCCCCCTGCATGAATATCGGCTGGATCTGGGGTTTAGTGTCGTAAGATAAGGGGTTCAATGCCGTCGGGAGTCTCCGTTTCCCTCCCACCAGAGAAAGCCAGCCAGGTACTCTGGCACCCGCGCTCTCAGCGCGCGCGTGTCTCCGTACCTCAGCTTTTTGCACTCTTCTGGGTCTCTGTGAGCCCCTCTCTTTCCCTCTAGTTGTAGAACTTCCACTCAGCCAGCTTTCCTGTGGTTCTGGATGATGTCCGTTCTGTCTTTAAGTTGTAGTTTTGAAATTGTTGTGCGAGGCAACAGTGTAGGTGTTTACCTATGCTGCCATCTTGGATTCTCCGAATGGGATTCATCTTAAAGAAGAGATGGAATACCAAATCTGTGTATGACTAATAAGATCCAGTGGTATGTTCTGACAGGATTTAGAGTAGTTTACACAGAAGAAAATTGACTGTACAATTCTTAGGAGAACAAAACTATACTATTTTACTTGAAAATTTACTTGTACTATTCATTCATTCAACAATTGTTTATGTAAGGCTTGCTACAATGTTCTAGATACCTGGGATTTAGCAGCAAGCAAAAATAGAAAAACATTTCTGGCTTCATGCAATTTGCATTTTAGAACTCAGAGCATAGTGGTTTGGGTGGGTTCTGTATTCATTCCCCACTTTGATCACTTACTAGCTGTGTGACTTAGGGAAAATTATTTAACCTTCTTGTGCCTCAGTTTTCTTTGTAAAATAAAGATAAATAATTGTGCCTACTACACAGGGTTCTTACAAAGATGAATAAGTAAATACAGAGGGGAAGCCAAGATGGCGGTATAAGGTATACACTACATGCTGCCTCTCACAACCACACCAAAACTACAATTAAAATACAAAACGTCTATTACCCAGTACCATGAGAAAGCTAGATGAGTAGAAATTCTACAACTAGAAGGAAATAGAAAAGAGCATTGAGACAAGCACAAGCACGGAAAAGCTGAGATAGGGAGGCGCGTGAATCAGCCTGGGGGCTGGTGACTGGGTGTGCTGCTTCTTTCAACCCTAAGGGAGACACAAGCTCCTGATTACTCTGAACTCCAGTTTCCAGAGAGACTCTGGGGAATCAGACTCCTTTGGGGAGAAGCTGGACTGTCTGCCATTGGGCCCAAAAGTGGGGGTGCATGCAGGAATCATTGTTTACTGTGCTGGGGCGCAGGATGCGGGGACACAGAGATGACTGATGGGCAGCCATCGCTGTTTGCCACACCCTAGCCTGGTGATTCCCTGAGACCGTGCTCTGCACAACTTATAAACTAAAAGCGGAGCAGCTTTTACATATAAATGGCCTGCCATATCGCAGCTTAACCCAACAAACTGCAGCTCTGGTCAGACAGTTCCAAAACCTCCAAACCCCAAGCAAAGAGGAGAAATCTGCAGATCTTGCTGTAACTCCTGCTGGGTGGCCTCAGACAGTAGCTGACCTGCACCCGATTGGAAATCCAGAAGCCCGTGTATCTGGTAGTCAGTGTGAGATGACACCAGATTTCAACTCCTCACATCCATAAGTGACACATTCAAGAGGCAGACTCAGCACCAAAGCCCCACTGAAGCAAGTCCTGCCCCATAAGGGTGTCTCCAGCATAGCATTTCCTCCATTATAGACACAGGTGGAGGGAGCTATAGGGGGAAAAAAGAGAGCATCTGTAATAATCTGAACAATAAAGATTTATTTAAAAAATAAGTTAATGTAAGCAAAGCACTTAGAATAATGCTTGGCCTGTAGTATATATTCAACAAATGTTAGTTATAGTTCATTTTACAGCTGAGAAATCAGAGGGACAGACTCTATGTTGCTCTAATCTCTCACTTAGGGTACCCCCAAAACAAATTAATCTGTAAATACCTGTGTGCACTCTGAGAACCACTAGCAGGGTTGCCTCAGACCATCAGAAAACACAGATATTTACATTACGATTCATAAACAGTAGCAAAATTATAGTTATAAAGTAGTAACGAAAATAATTTTATGGTTGGGGGTCACCACAACATGAGGAACTGTGTATTAAAGGGTCACAGCTTTAGAAAGGTTGAAAACCACTGATCTAGATAAACATGTTGACATTATATTTAGAGGAGAATTATTCAGATGAACTCTCTACTGTGCATCAATCTCACTGTTCAACTTCATGTTCTCCAAATATAGCCAGAGGGAAAGGCAGCCTTGATAGGAATGGAGATTATCTCTCTTGAGCACTCAGAGCAGGGTCCTGTCTACCTGTGTGTTCTTGAGCAAGTTTCTCCCTATCTTGGTCTTACCATCTGCAGAATAGGAGCTGGTTACACAAAGAACTGCCTCACTAAGTCAAAGTCAGAATTAAATAGGACAATTGTGCAAAGCCTTTAGTACAGTTCCTAGAATACAGTAAACATTCAATAAATGACAATAATTCTTATCTAATTACCCTCCGTTTTACTTTCCATTGTTTGTTTCCCGTGGCTTCAGTTAACCGGGGACAACCATGGCCTGAAAACATTAAATGGAAAATTCCAAAAGTAAACAATCCATCAGTTTTAAGTTGTACACTGTTCTGAGTAATGTGATGAAATCTTGCTTCATTGCACTGCATCCCACCTGGGATGTGAAATCATCCCTTTGTCCAGAATATCCAGAATGCTGTGTTACCCACCCAATAGTCACTTAGTCTTGGTTATCAGATTGACTGTTGAGTTATCAAAGTACTTGTGCTCAAAGAACCCTTATTTTACTTAATAATGGCCCAAAGCCATTCACATAATTTTTATTACAGCATAGTATTTTAATTGTTCTGTGTTATTGCTGTTCATCTCTTACTAGTCTCTGTTATAAACTAAACTTTATCATAGGTATGTACATATAAGGAAAAACTATAGGGTATATAAGAGTAGGTACAATATGAGATTTTGGACAACCACTGGGGGTCTTGAATGCATCCACTGTGGATAAAGGGGAAGTACTGTTTTATTGTTTGATGAGTCTAAGTTGTCTAATCTGTGATGTGAGATTTCCATGCCAACTCTGGAAAGGAGTGAGCATTGCAGCAAATACCATCCTTAATGTGAATTGCTTCCTTAACCATTCTCAAAGACTTTATAAAACTTACATATCTATAGCATTCTACCAGAAATTATTTTCTTCCAATAAATATTTGAGGAGATAGGTAGAGATCAGCAGGGTCTACTGCAATAACAACCTCTAAATCCCATGTTTTGTACATACTGAGGGGACTCTTCCCATTGATACCACTCAGTAATCTTGAGGATGGGGCAGCCATCACCTGACATGTTGCTGCCCATGGCCAGAGGGAAAAGAGAGCTGTAGATGATTTCACACCAGCAAATAAGTACTTCAGCCTAGAAATGGCACTCATCACTGTGCCTACCATTCATGGAGCACATGGCCTGCCTGCCCAAACCATGCCAATGGAAGCTAGCAGTGAAATTCAAAAAGTGGGGAGAATTCCAGTGCAATTCCAAGGAAGGCTATATTTGGCTATTTGACAACCAAATGATACAACTCTATGCAAAGCACTGGCTAGCCCCCATAGAAGATAGAGTAATACATAAACTATGATCTTGGTCCTCAGGTGACCTACAACCTGGCAGGAGAGGTAAGGGATAGAAAAAGGTAGAATAAAACAGATACTACTTCTGCTCTTCTAGCAGCATTCTATTGAGCCTAGAGGACAAGCAGAGTGATTAATTCTCACAGCACTGCTTTGGACACTAAAGAAATTCATTACCAGGCACCTGGCAGGGACTGTAAAGATGTTATTTGAGAGATGAGAACCAGTGTAGCAATATCTCATCATTTTTTAAGTTCTAGTGAAGGCTTTCATCATCATTTATTTAAACATCTATCTGTCTGGGTGATGTGATGTGCCAAATAAGCATTAGATGTGGTATAGCCCTTGGGGAGATCTTGGGAATTAAGGAGCCATAGCCAAATCCAGCATGGCAGAGAGGATGGGTGAGACACACCTGGACACGCTCACAGTCGATAGGACGCGTCTCACACACAATGTAATCCTTTCAGCCACAGACTGTTATTGCTGGTGAGCCTCTTCTGTACCAAATTACACTGTCCTAATGTGGAATCATTGCATGGTCTATACCCGTGGTTGGCAAACTGTGGCTCGTGAGCCACATGAGGCTCTTTGGTTCCTTGAGTGTGGCTCTTCCACAAAATACCACGTCCTGGGCAAGTCTATTTTGAAGAAGTGGCATTAGAAGAAGTTTGAGTTTAAAAAACTTGGCTCTCAAAAGAAATTTCAATCATTGTACTGTTGATATTTGCTCTGTTGACTAATGAGTTTGCCAACCACTGGTCTATACCAAGCGAGTGTTTGGGAAAAGAGACCCTCCAACACCAACCAGCATCATCACAAGGTTATGTAAACACTCCCTGTTCTTATCATGCATCAGTATTATCTGGTGCTGGAGAATTTCATAAACAAACATGGATTACAATAAAAAAAAGTCCCTACACTAGGCAGGTAATCAAATTTCTACATCATAGAAGCCTCAATGAATTACATGCATAGTAACCAGGTTTGTTCTCATAAAAGTCACTCTGCCACCCTTAAAAGCATCATAAAAAGACCTATATTAAAAATCAGCATCATGATGTCTATAAAAGATTGAAGTGAAAAAATGTTATGTTGAATCTGATTCTCATAGGGCCTTAAGGCAACCCTAACTTGAGGCAAGGCTCCCATGAATGTCAGGGTAACCAGAGGGCCCATCAATCTAGTTATTTAATAAAACTGAATACCTAAAACTATATGCACTGAATATATAATTCTTTGGAAGAATCAATGAATGAGTTGGTAACTTCCCTCAGAGAGGTTACCCATCTTGAACTCTGGACAGACCCACCTTGAGAAGAAGGCCTTGGGACCCGCTGTGGGGCCCATCTGTCGCTGGCAGCCCGAAACCATAGCCTCACCAAGATTATTTTCAGAACTGTGCCAGTACATGTGGAGGAAATGATGGCATGATGAATTCCTTGTGAAATTCTCAGCCTCATAGAATATGAAAGCTAAACTATAGTAGAGACAGAGGAAGAAAGTGGAACCTAGAAGGTTGCAATGACCTGTCAAACATCAAAGGTCAACTTCTAAGGGTCTCGATTCCCTAATCTACAAAACAGGGGTGACAGATTGGGATGAAATGAGATTGTTTCTAATTATAAATAGAAGGACTTCTATTTTGAGCATTGCCTGGACCTGCCTGTCTTCCAGAGCAGTGGTGCCGATACCCTCCCAGTCCCCCTCACCTCCTCTGCTGGGTCATTCAGGGCTGCTCGCTGCCTCCCTGCACCTCCTATCCATCTTCCTCCATGAAATAAAGATGTCTGTGTGCTAGAGTTTGGGTTGAGACCCACTGCTCTGGGAGCCAATGAGCCTGGACCAAACCCACTTGCCCCCATGGGGCCCATTTCTAATGGGGAAAGAGCTGGACCAGCTGCTCTAGAGGACAACATGGACAGGACAGAGACATGGCAGTGCCCTGGGCACACTCTCAGGGTGCCCCAGATTGAACTCTCAGAGTTCCACTGGCAGGGACAGCCTCCTCCACACTCCCCTCCTACCACTGCCTTTGAGGTGCACTCTCCCCTAAAACCAAGCAGGGGGAGGGGGTGTGGGCAGGGTGGAAACGAGGTTTCTATGTTGGGGAAGCTTGAGGGTTGGTGAGGCTGGATGAGTGTTTTTTTCCTTCCATGTTGAGGACTCTTTTAGAGAAAGAAGGCCTGTACTGCAGAACCATTGATAAGGTCACGTATGCAAACTTGTGTTTCCAGAACAGCTCAAGTGTGATCAGAATTCACACCAAATTCCCGCACCTCCTGGCTGACCCTCTGACCTGGTTCATAAGGCCAGGGCTTCCCCTCCTTCCTGATCGCAGGCAGGGATGAGGCCACTTCCTGAGGGCCGTGCCTCCATGTGGGTACAGCATCATCTCTAGCCTATAGGAGCACAGGGCAGTAAGGGAGACCCCTCTCCTAAGCTCCATCTCTGTGAACAATCTTACACTAATAGGAGAAAGAGATGCTGGTCCCCATCCTCACCCTGGCCTTGGCACAGGGAGCGGCCCCCACAATGTCCAGTGATTGTATCTCACGATTCCTCCTTGACCTTACACCCTCATCCCAGTCGTGTGGGACACACAGTCCAGTGGCCACATCAGCTTGGGTTGTGGACTGGAAGCTCCGCCCTCTAAGCCTTTCTGTCTGGTGCTGCCTTCAATCCTCAGACAGGGAAATGGTAGAGGGGAACTCTTCTGCCCTCCAACTTGCTGGTGGGGCAATGGGGAACATCACAATGTTTGAATAAAATGCTGGATTACAGTGAGTAAAAGCAGAACAAAATATTTGGATTTGAGTTTACCTCAGAAAATGTATGACCTGGGGCTGCCAGATCTTTTTTCCTAACCTGATAACTTTCCCAGCAGGCATGCTGTTATCAGATGGGAGTTGGGCTTCCAGAACTAGGATGGGGGAGCTCACATCGCTTCCTTGTCACTTTTGCCCACAGTCATTGTCACCCCAGCCAGACTAGAAAGGGGAGAGAAGCCGAGACAAGGAGAGAGAATTTATGTGGGCTATGAGGAAAGTGAATGTGGGATAAATAAATTCCATCAAAATTAATTTAATTAACAGGAATTTTAGCACATTCTCCTCTGATTTCAGAATTACAGTTCCGTAATTGGTGTAAGATTTTTTTCCCTCCTTCCCTTGTTTTCTTAATGTTAGAGCATGCCTTGGACAGTTGAAATTGTCAGAAGTCAGCAAAGATGGAGATTAAAAGGTAAAGTGTATCCTGGAGAGAGAAGATGGTCCCATCTGATGCTCCAAGATACACTATGCCCCTGCCTCATAGCCCACACACAGCAAAAACTGAATTGTTTAATCAGAATTCAATGAGACCCTAATATGAGAATGTTAGGGAGGGAAGAGTTCGGCCTGTGTGGAGAGCAGGGACTTTGGAATAGCCTATAGCTGTGTAACTTGGGCAAGTTATCTAGTATCGTTGAGCACCCATTTCCTCCTCTGTAAAACAGAGTTAATAATCACAGTGCCTATGTCATAGGATTGCTATATCGATTTGAGTGTTTATAAAGTGTTTAACAGTCTCTGGCAATTAAATGAAAACTTAATATACAGTTGTGATTCTTGATGTCTGTGCTAGGAAAGAAAATGATGATGGGGACATTGTCCCCACTCTGTCAAAGATGCAGAAGAACTTGTGCTTAGAGAAGAGTACGCAGGGTGCCTAGTGAGTAGGACATGACGATGGGAAGGAGGAGGCAAGGTCGCACAAGGCTGACTTTGGATTTATCTTGTATGCAATGAAAAGCCTCTAACACTCTGAGGCACTTGGCAATTTAGAGAGTGGAGTAGGAAGAAACAGGAGGTAGGTATGGGCCAAATGTAAGAGGTGAGGAAGTGATGAAAATAATCTTTGTAGGAACTTGGCAATAGAGTGGGAAAGTCAGGGACAGATTCCAAGACTTCTAGCAGTTACTTGGGATTCTCTACTACAATGTCAACTCCAGGAGGGCAGCCTGTGGTCTTGGTTTGTATACTGATGTAACCCAAGTACCCAAAACAATGTCTGGCACAGAGCAGATGCTCAATAAGTGTTGAATGATTGAGTGCATGATGGTGGCATTAACTAAGGAAGGAAATAGAGGGGGAATAGCAAATTTGAAGGTGAAAAGAATGAGTTTTCTGGATATGTTGAATTTGAGTGGCCTATGGGACATTCCAAGGAAAGGCTCCCCAGTGGAAAATGGAAATTTGAGACTAATACTCAGAAAGCCTGGGCTGGTGTAGAGTGTTGGCCTACAGGAGATGGTCAAAATTATGGAATGGTTGAATGGGGGTGTCAGCAGAGAGCCAGCAAGCGATAGGGATGGAAGCAGTATGACAGCTCCCAGTTACTTCTCTGGTGGCCATTTTCCACTTTTTTCCCCCCCAAATTAGCAAATGATTCCCAGTAATTTTAATTACCTGCAAAACCAAATAGGCCCATTCATGCAGTACTTGTGAGTGTCGCCTCCTTTTCCAATTTATAATGTCCTTGCTCAGCGATAATGTCACCAATTTAAAACTCAGATTGAAACATAGAAATCTTCAAGTTTGAATAATGTTGTTTGCTTTCTCACATTGCTCCCAGGTGATAATTTTAGGATATTCCTGTAGCTATTCAGGGTGCTCTTGACCACATGATTTGGGAGCAAGTTGTCACCTCAGAAAACTTCAAATTGGGTGCGTCCTTGCCTTTGCGTAGGTGAAAACCTCATGATTCTTAAATGTCATTCTTCTAAACTTTAGATATCCAAATTTAGAGCGAAACTCCCAAAGGCAAGGTTAGATTTGTCTAAATAATTTGGTCAGCTCAGACAGTTGTATTAAAATCTTTTTAAAAATGATGGAAACCAGAACAAGCTATCTAAAGTATACATCCTTTCCTGATGTTTTAGGAAACCAATGGCACATTCTTCATATGCAAGACTCTCATTCTCAGGATGGTTACATATGGATAATCAAGTGCTGGTTACACATCTTTCTGTAAACCCGGCCTTCCGTAGCTCAGCGGCTCGGCCGAGGCTTGGCCCCAGGAAGGTTGCCCAGAGTCGCAGACCTGCCTAGCATTTGATTAATGTAGCACAGTTTTCCTGTTCATATAAATATTTTAAGTTGGAAAAAAGCCCTTTGTTATTTTTCTCCCTGCCTAAGAAACACTTCCATGAACTCTTCCCATAACAGAGCCACTCTCTGACTTGAGTGACTCTGCCCCAGGTGACAAAGAAATAGCTTCTTGGCACTGTTGGTTTTCCACAATTATTTTAAAAAATGGTGAGAGAATAGGCAGAGCCATCCTACTCTTAGGTGAGTAGAAAAGGTCCTCATTTCCTATAAACTGTTCATCCTTTCTCCTTGCCAGTTCCGGATGTGGGAAAAGATTAACAATAGCATTAGTAAGAAAGCAAGTACACTCATCACACCATCAATCCCGAAGAGCCCAACTTTTTTGAAATGTTTTAATTTCCTTTCCATTGTGGTCTGGTGCAAGCTGTAATTTGCATTTTTACCCAAGAATTGCTTCTTCTAGGAAGACTTCTATGACTAATTCCAGCCCATAAGATCTCTTCCTTCCAGTAATGTGTGTGTGCGTGTGCGTGTATGTGTATGTGTGCGTGTGACTTGCCTCTTTTTCCTTTACCCTTCTGTATTATTTTCTATTTGCTTATTCAGATATTTGCCTTCTTCATGCCCCTCACTGATCTACAAAATCCTCCAGAACAAGGATTATATCTTCTTGTTCTCTTGTTTTCCATTTCAAAGCATCTAGCCAGAGGGGCATCAAAGGAGTGTTGAATCAGCGCTTATGGATGAATTGATGTTAAGAAAAAAAATTCTAGATGCCAGAATCTAGGGGTCATACCCCTTGCTCTTGTCTAATACATTTTGCTCTGCACTTATTATCCTAGGCTTCAATGGGGCTCCATTAACCCTCTGAAATTGTAACAAAAGTTTAGTGAAATGGTGCTTGTGTGCATGTGCGTGCACACACTTCTCTGGGGACAAAATCTTTAGTTGTTACCTGATTCGGTGGAGTCCAATATCCCCAAAGGCTGGATCAATGAGCCCCTCTGTCCTGTTGGTGGTAGAAAATGAACAGTACAAGGATTCAGTGCTTATCCAGACTCCGTCAGGGGCTTTCCAGACATGAGGAACTTTACCATTAAACACCAAAGAACTTGTATGAATATATGCATAAGCTACGGACAGACTAGAGGGTGCTGAAGACCTGGGGCGGGGTTGGCTAGAAGGGTCAATGGGGAAAATAGGAGACATATATGATACTTTCAACAATAAAGATTTAAAAAAAAAAACCTTAGGGATGAGATGGAGGCAGGGAAGAAAGGTTCTGAGTTGGCTAGAGATAAAAGGCCAACTTAGCTGGGAGACTCTGGGGTTTCAGGACACGTGAATCTCTCTTCATGGTTATGAAACATAACCCAAATATGCAGTGTATTTTGAATTGACCTTCCTACTCTCCCCACCCTCGAGCCCTTGCCTCTATTGTTTTTTTATGGCTGTGTTCCAGCTATAAATCCTGATAACAATGATTTCCTTAATATATTGTGGACATTAACTGCCGACATGGAAGCAAATCCTTAGGAAGAAGAGGAATTGGAAGAAGGGGAGAAGAGAGAGAAAGATATAAGAACATAAAGACAGAATATATGACGGATTAAGACAATTGCACGGGAGAGCCTCCTCCATCGCTTACAGGGAAAATAGTTTACTAATCTGGAATCAGAAAGAAGGGTGATTTTTAAGTGCACGTTTCAGAGAAATTATCTTAGTTCATTAGTACCAGTATTTCTAATGAACACTTAGGGCTCCTCGGTGAGTCACTTGTCTGCTGACTTCATTAGGAAACCGATGAAGTGTGCAGTTTGAGAGGGATTGCAGAGGAAGACGTTGAGAGAGCTGTGATTTAGAGGGTGGACAGCTCTTCTCCGGCAGGTCTGAGTGTCCTCTAGCTGCACGAAAATAGGGCCTCATGAGCTCAGCTGCAGAGGCAGCTTCTGGTTAAGAGATGCAGAGTTGGGTCCTTCGCCGAGTGGCTGGCTCCGAGGAAATGTACACTGGTGGTTCACTCATTGCTATGGCAACCACTCGAATGCAGAGAACCACATTTGTTCATTTTTACAATTATTCTATTATTTATACTGAGGAAGAATCATTGAGAGGATAATACATTTCTGGGGAGGAGCCAGAAAAAGCTATGCCTGAAACCCAAAAGGCAATTAACCACAGGTGCCTGAAATTGGAAATTCGTGTTTTCTAGTCACTGGGGGCACATCTCTTCCCACTTAGCCTTGAGGGAAATCTTCAGTACCTGGTGGGGTTTCCCGCTACTCACGAAGCAGGGAAGGTGGCAGGTCTCACTTATCAAGCCCAGTTCTCAGCAATCTGCAGACGTTTCTTCTTTGGCAGGTTTTTCTCTTTTGATTCAGGGTTTTCTCACGGTGCATGGTTCATTATATTTAATAACCTAGAATGTGTCACTACATGCAAAAGTAAGGTGGCTTTTTAAAAACTCACCTGAGAAAACACTTCCTGTGGGACTCGGAAAGCATAATGCAAAATCTAGACTAAAAATGTAATGAATTTTCTTTTTCACAAATGTAGCAAACTAAATGAATAAATAAGCAAGCACACAAGCCAGCAAATAAACACATCCCTAAACCCTTTAATATTTAGTGTAGATAATTTGATATACTTCTAAATTTTCGCTGGTTTGACTCCTGGGATTTAGAGTAATAGATGTAGGAATGAGGGCAATTCTAGGGTAGGTGGGGGTGGAGATGGGGGAATAGAGTAAGAGAAGGGTCCAATCAAGTGAGCAGAGGTAAATGGTGAAAGATATTTCTTTAAGAGCATTGATTATTACACAACTGCCTGTAATATGTACAACTGCATATACTAATTTAATGCATATATAAAATGTATGGCATATGTTGCATAGGAACTAACTTAAAAATCACTAAATGGGAAATTGATTTATTATAGTTCACACAAGCAATGGGATACTATTATTTGTGGAAGTACAGCATTCCTTTTCCACCGAGTTCTTGAGGTAGGGTCCTTACAATATCTCCAGAAAAAAATAATTTCTGGAGGCTTGCATGGGAAGATGAGTAATCTTTATTTGTGTGGAATTACAGCCGTGGGTTTGCAAAGTCCCATCTCCCTTAATCCAGTCCTGAAAGACGTGCAACTGGGGATTCAGTAGAGCTAGAAGCAAAGCCAGTGTCTGGAGTTTCTGTTCTATGGTGGCCCTGGGGCTGGTTTAGCATAAGCTACTTGAGGTCCAGTCCATTGTGTGTAGGTTCCACATGGCTGTGGCCATGTGGATAAATGCAGGAGCCGGAGAGCCCCACAAGCCAAAGCAAGAGCAAACCAAGAGAGCAAACTCCTTTGCTGAGGAGATTAAGTATCTTTTTTTAAATTAAATATTTATTATTCAGATTATTACATTTGTTTCTTTTTTTTCCCCTCCATAGCTCTCCTCCACCTGGCTCCCACCCCTCCTACAACTCCCTCTACCCTTACCTTCCCCCACATTGACCTCATCCATAGGTGTATGATTTTGTCCAGTCTCTCCCTGCACCCCCCTCACTCCTTTCCCCCTGAGAATTATCAGTCCATTCCCTTTCTGTGCTCCTGATTCTATTATATTCACCAGTTTATTCTCTTGATCTAATTTTTAATTCACTTAATTTTTAGATCCACTTATTGATAGATATGTATTTGTTGTTCATAATTTTTTATCTTTTACCTTTTTCTTCTTCCTCTTCTTAAAGAGTACCTTTCAGCATTTCATATAATACTGGTTTGGAGTTGATGAACTCTTTTAGCTTTTTCTTATCTGTGAAGTTCTTTATCTGCCTGTCAATTCTGAATGATAGCTTTACTGGATAGAGTATTCTCGGTTATAGGTTCCTGCTATTCATCATTTTGAATATTTCTTGCCACTCCCATCTGGCCTGCATAGTTTCTGTTAAGAAATCAGCTGACAGTCATATGGGTGCTCCCTTGTAGGTAACGAACTGTTTTTCTCTTGCTGCTTTTAATATTCTCTCTTTGTCTTTTGCTCTTGGTATTTTAATTATGATGTGTCTTGGTGTGGTCCTCTTTGGATTCCTTTTATATGGGGTTCTGTGTGCTTCCTGGACTTGTAAGTCTATTTCTTTCACCAGATGTGGGAAGTTTTCAGTCATTATTTCTTCAAATAGGTTTTTAGTATCTTGTTCTCCTTCTTCTGGCACCCACACAATTCTGATGTTGGTATGCTTGAAGCTGTCCCAGAGGCTCCTTACGTTATCTTCACATTTTTGGATTCTTTTCTCTTCTTGCTTTTCCAGTTGAGTGTTTTCTGATTCTTTATATTTCAAATTTTTGACTTGATTCTTGCCTTCCTCTAGTCTGCTGTTAGGTCTCTGTATAATATTTTTTATTTCAGTCAGTGTATGTTTAATTTCTAGTTGGTCCTTTTTCATCTCTAGTTAGTCCGTTTTCATCTCTAGTTGGTCCTTTTTCATCTCCTCTTGGGTCTCGTTAAATTTATCCATCTTTTCTAGGATATTCTTGAAAAATCTTATAACTGTGGTTTTGAACTCTATCCAGTCATTTGTTTTCCATCATTTCTTTTGTTTAAGATCTCCTCCTTTGTCTCGGCATTTTCACTATGCCAGGAGAACTTCTGTGTTGGATTCAGCCTTATGATACAAGACTAGCAAAACTGCAAAAGCCTCTCTGTTGAGCTTGGGATGAGTGGAGTCTCAGGGCTTAAGGGACCACCTTGCCTTCCAGTCAGCCCTGCCCTCCACGGCCCCTGGGTCTCACGTGACTCTGGGTAATTGCTGGTGTGGTCCCTGTGTGCGTGTGCAATGCCTCTAGACTGCTGCCCCTCCAGCTCTGGGACCATATGAGTCTGGGTCCCCAGGGTTTCACCCGAAACTGTGGTTTAGTGGAGGTAGAAGTGGCACAGTTGGGAGGGTCTGTCTCTGGCCCACTCGTGAAAGCCAGTGGCACAATCAGCAGTCGGTCTTCTGCACTTAGTGCTGTGTGTGCCACCAGACTTCTGCCCTTTGCGACTCCCCTAAATTTCCGTGCACTTCCCCCTTTTCACAGCCCAAACTCCCCCCGTATGAGTCTCACCTGGACCTGGGGTTCAGTGCTGTAAGATAAGGGGTTCAATGCAGTTGGGAGTCTCCATCTCCCTCCTGCCAGAGAAAGCCAGCCAGGTACTCCAGCACCTGTTCTTTCCACACACATGTCTCTGTACCTCAGCTTTTTGCAACTCCTCTGGGTCTCCGTGAGCCCCTCTCTTTCCTGCTAGTTGTAGAATTTCCACTCAGCCAGCTTTCCTATGGTTCTGGATGCTGTCTGTTCTGTCTTTTAGTTGTAGTTTTGAAATTATTGTGCGAGGCAGCAGTGTAGCTGTTTACCTATGCCGCCATCTTGAATTCTCTCAAGATTAAGTATCTTCAATCATCCTGTGATTGCAGTGGCCATGCCGACTCTGGCCAATGTCCGTTTTCAGGTGTGACTGACAGACAAATGCCTTCCCTATCTCACCCAGACTTTCCTGGGCGTGCATCTAAACTGTAGCTTCCTGACAAAGCTGCACAAATGGCATGCCCATAACATTTGGCCTTTGCCTTGCTCCTTTCCAGCTATTCATAACTGGGTTAAGTTACTACAGTATAAATATGTGCAGCCATGAGTCAGAAGGTATGATGATGTGGATAAAACTTATTGGCATGGAGTAATGTCTGTGATAAATTTTTGCTACAAAATAGCTTCATACATGTGTGTGAAATCCAGACAGTCATATATCATATCCAATTAATTAATATATCTCTTCGTCTCTTCAAATTATGTCCATAGTGCACCTTCTTCTTTCCACCCCCACTACTAGCATGTGTTCTCATTCATTGTCTCTGTTCATATCCTATCACTGTTCAACTGAAAACCTGCCAGTGGTTTCCCATCTAACAGAATAAAACCCTTGTATATACATAGGTGTACAAGGCTCTCCCTGACCTGCCCTGCCTCCACCCCAGCATACCTCTCAGACTTCAAATTCTTTCTCAGGGCCCTTGCACTTGCCCTTCCTCTGCCTGGAACCCAGATCTTTGCTCAAGGTCATCATCAGAAAGGCTTTTCCTGACCAACCTCTTTAAAAATAGCAGGTCCCCTTTCTCCTTCCAGCTGTATCGCTGTTTTATCTTTCTTCCTGGTATTTGCTGCCACCCAACAGAGTATTTGTCGCCAGGTGCCCCTACCCCACTAGAAAGTAAGTGCCTTGAGGATAGGGATGTCTTTAGATGTCCTTCTCAATCTTCAGTGCCTGCAGTGAATACTAGTTGAGAAAATAAATGATCGAATGACACAGACAGGAGGGGGAGAGAGAGACAAAGACAGGCAGACAGAAAAAGAAAGGGAAGAGAGGCTGGCTTTCCTTTGGAGCTGCCATGCTTGAAGTGAGAATGATTCTTTTGGACTAATTCCTCACCTTCTCCTTCCCCTGGTAGACTTCCTGCCTGGCTTCCTTTCAGGAGTGGGGATTGAGGGAGAAGCAGCTGCATTGCAGAGGAGAGTCTTATTCTGACTCTGCTCAGGAAGGGCCACCTCCCTGTGACCTGGGAGACTAACAGATACATACTTCCTTATTTTTACCCACCCTGGGAGGAACTTGTGCATCTCAGGAAGCTAAATACTTTTCAGACACGTGGGGACAGCCTCAAAAACCAACGTTAGGACATACCCCCTCCCCGCTTAATTTAAAAGCACATTCATTGAAGAACATCTAGAAAACACAGAATAAGCTAAACGTAGAAAGTTCAAATTTCCAATAACTTCAGTATACTGAGATAACTTCTGATAATATTTTGATTTATTCCTTTGCAATTTACTTTTCTGTACATATTCATTCCTATATGTTCACACCTACTTTAAAAAATGGGATATTAAAAAATGATGCTTGATTAGAATAGTGTTTTCCCTCTGTGAATTTCCCCCCTCCCCCCCAAAAAAAACCCACCAAACCCCTAATAGAATCAGGAGAAAAAAATAAATTTTTGGAGATATATTCTACAAAATATCTGGCCAGTAATCCTCAAAACTTTCAAGATCATCAAAAAGAGAAAAGGTTTGAGAAACTGTTTCAGCCAAGAACAGCCTAAGGAGACATAATGACAGTGTTATGTGGGATCTGGAATGATACCCTTGACCAAAAAAAGAACATTAGCAGAAAACCGAGGCATTCTGAATAAAACATGAATTAGTTAAAAATTTATTAATATTAGCTCATTTGTTATGAAAAATGTACCATACAAATGTAAAATATCAATAATAAGGTAAAGTGTGTGTGTGTCGTTGGGGGAAGTATATAGAAATTCTCTATACTAGTGATTTTCAACCTTTTGCAGGTCATATCACTAATTACTAAAATTCTGTGGCACACACAAAATGTATTTTTTGCCAGTCTGACAAAAAAGAGGTATAATTTGGATTCATTCACAGCAGATGGCTATTGTTATGTTGGTTGTTGTCATTTTTGAGTTGGCAACCTAACGGACAAGAGGTCAGTGACCCTGACTAAATAGCAGGTACTGCATGTTTTAACAATTCTTGGGGCACACCAGTTGAAAAACTGCTGCTCTATATGGTCCTCACAATTTTCGTGTAAATCTAAAACTTCTAGAATTAAAATTTTATTTTAAAAGTGGCACTTGTAATGCTATACCTAAGATATATTAGTGCCCTAGATAGAGATTAAAAAAGGGTTGCTTCTGAAAATACCTCCTGTTTAGTAGAATATTTCATCACTATTCAGAACAGCCTCCTCCTTTGGCAGTCACTGTGGAGTGAGGCAGGCAGATAGACCTCGTTTCTGAGCTGTGTAATGAGCTCTCTATCAGAGATGGCCTGAGGATTTACTTGTTTTGCCATGTTTAGATTTCAGCTTAGAGCTCAGGCGTGTATTTTAAGATCCAGGGCCTTTACAGGAAAAGGGAAGCATGGAAAACACATCAATTATTATGAAACTACATGTCCAACAAAAATAATTTACATGGAAGTGAGCAATTGGATAAGACTTAGAAGCCAGCCGTCCTGTTCAGAGAAATGTCTGTATGGAATTTCCTTGTTTTAAGAAAATCCTTTTACATAGTCTGTGAAAAAAAGGTTTGTTTCCCTCTCTTTTCCTCCTCTGAAAAAGGTGGAAGGGTGAAAAAATGGATCAATTTTGCAATCAATCCACCGCAACAAGAATGTAATAAATAATGCACGTGTATTTATTCTATATGTAAATGGTTTTTATGTATTTTATCTTATGTACAGTGCATATATAGATCTAACACATTATACCATCTAACATATAATGTGCATCTATATGCAAATACGTTCTATATACATCTATGTTAGATCATATTATGTGTTAGCTCCTTCTCTCTCTGTCTCTTTCAAGCATAAAACAAATGCCCGTAAAACAAACATCTCAGCATTCATCACATAATTTGAGATAGAGCATATTTCAATATCTTTGAATCCTCTTCTGTACTCTTCCCTAATCACATCACTTACCCTTTCTCTGGGGGTAACCACTGTTATGAATTTTATATTTGTTATTCTCTAGTTTTTCTTACAGTTTTACCAGACTCCCCCAAAATACATCTCTAAACAATATCTTTTTAGTTTTGCGTATTTTTAAATTTACGTAAATGAATTTAGATTGAATGAATGATTTTATGACTTGTCTTTTTTCATTCAACAGTGTAGGCTTTTTTCTTTGTTTTTAATATATTTTATTGATTTTTTACAGAGAGGAAGGGAGAAGGAAAAAAAGTTAGAAACATCGATGAGAGAGAGACATCGATTAACTGCCTCCTGCAGGCCCCACATTGGAGATGTGTCCGCAACCAAAGTACATGTACCTGACCGGAATTGAACCTGGGACCCCTCAGTCCACAGGCCGACACTCTATTCACTGAGCCAAACCGGTTTCGGCAGTGTGAGCTTTTTTTAGGATACATTTATTTGCTGCTTATGTTTTCTCTTTTGTAAAATACTTTTTTATAATTTATATCTACCTTTCCTTTGGGTTATCTTATTTTTAAATGTTATTGTTTTAAAATAATTACATTCTGTATCATAGGATAATAATATTTCAATAAATCCATTAATTTTTTTAAGACAAAAATGTTTACATTCTGGATACTAATCATTTATTGGTTATATTGTTGAAGTTTGTAGCTTATGTTTTAGCCTTATTTGCTGTCTTTTCTCTTAATTTTAATTTAATTAAATCTATCAAAAATTTTCTTTATAGTTTGTTCTTTTTGTGTCTTGTTTATAAAAGTCTTCCCCACGTGTAGGTCCTTAAGAGATTCTCTATGATTTTCTTTTAAAAGGTTAAAACTTTTAGGTTCACATTTACATGCTTATTTAACTAGGATCTACTTTTATATAAAATAGGAGAAATAGTCCCATTTCATGTTTTGAAAATATTTGTTGTTACCTGATTTTTCAATGCTACTAATGAGAAATCAATTTTTAGTCTAACCATCCTTTTCATATGATACATTTTTTTCTTCTAATGGATCTTTTTTTTGTTTTGTTTCTGTAACCTGCAGTTTTACCACAATGCATCCAGGTTTGGATTTCTTCGTTTGTGGCTTGTTGGGCTTCCTGAGTCTGAGCATTTGTGTTTTTCTTCAATTCTGGAGACTTCTTGGTTAATATCTCTTTATTTATTACTAGAGGCCCAGTGCATGAATTCTTATACCAGTGGGTTTCCTCAGTCTGGCCTATGGGATTGGGCCAAAACTGGCTCCCCCAAGGGTTCCTGGATTGTGAGAGGGAACAGGCCAGGCTGAGGGACCCCACTGGTGCATGATCGGGGCCAGCGAAGGATGCAATAGGTTGGCCAGACTGGGAGGGATTGTGGGTGGGCTCCAGAGTGTGTCTGGCCTGTCTCACTCAGTCCTGATTGGCTGGACCCCAGCAGCAAGCTAACCTACCTGTTGAAGTGTTTGCCCCCTGGTGGTCAGTGCATGTCATAGCAACTGGTTGACTGGTCAACTGTCTGCCGCCTGGTGGTCAGTGCACATTAGAGCAAGTGGTTGAGAAGCCTTAGCATATCATTAGCATATTACACTTTGATTGGTTGAACAGATGACTGGACACTTAGCATATTAGGCTTTTATTATGTAGGATTTCCCCCTGATATCTTCTTAGATATATTTTAGCCCTTTGCATCTATTTTTCTACGAATCTCAAGCTGTTATATAGTTCATCATATAGTGTCTCTGTACTGCATTCTTGGCAATTACTTTGGATCTATCTTCTAGTTCACTTATTTTCTTGTCAACTGTACCTTATATACAATACTAGAGGCCCAGTGCATGAGGCATAGGGGAGAATGTCCCTCAGTCCAGCCTGCATCCTCTCCAATCTGGAACCCCTCAGGGGATGTCTGATCAGGCCAGTTTAGGCCTGATCCCCAGGTTGGGGATCCTTATCACAATACAGGATTGCTGGCTCCTAACTGCTTACCTACCCGCCTACCTGATTGCTCCTAAGTACTTCTGCCTGCCAGCCTGATTGTCCCCTTACCGCTCGCTCCCCTGCTGGCCTGATTGATGTGCAACTGCTCCCCTGCCGGCCTGATTGCCCCCAACTGCCCTCCCCTGCTGGCATGGTCCCCCATGCAGCTTGCTGTTAAGTCATTTGGTCATCCTTCACTAACCTCCCTGCCAGCCTTGTTGCCCCATGCAGACTGCTTGTTCAGTCATCCCTCACTAACACTCCTACTGGCCTGGCCACCCCACACAGCCTACTGCTCAATTGTTTGATTGTCCCTCACTAACCCTCTGCTGGTCTTGTCACCCCAAGCAGCCTGCTGTTTGGTCATTACTGTTACTGTGATTGCATCCAGACTATTTGCATATTCCTCTATTATTAGTATAGATGTCCACCTGTGGGAGCCCCTTTCCACGCCCCATGTGGTTCAGGGTTCCCGGTTCAGGGTTTGGGTTCTGAAGGAGGCCGCACGCAAACAAAATGAGAGACTAGAAAACATTAATTTAGCGATATTGGGGGGCCAGGCAGGAGCCTTCCTCTAGTGGAAAGGACTGCCACTTGCTCTGGCCTTTTTCTCCCTTTTATTAAGGCTTTTGGGCACACCCCTAGCCTTTAGGCAGGAAATAACAAAACAGAAATTAACATGAAACAAACAGGTAGAGGCTGCTTCAGCTAACAATGTTTTCATCTAAATAGTGAGTAATTAGCTCTGACCTTTCAGAGCAGTTAAAATTGACCAGCCTTCTGACCTCCTTTTTACATCCATTTAGTGAGAACAATGTTTGGTTTCTGACATCCACCAAATCTCTAATTTTATCAGTATACTTTTTATTTTTGGAAGTTCTATGTGACTTTTCTTTATACTCTCCTGCTCATTAAAAATACTTTTTAATATGAAAAACTTCAAACATATCAAAGTTCAAAGAATCTATACTAATAAAAGGGTAGTATGTAAATTGGTCAGGATGCCCTCACACTAACAACTGAACAGCAGGCTACATGGGGCAACTAGGCCAGCAGGGGCTTAGTGAGGAAAGACCAAATGACTGAACAGCATGGGGTGACCAGGCTGGCAGAGGGTTAGTAAGAGGTGACCAGGCCGGCAGGGGGGGCAGTGAGGGGCAACCAGGCCAGCAGGAGGGGTAGTTGGGGCTGACCAGTCCAGTAGAGGGGGGCAGGTGGGGGCAACCAGACTGCAGGAGGGCAGTAAGGGGTGGCCAGGCCCGTGAGGGGGCAGTTGGGGGCAATCAGGCAGGCAGGCAGGCAGGTGAGCAGTTAGGAGCCTGCAGTCCCAAATGGTGAAAGGAATGTCTGACTGCTGGTTTAGGTCCCATCCTCGGGATTGGGCCTAAACCAGCAGTTGGACATCCCCTGAGAGGTCCCACATTGGAGAAGGTGCAGTCTGGGCTGAGGGGGGGAACTCATCCCCCCATGCATGAATTTTGTGCACCAGCCTCTAGTAGTATAATAAACCTCTTTGTACCATTTATCTGACTTCAACAATGAACAATTAATTCATGGCTACTCTCTTTTCCTCTTTATCTCTATACTAGTGGCCCGGTGCACAAAATTCATGCACATTAAAAGGGGATTAATTAGAGGAAATATTTTAATATTGCTATTTGCCCTTTCTCTATAATAGAAGTGTCAGAGATTAAAGAAAATTAGTAAAATGTATATGGAAACCTTTCTCCTGTCAGAGTCTGGGGAGCACCACAGGACCCAGAGTCAAGTCCCCACCCACCCACATGCACCTTAAAATCACATGAGACCCAGACCTGGCCGCCCCCTCATCCCATTGGGCTAGATCCAGACCCAGTCAGTCCCACCCTTGTCAAGCCCTGCCGGGAAGGAGATGTAGCCTCAGGTCTCTTGGCCTGGCGCCAGGATGAGGGGGTGGGGGAGGGTATGCCTATGGCACCCCTGCCCAGACTGGGGCGTGGGACATGCCTTGAGGTCCCCTATCAAGCCCTGCCAGGTGAGCAAGGTACAGTCTCAGATCCCCCATCAAGTCCTACCAGCAGGGGTGTGCAGCCTCAGATCCCCCATCAAGCCTTGCTGGGGGTGGGGGGCGGGATGTGACTTGAGTTCCCCCAACTGAGCACTGAGGGTGCACCTTGAGGTCCCCTGTCAAGCCCTGCTGGGTGGGGAACATGGCCTGAGGTCCCCTGTCAAGTCCCGCCAGGCAGGGGTGTGCAGCCTCAGGTCCCCTGGGTTGGTGCTGGGGTGGAGGTTGTGTCTGAGTTTCTCTGTCCTGTTGCCAGGGCTGGGGTGCAGTCTGAGGTCCCTGTCAAGCCCTACCAGGTGGGGGGCATGGTCTGAGATTCCCTGTTAATCTCTGTTGGATGGGGGACACAGCCTGAGGTCCCCTATTAAGCTCTCCGGGGGCAGGGGAGGGAATAGCCTCAGGTCTCTGCTGATTGCTCATTAAGGCTACTTATGGGAACTTGGCCTCAGCTGTGGGTGCAGCCATCTTTGTGATGGAGTGATGGTCAATTAGCATATTCCCTCTTTATCAGAGAGGATACTTCTTCTCCCACTCCAGATAATTTTGAAGCAACCCCCTGACATCATATCTGCAATAGTTCAATACACACAAGGATTCTCTTTTAAAAACAAACAATACTATTTTTTTTTTTACCTCTTAAAAACCTATGGTAATCACTTACTATTAAATTCTTCTAGACTTCCAATATTTTTCTGGTTCCTTGATCATACTTTTAATATCCCCTTTAATTTCTTTGAACATATTAAATTAATTAAAATTTAATTAATTTTTTCTAGTATTTCTGTGGGCCTGATATTATTATTTCTGCTGGCTCTTGCACATGGCAATTTGTTTCTTGGTGTGTTTGTGATTCATTTCTTCCTGTGAGCTTACAATCACAGCAACTTTGCTGTGGCAGTCTTTTGAGACTTGGTTCACTTCCCTAAAGACCACCTCATTTGGTGATCTCAAAAACATTTTTATCTTCATGTTTCACATTGCATGGGATGTTACGTACGTAGGAAAGGGACCACTGAATGGAAACAGACTCATAGATAGAGAACAGACTGACAGCACTTGGGAGAGTGGGGGTTGGTTGTGGGGCTGGGTGAAAAAGGCAAAGGGATTAAGTAAAAACAAGCAAAACAAAACACAAACACAAAACTCATAGACACACACAGACAACAGAATGTTGATCACAGAGGTAAAAGAGGGGGGTTGGGCAGAACAGGGTATAGAGAGGATAAATGGTGATGGAAGGAGATTTGATTTGGAGCAGTGAACACACAATACACAATACAAATGATGTATTATAGAATTGTACACCTGAAACCTAGATAATTTTATGAGCCAATGTCACCCCACTAAATTCAATAAAAAGGAAAACAAGGGGATTATTTAATTGCTTTAATAGAAAGTGAGATGGCAAAAGAAATATTCCTACCCAAGGTGACTCACCGAGGTTCTGTTGTCAAGACAGCTGGCTCTGCCACACAAGAATCCTCTTTATCAGAACCACCGAGGTTCCTGACCTCTCCCACTTCCCAAATGAAAACCCCAGTTCCTGTCTATTCTTCTGGATCTCCCTCAATTTTCATAAAAAGGTCCTGTGGGAAGTCAGTTTGAATAATTAGAATTGATACTTTGCTTGCAAGCAAAATAGAGACTCTTTCCTTCGGAAACCACAGTGACATGAATATCCTCCAAGGGCATATTGTTCTCCAAATAACCTAATTTGTTTTTCCTAAATTTGCATTTTCATTTGATTCATTAAAGATGAGTTTATCTTTGTAACAAGAAACCTGTGATTCTCTCTCTTTTTTTAAAAAAATATATATTTTTATTGACTTTTCACAGAGAGGAAGGGAGAGGGATAGAAAGTTAGAAACATTGATGAGAGAGAGACATCGATCAGCCGCCTCCTGCACGCCTCCTACTGGGGATGTGCCCGCAACCAATGTACATGCCCTTGACTGGAATCAAACCTGGGACCTTTCAGTCTACAGGCCAACGCTCTATCCACTGAGCCAAACCGGTTTCGGCCCTGTGATTCTCTTGACTAGTCCAGTTTGTGTCATTGGTTACCATACCAAGATCCTGGGGCCATTTGTTTATTGAACATTCAGTTTCCAGACCTACTAGTTATTGAACAAAAGCTTTCCCCTAAGAATGAGCACCCACCCCAGCCATCAGTGAGGGTTGCAGTGAGGGAGTTTGAGGAACACAGGGCAAAGTCCTTCATAGCCACCCCTTAGCACAGCCCCCAAATTCTTTTGGATAATTGAAGTAAGCAGCAGCTTCACACATGTCTCAAGTGTATGTAAGTGTCCTGCAATGGCTGTGCCCCTGCAGGAGGGCAGATTGAGCGGGGCACCTTCTATGTGCTGGGCGTATTCTGGGGGCCAGGGAGCTACAGAGGAGTAAGAGCCAATCCCTGCCATCAAGCGGGATCTCTTCTGTAATTATTTTGATGTGTTCATCTCTGTGACCCCAGCAAAGGGTTCATATTTTGTCCTTTTTGATGACTTATTTTTAATAACACAATAGAGCTTTACCCACTCTTATTAATGTCTCCCTCTCATTTCGTGATAGCATGGTTGTCATTTTTGTCTAACATTTTTACTTCGAGTTGTTTCGGGGTTTGGCACAGATATTCAATACAAAATATTAATTAAATGAAGGTAGGAACAATTGTATTTTTTTAAAGTGCCTCAACATGAGTGGTTAGTTGGTTTAGCAGAATTCCCAGCAGAAAAGTGCATCTGTTTGTAAAACACCAAAATACAAGCATCTGATCTAATATGTATTTTAAGAACATAAGCACGTTTTCAGCTAAGGATCTTAGGTTGACGAGAATCAAAACTTGACTTACATTTCATCCAGTGTTTGGTTTGAAGCTTAAGTACTTGACTTCAAAATATCTTTACGTTTAAGGAAAATCCTCTGGATTCCATCAAAATAGTAGATTAAGTATGCTTACTTCAGTCCACTGGCTCACAAAATAGACGTCGTGCAAATCTATTTTAATAAATGTTTTACATAAGCCCTTTCTTGAAGGAATGGTTAATAGGTAAATTTAAGATAATCTATTTCAGTTAGGAAAACAAAACATTTCTAAAAGCATTTAAAATAAGATTTGTTTCATTAACTATATTTTTTCATTAACCTCAAATAAATGTAAATGACAGGAAAATAAAATTATTTGAAAAAATAGTTTTGCTTTACTAGTGCGTGTGTTTTCTCTCTCATGTTAGTTATGTCTTTTTTGTGTTATGAATGTATTGTTTTTATGAAATAAGAGGAACACTTGTAAGAAAGCTCACTATTTGGTGATACATAATTACATTTTACCAATATTTGTAATCACCAAATAGTACACATATGCATCATTCACATTTTTGTTTAGGGTTAGACTCCTATTTTACTCTAAGTGACTTCAATCTAAAAGGATTAGTAAAGAATTTTAAAATAATTTGTATCAGTATCTCCTGAATACAGCCACCATTTGTCATTATTTAATCTAAGATTATCTTCTAGTTTGGGGGAGACCAATGGGCCGGGTGATTATATAATTACAGTATTGTAGAGCTAGAAAGAGCCAAATTTAATCCAAGTCCTTCATTGTACAAAGGTGATAACTAGGCTCATAAAAATTAAGTGTTTTGTTGCCCTCACTGAGTGGCTCAGTTGGTTGGAGCATCCTCCCATTCATCAAAAGGTTGCAGGTTCAATTCTCAGTCAGGACACATACTCAGGTTGTGGGTTCAATCCCTGGTAGGGGTGCAACTAATTGATGTCTCTCTCTCCCTTCCTTCAGTCTCTAAAAAAAAAAAAAAAAACTTGGATGAAGTTTAAAAAAAAATAAGTGATTTCTTCACCCTTCTAACCTTTATAATACAATGGAGGATAGCAGAAAGGACCCAGGCTTTAGAGGGAAACTGACCTGGATTTAACCCTGGCTCACTATATAGTAGCTGTGTGGGTCATCTGTAAAATAAAGTTCATGATATTGCTCTTGCAACATGGTCTCAAGAATTAGATGCAGGTATATATATGGTATATAGTAGGTACTCAGTAAGTGGTAGTTATGGTTAATTTTCCTCCATTTATGCAGAGGAGAACAATAATCCTATCTAATAAAAAAGTACTATGTAAATTGACCAAACCTCTGCTACATCCACCAGCCACACCCACCAGATATGCCCATCAGCCAGTCAGAGCAAGTATGCAAATTAACCCAACCAAGATGGCTATGGCTACAGAGAGAGCAGGAGGGAGGCTTGGGTTGCCTCTAGCGATGGAGGAAGCCAAGCACTTAGGTCTCCGCTTAAGGCAACAAAGTTTTAATGGCTGTGTAGCAGAAGGCTGGCTCTACTCCAGACTACAAAATTTCAATTGTAGAAGATAAATAAATTCCAGATACCAGGGCTTCTGCTTGGGTCACTGGGGGGCATGGCCAGCCTGCAAACCACCACAGGCCCTTTGCCCAAGCCATCCCATGCCCCAAGAGAACACCCACTCTGATCTAGGACACCCTTCAGGGCAAACCACTGGCTCCCACCCATGCACCAGGCCTCTAGCCTATCTAATAAAAAAGTAATATGTAGATTGACCATCACTCCAACACAGAAGATGACTGCCCCCATGTGGTCAAAAGATCCTGCTCCCATGTGGACATAAGATGGCCACCAAAAGATGGCCAACAGGGGAGGGCAGTTGGCAGGGACCAGGCCTGCAAGAGAGGACAGTTGGGGGTGATCAAGCCTGCAGGGAAAGGCAATTAAGGGTGGCCAGACCGGCAGAGGAGGGAAGTTGGGGGTGATTGGGCCTGCAGGAAAAGGCAGTTGTGGGGGAACCCAGGCCTGCAGGGGAGGGCAGTTAGGGGTGACCAGGCCCACAGGGGAGGGCAGTTAGGGGCAAACGGGCTGGCAGGGGAGCAGATAAGCATCAATCAGACTGGCAGGGAAGTGGTTAGGAGGTGATCAGGCTGGCAGGCAGAAGCAGTTAGGGACAATCAGGAAGGCAGGCAGGTGAGCAGTTGGGAGCCAGCAGTCCTAGATTGTGAGAGGGGTGTCCGACTGCCCATTTAGGCCTGATCGGGCCTAAATGAGTAGTTGAACATCCTTCAAGGGGTCCCAGATTAGAGAAGGAGCAAGCAGGACTGAAGGACACACCCGACCCCCTGTCCCCATGCATGAATTTCATGCACCAGGTCTCTAGTAGTATAATGGTTTCCCTTCCTGAGCTCTTTTTAAATGCTAGGCAAACACTTTAAACTCCCATTTTGAATCTTCACAACAACCCTATGACCCAAGTATTATTGATATTATTTTTTTTATAAATAGGTAAGTTAGGCTCAGTAAGGTTAAGTAACATACCGAGACCATTTAGGAAGTAAGATGCAGAGGCAGGGTTCAAACCCAGGCCTGCCTGGCTTTCCCACACTCTTCCCAAGTCTTTTGGAATCAGGAAGCTGATTCCACTCCATAGATGGTCCTTCTTTCTATGTCTGTTAGACTGAAAGAGAAGCCATGATTCACTAATAAAGATGAGTAAAAATATCAACTAACACCTTAAAATGAATGCAAGGGGGAAAGGCTTTAAATTTCTCCAGTTTTACTTGAGACCCTCAGGAACCAAGGTGAAACTAGAAGATAGTGAGACAGATGTTTGACTTTTAGCTTAAACAGTGCAATTTTTAGTGCTCTGTGTTTGTTTTAGCACATACTTTATAGTGGTTGCTGTTGAAATGATGGAAAGATAAAAATCTTTTTCAGCATTTGGAAATGCTTTTTTGTGTGTTCATTTTTATTTGAGTGGCAGTGTTACGATTGGCTTTAAGATATTTATGCTAACTTCCGATGTTAGCTGATTTCCCTTAGCTCTGCTGTAGTAAAATTCAGGTAAACACAATTTTACCATGCTTCTGGAACAAGGTAAAAAGATTAATATATACAAGGCCATATTTCTTTCAGTCTAACAAAGCAGTTAGCTGGAATTTCACTTATTGTCTTGAGTTTTCTTGCTTTATGAAGACTTTGATTTCTTTGGTTTAAGCTGTTGAATGACTCTTAGTTACCTGGACTTATCACTGGAGATGGTGATTAAAGGGGGAACTGAAGGTCCTGGGTACTGAAATGTGGGAAATGGCCTTATAGCCAATCTGCTTATAGCCAAATTGCTTATAGCCAACTTGTTACCTTATTGACTGCCCTTTTGTCAATATTACAATATCTGGAAAGAAAAATTACAACCAGTTAATCCACTAATGAGTATTTTAGGAATATTTAAGGGATATCTGTCATGCCTAGACACCATGGAAGTATAATATACTGGAATAAGCAAGAATTCCTGGACAAGAAAGCTCAAGTCATGATGATGATGATGATGACAACAATGATGATGACCAGGATAACAGTGGTGTTGATAATGACCATTTGCTAAGCATCTTTCATGTATCAGGCTCAAGGATCTGCCTGTTTATAAAACCCCTCCTCCTTCTAGCATGCCTCATGTCATTGTACTTCCCACATGGGAGATACTCTGTAGGTAGCTCACTTTAATGACCTATTGTTAGAAAGTTACAAGGTGAGGGATACTAGAAACATGATATGAGAAAATAACATTTATGAGAAATATAAATTAAATCCCTACACTTTTATAAGCTTCATTTTCCTGGCAATAATCACACCTACAAGGTATCAAAGGGTAGTTGTAAGGATCAAGTTAGAGGCTTCTGGAAACTACTAGGTGTACAGAAAGTATTTCATAACCAGTAGTCATTAATAATATTATTACTAGTAGAGGCCCGATGCACAAAATTTGTGCAAGAGTAGGCCTTCAGAGCCTCAGCGGCTGCCTCCATCCCTCCCTTGCAGCTGTGGCAGCTCCCTCAATACGGCGGCTGCAACCCTAGCTTCCTCTGGAAGGTTTTCTGGAAGGACATCCAGACGGTCATTCTATTGTGCAGTCCGTTTGGTCGATTTGCATATTATGCTTTTATTATTATAGATTGTTAGACATAGTCTTGTCCTCTAAAAAGTCTCAGATATGGAAGAAATTTATAAGAAGAATATGGTCGAGAATAAATGCCAGAGAAAAGCCAAAAATTGAGGGGAGAATAAGACTCAGGTAATATTCCTTTGTTACCATGGGGCTATTGGCAAAGCAAGTCCAATAGGTCATGAGGCCAGGCATGAAGAACTAACTGGAAATTCATACGTCTCTTTCCTGTGGATGCAGTGTCCTGGCCAAGGACTTGCATCATAGTCTCTTCTTTATATTTTCACAGTAGGGCTGTGCTCATACTGATTTCTGAGCCTCAGCTCCCTGGTCCTTGGATGGGTATGTTTATATCCGGGGCAGACTCAAGTCCATGGTTTTCTTCATCTGTTTCTCCTGAAGCTGCCCTCCATGGCTTCTCTTCTACCCAGGAGAGGCTGATTATGGTTCCAGGAAAGGTATCCTCCACTGCAGCCTTGGATTTGTGGCGAGTAGAAAGACACTAAAAAGTTATAGTCTACTGAAAGCTGCACAAGGGATGAACCAATGAGAGCCATCTCCTCTGTCACTTGATTGTAACTGTCATTAGCTTTGTTTTCTAGCTTAACAGCAGATAGTCAATAAAGTACTGGGTCCATTTTGCAGAAACAATTGGTCCAGCAAAGTTCAGTATTTGCTTTAGTCTGATCTGTGTCAGTTTGTGGTACATTTAATTTACATAAACAAAACCTTGTTTCTCCTGAATATTTCAGCTTTTATCTTTTCCCCCTTGATGGTCTAACTCAGCACTGACCTCAGATGGCTGTCACAGAGACAGCGCAAGGAACTTTGCTGAAAAACATCTCAGAGCTGATTTTAACTATTTAATCAATGAATCAGTTATCATGTGGAGTTTAAAAAGTAGGTCATACATATTTGTGGGAAAGTTTGCAAACAGAACAAAAGGGTAAATAGTGAAAAGTAAGTCTTCTTTCTGACTCCTCTTCCTTCTTTTTTTTGCCTAATATTGGTGGCATGATACCACCTAACCTGCTCACAGATGAAATTTGAGGTTTTATATTAAGAAAAACAAATGTTTCCTACTTGATCAATGCTGTAAATTTGCAAACTATGAATATATTTAATTTACTGACAAAAAATGACAGCTGCCATTAAATATAATGTAAACAACAGCAAAAGCCCCGGACATGGAAAAGGGGGGCAGAGAGAAAAAAGGAGAGAGCAGTCAAGGTGGGCGAAGCACAACCCCCTGACTTTGACATGGATTTTCTCCCCTTTCTCCCTTT
This sequence comes from Lasiurus cinereus, assembly GCA_011751065.1. Lineage (NCBI taxonomy): Eukaryota > Metazoa > Chordata > Mammalia > Chiroptera > Vespertilionidae > Lasiurus > Lasiurus cinereus. The sequence goes on from JAAGEH010002528.1 coordinate 25,570,044, forward strand.
CCGAGCTTTTGAAAACTAAGAATGCATTTGATAGTAACGAATCGATGCACTCCTTAAGTTTGTCAAGGAATAAACCCTGCCTCATAGCTTTCTTGTTGCTTGAAATGATAGATTCCAGGCATAACTTCATGGGTCCTATACATATCAAACAGGAGGTTTGAAATACCTTTCTTGGCCAGCTTATTACTATCCCATAGTTTAATGCTGCGGTGTTCGCTTATTCTTACCCCTTCTACCTAAGTGACCATGTGCCTACTTCAGGGAAGAACTGATTAGGGAATTTGCTGGTGACATGTAATGTGGGAGTCAGACTCTTCCTCCATTTAACTTCAGAAAAAAAAAAAAAAAACATGTCCTGTGAGGGCCCCATTAGAATAGTTCATAAGGGCAGCTTTGCAAAATAATTTCAGAAATCATTTAGAGGAAAACAAAGTTTTCCTGGTCATCTTGAATTTCAGGAACGGTCTCCTATTTCCCTGGCCCCATCCTGACACTGTTATTTCTTACCAGCATGAAACAAAGAACAGAAGAATCTGTTTATAATACTTACCCTTAGGTGGTTTCTTTCAAATACCCATTCCCACTCAGAAAAAAACAAAAATAAGGGAAAACTCCAAAAATCCAGGAAAAGCCTCAAGAGTATGCCTGTGCCCCCAGGCTGCCCTCAATTTTCTCGTAAGCCTCATTTCCTTGGGTCTACCGGGTTTGGCCCAGAGTAGATACAGACCAGTTCCTTCTCATGGCTTTTGTATTTCATTCAGAAGATGGTCATCGGAAAGTCAATAGACGGCCTCTATAAAAGACACGATTTCCAAGTTAACATATTTCATACGTGGATCATACATGAGAAATTCTATATCCACTTCACCCCACCCCTTCATCCTCCTTATATTCTCCAGGCTTTGAAGCTCTTCTACAGTAGAACTAAGAAACCTACACATTAGGAATGGATTTAATCTCCGGCCAACCAGAACCAGGATTTACTCATTATTAATTTACTAACTAATATAGTTAATAATTTCTATTTCAATGACTATTCTACCATGGTGAATAAGCAATGCAATATGTATGGTACTTGTCAGATCGTTAGTTTCTCTACTCTCTTCTCCATAACCTTGTCCTTTTTTCCCTTTTCAGTTTCTAAATTACTTAAATTAGATACCTCTCAACTTATGCAAAATAAGTGACTTATCTTGGCAGAATCTGCCTCTGAAGCAGTGGTTCTCAACCTTCCTAAGGCCGCAACCCTTGCATACAGTCCCTCATGTGGTGGTGACCCCCAACCATGAAATTTTGCTACTGTTATGCATCGTGATGTAAATTTCTGCATTTTCCGATGGTCTTAGGCGACCCCTGTGAAAGAGTTGTTTGACCCCCAAAGGGGTCGCGATCCACAGGTTGAGAACCGCTGCTCTAAAGCAATATGTACTTTCTGGCACATAAATATTATTTGAGGGTTGATTCCAAGATTTTTGAGGCCTGGGTACATATATATATATATATGTATATATGTATATATATATATATGTATATATATATCATATATATATATATATATATATTTGATTTTTTACAGAGAGGAAGAGAGAGAGATAGAGAGTTAGAAACATCGATGAGAGAGAGACATCAATCAGCTGCCTCCTACACGCCCCCCACTGGAGATGTGTCCACAACCAAGGTATATGCCCTTGACCGAAATCAAACCTGGGACCTTTCAGTCCGCAAGCCAATGCTCTATCCACTGAGCCAAACCAGTTTCAGCAAGGACAGGGTCTTTGTCTTACTTTATATCTGCAGCCCCTACAGGCTTAGGGATTAAGGATGAGTGAGTTAGTAGATAGAGGAAAAGATGGAACCAGGGATAGATGAGTGGATAGATGAGGATGCTATGAAATATGAACTTAATCTATGAACTAAAAGGTTCAAAAATTTAAGATGGTCAAAGGAGCATGACTTGAAAGATAATCATAAAAGATAAAGCGGCAGCTGAGAGAACATATGCAGTTTCCTTAGAAAAGTGAAAACCATAACAAACCATTAAAAGTTTCCAATGCTTTCTAAGTTAGAGGACTAAAACCATATATTGAGTCTTTTCAGAGTTTTCAGTTGTGAAAATTCATCTCCTTTCCAAACACGTTTGGAATATATGAGTTATCATCTACCTTTTTTGTTATTTATTGAGAAAGGTTAGGCTCAAAGTCATTAGAAAAGTAATTCTCTCTTGATTTTTCAAGAAAAATACCAAATGTGACTTGCACATTGATAAAAGGGAATTTAGTTGGCCAGCAAGACCTGAATAGGATTTTGATTATATTTTTAAAGTAGAGTTTCTATAGATTTTCTTTTTCAAAGGACAAATTTAAATATCTTCTTTCCTCCTGTCCATGACTGTTACTCTGGTGGGAAACTTATTTTAGGTGGTAAAAATCCAGTTGATATATATTTTGGAGGCCCAGTGCACAAAATTTGTGCACAGGGGTTGTGTCCCACAGCCCAGCCTGTACCCTCTCCAATCTTGGACATCTCTCTCACAATCCAGGACTGCTGGCTCCCAACCATTCACCTGCCTGCCTCCTTGACTGCCCCTAACTGCTTTTGCCTGCCAGCCTGATCAACACCTAACTGCTCTCCTGCTGGCCTGATTGCCCTTAACTGCCCTCCTCTACTAGTCTGGTCGCCCCAACTGCCCTCCCTTGCTGGCCTGGTTGCCCCTAACTGCCCTCCCCTGCTGGCCTAGTCGCCCCCAACTATCTTCCCCTACAGGCCTGGTCACCCCCAACTGCCCTCCCTGCAGGCCTGGGTTCCCCTCAACTGCTCTCCCCTGCAGGCCTGGGTCCCTTCCAACTATCCTTTCCTGCAGGCCTGGTCCCCCCACAACTGCCCACCCCTGCAGGCCTTATCATCCCAACTGCCCTCCCCTGCAGGCCTGTGTTCTCCCCAATTGTCCTCCCCTTTCAGTATGGTCACCCATAACTGCCCTCCCCTGCAGGCCTGATCACCCCCTACTACCCTCCCCTACTGGACTGATTGCCCACAACTGCCCTCTCCAGCTGGCCATCTTGTGGTGGCCATCTTGTGTGTTGGAGTGATGGTCAATTTTCATATTAACTCTTTATTATATGTGACTAGAGGCCTGGTGCATGACATTTGTGCCCTGGGGTGGGGGAGGAAGGGTCCCTCAACCTGATCTGCAACCTCTTGCAGCCCGAGACCCCCAAGGGGTTCTTAGCACTGTCACGGAGGGAGGAAAGGCTCCCACCACTGCTGCTGTGTTCTCCCAGCCATGAGCCTGGCTTCTGGCTGAGCTGCACTGCCCCTGTGGGAGCACACTGACCACCAGGGGGCAGCTCTAGTGTTGAGCATCTGCCCCCTGGTGGTCAGTGTGCGTTATAGCAACCTGTTGTTCCACTGTTTGGTCTATTTGCATACTAACCTTTTATTATACAGGATATCTTTTAACCCTCACCAGAGAATATGTTTTTTAATTGATTTTTAGAGATAGGAAGGGAGAGAGAAAGAAAGAGAAACATCAATATGAGAGAGAAATATCGATTATTTGCCTCCCACACACAACCTGACGGGAGGTCAAAGCTGCAACCTAGTTATGTGCCCTGACCAGGAATCGACCTTTTGGTGTACGGAACAATGCTCCAACCAATTGAGCCACTCACCCAGGGTGACGTATGTTTTTTTAAAAATCTACCTGTGAGATCAAAGTATGAAATTCAACTCTGAAAGTTTACAAATCAGAATGCAGGATCCATCTCTTAATCTCTTTCAGTATCACTACCTGAGAGATGATGAGTATTTATGCAAATCAGATGCTGTACATTAAGTTACTTTGTTTAAAATGACCAGTTCTGCAGTGAAATTTAATCACTTGAACCCTGGCATTATTTAAACACCAGCCAGCATCATTTAATGGTTCAAATTATCAATCATGTACCACACTGAATCTATTAATGTCACCAGGATGATGCTTTGCTCTGAAGTAATGATAATACATTTCAGTTAGTTAATACAAATGATGGGCCTTATTTGTTAAAAAATAATTTGTGAGCGAGAGAAGGAAATTATTATGAAATATATATTGTCACATCTATTTGCCTTTGGACCAAACACTGGGTTCTGTGTGGGGCGAGGACAATGTTAATAGGTTCTCTGTAACTTGAGTACAACTTGTGAAGTAAAAGCTTTTGCCCAGGAGATACATTTCTGAAATAACTATCTAAGTAAACATAAAATGATCAGAAAGTGCGATATTTAAACAAACTTTTTTTCTGAAATATTTGATAGAATTCAAAGAAGATAACTATTTCAGAGACTTTAGAAAAATATGCATATTAAGAAAAACTGGAAGGGAATTTTCAAACATGAGAATAGTTGTGTTGGGCTGGTAGGATCACAAATGGTTTTGTTCTGTTTTATTCCCCCAGTTTTATGAACTGTTGTAAGAAAAAGAAAATGGTTCAATTTTGCACTTAAATCCAGAGTTTGATTGATCAAGTAAGAGTGCTCTGGGCATCTGTTTTTACCCTGGAATGGTCTACTGTTGTCAGAAGTGATTTTTTTTATTTTTTATTAAGACCTGGAGGAAAAGAAGGTGTGTGTGTGTGTGTGTGTGTGTGTGTGTGTGTGTGTGTTCGCGTGCAGGTCTTTCTTATAATGACAAAGGATATTTCCTTTGTGCACATTCTCTCCTTTGATGCTTACTTTCTAGGGCAACTTGCTCAAAAAAAAATCTCTAGTCAATAAAAGATTCCCTGTTTACAAGCAATTATGTTTTCCTGTTCTATGTCATTGTCTCTACCTTTGTAAAAAACAGTATTCTTCTCTGCAGAAATACACATGATTGCTTCACCTTTCAGCAAACTTTCTGAAGCATATTAATAGTTTAAGATAACTTTCAAGCCACTTGAAAAATATAATAAAAAATAGTACTTTGTGTTTGCATAATCAGCCCTCTACAAAATAGTCATTCTAAGATAATAAAGTGTGGCCTTAAATTGAGAAATAAAATTGAGAGAGAAGAATAAAGGGTGAAGTAGGGGAATATGCTTTTAAGTTCTGACTGTGCTATCAGCAGGTTTTAGACTCAGTTTCCCCATCTGAGCAATGGCCAAAAGGTTCCGAAGCTGCCTGTTTCAGAGGACTGATGTAAAAATGCTCTATAACACTGACTGTCATTGACAGTTTTGTGCAGGTTTTGTGTTTTTTGTGTTTTTTTTTTTTTTGTATCTCTGCAAATACAAAGAAGAATTCTCAGCTCTTCTCTCCAAGACCAGGCCCTGCTCATCATGGCTCACTCTAGCACGTGTACTAGCCTAGAAAAGAAAAGGATTTATCCCCCCTGGTATTGGCACTCACAGACATGGGTCTGCATGCAATCAGAGACCCCTTAAGCTGCAGAGAAAATTATTTTCAGTCAATCATGGTGCTCGTCGAAGCCAGAGGGACCATCTAAACTTTAGATTCTAAAGCCACTGTGTCAGGCTCTAAGTCTTTCCAAACAAGAGCCCCTTTCCTGGCATTTGGCTGAATCACTCTCTCGCAATAATATTCCATCCACCAAAATGTCTCTGGAGGGCATTTCGTGTATTCTCATCTGTGGGAAATAGGAAGCCTCTAAATTCTTTATTCATTTGGCAGGACCTCGAAGCAAGTCATAGCTAAGGGCAAAGAGAATAGAAAATGAATCCGGACTGACTGATGAAGTATGTGAGGTTGAAGTTGCCTTGGCATCAAGCTTCTTTATGGCCTGTCTTTTTGATTTGGGAAAGTTTTCCCTTTAGCATTTTCATGTGATTTTTTGTGGTGGTTGTTCACAATAAAAGATAATGACTTCAGGGCATGGCTTTCTTCCCTGAAGGAAGGAGATAGCGAAGGAAACACACAGATTCCTGGTTGATCCATAGGACAGAGGGAACATTCTAATGAAGAGACAGAGGCAGGCGTAGCGGGGAGAGGCCTGGGCACTCGGTGAGGAGGAAAGGATGCAGTGCAGGGGGCTAGGCAGACGGGGTGAGGGGACACCTTCAGGAAGGCTTTGTAAACAGGAGCCAGAGATGAACTGTCTCCATGTGTCAAAACAAGGAGAAGCAAAAGCAGTGCATGAGGATTTGATTGAGGGTTGAGATTGAGGTTTTCTAAGCTGTGGGCAATATAAAATTCTTAATGATCCCAAAGGATTGTTGGAGGATCTAACACTGCAATTTTCTGCATGAAAATGGGCAAAACAGACCCATTTCTGCAGACATGAAACATATGGGGGATAGATATTAATCATGCAATCACCCAGATCCATAATAGTGTAGTTAAAAAATATAAGTGCCACGAATGACAGAAACCTCCAGGGAGCTAAAAGTGAAGCATCCATCTTATACAAAAAAACTGCTGTTTGAAATTTTAACCCTGCTATTTGGCTTCTATAAATGCTTGCTTGCTTAAATAATAAGGAAAATAAGACTACTCCCACTTCAGAGAGGCCATTAAACTTTCTCCAGACAAAATTATGAGTGCTGTACCAGGCCAGGCCTTTGGTTGAGGTCTCAAGGCCCCAGCACATAGGGGCTCTTTAAGAGTTTGCAAAAAAGGCTGGAAACACCCCATGTTTGGTAGAAAAAGAAGGTAAAAACATACAAATAGGGAAAATTCCTCCATGTTGGGGCCCAGAATTTGAGAGACATTTTCCTCTGGACCTGTGTGTAATAAATGTAACTCCATCTCTCTAAGTATTGCTTGGTTCTTCTTCAGTTTTCTGTAACAAAAGAACATGCTCTATCTTATGTACAACTGTTCTAGTTGTGCTGCCGAAATGTTTTCCTTAATGTAGATACATTTGAGCTGAGACCATAGTCTCCTGAGGAGAATGAGAAGCTCTTAGGAGACAGCCTCAGAGGGACGGTTGTGTGACTAGGAGGGTGACAGAGGGAAGTTTGGTCATGGATTGTGGATTCCCAAGGACTAGTGGGAGCATTTGGAAGGGAAGGGGATCATGGGAGGCTGGGTGAAGGCCTCATCCACTCCCTGCCCCTTCCCAGAGCAAGGGATGAATGGAGTAAACCATTCTCTGCATTTGCTGCATTGTCCCAGAGTTGATCTGGAATTTTTTATTTATTTATTTTTAGCTCTTGACCCTTACCCAGTCTGACTTTTTGTCAGGAAGTATTAGAGTTGCTTAAAAGTAGCTGTGAATACCCAGAGAAGTCTTAAGATTGAACTCCCTGGGGATTTGGGAAATGAAAAAAAGTCAACCAAAAGATACTTCATCAGTGATGCAGGGGAACAAGGGTTCAGGATAGAAGTCTACAGCCTCCTGCTGACGAAAAAGAGAGCAAGGGACAGTATGTAGTTTGGGGCTGAAAAGCCTATCCTAACTAATAAAAGAGTAATATGCAAATTGACCATACCTCTGCTATACCCACCAGCTACACCCGCCAGCCACACCCACCAGCCAATCAGAGTGAGTATGCAAATTAACCCAACCAAGATGGCTAAGGCTATGGAGAGAGCATGAGAGAGGCTTGGGTTGCCCCTGGCGATGGAGGAAGCCAAGATTTCCACAAAGCCTGGCCAGCCAAGGCCTCTGCTTAAGGCAACGAAGTTTCAATTGTAGAAGATAAATAAATCCCAGATACCAGGCCCTCCACTTGGGTCACCGGGGTGTGTGACTGGCCTGCAAACCACCACAGGCCCCTCGCCCAGGCCACCCCACATCCCAAGGAAACACCCACCTTGATCCAGGACACCCTTCAGGGCAAACCAGCTGGACACCACCCGTGCACCAGGCCTCTATCCTACCTTAATAAAAGAGTAATATGCAGATTGACCATCACTCTAATACACAAGATTATTGCCCCCATGTGGACACAAGATGGCCACCATAAGATGGCCAGTAGGGGAGGGCAGTTGGCAGGGACCAGGCCTGCAAGGGAGGGCAGTTATGGGCGATCGGGCCAGCAGGGGAGGGCAGTTGAGAGGGACCAAGTCTGCAAGAAATGGCAGTTGGGGGTGATCAAGCCTGCAGGGGAGGGCAGTTAGGTATGAGCAGGCCAGCAGAGGAGGGAAGTTGGAGGTCACTGGGCATGCAGGAAAGGGCAGTTGGGGGGGACCCAGGCCTGCAGGGAAGGGCAATTAGGGTGACCAGGCCTGCAGGGAAGGTTAGTTATGGGTGACCAGGCCCATAGGGGAGAGCAGTTAGGGGCAAACAGGCTGGCAGGAGAGTAGTTAGGTATCAATCAGGCTGGCAAAGAAGTGGTTAGAGGTGATCAGGCTGGCAGGCAGAAACGGTTAGGGCAATCAGGAAGGCAGGCAGGTGAGCAGTTGGGAGCCAGCAGTCCTGGATTGGGCCTAAATGGGCAGTCGGACATTCCTCAAGGGGTCTCAGATTGGAGAGGGAGCAGGCTGGGATGAAGGACACCCCACCTCCATCACGAATTTCTGACATTGGGCCTCTAGTAACTTACAAAGATGGATCTCAGATGGTCCCAGTTGCTCTGGTGGAAGGTGTCTCATGGTCTGCAATCTGGCCATGTTCTGCTTTATCTTGTTTTCAAAGAAGGGTCTAGTCCTGCTCTGTCCAAAATGGTAGCCACTAGGTGCATCTGGTGATAGAGCGCTTGCAATGTAGCCAGTCTGAATTGCAGTGCATTGAAGGGACAAAATACACACTGAACTTCAAAAGCTTAGTATGAAAAAAAAAAAAAACCACACACACCAAAAAACAACATGTAAAATGTCTTATTAATAATTGTTTTTATTTTATTTACTTGTTGAAAGGTGTCTGGGATATATTTATTGGGCTAAATAAAATACTTTATTAAAATTAATTTCTCCTCTTCCTTTGCCTTTTCTTAGCTGCAATTACTAGAAAATTTAAAATCGCAGGATCACACTTGTGCCTCACACTGTATTTCTATTGGACTGCGCTGGTCTAACAAGAACATCATCTTCTCCATTTCATCTCTTTTCCATTTCATCTCTTCTCCGGTGGATAGCAACTTACCCACTACAACAGCATGTCTTAGGGCCCTGGGAGTGGAAAAGGTGTACCATCCGATTCTGTATTCATTTCAGTACGCTGCATTCTCTTCACCTTAATCATCTAAGACAGAGTGAAAAGGAGGTGTGGCCCATCTAAACCGTAGACTTCGCTCTGTGCTTCCTTGAAGTTCCTGTCAGTGGAGGGAGGGATTCTTGGCTCCCCTCGGCTCCTCAGGGCTCTTCATCTGCCTGGCATCCCAGACACTTGTGCATTGAGAATTGTTCCTGCCAGTTCTGCCTTTCACAGATGTAGCTCTGGGGAAGGCCCTACAACAGTTCTCAGGGCATCAGGGATAAAGGCGGCATCAGGCCAGGAATTTCTTCCTTCCAAATGCGGTGTTTACAGATGCAGCTGCGCAGCGCTCGCTTCCCCTCTGCACAGAGCCACACACTTGCCACCTCTGTTTCCTGGAGCCTGGAAGAGGCTCTCCCAGGGGAATCTGCGTTTTCAGCTGGAATTCTTCAAAGCTCCCAAAGCCTGCAGCATGAAAAAAAAAAAAAAAGGCACTAATGAGGTACTTTCAGAACTGATGGCTGAGAGGAAGGACAATTACGTCCCCTACTTCCTCTCCTTGTGGAGTCAGCCCCAGGAAATGTCTCAAGTTAGTCTTAAAATGACCGACTGGCAAAGGGTTTCAAGCAGAATTCTAAAGACAGAGGGGATTTGGCTTAAAGAGAAGTGAATGAGTAATTCTGACAATTACTCTCATAACCAGCATTGATGAAGCCCTTCGGTGGGCCTAGCCCTGTTATAAGCATTAATTCACTTAATCTTCGTAACAGTCCTACAAGTTGAAGACAAGTGCTACTTCCTCTTCACAGAAATGTAGACGGTGGCCAGGCGTTGTTACATCAGTGCCTTCAAGTCGTTCGCTAATACACAGCGAAGACTGCCTGTAGCTTAACTCCAGAGCCAGTGCACAGCACCCCTCCACACACCGAGGTCTCCCAGGTGTGACGGGAGGGAAGAAGTAAGCAAGCTTGGCTTCATCCATCTGTTACGTCAGCGAATTTGATCTTCTCAGTTTAAGTTCCAGAACTTTACGAGTCTGGACATGGTGGTAGCCTCTGAAATATTCACGATCCGTCCTCCTACGTTTAGAGCAGGAGCCCGGAGTGCTTGGCTTCTGCGTTGATGGAGGGCAGATTGGGTAGTACATAACTTTCTCTATGTGGTATTTTAAACTGAAGCCCTCTGAAGTACAAGTTTCTTGAGGGAGGGTGTTTTAAACATGGTTATTGTGTTCTCAGTTCCTGGGATGGTGTCTGGCATGTACTTGGTATTCACTACCTACAACGAACCTCCAGTCCCACTTGAGTAAAAATGAAGAAGAGTTGATACCATTTTGTTTCCAAAGAACTAAGGGGACAGTTACTCAATGGAAGATAATGTTATTTATTATCTCTTATATAATCTTTCACATTCTTTTCAGCCCAGAAATGTTAATTACTAGTGGGCAAATGTTTCTCTAATTATTTGGACATAATTTTGATGTCACAGTCAAATCATTGGACTTGTAAATTTTAATAAGAATAACTACGAGCAAGTAAACAAATGGAATAATGCAAACATCCCTACTTAACAGGCCTTCTTGGATGAAAAAGAAATATTTTTGGTAACTGATAATTTCAGAGAACTCATTATATTCTATTCATTGCATTTATTCTTCCTCAAAAAAGTACAAAATAAGTGTTTCTTTTTTATGAGTCAAAATTGCAACATGTATAAATAATTAGCTTTCAATGATGCATGGAAATAATATTAGAATTTGTTTTAAATGTAGAAGCAATTGTGGAATATAATTACAGAGTATTCAGTTCAACACTCACTTGCTCATTAATATATATGGACCCTTTAATGGATGTTCATTGTTTCTTATGATCAAATCTGGCAGGTCAGATCCAAAGATCATTTTTCCTGGTTGTCAAATAGATAGTCTCAAAAAGAAAATCAATAGCCATATCCAAATCAATTGCAACATTTCGAATAGCAAGCCCTACTCAAAACCCCAATTTGATTAGTACTCAGAAAGAAATACTGATTACAGTGATATAATATATACTATATAAAGCTTATCTTCTCACCTGACCCCTCCCCTTTCCATTTTAGTATTGAGAAGGCAAAAAGAGCATATTGGCTTTGGTGTTCGTGGTTTGGGGATGGGAGAGAAAAGCTTTTTGTATTTATATAACTCATGTGCATGTTTGAGTGAACCTACTCAAACATCGCTGCAAAAGCCATAGTAATTTCTCAGTTTCGCACATTTTGCAAACTTTGGCTTACTCACATTTGTAATTCTAAATTGTAATTAAAATTCCATGGCTTTGTGCTATTTCTTCTAAAGCATTCCTTTTAGGGTAGCCTGTAAAAATGAGGGTATGAGTGGGCCCTTATAAAGTCTGTTAAGCTTGCCAGCTTGGCTTCAAATGCCAGCTTCGGGAGCCCTTGGGCATCACCTGCCACACTTGTGATACTGTCGTTTGCCCTGACAGTCCTCTCCCCATCCCTAAGCTAATGTGACACGTAAGCTGATCCTGAGTCTGAAGAGGAGCTCGTCAGCTGGAGGAGGGCAGGGCCACGGAAGGTGTTCCCCAGGGTGTAGACCACCTGTGCAAATGTTCACAAGCCAAAGAGAGAAGGCGCACCAAGGAACGGAGAGTAGCCGCAGATGAGGCTGGAGCAGCAGGCCAGGGTGAGGTCATGGAGAGCAGGGCATCACATATCCCAGTCTGCATCCCAGTCTATTGCAACGTTTCTAATAGCAAGGGCCACTCTACACACAATCCCCAATTTGATTGGTACTCAGAAAGAAATGTTAATCATAGATATATAAAATATATTATGTAAAGCTCATCACTTTTCATGTAACCTTCTATTTTAGTGGGTAGAGTAGGATAAAGGGGCCTATTAGCTTTGGTTTAAACTTTATTTTGAAGGCTTTGGCTGTTTGTTGAAATTTTTCAAAGATGAAAGCAACATAGTTAGACTTTAATTTTGGAAAAGACAAAAGCTTTTCTAAAGATATAATAGTGGAGCTGAAACCGGTTTGGCTCAGTGGATAGAGCGTCAGCCTGTGGATTGAAAGGTCCCGGGTTCGATTCCGGTCAAGGGCATGTATTTTGGTTGTGGGCACATCCCCAGTAGGGGGCGTGCAGGAGGCGACTGATTGATGTCTCTCTCATTGATGTTTTTAACTCTATCCCTCTCAACTTCCTCTCTGTAAAAAATCAATAAAATATAAAAAAATAATATAAAGATATAATAGTGGAGAGAGAGAATGAGAGAGAAAGTGGGGAGAGGGAGAGGAGAGAGGGAGAGGAAATGTGTGTGGATAGATCTTTAAGATACAGAATTATGTCTTTAATAGACTGAATGTGGAAGGTTGATGACACCTAAGTTTCCAGGTCAGGTAATTTAAAGGATGATGGTGCCACTGGTCAAAACAGGCATTATTAAGTATTATAGTTATTATGAAACCAATATGGGCGATAGGATGAAGACTTGAAAAAATAAGATAGCCCTAACGGGTTTGGCTCAGTGGATAAAGCATTGGCCTGTGGACTGAAAGGTCCCAGGTTTGATTCTGGTCAAGGGCATGTACCTTAATTGCAGGCACATTCCCAGCAGGAGGTGTGCGGGAGGCAGCTGATTGATGTTTCTCTCTCATCGATGTTTCTAACTCTCTATCCTTCTCCCTTCCTCTCTGTAAAAAATCAATGAAATATATTTTTAAAAAGAAAAGAAAAAATAAGATAATGGAGTTTTATAGATATACTAGAGGCCCAGTGCACAAAATTCAAGCACTCGTGGGGGGGGAGGGGTAGTCCCTTAGCCCGAATTGTGAGAGGTTGCAGGCCAGGCTGAGGGACCCTGCCGGTGCACAATCAGGGCCGGGGAGGGACACAGGAGGTTGGCCAGCGGGGAGGGACTGTGGGAGGGCTCCAGGGCATGTTTGGCCCATCTCGCACAGTCCCCATTAGCTGGATCTCAGCAGCAAGCTAACCTACCAGTCAGAACATCATTGCATATCATAGCAAGTGGCTGAGTGGCCTTAGCATACCATTATCATATTATGCTTTGATTGGTTGGATGGATGACAAGACGACTGGACACTTAGCAATTAGGCTTTCATTATATAGGATTCCTGTAGCATGTAGCACTCTAAGGTGCACAGCTGAAAGAGGAAAAAACATTATCAGAAACAGCAACGGGATGTCCACCTCCATCCCCCAGGGATTCTGATTTAATTGGTTAGAACAGGGCTGGGCATTGTTTTTATTTTTGTTTGTTAGTGTTTGTGTGTGTGATAAAAAAGCACAGGGTGGAATCTACCCTCTTAGACTTTTAAGTGTACAGTGTAGAATTGAGATCTATATACCACTGATCTTTAGAATGTTTTCATCTTGCATGATTGTAACTATACTCATTGGACAGCAGCTACCATTTCTGCTCCTCCTCCCCCCACCCCCCAATCCCTGGAACCACCACCACTCTACTTTCACTTTCTATAAGCTTGCCTTCTTCCCATTGCTTCTCGGCCTTTTGGCTAAGATCAAATATAAGTTTGAGCTCTTTAGATACCTCATGTAAGTGGAATCGTGCAGTATTTGCCCTGTGACTGGCTTAGTTTACTGAGCATAATGTCCTCAAGTTTCATCTATGTTGCAGCATAAGACAAGATTTCCTTTTCTAAGGCTGACAGATACTCCATTGTAGGAAACATGCATACCACATTTTCTGTATACATTCATCATTAATGGAAATTTGTTTCCATCTCAGCCATTGTGAACAATGCTATAGTCAACACTGGAGTGCAAATATTTCTTTAAGATACTGATTTCTTTTGGGTAAATACCCAGAAGTGGGATTGTTGGAGCATATAGTTTTATTTTTTGAGGGATATCCATACTGTTTTCCACAATGGCTGCATCATTTTATATTCCCTTGTGCACCAAGGTTTGAATTTCTGTACGTCATCACCAATACTTGTTCTTCTCTGGGTTTTGCTTTTTGCTTTTTTTATATGGCCATTGTGAAGTGATACCTCATTGTGGTTTTGATTTGCATTTCTCTGATGATTAGTTATGTTGAGCACTTTTTCATGTACCCGTGGGCCATTTATATGTCCTTTTTGGAGAAATGTCTTCTTAAGTTCTTTATGAATTACTTGGGTTTTTGCTATGAAGTTGTAGTAGTTTCTTAAATATTTTGGAGATTAACCTCTAATCAGATATATGGTTTGCAAATAATTTCCTCTATTCTATAGGTTTCTTTTTATTTTGTTGATCGTTTTCTTTTCTGTATGGAAGAATTTTAGTTTCATGTAGTCTCACTTATTATTATGCTTTTGTTACCTGTGCTTTTGGTGTCAAAGCCAAGATATCATAGGAATTAAGTGTTTTGTAAAGCACCTGAGAAAGGTTTTATGTGCAGCCAGGAGAACCACTGTCTAAATTATACCTTGCCATAAATTATGCCTTGCTGTAACATACAGCCATTGGTTCCACCTGGGCATGAAAGTTCTTTTAAACAGGCCAGCAACTAACCACACTTTTTACCTATTTTGCCTGGTGACTCCTAGAGAGAGGGGTGTGTCTAAATTTCTGGATTGGATAGGGCTAACATAGAAAAATTATACTTTGAAAGGGCACAGTCAATATTATTATAAGATTTCTGAATAATATTTTTCTAATAATTTAAGCTAGTAAAGGTAAAGCTCAATAAAATCTATTTTACTCCTAAGATATTCAGAGATTCTAAAGGGTAAAGGGTGTGTGTGTGTGTGTACAAAATAAAAATGTAAAAATGCCAGAAGTTGGTATCCGCAATTTAATTTTGTTAAGTAAGTTTACAATTTAGGAAACCAGTATAGAGAGCTAGTCCCTGATTTGGTAGGCATCTTTGGTCATTCACAAACTATTTATTGAGTGCCTCCTGGGTGTCCATGACTTTGCTGGGCCATTACTATGTTGTTTCCAGTCTAGTAGACCTGAGGGGTGGGTATTATTATACCTGTTTTAGAGAGGAAAGTGTGACAAAGAATGATACAACGGGGTTACACAGTTGAGAAGTAGCTAGATCCTAAGGGCCAGGATCTTCATCCTACCTCCTGCTGCCCACCCATGTTCAGGACAGTGCCTGGTATTTTGTAAAGCATCCAAAATATATTTGTTGTAAGAGGCTGAGCTGAAGACCGGATGGGCTGTTTTCCACTCATATCTTCCTCTCCCTTGCCTTCTCCCTTCTTCCTCTTAGATCAAAGGAAACTGTACCCATCCTCCCCCCACCCCCCTCAGGCGGCTTCATATGGCTGCATGGTGTCCTGTGAGGCTGTGAGGGCCTCATCTGACTGGGTCCTTGCATGCATAGTGTGGAGGGTATTTATCCATCCAGGAAATACCCATGTGCATACTGTAATCTGGTTGCTCTGGAAGGTTAGATGGGTACAATGACTACTGTGTGTCCACAGGCCGGGAAGCTTTATGTGTCATATTCAACAGTATTTAACAAATATCATGTCAAGGTGGTAATAGAGTGACAATCATGTATAAGTGTTTAAAATAAACATACAGAATGATCTATATGAATAAGGTCATTTTAACTCTACCCCTTAATGGAAATTATTTTCACGTGTGTTCTAACAATCTCTGTGCTTAAATGACACAGTTTCCAAACTATGCCTGATACAATACAATAAAAAAAAAGTCACTGAGTTGTTTCTACAGCTTAAATGTGAAGCCTTTCATGAAAAAGAAAGAAAAAGAAAGGGAATACACTTACTGTTTTCGATAATTTTTATTTATCAGTTTAGAACAACTCTGGTGAGGGTTTGGGGAATCTTCACAGCACGAAAGCCACAGCGAGCACTTAATGCTGCTTCCCACACACAAACTTTCTAATTATAAAAGAAACCTTTCAGACGTATTCAGGGCATATAATCTTATTTGCAGCTCCTAATTGGAGGACTGTGTTTGTGGAAAAGAACAGAAGTCTTCAGTCATTTCGAATAAAGCTGGCTCATCAGCCCCTGCAGGAAGAAAAGCACTATTTATTTTATCCGTTAATCCCAAATACAAACACAATAAAGCTGTCTTTTCTAATAGTGACCTATTTCATGTTAAATTGGGATAAAGCTAGCTTTGCTCAATAAGAGTATTGTTGTCAACAAAAAAAGTCAATCTTATTAGGATGCCCATTGAATACCTTCGAATAATTTATCTTTTTAAAATGCTGAACCCAAATCCCAGTTGAATTCTGACACAAAATGTAAATCTGGAAGGGAAATAACCTCAACTAGTGAGCCCCATCTAGTGACAGGGAAGTAAATTGCTGTTCAAAAACCTGGTCTGTAATTATTCCATAGCGTTCATCTGATTTTTAAATTCTTCTATCTGTGCCCAAACACTATGTTTTTGTGTCTCTCTGATTTCTTTTTGCCTATACATTTATTCCAAGGACAGATAACTTCTGTCCTTGATACCTTAAATTTCAGTCTTTAAAAAAATCAACATTGCTTAACATTAGCCAAATATCCCCATTTATGGTGGACTTTCAAACTGTGGGCAGCACTGTCCCTTGAATAGCATCACATGCCGTTTATAGTTTGATAGACATATTATTCACTTATCAATTTGATGTCATCCAAAGGCTTCAATGGTTCTTTCCTCATAAGAATGCTGAAGGAGCAAAGCTGAGTCAGAAAAATCTGCAGACATCTAACGGCATTAAAGTTTCAAAGCCTACTTTCTTAGGCAATATCCACATTTAATGACTGTCCCGGCCTGGGGGTCGGTTTCTTTTAGCTGACTACATTAGAAGTTAATTTTGGCGTGCCTGCATTCCACGTTACTGCATTGCTTGACTTTTATTACCACAGTAATAAACGTGTCAAAAACTGAATAAAGCTACAGCAGGGATCAATTCCAGTCAGACATGGGAAATGTTTTTGCTAATGATTCTGACTTATAAATACAAACCTTCTTTGTTACCAGAAAAAAAACAAAACACAAGTTGATAATAGCCATATATCATTTTAAAACAAAGTAGGATATATTCCTCAATTTATCTACACATGTGCCAAAATACCAGAAGTGGAAGCAGTTACAAGTATAGGAGGTTTCTGGATTATGGGGGAAAGAACAAAGGGCTCAAGTTCACCTTCTAATGTTGCCCTTCACTGGCTGAATGACCGTGGGAGAGTCATACCTCCCATCAAGGTGCCATGAGCTCAAGCTCCCATTAAGGTGCCATGAGCAGATAATCCCTGTTCTTCCACCTCCCAGCTGTTTAATTTAATTATTTTATTTTTTTAATTAAATCTTTATTATTCGGATAATTACATTTGTTTCTTTTTTCCCCCCTCCATAGCTCCCCTCCACCCGGCTCCCACCTCTCCCTCTAGCCTTACCTCCCCCACATTGACCTCATCCATAGGTGTATGATTTTTGTCCAGTCTCTCCCTGCACCTCCCTCACCCCTTTCTCTGAGAATTAGCAGTCCACTCCCTTTCTGTGCTCCTGATTCTATTATATTTACCAGTTTATTCTGTTGATCAAATTTTTAATTTACTTAATTTTTTAGATTCACTTGTTGGTAGATATGTATTTGTTGTTCATAAGTTTTTATCTTTTACCTTTTTCTTCTTCCTCTTCTTAAAGAGTACCTTTCAGCATTTCATATAATACTGGTTTGGAGTTGATGAACTCCTTTAGCTTTTTCTTACCTGTGAAGCTCTTTATCTGCCCTTCAATTCTGAATGATAGCTTTGCTGGATAGAGTATTCTTGGTTGTAGGTTCTTGTTATTCATCACGTTGAATATTTCTTGCCACTCCCAACTGGCCTGCATAGTTTCTGTTGAGAAATCAGCTGACAATTGTATGGGTGGTCCCTTGTAGGTAATTAACTGTTTTTCTCTTGCTGCTTTTAATATTCTCTCTTTGTCTTTTGCTCTTGGTATTTTAATTATGATGTGTCTTGGTGTGGTCCTCTTTGGATTCATTTTATATGGGGTTCTGTGTGCTTCCTGGACTTGTAAGTTTATTTCTTTTACCAGATGTGGGAAGTTTTCAGTCATTATTTCTTCAAATAGGTTTTCAGTATCTTATTCTCTCTCTTCTTCTGGCACCCCCACAATTCTGATGTTAGTATGCTTGAAGCTGTCCCAAAGGCTCCTTATGTTATCCTCATATTTTTGGAACCTTTTTTCTTCTTGCTTTTTCAGTTGTGTGTTTTCTGCTTCTTTATATTTCAAATTTTTGACTTGATTCTTGCCTTCCCCTAGTCTGCTGTTAGGTCTCTGTATAATATTTTTTATTTCAGTCAGTGTATGTTTAATTTCTAGTTGGTCCTTTTTCATCTCCTCTTGGGTCTCACTAAATTTAGCCATCTTTTCTAGGATATTCTTGAAAAACTTCATAAGCATGGTTTTAAACTCTATATCCAGTCGTTTGTTTTCCTCCATTTCTTCTGTTTGTGATCTCTTCCTTTGTCTCTGTATTTTCACTATGCCGGGAGAACTTCTGTGTTGGATTCAGCCTTATGATACAATACTTGCAAAACTGCAAAAGCCTCTCTGTTGAGCTTGGGATGGGTGGAGTCTCAGGACTTAATGGACCGCCTTGCCTTCCAGTCGGCCCCGCCCTCCAAGACTCCTGGGTCTGAGGTTTCTCTGGGTAATTGCTGGAGCCGTCCCTGTGCACATGCGCGTGTGCCTCTAGACCGCTGCCTTTCCAGCTCCCCTTGTGCTCCAGGACCATATGAGTCTGGGTCCCCAGGGGTTTCACCTGAAACTGGGGTTTAGTGGAGTTAGAAGTGGCTCAGTTGGGAGGCTCTGTTACCCGCCAAAGCCAGCGGCACAATCAGCAGTCGGTCTTCTGTGCACAGTTCTGTATGCGCCACCAGACTTCTGCCCTTTCACGGCTCCCCTATATTTCCGTGCACTTCTCCCTTTTCACAGTCCAAAGTCTCCCTGTATGAGTTTTGTGTGGACCTGGAGATCAGTGCCATAGGATAAGGGGTTCAATGCAGTTGAGAGTCTCCATCTCCCTCCCGCCAGAGAAAGCCAGCCAGGTACTCCAGCACCCGCTCTTTCCACATGCTTGTCTCCACACCTCAGCTTTTTGCAGCTGCTCTGGGTCTCTGTGAGCTCCTCTCTTTCCTTCCAGTTGTAGAATTTCCACTCATCCAGCTTTCCTGTGGTTCTGGATGATGTCCGTTCTGTCTTTTAGTTGTAATTTTGAAATTGTTGTGCGAGGCAGCAGTGTAGGTGTTTACCTATGCTGCCATATTGGATGAACTCCCAGCTGTTTAGACAAAAGTATTTCAGACAAAATATTTCTCTTAGCCTTGACTTCCCCAATGTGTGCCATGATACTTACTTATAGAGTTGTTCTGAAGATTGACTGAATAAAGTATGCTCAGGGGTTGAGGAGCCAAACAGTAGAGTGCACAGTAAATATGACGATTACTTATGAAATGCAGGGGCCAGCATCCACTTTTCAAGCCCATTGGAAAGACTCAACAAGATGACATACAGGAACATGTCAGTCAACTTTATGGCACACCATACATGGTAAGGATTAGAAAAAACCTAGTAGGACCTCAGAGAAGGCCCAAAGAAAGAAGGAAAACCATTGTAGTTGAAGAACATGGAACTTTTATAGATGAGCACACGCTTTATGGGTTGAACCTGAGAGCATGGACCCTGCAGGAAAGAAAAGCTGAGTACAAATATGACCTCTCTGTTTTACTTCCTGTGGAGCCTTGGGCAAGTTACTTAGCCTCTCGGATCATCAGTTCCTCATCTGTAAAACAGGATGAATAAGGACAACCTATTTCATAGGGTTGTGGCAGAGTTTTAATGAGCTAATTTATGTAAAGTGCCTGAAACAATGTCACTCGATTAATTTATCTAAATGACAAAGGTAACAAGGCCATTCAGGGGCAGTTCTGAAACTAGAATCTTACCTACATATGGCTTTTTATTTTTATTCCTTCAATATCCCTCAACCCCGCTGCCCAGACCATTTTCCAAAACCATTAAATTCAATCCAGCAAAGACAGGGACACACGATAAAGTACTGGGTGATTCACATAGAGGGGCTGCAGTCCCTCAAAGTGCTAGCAGCAAGTTCCAGGAGCTCATTTGAATTGGTTTGTTATCGCTAATAACCTCCCAGTGTCTAAAGCACAGAGTATTTCATATTTTGCTCTAATAGTCCTCAAGGGTTTGACTATCATACTGGACATGGATGGATTATGAAAATGACATGTTTAAAAATATCTCTGCAACCCACTCCTAGGTGACTTTCAGCTAGTGAACTAATGTTAGCCTCCTGGAAGATGGGATGTCAAGATAATTAGCTCTTTGCCACATGGATTATCTATTTTTCAAACTTCATTCTCCTTTCTTTCCTGTGTCTCTTAGTTGACACAACTCATTACTACTTTACACTTAAGTCCTTCCATTTCTTTTCCATGCACTCATAAACCATCTCCTTTTCGTGACTTATCATGCCCAACACTTAATTCACACTATTAACTTTGATGTTATATTTTACCACTCAGTTTGTACTCAAGTATCACAGAAAATAAAGAGCAAGGTAGGCAGGCAAAGCAGACATGAGAGTATTGCCTATGATCACCCATCCTCTTATCTCTCCTTGTGCCAGGGAGGAAGTGAAATGCACATTTTCCCCATTTCATTTTATGACCAGAGGTCTATGAATTTCTTCTTTCCCTGTCTCGCATTGGGGTCTGTGAGCTTTCCCATTTCATTATTCTATACGACCTGGACTTGGCCTTGTGCAACTAGGGAATAACTTCCTCTTTTCTGTCAGAAATGGAGCCAATGAAAAATTAGACTAAAATTGAGTAAGCTGGAATGGGGGGGATTATCTGAAGAATCATAGAAATTTCTGGCTGGAAGGACTTTGAAAGTCTATCTGTCTACCTCTTTGCACTTTAGTCCTGCCTCACACCAATTCAGCAGGTAATTATGGCTCCTTCTTCAAAAGAATCCATAGGATTCCATGCCTCTGCCCTCCACTTAAAAAAGTTCTTCATTTATGCAGCTAAATACCTTCCCCCTCCAGGTCAGATTTTCTTTTTCTTTTCTTTCTCTCTCTCTCTTTTTTTTCTGTTAGGAATAAGGCGTGGTTAGTTTCATGTCACCTAGAAATACAGATGTCCCACAGACCAAAAGGTGAGACTACTTCACCTCCCAGCTTCCTTACCGGCCATGACCTGTGGAGTTTGCTTTCAGCTTCCCTGGGTGTTGCCACAATTTGATTAACTGTGGAAATTCCATGATTTTCTCAAAAATAGTCCTGAACTGAACCAGTGTTTGAGGAAGAAGAAAAGAGGATGAGAAAGGGTTTCCCTTTTTCCAGTATCATTGCATCATTCCTTAGGTGCTGACTCCTTCCCTACCCCAACCCCACCTTCACAGTTCAGAAAAGGTAGAACAAAATCAAGATCCCGTCCAGCAGCCCTGAGCTTTGTGCTTGGGTTCATCCCATAGCCAGTTCTTCTCAAAACTCTAAGGAAGGGCCTCGGGCCTATGGGTTCTCTAAGATTTATTCAGGCTTTCAGGGAATCCCATCTACCTCACTTTGACCTGCAATCATGCACACAGGTTCTTGACTTTCTTTAAATGCTGAGTATGACTTGATAGATAGCGACTTGTGGAACTATTTTCAAGGCATGCATTTATCTTAGTTTTTGTATCCCAGTGATCTGTCTAAGGGACTTTACACCGTCTGGCAACATGTGTAATGAAAAGAACACGAGGTTTGGGGGTCAGGCTGACCTTGGCCTGATGCTCCACTATATCATTTATTGTAGAATGATTTTTGTCAAGTTGTTTAGCCTCTGAGCTTCAGGTTCCTTATGAGTAAAATGGAGCGAATACCAACTTCGGGGTTTGATAGGAAGATTAAAAAGAGAGTTAACATAGGTAAAGCAGCCAGCACAGTGCCAGGCATACACTAATTGCTTCAAACACATCTATCTCCTCCACTGGCTGTGAGGGAGAGGGACAGAGCATCTTGACGTTCACTGGCTTCATCATTCCAACTGAGCTGCCTTGATAACAAGTCACTGCAATGGCTAATAGCACAACTGGTGACTATAATTATTAAGGTCTCTACTCTGTACTTGCTCTGTGACCAGCGTTGTGCTAGGCACTGAAGATAGAAGGGCATTTAGACTCATGGTCCCTGGTCACAGGAAGCGCTCACAGCATGGAAGCAGCAGTCACCCCTGGCACGTGGGAGGCCCTTTCATGAACATCTAAGCCCAGGGTGCTATCACAATTGGATTAAGATTTTAGAGAACCTAAGCACTAAGGAGATTATAGTGCTGCCACCCTTGTATATAATTAAGAATAAAAACAGTACTAAACCATAATTAAGTGTAAAGAAGCAGAACAATCTTCTGATATTTTCCCCACTGGGATGGCAGTCCTATTGCTTCTTTTGAAATATTATTTTTTTCAAATCATTTTTGAGAAGGTATTATAGGGTGACTCAGCCCTGGCCCCACTGCAGAGCCCCAGGGGCTCTCCTCGTGCTCAGTGGATGCGTCAGACCAAGAGTGGAGAAGCCAGGGGCCTCCGTAATTCACAAACTGCTTGCAAACCCCACACAAAATGGAAGAGTGATTTATATTTTGAGCCAAGGTTCAATTACCCTTTAAAAAAGTAAAATTGAAATTAATTTCAAACATATGGGATGTTTTCCTCCGGCAGGAACTTTTCACAAATGGGGCAAAAGAGAGGTTATATTTAGATCAGCACATCAATTAGAGTCGATTGCAAATCCATGTCCTAAAAGATGACCCTGCTTTCCAGTTGCACCTCTGACTCTATTACAATAGAGGCAAAATGCTGGGAACATCGGCAATGTGCCATTCACCGGGATGCAAAGGCACTCATTTTTCTTGGTTCTCTCCTTTCCTTCATGGAGGAAGGTCTCCCTGAAGGACACAGTCCCCTCTACGGCAGGCTCAGCTGTAGGCTTATCTGGAGACCTAGCTAACAACCCTCATATTTGAAGCCACTCACCTTGACCCCACAAATCAGTTCGATAAGCACCCGGAAAGGCCCCGAAACCCTGACAGGGAACCTTCCCGAGCACAGATGAAAACAATTTACGTAGCCACTGTAAATAGTTAATAAAATCAATTTTACAGTCCATCTACTTAGATTTCCATTACATCCTGTTCTGTTTCAAACACACATTTTTCTTTTGGGTTGTTAGGCAATAAAGAGTCAAGCCATTTATCAAGTAGTGTCTCAGTATTCCTTTAAAATGTTTTACCATTTTCAGGAAATACCGTGGCTTCTATAATTAATCTCCCAGCGAAGCTGTTTTAGAGAGACTCCAGTGCAACGGAAAGAAATGACTTTTCTTCATGAGAGTTTCTGGTTTTTGTGAGTGGAAACGTTCAGAAAGGCTTGGTGGCATTATCACATACTGCAAACGGTTGGCTTCAGATAAAGAGGGGGGAAAACAAGAGTGTACTGTCTCCCTCTCACAAAACTGTCCTGTGACTGAGTTGTTCAAGGGGCCCCACAAGCAACTGCATAATGTGCTCAACTTAGAAGGACCCTTAGTGCAAGGCTAGATGGAAACAGAAATACAGTGGTATCTCGAGATATGAGTTTAATTCATTCCATAACCTTGAGGCGTGGGAAACTATGAGAGGCTCGAGTCGAGGTAAACTGGTGGGTCATGTGCAGCCTGCCAATCCGCGCGATTATTCCTATCTCAAATGTTGCTTGTATTTCAAAGCAAAAATCGCTCACTCGACGGCTTGTATCTCAAAAATCTCGTATGTTAGGGCACTCGTATCTCAAGGAACCACTGTACCTGTAAGGTGAAGGGTCCCCTCCCCCCTCTCCCCCCCTTCCTTTGGCATAAGTAATTGTAGCTAATACTTAGCACTTTCTGTTTCAGGCATCATTCTAAACGTTTTACACATATATACTCATTTAATCTGCATAACAGCTCTATTATCCCAATTTTCAGATTAAGAAATTGGCCCTGGCTGGGTGGCTCAGGTGGTTGGAGCGTCATCCCCTACCCTGAAAGGTTGTGGTTCCATCCCTGGTCAGGGCACCGACTGGAGGCAACTGATGGATGTTTTTATTTCTCTCTCTCTCCCTTCCTCTCTCTCTCAAATCAATAAATGTTTCCTCAGGTGAGGATTTAAAAATAAATTGATGCAATTGAAGGAATTGCAAAGGGCAGACTTCTATAGGGCGCGTTCTGGACTCAAATCCGGGCAGCCTGACTGAGTCAGGGCTCTTGGTCTCTGCTCTGGGCCAGCAGGTGGTACCACATCCAATTCTCACTGTCTTATGTGCACAGGCCCCAGTAGAGTCATCCAGTCATCCATTCTTCAGAAGAGGACATGAAGACAGATGGCTGCAAGGTGGCTTGCCGTAAGGCGTACACAAGACTGTGAGGGGTGCAGTTTCCTTGACTTTAAAGCTAAATATTCCCTCTTTCTAGCCTTGTAACCTCTTCTTCCTTTAAATGTAAAAAAAAAAAAAAAGAAAGAAAGAAAGAAAGAAAGAAAGAAAGAAAGAAAAGAAAAGAAAACCAGCAAAACCACACCTGCTGCTTTACTCCTTTCTATGACTTCTCCAGGTCACAGGAAAGAGCAGAAAGCTTGCTTCGCCTGGAACACTGAGCAGAGCGAACCCCACTCCAGGCTGCATTCTGCCCAAAACAGCCCAGGCTTTGTTTATCAAAAGCAAATACATGGGTTGATTGGCGTCCCGCCTGAATTGCAAGTGTTGAAGTGGTTTAATCTCATCTTGAGACAGATTGATAATAAATATCGTGAAATGCTCCCAAAGGGATCGAGGAAACAGTTTGAAAAAAACGGAGAATCTGGATGATCTCCAGAATATTCTGCTTTTGTCCAAGAAACTTGATGGGGATGATTGTAGTTACCTCTCCAGAGTCAAGGTTACATTTCTGTTTGTTTCATTTTGGTTTTTTAAACAGTCGTACTGAGGGCTCAGGTGGCTTCTGTGGGCAAACATGAGCCCCCGATGACCTCAGTCCTTAGACACTTAGGCCTCATTTCATCCGTGTGACAATTGGAGGCATTTGCTGGAGTGTTTTCTGCACACACAAGGGGAGGGTGTGGCTGTGGCGAAGTCACAGGCCATGCTGTGCACAGGTAGGACTGGGTCTCCAGCAGTGACCTTCAATTCAGCAGGCCATCATCTTCACTCGAGGACAGCCTTCAGTCATGTGAATACCCATCTGAAGTCATCAGAGTATAGGAAACAGGAAGAGATGGCCCACTCCACGTGGGCATTTGGAAGAGTTTAATAAAGGGACCATTTACAAAGATGGGGGCAGGGTTAGGGAGACACACACGAGATGGTGCAGTACCCCAGGGCTAGCACCAGCCCCTGCCTTCACTCCTGATGTAAAGAAATAGAGACAGCTGTGTGAAGAGGACCACATGACAGGAACTGTGGCTTCTTAGAGGGACACAGAAATCCACAGTGAACCCACATAGAGGGAGATGGGAATAGACACTCCAGCTGCAATGCTCCTCCTGCCCATTGACCAAACCCAACCCAGAGGTAGGGCAGCCTGTAGATGCAGTCCATGGGGCAGGGGAGGAGGGGGGGGCATCCTGCTGGGCCCAGTGCAGGGAGAAAGGGCAGAGTGGAGATACTCAGCTCACCATCCTGAGGTGCAATAACATCAGCATGTCCTCCTGCTGTGATATGGGTAGTTTAATGAAGAAGTAATTAGAGGAGAAAACCTCTGCATACACGGAATTAGGTGGCCAATTTTATGCCAATGGCAGAAATCAGTGCTGTAAACCCCTCATTATGTTTTATAAGTCAGAACTGGATGCACCTAAAGATCTCAGGAATATGAACATCAAACAGGCCCTCCCATAATTGGCAAAAAAGAGACAGTGGAAATCCAGTCCTACCAGGACATGGGTCATAGTCAACATTAAACAGGTTTAAGAGAGAGGGTCATGGGGGGTTGCAAGATATTGACCTAAAAACTCTGGAGGCATCTATTGCATTGAGAGGCCCACAGTTTAGTGGTTGTTTTGTCTGGTTTCCTTTAGCAGCTTAGGCAAAAGGCCAACCCCAGAAGGAAGAGAGATGGATATATCTGAGGAAGTATCCTGGGGCACTTAGAGGTACCTCAAGGGTGCCCAATGCCAATTAGGATATAAAAAAAATCATGGTGAACCTAGTGCCCAGTCACATGGGTAGAACCCTCTTATCAAAGACAGAGGGCCATTCGGTGTTTGGATAAGAGCTTGGTGTGATACTAGAAGCAAGGCTTTGGAGTCCAGCCATTAGCTGGGTCACCTTGAGCAACTTAACCTATAGAAGCCTCTGTTTCCTGCTCTATGAAATGAGGGTAATACTTACCTCTTCTAGGATTATTTTGTGAACTAAATTAGATTATATATTTAAAATCTTTGAAACAGTATCTAGCATATAACTGCTATCTGTAAACATATAGATATATGTATATATATATGTGTGTGTGTGTGTGTGTGTGTGTGTGTGTGTGTGTGTGTGTGGTCCACAATGACCAAGGCCAGCACTGATTGCAGCCGGTGCCAATGCACTGACTGCTGAGGGGCCTTCAGATCAGGTCCAGAGAAAGGCTTGTAGAGAGAGAGGAAGGGTCTGATCCCCAGCCTCCTTGGCAGCTATTGATCAGCCCTTGCCTCTCTTTCTCTCCCAGCTTCACCAGCAGCTGCACCTGTTTCTTTCAGGGCTTCCTGGGGGCTGCTGATCAGCCCCACCTCTTTGATCAGGCCCAGAGATAGACCTGGAGAAGCTGACTGGCATAGAAACTGACAAATTAGAACCAAATCTGGGTGAAGTGCCAGGGGTCAATGGCTGCCTAGGAGGTGGAGCTTTTTATGCTGACTGGCATAGAAACCGACCAATCAGAACCTAATCTAGGTGAACTTGCTCCCAACTGCTCTCCCCTTCTGGCCTGATCTCACCCCCACCTGCCCACCCCTGCTGGCCTGAACTGCAAAGGCAGAACCTAAGGTGGGGGCTGAAGAGGGGTTTTAAGGGCAACAGCTATTTGGTAGAAGGTGTAAGAAAGCAGTTCAATTTTTTTCATGACTAGTTTGGTAGTATAATGCATATAGCTGGCTATCAGTCCAGATATAGGGATTATGTATTTTCATCTGCCAAGAGCATCTCCTCCTGCTTAAAAAGGTTCCCCCTAAGCAATCCTATCCTATGTAATCTTTCAATACTAATAAAAGGGTAATATGCTAATTAGACCCGGTTGACCAGCCATCTTCTGGATGTCCGACTTCTTCCGGACAAAGCCATGGTGGTGGGGGCCAAGGTAGAGAGGGCAGTTGGGGTGAGATCAGGCCAGGAGGGGAGAGCCATTGGGGGCAAAATCAGGCCTGCAGAGGAGGGCAGTTGGGGGCAAGATCAGGCCAGCAGGGGATGGTAGTTAGGGATGATCAGGCAGGCAGAGGCAGTTAGGGGCAATCAGGCCAGCAGGGGTGGGCAGGTGGGGGTGAGATCAGGCCAGAAGGGGAGAGTAGTTGGGAGCAAGATCAGGCTGGCAGGGGAGGGCATTAGAGGCAATCAGGCAGGCAGAGGCAGTTAGAGGTGATCAGGCAAGCAGGCAGGTGCATGGTTAGAAGCCAGCAGTCCCAGATTGCAAGAGGGATATCAGACTGCCAATTTAGGCCCAATCTCCATTGGAGAGGGTACAGGCTGTGCTGAGGGACCCCCCCACCACACACACACATACAAATTTCATGCACTAGGCCCCTAGTATGTATGTATATATATGGGAAGAGAGAGAGATATACATATCTATTTATAGTTAGAACAATCTGGTATTAATGAGGAGTGGAAGTGGTAACAATTGATCATAGGGCCTTAACCCTTGAGAATATAGAATGTGATAAGAAGCTCTTCCTTTTTCTTTCTCTTTCTATCCACCCCTCTCCAAAAACATGTACTTAAGATAGCTCTCTCCTTTCAACCATGTCCCCAAATTTATCTGACCCAGTATTTTGACAATATACTGGTATACCCATATAAACACAGATATTTTCTTTAAAACATTCTGATTGAATAATTAATATACACATATTAATTTAATTTTTTAAATTTCAAAAGTTAGGATATCATAACTAAGTCTTAGATGCTCCATTTCTTCTATACCCTCTTTTCTCATCTTACAAATTGCTTTATTGTAAAAGTGACTCCTCCCTGCAAAGTCTAATATGATTTGGGAGCAAGATCAGAAAATTTTGTTTGTTGCACTTTCATTTGACCAGAATGGACCTAAAAATTTCAATATAGTGGACATACATGTTTTTTTTCCGGTTTTTACTGATTAGAGAATGCACCTTAGTCTATTCATGAATGTTGAGTTTAAAATGTTATATATTTTTTATATTTTTAAGGGATTTTAAAATGTGTTGCCTTTGATGATTAGAGTAATTGCAAAAGGTTCAAAAATTCTGCCCACTCCTTAGAAATTTCATTCATGGGCCCATGTCCTTGAAGGGTATTGACCCCTAAAAACAGCTAATAATATAAAAGTTGGCAGGGCAGTGCAACCTTCTAATTGTATTCTCTGCATCATGCATCTGACCTTCCAGAGACAACTTGATGAGTTTCTGCCATATTAATTACTCCATGCTGTTTTGCATGGATCCCTTAACAATCCAAACCTAGTGGATGGATGCATGAAACTCTCGAGGCTCCAGGGAAGAAGCCAGAATGACAATTTAAAAGCATCCATCAGAATTCCCAATACCATGTTTATTTTCCCCCTTTCCCCCCTTAAGATGGTGAACAAAGACCTTTGGAGTCATCTTGTATTAATTATTTTCTGTTACTTCTGGCAAATTTTCAACGTTTCTTTCTAAAATATCTTTGAAACCACCAGGCTTTATTTGGAATACTTTCCTTCAAGGATTATGCATTTTGTAGTCAACATGTTGATTACGAGACAATATCATCTTTGACACCTGTCTGAGGCATCATTAATGTGATCTAATGTGCAAAGTTCCAAACTTTGTACTCCTAAATACTTTAGGTCTGGATTTTAGCTTTTTCTTCCTAATGAATTACACAATGGTCATGATTACTGAATGCTCATTCCCTCTCCCTGTTTATTAGATTATCCGGAGTTTGAGGTTTTTCTTTTCTCCTTGGTATGCAGCAGGAAGTCACCGGTGTGGGTCATTTTCATCTCCTTGCTCTGTCATGGAACATTTTGAGCTATTTTGGAATTAGGTCTTAACGTTTCCAGTGGCTATGTGGGAAGACTGTGAGGGTATTAAGTAAAAAGTCACCTGTGCCAAAGCTGGAATCAAGAATCTTTGCCTGCACTCTTGTCCCCTCCTATTAGATCTTTTGATTCAGCAACTCCCTCACCGTATTTCTTTAATGGTAAAATGTTATTGGATGGGGTAACATAATTTGGATGGAGTTTCAGGTCTATTATATCCCTGTGTTTCTCTGTTTATGCATGTATGTATTGAGTGTGTGCTTTCTCCCAGGCATTGTGCAAAGCTATTCTCACTTAATCCATCAGAAATCCTGTGAGAGAGGTACTAGGATGGAGATTGCAGATGAGAGATAGCTCAGAGGGTTTATCAGGGGTGTTTTTCTGCCAAGGGCTGTTTGGATGTTCATAACATCCTTCGCTTAACATAATTCACTTAATATAAAGATAGGTTGCTATGAAAAAAGATCCTTGATTTATTGAACATCAAATCCCGCCTGGAGTTTTGCCATGGCAGGGCCAGACCAAATGATTTCCAGGGCTCTCTATGGCCCACGGTCAGATATTCCCCACTCCTGGAAATGATTCAATGAAGCATGTTTATATAATTTACCTAAGTTAGCAGTAGTGGATCTGAACTTAAAACACAGCTTTCCCAACTCCAGAGCACAGGCTTTTAACCACTACACCCTACTGAAAATCTTACAAATGTAATCAAGGCACTTGGTATGTTTTGATATGATTTGGGAGCAGAGATCAGAAAATTTTGTTTGTTATTAAACAGCCTGGATTAGAAATCTATCACCACTTACTAGTTGTGGGACATTGGACAAGTTACTTTACCTTTCTGCACCATGGTTTCCTCATCTATAAACTGGGGATAAAATATTAGCAACACAAAACTCCTTGAGACACATGGAGGATTCAATTCATGTAAAACACCAGGTCAGGCCTGACACATAATAGGTGCTCTTTAAAAACTGCTGAAACTAGTTTGGCTCAGTGGATAGAGTGTTGGCCTGTGGACTAAAAGGTCCCAGGTTAGATTCTGGTCAAAGGCATGTGCCTGAGTTGTGGGCACATCCTCAGTTGGCAGAGTGCAGGAGGCAGCTGATTGATGTTTCTAACTCTTTATCTCTCTCCCTTCCTCTCTGTAAAAAAAAAAAATCAATAAAATATATCTTTATAAACAAATAATAAAAAACAGCTCATAAGTGTTAGCAAATATACTCATTACTAGAGGCCAGGTGCAAGAAATTCATGCACTGGTAGGATCCTTAGGCCTGGCTGGTGATCAGGATCAATTGGGGCCTTCCAACTGCCAGCCAGGGACTTCCTTCATTCTATGCTGCCCCCCTGGTGGTCAGTGCATGTCATAGCGAGTGGTCGAACTCCTAGTTAGTCGAACTTCTGGTCAAACTCCTAAGGGGACAATTTGCATATTTGTTTTTTATTAAATAGGATTATTATATAGGACTTCCAATAAAAGGAGCTGATGATGAGAGTGATTGTTTAGCCTAAGTGATTGATGTAAAGATGCTATTGAGCCCTTGAAAGTATGAGGTTCTCTGGTTGTATATTATTGATAAAAATCCTCTTGTTCCTCAGTCTAGAGACAATGGTAGAAGAGGGCTTTGAGCAAGCTTGTTTGGAGGTAGAGACTGGGTGTGATATAAAAAGCAGGAGTGGTAAGTCTAGCCCTTCTTCCCTACAAAAAGTGTGTGGTAATGTGGATAAAACCAGAAGAACGAATTAAGAAATTTGGCTTCTCTCAACCTGTGTAATAGACTTGTTATTCAAACTTGAGTAATTAACCTACCCAAAGTAATTAACATATCCAAACTCAAGCTCTTATCCTTTCTATGAAGAGTATACCATATATATGCAATCTAATCTCAGAGCAAGATTAGGAAGCAGACAATGAACTTAAAACTTAAAAGGATACTAGCTTAAAAAATAATAGCTTTTTAATCACCAAATAGACTCCTCTCTAGGCAGCAGGAAAAGGATAGAGCCAAGCCAGATAGGTAGTTACTAGGGAATAAGTAAGCAGATATCTAACCATCACCAGGTTGCTTACTATGGACCAGAAGTTGTGCTTGGCATCATCCAAAGGTGTTTTCAAAGGGGATGTGATTTACTTAGAAAAAAGATAATTAATAATAGAGGAATTAATGTACCAGGTGAGTGGCATAAAGCAAAAGACTACAGAGCAAACTTTCCCATTATAAACACCTGCTGCATCATTTAATTATGTACAGCTTTTATATTACAGAACTTGCTTGGACTAATTTGCCCTTAGTCTTCAACAGTGTGTAAATATTTAAATAGCATTCTTAAGATTTAGCCTAAACTCATTTTTAGAAGTTAAGCTAAGCTCTGGGAGTGGGGGGAGGTGGGGATGGTCATAGACATCTCTGAGAACCTATCAAAACTCTGAAGCCTCTTTCAGGAAACTCCCCAAACCCCAAAGTCTGCATATAATTATAGAAGGTTGACACATTCCCTAAAATCTACCCATGAATCCCCAGGTTAAAAATTCCTGCCCCCAAAATGTCAGAGCAGCACTATACAGGCACTGAGTTACCCAGTTTCCCAAATCTTATCAGGTCTCAGTTACATATATATATTTTTTTTGTTAGCTTTTGTTGTTATAAATAATGCTATAGTTATAATTCTTGGAATTAAAACTTCTTTTCTTAAAAAAAAAAGAATACAAAAAACCTCAAACTGCTTTTATACATAATATGACATGACAGGTATTGCTACTTGTCCCCTAGTATTTATTGTCTGCTTCTTCTATAGAACTAGATTTTAACTGGGCACAACAAAATGAAGACCACATTTTTCATCTTCTCGAGGTGGACTTGGATAGAAGTACGTACTGTAAAGCCATTTCTGGAACCCTCTTTAATAGATAGCTCAGGTGTGCCCTTTGCTTATCCTTTGCCTCTTCCTGCAGCCAGCTGCTTGGAACATGATTCTGATGGCTGGCATGTCTTCTCAAGCTGTGGGACCACAGATGTGAAAGATAGAAAGAGCCTGGATCCTTGAGGAGCATGGAGGAGAGCCATTGCAGTAGTCTTGAATATTAAATTCTAGATTTTGACATAAAGAGAAAAACACACTTTCCCCTTAAGTTACTGCTATTATTGGTTTTTCTGTTACTTATAGCTGAACCTAATCTCCAGTGCTTACAGCTGAAACTATTTCTGGGGATTCTAGGTACAATCCCTAGCTCTTTAAGTTCCTTTGCCTTCCTAGTACTGATGGCTGTAAATGAGAAGAATAATGCCTCTCTTTCTGGTAACTTTCAGGATTATTTCTTTATGTTTTGTAGTTTTTCTTCAGGATGGAGGTTTAGGTTTGTTTTCATCTATCCTGTTACGCCCTTGGTGTTCCTGAGGTCTCAGATCCTTTTTTCCAGTTCAGAGAAATTCTTAGCTCTTACCTTTTTGAATAGTGTGCCTCCTAGTCCAGTGGTTCTCAACCTTCCTAATACTGCAACCTTTTAATACAGTTCCTCATGTTGTGGTGACCCCCAACCATAAAATTATTTTCGTTGCTACTTCATAACTGTAATTTTGCTACTGTTATGAATCATAATGTAAATATCTGTGTTTTCCGGTTGTCTTAGCCATCCTGCTAGCAGTTCTCAACGTGTGGGTCGCAAAATTACAGTTATGAAGTAGCAACGAAAATAATTTTATGGTTGGGGATCACCACAACATGAGGAACTGTATTAAAGGGTCACGGCAGTCCTAACTGGTTTGGCTCAGTGGATAGAGCATTGGCCTGCAGACTGAAGGGTCCCAGGTTCGATTCCAGTCAAGGGCATGTACCTTAGTTGTAGGCACGTCCCCAGTAGCGGGTGTGCAGGAGGCAGCTGATCAATGTTTCTAACTCTATTCCTGTCCTTTCCTCTCTTAAAAAATCAATAAAAAAAATATATATATATAAAGAAGAAGTAAAGGGTCATGGCATTAGAAAGGTTGAGAACCACTGCTCTAGCCTCTTTAGAAACTCCTATTCAAAACATGTTGGAGCATTCCAATCAAGACTTCAGGTATCTCAACTGACTCTAAGTCTTTTCTAAATCTCTGCATTGCATGTTGTTTTTTAAATTTTATCTTCTACATACCCTATTAGATTGTGAACAAGCTGGAGTTTATGTCATTCACTGAATTTTTTAATTGCATCCCCCCTGACCCCCTGCTGGGATTTCTTATAGACAACATATAATTGAATCTTGGTGTATTTTTTTACTCTGATAATATCTATTTTTTTAATTAATATATTTAGACAATTCACATTTAATATGATTATTGATATAGCTGGGTTAATAGCAACCATGTTTATAACTGCCTTCTATTTTTCATATTTGTACTTTATTTCCCCCCTGCCTTCTCTGATTTTAATTGAGTAGTTTATGTGATTTAATTTTATCTCCTCTCTTAGCATATCAATTATATTTCCTTTAAAAAATTTAGTGGTTGCTGTACAGTATGCAATATAATTTTTAAATGAATGTAAATTCATCTTCAAATAATGCTATATTGCTTTATGTCTAGTGTTATTACTTTATAATAGGACTCTCCCAATTTTATCCTCCTATTCTTTATGATATTGTTATAATTCATTTTACTTATTCATGTGCTATAATCATCCAATGCATGGTTACTATTATTTTAAATAAGCTTAGCTTTTAGATTAAGAATAATAAAAATCAAATATGTTATTTTATCTTCATTTGTTTCTCCTCTGACATTTTTCATTTCTTCATGTAGATGTGAGTTTCTGACCTATGTAATTTTCTTACTCCCCAAAGAGCTCAACATTTCTTGCAGGTCAGGTCTGCTGGTGATAAATTTCCTCTGCTATTGTTTGTCTGAGAAAGTCTTTATTTTTCCCTGTACTTTTGAAGGATAATGTCACTATATTTAAATTTCTATGTTGGTGAGGTGTTTTTTTTTTTCAGTGCTTTAAATACTTCACTCCACTTTCTTTTTCTTTATATGGCTTATGATGAGAAGTTTGGTGTAATTTCTATTCTTATTCCTATACATATAGATAAAATGTTATTTTCCTTTGACTTCTTTCAAGATTTTTATCTTTGTCTTTGGTTTTCTGCAGTTTAAATATGTTATGCCTAAGTGTTGACCTTATTTATCCTGCTTGATGTTCTCTGAGTTTCTTCATCTGTCATTTGATATCTGCCATTAATTTCAGAAAGTTCATACCCATTATTACTTCAAATATTTCTTTTCCACTTTATTTTTGATATTCCAATTTTGTATATGTAATACCTTTTAAAATTATCTTAAAGAGTGTGAATGTTCTTTTTTTTTAAGTTTTCTTCTCTCTTTACTTTTAGTTTGGGAGGTTCCTATTTACCTTTCTCCAGGCTTATTGATTGTTTCCTCAGTCTTCTTCAAACTACTGATGAGCCCATCAAATACATAATTCATTTCTATTATGATGTTTTTTTTATTTCTGTGGTTATTATTCTCTCTTCAAATTTTCACCTCTCTGCTTACACCACCCATCTGTTGTTTTATGCTTCTTTTTTTTCCATTAGATCCTTCAATATGATAATCATAGTGATTTAAAATGCTGTTTGATGATTCCAATATCTGTGTTATATCTGAGTCTGGTTCAAATAATTGCTTTGACTTTTCAGACTGTGTTTTTTCTTACCTTTTACCATGTCTTGCAATTTTTTGTTGGAAGACAGACATGCTATTTCAGGTAAACAAGAGAACAGACTAGAAGGGGATGGAATGGGAGAAATGTCCTTCTCCCAGCTGGGATAAGACTTGATCCGTTCTTTCCCCTGGAAAGTAGGCCTTTATTATGGGTGTATTTTACAAAGATTACTCTCTTTCTTTCCTCCTGGCAGAGTCACAAAGGAATCTTTCTCAGATCATGACTGGAAGAACCTGGTGGGGTTCCTGGAGAAAAAAAACACATAAAAGTGTAGGGGTCCTCTTAAGACTGGAACCCCAGGAACTTTTCACTCTCATGCTAGTCTATACTCAGTCTCTAGCCATCATCAAAATTACTCTTTTAAAAAAAATCTTTATTGTTGAAAGTATTATATATGTCCCCCTTTATTTCCCATTGACCACTTCTTCTGTTTTTAAAATTCTTTATTGTTTAAAGTATTACATAAGTCTCCTTTTTCTTCCATTGGCCTCTCCCTGGATGCTCCTACCCCCAGCACATGTCCTCCCCTCCCCTACTATCTGTGTCCATTGGTTATGTTCATATGTATACATATAAGTCCTTTAGTTGATCTCCTACCCCATTACCCCTCGTCTTCCCTTACAGGTTGGATAGTCTGTTCGATGCTTCTATGACTCTGGTTCTATTTTTTTTTTCTCATCATTTTATGTTGTTCATTATATTCCACAAATGTGTGAGATCATGTGATACTTATCTTTCTCTGGTTGGCTTAATGCTCTCCAGTATCATTCATGCTGTTAAAAATGGTAAGAATTCCTTCTTTTTTACAGCAGCATAGTATTCCATTGTGTAGATGTACCATAGTTTTTTAATCCACTCATCTGCTGATGGGTACTTAGGCTGTTTCCAAATCTTAGCTATGGTGAATTGTGCTGCTATGAGCATCTGGTTTCTTGAGATACATTTCTAGAAGTGGGATTACGGGTCAAATGGGAGATCCATTTTTAGGTTTTTGAGGAAACTCCATACTGTTCTCCACAGTGGCTGCACCAGTCTGGATTCCCACCAGCAGTGCACAAGGGTTCCTTTTTCTCCGCATTCTCGCCAGCACTTGTCCTTTGTTGATTAGTTGATGATAGCCATTCTGACAAGTGTGAGGTGGTATCTCATTGTCATTTTGATTTGTATTTCTTGGATGATTACTGACTTTTAGCATGTTTTCATATGTCTCTTGGCCTTCTGTATATCCTCTTTTGAAAAGTGTCCATTTAGGTCCTTTGCCTATTTTCAAAATTACTCTTTAAGTATTCTTACTGCTATTATAATTAGCAAGTTTATTAATATTAATGATAGGAAGAGAGTAAAGGGAAAGCCAGACATTTCATTATAAGCATGATCATCTAAGCACCTTCAGCAGGAGCTACAGCTTCACACTGCAGGGAACCACCAGTCCATTCCCTGTAGATCACTGGGGGAAGGGATCAAACAAAGAGGGAGATGGCACATGTACAATAAGTCAGGTGATGTAGGGAAGGTGTTTGCTTGTCAGTATGGCCTGAGAAACAGTGGATTGGCTAGAGGTGGACTCCATGAAAAACATACAAAATCTTGGAGAGTTAATTGGTTAGTTTGAAGAAGATCCTGGTTAAAATCCCCGAAGAGTTCCCTTTCTCGGGTTTGCTCTTGTGTTTGGTTCTTTCTTGCTCCATGACCTGTACTTGCCCATGCACTTGACTATTCTCTCTCCTTAGTCATGTGGCCTTAAGCAGCTGCATGGCCCATGGCTGTGCAGACCCTACGGCAATGGACTGCAGCTGGGAGCACAAGCTAAGGTAGCCAGGCTGTAATTTAATATGGAGCAGAAATTCTGGGCAGTGGCCTTAATTCTGGCCCTGCTGAAGACAAGATTGGACTTCTTCCATGGCAAGATAGGCAGAGATGGGACCCCCTTAATTTTAGATAATCAATAAAGCTTTCTACAAAATCCCATCCTCCCATGGGAGCCTCAGGATATTATTTTCCTTGTGGCAACCCAAGAACTCCACTTCCACTAATAACATTACCATGTTATGGCTTGAACATCTTCAGCTCCAAATGCTCAGATCTTGACTGTGACTTTGTGAATTCACCTGTCCTTCTAGTTCTCTGATAGGTTCAGGAAAATTTGTTAATTTTCGATTTGTTCAGCTTTTTATTGTTTTAAAGATAGGAGAGATGACTTCTAAGCTCTTTGCATGTCACAGCTAAAACTCGAAGTCATTCATTGGATTTCTATTAATCTATGTAGGCTACATATTTTTATTATTGTTATTGTATCATTGTTGTTATTATTATTACTAGTGGCACGATGCATGAAATACATGCACTGGGGGGAGAGGAGGGAGGTTTCCCTCAGCCCAGCCTGCACCCTTTCCAATTAAGGACCCCTTGGGGGATGTCCGACGGCCAGTTTAGGCCTGATCCCAGGCCTAAACTGGCGGTCGGACATCCCTCTTGCAATCTGGGACTGCTGGCTTCTAAACACTCACCTGCCTGCCAGATCATCCCTAACTGCCTCTGCCTGCCTGCCTGATCACCCCTAACTGCCCTCCCCTACCAGCCTGATCTTCCCCCAACTGCCTCTGCCTGCTTGATCACCACTAACTGCCCTCCACTAACTGGCCTGATCTCGCCCCCAGCAGCCCTCCCCTGCCAGCCTGATGTCACCCCTAACTGTCATCCCCTGCTGGCCCAATTGCCCCTAACTACCTTTGCCTGCCTGATCACCCCTAACTGCCAACCTGATCTTACCCCCAACTACCCTCCCCTGACACTCTGGTTGCCCCCAAATGCCTTCCCCTGCTGGCCTGATCTTGCCCCCAACTTCCCACTCCTACCAGACTGATCTTGCCCCCAAGGGCCCTCCCCTGCCAGCCTGATTGCCCCTAATCCCCTGCTGGCCTGATCTCGCCTGCAACTTCCCTCCCCTCCTGACCTTATCACCCCTAACTGCCTCTGTCTCGCTCCCACTACCATGGCTTTGTCTGGAAGGAAGTCAGACATATGGAAGATGGCTGATTGACCCAGTCTAATTAGCACATTACCCTTTTAGTAGTGTAGATAGATTATATAGGATAGGATTGCTTAAATGGGAGGAGGTGGGGAGCCTTTTTCAGCAAGAGGAGATGCTTTTGGCAGACAAAAATACATAATCCCTGTATCTGGACTGATAGCCAGCCATATGCACTATACTACCAAACCAGTTATTAAAAAATTGAACTGCTCTCTTACACCTCATACCAAACAGCTGTTGTCCTTAAAACTCCCCCTCAGCCCCCACCTTAGGTTCTGCCTTTGCAGTTCACCCAGATTAAGTTCTGATTGGTCGGTTTCTATGCTAGTCAGTGTCAAAAGCTTCACCTCTGAGACATCCATTGGCCCCTGGCATTTCACCCAGATTTGGTTCTGATTGGTTGGTTTCTATGCTAGTCAACATTTCCAGGCCTATCTCTGGGCCTGATCAAAGAAGCAGGGCTGATCAGCAGCCCTCAAGGAGGCCCGGAGAGAAACAGGCACAGGCTGGCGAAGCCAGGAGAGAAAGAGAGGCAACAGCTAATCAACTGCTGCCATGGAGGCTGGGAATCAGACTCTGCCTCTCTCTCTGCAGGCCTCTCTCTGGGCCTGATCCACAGCCGCCTCAACAGTCAGTGCTGGGTTGCCATGGCAATCCAACCCTGACTTCTGGTGTTCGATTGAGCCTTGGTCATTGTGGATGATATGGATCCTGGCTGATATGGATCCTGGCTCTTTATATATAGATAGATTTCTTCCTTTCTGTCTCATGATCTTTGCTTGTTGTAATGGATGTCTGTCCTATCTCTCTTTCTTATAGTTCCTTAAATATATTTACTAGTCACTTTCAGATAGGTCTATTTGAATAACAAATGCCAGTAAAATAATAGTTAACTAATTTTTAGGAGTAAAAATTGATTTTTAAATTGTTGATTAACTTCTTCAGATTTAATTTTCCTTCTGGGTTTTAGAATTTTGATTTGTAGGTGCATCTTGAATAGAAGAGTTTTGTTTTGTTTCTCTAATATTACCCATCCTTGCATTTTATGGATGTCTCAATTAGTCTCCTTGGGTTCATAATCCAGAACTCTGTTTTCCATTGCCTGACTTTTGGTGAGGTTGAAGACAGTGTGTATCTAGTCGCCTGCTCTATCAGGCGGTTGGGAGCTGGGTCTGCTCTCTCCCTCTTCCCTAGGTATGGAGATGTACATGTATTTTTCTCCTACTTTGTTTTCTGCTTTGTGCTTCTGATCATACAGAGTTTACCTTGTTTTGGAATGAGAGCTGTGTCTGTTTTATTTTTCTTTTAAATCTTTACCTTCCTTTTATTTGGAGTATATCAATCCCTAAACACATGAATTTACAATGCACTCTGGCACCAAAGACATATTTCATACATCTTAACAACTCCATGAATATATAAAATCAAGCTTTGTGCACCCATTTTACAAGTGCAAAGGAAGCATAACAGGTGATCAGCAGCAGGGCTAGGTTTGGCAGGTAAATCTCCTGATTCTGTCCTAAGCAGGTGATATAATCATATCAAGCCTGTGATAATCATAGCTCTCAGCCTCTAATATTTTTCTTGCTTGATACATTTAAAATCTGGGATGTGTTGAAGAAGCCCTATGGTGTGGAGGACAAACTTAATCACAAGATGTTTCTACTTTAGAATCAGTGATTTCTGCCTACAGATTTCTGAACCAGCAGCTGAGCTTCTTAACGCTCTTTTATTGTATTGGTGTATTCCGTGTGCTCTATGCAGAAATGTTATGGGGATTTCATTTCCTCCCCCTCAACCTTCAATTACACAGACGGTTTCTAATGACTTCAGAGCCACACCACCCAGGCTCTCCCCCTCTCTCTTTCTAATCTTACATCTTTGTCAAATTTCATCACCTACAGATTGGAGCCCCTGTACAATGATGTGGGAGGGAGGGGGAGAAGGGAGTATTTATGTTTATACTTTTCCTGAATTTTATGGCCTTCATTACCCAAAGCTGTGTGAAATTGAGAGAAACACAGTTGGCCTGAACCCTGGAACCATCTGTTCAACCTGCTCAAGATATTGGTGGTTGACTGTTTACTAA
Source organism: Lasiurus cinereus (assembly GCA_011751065.1). Taxonomy (NCBI): domain Eukaryota; kingdom Metazoa; phylum Chordata; class Mammalia; order Chiroptera; family Vespertilionidae; genus Lasiurus; species Lasiurus cinereus. Next base: position 25,610,205 of record JAAGEH010002528.1, read on the forward strand.
ACAGACTACCCTGAGTGGCAGCCCAAAGGCGGAGGCTGGGGCTTCTGTTAATCATTAGGCATTTAACAAACAGTGGGGCCCGTGCTAGTTTTGCTATCATTGTTTTCAGAAGCAGCGTTCTGTACCCTGCTGTCAGCTACATAACAAGAGAAGGACTCAAGTCAGTGCTGTGTTGACTGTGAGGCTTTCCAGCAGGTTTGGGTTGCCACGCCCGAGCATTGGTAGACATGTCAGGAGATGTGACATGTGTACTTTTGTTGTTGACTTATCTTTGCCAACACAACTAACGTGTTGTCTAATGTTGGCTGAGAAACTGGGCTCTAGGGTGGAGTAAAGCTTTAATTTTGTTGACAATGTAATGCTTGGAGAGAGATGTGCTTTGGTGAGGACTCTCCCTAGAGACTTTTGCCCTTTAACTAATCCTTTGCATAAACATTGCCTTCAAAACTGTTTATGAAGTATCTGCAAAGGCATATGAAACTGTTGGTAAGCAGACCTTGTGGAATAACATTTATCCATGGCATTTATTCATGGTCAGAGTCATGAGTCTGTGTTTTGTTTTGTTTTTTTAACTAGTGCAAATCTTTGTGAAATTGCAAATACGTACAGCTTGAACTCTTCTGCCTGACTCTTATGTTAGCAGGTGATAGCAGAGGTTCACCCAGAGAGAACAAATGTGAAATATTGCCTGCGTAAAAGTTGGAACCTGTATACTTTCAAGAAAATTAAAGATGAGCTATATGGTTGGGAAATGGGAAAGTTATAGTAGCATGTGATGTGTTCTGTTAATATATTATAAATTAGTATAATTTTATATTAGTTTTATATAAGTTTATATTAATTTAAAAGGGCTAAAAAGCTATTGGATCAGATTTGCCTTTTATTTTATTTTATTTTATTTTATTTTATTTTATTTTATTTAACTTTGGCTACAGTGTGGAGAACTAATTGGAAAGGGAAGAGAGAACATGAGGACACAAGTTAGAGGCTATTATTTCCTATTTCAGGTGAGACATGATGGAAGCCTGGATAAAACTAATGGCAGAAGTGATGAGAATAAGCAGATATATTTAAGAGGTGTTTGCGATATAAAAGAAAAGAGATCTGGTAATGAATTAAATACTATAGAGATGGCACAGGATAGGTTCTGGCCAAGAATGACCCCGAGATTTTTGGCTTTGGAGATTGAATTGATAATTGTTCCACTTACTAAAACAGAAACAGAACTGGGATAGACCCGTGAATTTGGATTTGGATACATGATGTTAACCTTTTCAACATCTATAATGGAGGTGTCTAGTAGATTCTTTGCACATATAGACCTGGGGAAGCATAGAGATATCTAGTCCAGATTGCTACCTGCTTCTAGGTGGTAATTGAAGCCATGGCCATAATAAAATCATCAAAGGAGGGAGTGTAGAATGAGAAGAGGAGAGGGACCAAGTGGTACCTTTAGACATTTATATATTTAACTAGAGGCCCGGTGCACAAAATTTATGCACAGGAGGGAAGAAGGGGTGTTCCTCAACCCACCTGCACCCTCTCCAATTTGGGACATGCCTCTCACAATTCAGGACTACTGGCGCCTAACCGCTCTCCTGCCTGTCTGCCTGATTGCCCCTAACCACTTCTGCCTGCTAGCCTGATTGCCCCCTAACTGCTCCCCTGCTGGCCTGATCACTCCTTACTGCCCTCCCCTGCCAGCCTGATTGACTATAAATGCCCTTCCCTGCTGGCTTAATAGCCCACAACTGCCCTCCCCTACCAGCCATCTTGTGGCGACCATCTTGTGGCAGCCATCTTATGGTGATATGAGGGCAACCATCTTGTGATAATGTCATGCGAGGGCATGACACCACCTAGGCTTTTATTATATAGGATGACTCATTAGAGGAAAATGAGCCTGTAAATGAGTGAGGGAAAGGGCAAGGAGGTAGGAGGACAACCAAAAAGATGGATTGGGAGAGAGAGAGAGAGGATATTAATTGTAAACTAGCCTGAGGGAATCTTATTGTAGGGATGAAAATGTTCCAAAACTGATTTATAGTTCTGGTTACACCAGTTGGTAAAATTACTAAAAAGCATTGAATTGGGCACTTGAAATAAGTGAATTTCATGATATCCTATATAATAAAAGCCTTCTATGCTAAGTATCCAGTCATCTGGTCGTCTGTTCATCCAATCAAAGCATAATATGCTAATGATATGCTAAGCCCACTCTACCACTCACTATGATGTGCACTGACGACCAAGGAGCAGACAGTCAACTGGTCAACCAGTTGCTATGACATGCACTGACCACCAGGGGGCAGTAGGTTAGCTTGCTACTGGGGTCCGGCTGATCAGGACTGAGCAAGATGGACTGGACATTTCCTGGAGCCCTACCACAGTCCCTCCCTGGCTGGCCAACCTCCCACATCCCTCCCCAGCCCCAATTGTGCACCGGTGAGGTCCCTTGGCCTGGCCTTCACCCTCTCACAATCTAGGACCCCTTGGGACATGTTGGAGATCCAGTTTTGGCCTGATCCCGCAGGCCAGGCCGTGGGATCCCACTGATGCACAAATTTGTGCATTGGGCCTCTAGTATAAAATATACCTCAATAACTCTAGAGAGTATAGAATGAAAGAACAGAAAGAATGAGACACTCTTAAGAAGGAAAGAATGGTCATGTGTAGTGAATGTTGATAAGTTCAGTAAGAGAAGGACTGATGGTCATGAACAAATTGAGAACTCTAATCAGATATCCTATCTAATAAAAGAGTAATATGCAAATTGACCATCACTCCAACACAAATATGGCTGCCCCCATGTGGACACAAGATGGCCACCACAAGATGGCTAGCAAGGGAGGACAGTTGGGAAGGACCAGGCATGCAAGGGAGGGCAGTTGTGGGCAAACAGGCCAACAGGGGAGGGCAGTTGTGAGGGACCAAGCATGGAAGGGAGGGCAGTTGGGGGTGATAAAGCATGCAGAGAAGGGCACTTAGGGATGACCAAGTTGGCAGAGGAGGAAAGTTGGGGGTGACTGGGCCTGCAGGGAAGAACAGTTGTGGGGGACCCAGGTCTGCAGGGGAGAGGAGTTGGGGGGGACCAGGCCACAGAGGAGGGCAGTTAGGGGTGACCAGGCCTGCAGAGGAGGGCAGTTAGGAGCAATCAGGCTGGCAGGGGAGTGGTTAGGGGGTGATCAGGCTGTCAAGCAGAAATGATTAGGGGCAATCAAGAAGGCAGGCAGGCGAGCAGTTGGGAGCCAGCAGTCCTGGACTGTGAGAGGGATGTAGGATCGGGCCTAAACGGGCAGTTGGACATCTCTTGAGGGGTCCCAGATTGAAGAGGGTGCAGGCTGGACTGAGGGATGCACTCTCCATGCATAAATTTCATGCACCGGGCCTCTAGTCCTATATAATAAAGGCTAATATGCAAATAGACTGAGCAGCGGAATAACTGAACAACTGAACAACAGATTGCTATGATGTGCGCCGACCACCAGAAGGCATGTGTAAAACATAGTGGGCATCAGCAGCAAAGTGCAGAACATGGTGGGTGTCAACTGCAGCAGGATGGTGGAGCAGATGAGCAGGCACCAGACTAAAGTGGGGCACCAATCGCTGTCATTGGGACAAGCCTCTGGTGGATACTGAAAATTCTTTGCTCCTGTGCACTGCAGTCACACCTGACGCTCACACCTGCTGCTGACGCCAGCCCCACTCACATCCATTGCCAGCACTGGAGCTGCTGCTCGCACCCTTCAGGGCTTCTCCACTTCCCTCTGCTCCTGAGGGGCGATCAGAGCTGGCAGCTGCCTCTTGCACCTGCTGCTGACAATGGCCCCACTTGTACCCACTGCTGGTGCTGGCCACCCTCACACCCGCAGCCAGCATCAGAGCCACCACTCACACTGCTGCTGGCACTTAGCACTGGTCCTGATCACTTGGCACCATCAGTGGGTACAAGCAGTGGCTGCTGGCCCCAATCACCTCTAAGGGCTTCTCCATCTCTCCCTGCTCCTGAGGGGTGATTGGGGCAGCAGCCACTTCTTACACCTGCTGATGGTGCCAGCCTCATTCACACCCGCTGCTAGCGCTGGCCCTAATCACTCTGCACTTGCAGCAGTGGAAGCAGGGCTGCTGGCAGACAGGGGACTGGAGCCATGATGGGAGGGGTTGGGCAGGAGCACAGATGATGGGTCAAGACTCACCCCTGTGCCCAACACAGCCTTGCAGCCCATAGTTCCTTTCAAGGTACACAAATTCGTGCACTGGGCCCCTAGTATAATATAAAAGCCAAGGTCCAAATATTGGATAATGTAATAATGTACTAGTAAAAATATAGATCTCTATTTTAAAATGATATCTTTGTAAATTGTGAGAAGATGCACAAGACTTGGTCCCTCCTTGTTCTCAAATGAAGAGCCTAAAGTGAGGTTTTGTGATGCCCTCTGCATGCTATGGCAGTTAGGAAATAGATTCTAACAAGGCAATTCTATTTCAACTGGAAGGCCTGTTTATGTGTAAGAATTAGCCCCCATATGTGATCCGATTCTATTTACTCTAGAAGTCTGATACACTCAGAGAATATTGTAGAACTCCTCATTTTTAAAGGACCTAATAGTTATAGAGGTATTATGTGCCAAGTAATAATCATCTTCATAAACATATATGAACACCTTGTCCAGCCTATGGCACAGAATAGGTGTTCAATAAGTATTTGTTGATGACCTAAACTCAGAAGTTAGAAAAGCGAGTGTTCATTAATCATGGTTTAGATCTACATGTGATTCATTTACAACTTTGTTCATTTAGAATTTACTAATTCTTCACTAATTCTTATTCATTTTTCATTTTACTCAAATTAATTTAAAGTAGTCAGCCAAAAATATGTGTATAAGTAAATCATTCTTTATTATTTATTTATTTTTTTTTACCTAAGTTATCTTTTGGAATTTATATTTTACTATAAATATTGTCTTTTTTTACTTATTATCTCTTATTTGAACCATTAGTCTGACAATGATATGTCTTCCTTTTTTATTTCCTATCCTAATCAATAGATGCCTCTGACTTTTAGAGTAAGCTGCACTCACAAGTTTATTTCTATTGTGATTCTTAATTTAGGTAGCCGTAGAAAGCTATTGATATGATTTTTAACCAAATTTTTTAATGAAACTTTTTAACCAAATTTAAATGACTTTTCCAAGTTGGTTTTTAGAAAATGCTTAACTCAGATCATATGATGGTTAATAAATTTCCTGAGCTCATTTTGTACTTTCATTTGCAACCCAATGTTATTCTCTGAAAACAGGAAATTAGTGAGCAGAACTATTTGATGGAGCTATCTCTGAAGGAGGAAGTCAGTGAGGACAGATGTGACCTAGAAATGACCCGTTTTGGACAAAATTTTAGGTAAGCATAATGTGTGTGGATTGATTGTGATGTCCTGATAGATCCGAAACTTCAATATGTCTTCTGTACTGACACTGTAAGGAGCAGCAAGCAGGAGGGTGGTAAAGAGCAAGGGTTCCTGGACTGCGAGATGGTGCAGGCCGGGCTGAGGAACCTTCCACCCCTGAGTGCACAAATTTTGTGCACTGGGCCTCTAGTGTTAAAATAATTGTTCTGGTTTAGAACATACTGGAGAGGTATTTTTGACTTTGCAACAGTCATACAAAATTAGGACATTTGCTCTTCAGCCTCTTGACCAAAGCTCTCCAATCAGGAGCACTTGAGACATTTGGTGGTTCTCTCATGGGCTATTATGCTTCTGCTCCCACAAGTCAAGTTGCATGCTCACTAAGAGTTCATTGTCTCTGTACTTGTCATTGCCATTATGGAATTAATTTATATATAAATATTATACAGTGTAACATGATGTCAGAAAGAAAATAATATGTCTATGAAAACTTTGGAATTGAATGCTTTGGAAAGATTCACTAAATGAGTTGCCCCCAAATACTGTTAGATTAGGTATGAATGAGGCATCTAGAAAGACAAGGTGGGAGGATATTACAACAGTATAGTCTGTGTTTAAGGTTGCTTTATAAATATTAAGTTTTCACTTCACTTAAAAAATCAAAACTGGAGCCGAAACCGGTTTGGCTCAGTGGATAGAGTGTCAGCCTGTGGACTGAAGGGCCCCGGGTTCGATTCCGGTCAGGGGCATGTACCTTGGTTCCGGGCACATCTCCAGAATGGGGCGTGCAGGAGGCAGCTGATGGATGTCTTTCTCATCGATGTTTCTAACTCTCTATCCCTCTCCCTTCTTCTCTGTAAAAATCAATAAAATATATTTTTAAAAAATCAAAACTGGAAATAATGTATAGTATAATACAATATGGATTTATTTATATAATCCAGTGTGAAACATTAATCAGATCCAGCATGGAACATTAATCAGAAGACCATACTTTCAAGAAAAGGTCTGGGGCTAAAATCAAAAGGTCGGTACAAGAATATCCACTTACAGGTTTTTAATTCAAATAAAATGAGGCATGTAAAGATAATATTCTATAATTCTTCACTTTCGCCAAGAATTTTTATGAACCAATTACCACAGGGCAAGAGGACTTCAACTATTATTGCGATTTTCCCAAAGCACTCTCTGTTATTTCCTCTGTCTAAAATACCTCCCTTCGCTCCCTCCATATACGTACTTATTTCCCTGTAGTTCTCTCTTTCTCTCCCTCTGTCTCTCTCTCTCTCCCCTCTCTCTCTGTTACATAATGCTTATTCTTCCTTTAAGTTCTAAGACTCCAGCTCAAATGCTTACTTCTATGAGGAATCTTTTCTGTCCTTTTTTTCCCTTCATTTAAAACTTTATTTCCATCTAAAAGTACTGCTGTTTGTTTGAATTGCTCACATAGATCTGTTCCATCCAAAAAGGAAATGTAAAATGTTTCTAGCAGAGCAAGCACAGCTGGCATGACCTCCCCAAAGGTCTTCCACTGGAGTCTGCAGAAGATCTAAGTGTGATAAAATCACAAAGCGTGTGTTCCTATTCTTTGGACAACAGAGATTTTCAAAATCACTTTAACTTTTGAAATCCATCAATTTTTTATTTTTATTTTTTAGATTATTCTGTCTTGTATGCTATGTCTATGCTGAGTACATCACTTTAGGACAGTCCTTAAAGCACAGTTTTATTGTATTTTAATAATCTACTTAACACACACTTCATTATCTTTGGGTCCCTTTGGGATCAGTGTCCATTGATTGCCTTTTTCTTGAAAATGGATCCTATTTCCCTGTTCTTTGTATGGTGAGTAATTTTATTGGATCATGTCCTGGACATTGTGAATGTAGAGTTGTGATGATGCTGGATTATGCTATATTTCTCTAAAGAATGTTTATTTTACTTGCTTTAGCATGTAATTTACTTAGCTGGATTCAAAATGCAAATTCTGTCTTTTGGGCAACAAATCAAATCTTAGTTCAGTTTGTTCATCCTCAGCTGTTCTGCCTGCAATCTCCTGACACATGTATTGTTCAAGTGGCAGAGTTTATGCACAGAATTTGGGTTCCTTCTCTTTCTGATTCTTTTTTTTTTTCTTCTGTGATCCTCCTCTCACTCACCAGTACATTTTTTATAAGGTTTTAGTCACTCCACCCCTCGTGGCACCCCAAATCTAAAAACTATAAAAAGAGGAAACTTACCCAGTATTGTTACCTTTTTTCCACTGTCAGTTCCTTTCCTGAACTCTCCTGCTCTTGTTCACTTTCCAGTTCCTTCAAGTAGTAGTTGTTTTTGTATTTTATCCAGAGTTTAGAGTTGATCTGCCAGAGATTTGGTCTGCTAAGAGCTTACACATCCTACCAAAGCAGCAGCACCTCATTAACTTTGTGTTTAAGCCCGGAATTTGGGTTCATTCTCTCTCTGATTATTTTCTTTCTGTGATTCCCTTCTCACTCACCAGTATATTTTTGGTAAAGACTCTTTAGGTTTTTGGATAAGTCATTTTTGGATAGGTCAGAAACATTTCATTTTGGACAGAATTAAACAGAAGGGCATTGTTAGAACAAATACACTGAATGGCCAGATTATTATGATCTCTGAATGCATAATAACCTGGCCATTCAGTGTGTGTGTGTGTGTGTGTGTGTGTGTGTGTATTTAAAGGCCCGGTGCATAAATTTGGTCTACTGGTTGAACTTCCGGTCGAGAATATACACTGAGTGGCCAGATTATTATGCATTCAGAGATCATAATAATTTGGCCACTCAGTGTATATTAAAGATAACTAAAGAAGAAAGTTTGTTCTCATTAGTTCATATTAATTTTAAAAAAATAATTGTTAGATTTTAGAAGGCATATAGATTTTAATCAAGGGGGCTTGAAGAATAGAAACAGCAAGTTCCTATGATGGCCAGAGTTAGCATGAGGCAGGCAGCCACTAAAGCAGCTCAGGGCAGTGACATCGATATGGTCAAGAAGCATCTGGGAGTTTTAACTTGTCCAATCCTGGACACAATTTCACCAACAAAGTGAGTTTTCCTAGACCTTGCCATTATTGAGTCTCACAGTGAATACCTGCCTCATGAGAAATCCCCTTGAAAAATCTGTTGAAGTTAGTTCAGAGAATAACAGTCACGTTTGGATAAAAGACGATAAACAGAGCAGCACGATAAATAGCAATTACCCACCAGGGAGGTGTCTGCAAGGGTGTGAGGGGCTGATGCTGGGCCTTTTCTCATTTACTGTGGTTATTAATGACCTGGAAGTGGTGTAAACAGCCTGCTAATGAAGTGGCAGCCAGGCCTGCAGTGGGAGTCACTGCGCTGGAGAGGAGAAAACAAACCAAGCTAATATAACAAGGTTAGGACACCAGGCGGAACAACCAAAGGAATGAGATTCAGCAGGAAAGGAGTACTGTAACTGTCAGAGAAGAATGATCAGAAGTGTAGCTTTCTGATGGTAGGAAGTAGAGAAAACATGAAAAGAAACAAATGCCTGGAAAGAATCTGAAAATACCAGGATGAATGAAAGAAGGCAATTACTAGTAGCTGGTGGCTGGTGTAGGATGATATTCCTTAACAGTGGCTTCCCATCTCTTCTGACTGTTTGCAGGCTACAAATGTCATTGAGACGTGAAAGGACGCGGGAGTCCCCAAGACAGATCCCAGGAATAAGGGAAGGTTGTGCTCCCTGTATGCCTTCATGGTTCCCACCAGTCTTTGGCACTGATGGTTTCTCAATTTGAGACTGATCCAGACCTAGCTTGGCATAGCTCCTTTATAATTCTGGTCCACAGGAGGGCTGTCCCAGGCAGGTGGACAAAGGACCCAAATGCACATTAGAATCCCTGACTACTCCATGGGAAGAATTGCCTTTCACCTATAGTCATATATGGATGAGATTCACTTGACAGCTCTCTAGGGTATCAAAATGACTGTTACATTGTCTTCTGACTCCCAGCACCATTCATTCTTCCTTACCTCTTTCAGGACTTGAATCAAGTCACCTCCTCAGGAAGCCTGCACTGGCCACCCTGTGGGAAAATCCACACTCTCCAACCATCCTCAGGTCACATTCCCTTTCAGGCTCTCTTTTCTTCCTGAGCACTTATTTTCACTAACAGACACCTTCTATGTTATCTTTTTTCATAGTGTTGTCCCTCCTGTAGAATATAGGTTGCGTGAGGACTGGCATTTTTGTCTGTGGTGTTCACTGTTGGTTCCCCAGCACTCCATGGATTATCTCCTTTAAAATCCCACAAAGTAGTAATGTTAATATGTTCATTTTCTAGATGAGGAAACTGAGCTCAGAGAAGTTACCTATCCCATCAGCCAGTGCCGTGGAAGCAGGTAGAAGAGGTGTTTGGCACCCCTGAGCCCAGGGGAGGGTGGAGTGTATAATGGATCCCCCCTTTGTGCTTCTACACGCAGCTGCTCTCTTCCAGTAACTCAGCTGTACTCACAGAGGAATCAAATGAGGCTGTAAGTTAGCCTCAGTGGGAAGAGCCTTGGGCAGAGCCCTGGGCAGAAGACAGCATCCAGGGCCTGTGATGCTCTTGCCCTGCCATTTCGGCTGGCATTTCACCTGATAACATGACAGCATAGACCTTTACAGAGGAAAACAGGAGGCAGCCTGCCCTCTACTTGGAATGCTTGTAGGGAGGTTCCCTTGGCCTCACTCTGTCACTTTCTCAAAAGACTCGTCTCTTGACCTACTTAGCTTTTGCAAATCTTTCCAGAATTGAGTAGGAAGATCCCAGGCTGTTGGTGCTTTTCCTCTCACCATGATTAAGGGATTGACTTTTGCCCTCTGAGTAGGTTGTGTAAAGAGTGAAGATAACAGAAAGATGCTTTCTTACAGGTCCCTCAACATGCACCCGTTACTCACAATATCTACCTTCTCAGCACTAAGTTCAAGGGGCTTCCCATGTTTTCTGTGAATTCTTAGATCTAGGGATCCTACAGAGTCAGATCAAGAGCAAGGGAGATATCATGTTTATTGAGCATTTACTAAATGCCAGACACATGCTGAGGAGTTTACAGAAATGGCATCATTAGTCAACATAACATAGAAGGGAGATCTGAAACTCGGGTGAATTGGCCCCAAAGGTAAAGGTACTGAAAATACAAGTTTAGTTTTAAAGTTCTATTTGCCACTCACTTAGGTTGCATCCATCCTCTGGAAACTGGGTCCTACAGTGTCCCTAACGGCTACTCATTCATTCCTCAGAAGCAAATACTTGTTATCTACTATGTGTTGATTATTGTGCTCAGTGCTGGGGACAGAAAAAAAATGCTTGTCCTCATACAGCCTATATTCTATAGGGAGGGATACACAATGAAAACAGAAAATACACAGAGTCCTGATAAGTGCTACAGGTTGAGTGGCATGTAGAATAGAGCCACTGAATGACATGTGACATGTTGGCTGGTAGTGTTGTGAAGTTTTCCATAGGGTGACCAGAACAGGCTTCCTGGGAAGGTGACTTTTGATTAAAGACCTGAAGGAGATGAGGAAGGAGAATGGTGTTGGGAGTAAGAAGAACTAGATTAAGGTAAGTCATTGTGTTGCTTTGTATCTTCTTCTGTAAATGAACATGTAGGACAGGATTCATTTCTTCAATGGCTCCTTCTGTAAATGTTTATCTTCTATTTACTGTGCATCAAGACCAGCTCTAAACATAAGCATTGTGAAGGTGAACGTGTCCTTGTGGGACCTCATATTATTCTGAGGAAGATAGACAATAAGTAAATAAATAAGTAAACAAAGTAATCTTGATAGACCTAAGAGCTATAGTGAATTGAGTATGTAAAATAACTATGGGCGGACAGTAATTCTTTGATCGATTAGTCATGGATCCTAATGTTCTGTAATCCCCATCCTACTACCCATCTGTCTATGACATCTCCTACAGGCAGGTTCTGTCCTGTCAGGCCATGTGGTCCTCAAGTAAAGGAAACACTCAACAAGTCCCAACCATGCCATGCAGGAGATGAGACCCAGTCTTGTGGCTTCTTTCCAAAGGCATTGTATTGGGAGTGAGAACTGGAGAACTGGGCCAACGGACAGTCAGCAGGTGCATGATGTATTTTGGAACTCTCGAAAACATTCTCCTCCCAGAAAAGCAAGCTGAAGCGTGCAGCAAACATTAGGCTTACACTTTCCACCTCTCCTATCTTTGTAACCAAGTTACTAGGAGTTTTACATTTCCCCTTAGGGGAATTGGTATTTAATTCACTTTAGTGCCTTTCTGGCACCAAGCCATCTTCTTACTGCTCACAGCTCCTTAGCTACAGAAGAAGAAAAGCAAGGAGGGAAAGAAAGGAGGGAAGGAAGAAGGGAAAGTAAAGGAGGAAGGAAAAGTATTAAAATATGACCTCAGAGTCTTGCTACAAGGCAGACTGAACCTCACTTTAATGACCACACATGGTGAATGGATTCTTTAAGATCACATGACTCCAAAGGCTTTCGGCACATTTTCTGGAACTTTTGCTTGTAGGGATTCAAGGGGGAAAATGCTTTGTTTTATTAGCAGGTTAGGGAAGGGGTCTAAACTTCACCATAATCATCTGCACATTTCTTCACTTCCTCTAGGGTTCATGGAAATCCAGTTTTGAGGCATTCAAGGCCTTTCAGGTCAGATGTGGAGAAACTATTTATAGGAAATAATGGCAGGTCATATAAATAGCATGTTACTCTCAATACCTGGCTCCCTCATTTTAATGTGGAAATCCAATATCTTAATATTAACAATAGTAGCGCATTAGTTGAGTCACAGATCTGTGCCCTTACAAGCATCACCTCTTTTAACTTGAGCAACCTTGATCCTTGCTGGGACTCACTGTTCTAGCATCAGCTTTGAATGGATGGGTTGAATTGCCCAATTCTGGAATTCAGTATCAAGAAACCTGCACATTCTCCAAAATCAGCTTTCTCAGTGTATACAGATATTTTGGGTTTTAGGCTGCCTTTACTCTTTTGTCTTCTAGTTCAGTTGGTTTCAAAACTAACTTGGTCTAGGGAGAGAAGTGCTGGTTGTTGGGCTCTCCAGACCCCAAAGGAGCTTATTTTGTATGGTTGTTTTCTGCACCCCACACACAACCCTGTAGGTTTGTCATAGCCTTTTCTCTATTACAGAAGACACTGTGCACCCCCTCACACCTCCCTGGGCAGGCATTGACCTCCCATATAAAATGGAAAGTGAGGCACACCAGCAGTCAGAGTTCACCGTGGGATATAAGTTCAAACCCTGGATTTAAGAAGAAGCAGAGCTCGGAACCCACCAAGTTCACAGTTCCATCAGAAACAACATGGGAGCCACTCATTCCTGCTATCGTGGATGGTTCTGGGTGGATGTCTGGACCCAGGAGTAGCCAGGCTATAGGCATATATGAAGCCTCGCACCAGGACTTTACGACAGGAGCAAATATCAACATTAAATATACAGGTGCCTGGCACCTAATATATGTTTAATAAATATTAATAAGTAATACCATCCCTCTTCCTTACCTACAAATAACTCTATGATGGCAAAGTTGTCAAATCCAGAAACCTTTTTTATTCCCTCAAACAGCTATTGTTTTTATTATTTTTAAAATATCTCCTAGACTTGTATGCACGCATATAAGCATAACCAATGATCATAAACACTGGAGGGTTGGGGTATATCTAGGAGGGAGGGGGGGGCAATGGGGAGATATGTATAAAAAATAAATAAATCACACTAAAAAAATGCAATTTAGAAAATGTATCATAAATGTAGGCCTTTTAGTAGTTGTGAAAACATGAATAAGGTGTAAAACTATGTAGAATAGAGCTATCATTTTTGGTAAAAATGGAGAAAGCATATATACTCATGTTTATGTGATTATACTTAATATCTCTTGAAAGATATATAAAAATTAATGAGTAGTTATCTATTGGGATTGGGGTGGCATTGAGCATATGGGGTATAGGAATGGGAAAAATGTATTATATAGCTTTTCATACTTTATAACTATATGAATGCATTATTTATTCAAAAGATTAAATAAATACATGTAAATGTAAAAAAAAATATATCTCCTAGACATGTGGGGAAGGATACCTTTTTTTTTTCCCCCGAAGTGGGGAGCACCACATGTAATGTTCCTGTTTCCTCTCTCTGCCTGCTTGCTTACCCCTTCCTGTATGTTCACTCGATTAATATGTGTTGAACCCTTTATATGCGCCAGGTAATTTTCCTAAGCACTGGGAATACTGCAGTGAACAAACAGGATAGATCCCGACCCTCATGGAGCCTATAACCAAGTGAATGACACCACATTTCCTGAGTGTTCTGCCCTTGTTCAGTATTTTGAGAACATTCTACTATCCTTCTGAATTTGGACCTGGGAACCATTCCCTTGTTACAACCTCATACCTGCTAGGACTACGTCAGGCTTAGGAAAAGAGAAGATGTGAATATCCCTGATTTAATCAGGGTGGAAGGAAAAGCTGGGGTTGAGGCCCAGTGCTCCCTCTCTTGTATGGGTGCACACACACTTCCCAGCTCTTCTATGCTGTCACCTTTAGGAGGCTGCAATTGAGGTCATGCAGGCCTGTCAGTGACTGGGGAGGCTGGTTTGCCTAATTCTGGAGTCTAATCTGAAAAACCCCAACTACTTCCATTAAATAAGCCACATTCTTCAATACCAGCTTCATCTGAAAAAAAAAAAGTGATTTAGCCTTATTCTTTTGTCTGATTTTTCCACCAGGTCAGAACTTGACCCTCCAAGAACAGTGCTGTTTATGGGATTTCCTCAAGTCCCAAGTGACGCTTACTTTGCACAACTACATTCTGTGCACCAAGCATACAATGCTTAATGCAGGGCTGATGTGTAACTTCATCTCCAACATCGACCATTAGAAAACAAATGGCAAGAAAATGTCTGTCTTAGAGGAGTGCGCTAAGTGATTTAATTTACTGAGCCAGGCATAAAAGAGTGGGCAAATCAAAGGCACGCTTAACAACTCGAGTGGGTGTTTTCTGTTGCCTATTATGGTGAACGATAAACATTACTCAGCAGTTAATGGAGGACATTAAATTGTAATTATACATTAATTATAACGTGCATGTATAAATGCATGTTTGTTTTCCGTGCACACACAGCTGACAGTCATTCTTAGTTCAAGTTCTATAACACCCAAGGAGTCTTGGCTTACCTCACCAGGGAATGGCCCATGTTGACATTTCCATGATTCAATTGATGTCAGTTCACTTCCATTTTATTTATTTATTTTTGTTTATTTTTAAAATATATTTTATTGATCGTTTACAGAGAGGAAGGGAGAGGGACAGAGAATTAGAAACATCGATGAGAGACATCGATCAGCTGCCTCCTGCACGCCCCCAACTGGGGATATGCCCGCAACCAAGGTACATGCCCTTGACCGGAATCGAACCTGGGACCTTTCATTCCCAGGCCATAGCTCTATCCACTGAGCCAAATCGGTTACGGCTCACTTCCATTTTAAATAGGCAAGACTGTCTTCATGGCACATGGGTGGTAGGATGAGGGAGATGGATTCGAAAAAATGGAGATTGTGTCCAATAACCAAAGGGAAATATTTTCTAAATTTCAAAATCAGAGGTTTGATTCCTTGATCTGACATTCATGATCTCTTCCATATACATATCTACAAATCGCTAAACTTCATAGGGTGTCTTCGGTCAAACCACACAAGACATGTTTTTCTTACAAAACAACTGCTTTCATCAGCATAGGATTATACTTCATCAGCAGGGAACACTGAGCACTAGACAGCTACCCTTATAGATCTTAGGCCCTTTACAATCACAGATATCGTTTTGTATCTGTGTTACTCAACAGTGGGTTATTTTTAAACATTGGCTTAAGAGCATATAAAATACTCCATTTAATTCAAAGAATTACATATAGTCACTGGTTATAAGGTGACTTACAGTTTGCTGGACTACAGTTTATGTCCTACAAGCCTTACCTTTAACTTTCCCCCCATCCTCCTTGATGCCTTCTTCAGGCTCACCTTTCTCCTCTGCTCTCCTTTAGCACCCCTTCTGCAACTGAGGTACCCAGGAACACCTACTAGTCCAATTCTGGAACCCTCTGTACAATCAAACATTTTTAGAAAATAATAATCTGCTTCAAGCTAATGGAGATGGTAGTTACACACAAAATAGAGCCATTTCTGTGTTCACTTTATTCAACAAACCTTGTTTGACTCCCTATCATACTATAGAAAGTATGCTAGCAAGGATGATCAAGGTACTCTCCTGATCCTGAAAGTGCTTAGAAATGAGAGAAGGATTAGTAGTATCTGGGAAAACTTGCTATCATTTCTTCCTCCTGTGGCCATGGCAGACATTGTGGAGAAAGAATATGATGTAAATGTTCATGAAAATACCTTTAATCACCTAGAGTTTCTCACTGGTTGTCTTCTGGAAAGTTTTGTTAAACTTAAAGATGAGTTCCACACTTTTTTTGGCAAGAAAGAAGTGTTTTGAATCTGCAGACCTTTCCTAAGATAACAAATATTACCAAGCAGATATTTTTGAAAAATAAAATAAACACTTCATCTGTTCCCTCAAGGTAAAGATGACATTTTAACAAGAAAGCCTTTCTAAAAACCTCTATGTGAAAGAGCATTTTGATTTTTTTCATCAGTTGGTACAAACCATAAAAATGTGTCACATGTTATCACTCTTTAAAATGTTGAAAATATAATGTTCTAATCTGTTTAAAGAATCTCCTAAAGAGTTTCAGTGGGTTTTGAACCCATTTGCTAAAACTACTAACAGTGTAAGAGCAGTGTAAGATTACTTTGTAAGACCTGGTAGACATGAAGGAAGATACAAATTTTCTAACCAAATTTTGAAAAAAATTGCATAATTTATAAATGAGACTGAGAAACAAAAACAATATCATGAGTTATTAATTCCAACCAGGGTTGCATTTCTTTCATCTGATGTCAATCAGTGAGGGAACTCTCTCAGTTTTGAGAAATCTTGATAAACAAGATTTGAACTCTTTTGTCTTAGCTTAGATTCAGCTAGAAATAGCTTATCAAATTGTTTTTATTTAATCCATTATGATACAACAATTTGATGAAAGCAGAATTTTTTTTGCACTGTCAAAATAAAATTGAAGTTTCAGAAGTATCTATTTTAGCTTTTATCTCATTTTCAAATTTTGTTTGAAAATTTTGTTTGCTGTTTATTGTTTTTGCTATAGAGAATACACTGGCAGAGTAGTTTGTATATGTAATGCACATTTTAGAGCACGCTTACAATTTATTTAAGATACATAGACAAGAAAAGAACAAAAAACACACAAAAACACAATTCTTGGAGCTGCTGCAACAGTCCTTGCACCACACGGAGAGCTGCAGACAGTGGAAAGGAAGGCACTGAAGAGCGTTGACCAACCCACAGGTCTCATATTTTTTTCTATATTAAGGCTCATTCCATCTTATACATGGAATCTAATTGTGTTTAGCCACCAGGTTGGAAGCCATAATCATAGGTGGCTCCAGTGGCCAGAAACCCTAAAGTTAGGCCCAGGCATCCCACAAATTTGAGACTACTCAGCTCCTTCTCAATGGGGGAGGGAAGCCCTGTTTTCTGACAGACTCTCACAATGGCTCCCAGAGCTGGCTGGGGAGTCCTTGATCCCGCCCCAGCCCAGCTCAGCATTGTCCCAGGCCATGTTTCCACCTGCCACTTAGGCTAAGAAGTGGCCCTGTCCTTTCTTCTGTCAGCACAGATAATCCAGGTGTCAACAAAGTAATCATGACTAGATCATGTAATCCTCCAACAGCTTAATGAGGGGAAGATTAGCTGGAAGCTCAAGGATCGTATGGAGCTGTTTGAACATGAACAGCTATAGACACACCACCTAGAACCGCCTTCTTTCTCCCACCTCTTGCCCCTCTTTCTCTGTGGAGTTTGGACACCTTGCTCTCTCAGGAGTCAGTCCCCTCCAGCTGGGACGCCTGTTTTCAGCCCTGACCACAGAGGTGCTCATCTCTGCAGGCAGTTGGCAAAACTGGCTTTCTACCCAGAAAGCTTCCTTTAATCCATCCCCTCCCACATCTGCTTAAAGGGTTTTCAAGTGTCTCCTTGCAGTTAATGAGAAAGGGCCAGAGCATTCAGATTCCTCAGAGGCATGGGTTAACCCTCCTAAGAGTAAACACCTGATCTGTTACTGCAATTGCTTCCCTCTGGTTCCAGGACTTTCCCAAGGCCCCACCTCTTTTTTCCTTCCCATTTCTTTCTTTAAACTCAGGACCTGAGGCTAAAATGAAATTGTTCTTGGTGCTGGTGGCAGAAGATATAAAGGCATGAAGTGATTTTTCTTTTTCTCTTTTTAAAAACAAGTCCTTAGAGAATAAGCAAACCAAATCTGAGGTGATAGAAGCCAGAAGAGTAATTACCTCTAGGGAGTGGGGTGGGAGTGTAGGGGTACTGTCTGCAACAGGGAGGGGGGAACCCTAGGAAATGGAGATGTTCTATAAGGATCTGTCCATGACAATGTTATCAGTG
The DNA here is from genome assembly GCA_011751065.1 of Lasiurus cinereus. NCBI lineage: Eukaryota > Metazoa > Chordata > Mammalia > Chiroptera > Vespertilionidae > Lasiurus > Lasiurus cinereus. Next base: position 25,628,192 of record JAAGEH010002528.1, read on the forward strand.
GAAAAAACCCTCACTGGGTGTTAAACTTGCTTCAGTGCGCAGAATGGTCAGGGGCCTGCTGTATCCTGGGCATTTCACTGCTTTCAGCATCTCACAGCCTGTTCTAGGTCCTGCTCTGCCCTTTGGCAATCTCAAGTCCTTAAGCAAATTACTTAATTTTCTGAGCCTCATTTTCCTCATTTGTGAAATGATGGTTACTGCAACAAGTAACAATAGCAACACTCTTGGGCCCATTTTATGTCAGGCACTTTTCATACCTGGATTCATTTAATTTTTATTTTAAATATATTTTATTGATTTTTTACAGAGAGGAAGGGAGAGGGATAGAGAGTTAGAAACATTATTAAGAGAGAAACATCAACCAGCTGCCTCCTGTACACTCCCCATTGGGGATGTGCCTGCAGGCAAGGTACATGCCCTTGACCAGAATCGAACCCGGGACCCATCAGTCCTAGGCTGATGCTCTATCCATTGAGCCAAACCACTCAGGCCAGGATTTATTTAATTCTTACAACAATCCTATAAACTCGGAACTATTGTTCTCCCCTTTTCAGATTAATAAACTGAGACACATGCCTGGATTACATTGCAGTCAGAATTTAATGAGGTTGGCCTAGTCCTTAATTTCCTTGCTTCTGCTCTTCCTACCTCAGAATGTTGCTGGGAGGCATTTATAATATCGGTGACAGGGCTTTGTAAACAATAAAGCACAATGAAAACATTAAGGCCATTATTACTATTCACATTACATGCAAGAAGGGCTAGAAATAAGAACACAGTCCATGCCCTTGAGAAACTGATAAGCTGAAAGATTAGAAAACACACAGCCCCCTCAAAATATAAACAAAAAATGTCCCAACAATCTCAAGCACACAACCAAGAAATCTGTATGGGGAAACATCCACATGCCCAGGGGATGCTGAGACCTCGAGAACACCTGGGGCCAGATGGCACCTGCCAGGAATGCTCTGCTGGCTGACTAAGGGTAAGAGAAGCCTTCCAGGTGAGGAATTGGCCTGTTAATTTCAGGGGCACCTGGGGTTAGAGTGGAGAGTGTAGGTCGCCTTGGGTAAGAGAGGATACCAGTTGAGTGTGGTGCTTAGAGGCAACAGCGGGGTGAGAGAGGTGCTTGCCAGGGACCTATGAGGCTGTATTATCTAAGGCCCTAATTGGATTTGCAACACTATAATGAACCACTGTGGGTGTCTGACCAGAGATGTGATATGTTTCAAAATACATCAGAGGAAGGCACACCAAAGAGGCTGGTGAAGGGAACAGCCCAGGGCAAGCAGTGTGTTGCTAATCATTCAGAGACAAGATGGACATGCTTCTGGAGAGAAAGAATCTGTATTGGTGTGGGAACTATTGAAGAAGAGGAATCCCCCCCTGGGACCCAGGACCATGGAAGGCTGCAGCTGCCCGGCTCACCACAACGCTCCAATGCCCGGGCTGAGGAAGCACGCCATAAATACTTGTTACCTCACCAGGCTGACTGGGGGACAGAATGAATATAGAATTAAAAAGAAAAAGGAGTCCAGGGTTAGATTCACAGGTCACTAATCACTACCGAGGGACCAGGACACCAGAGATACCATTGATGATTATGTGAAATTACAGAATTGATGCTCAGGAAAGAAATTCATTATCTTGGGTAAATTTGTAAGTGGCAGATATGAGTAGAGAGTCTTGGCTAAAGACATGAGGTTCCCAATATGTGAGAAGTCAGAGTTCGAATGTAAAACTTGAAAGTCTTTGGTGGACAAGGGGGTATCAGGATTCTGATTTGCAAGCAACAGAAACATACGTTAGCTGATGTATATAGAAAGTAATTTATTAAAATGATAGTTGCTAATTCACAGAGTCCCTGTGGAGTTTAGAGCCCCAGGCAGAGAGGTTATGCATCCAGAATCCCTGACAGTTGCATTTGCAGAACAAGCCAGCAAGGTGACACTCTGCATCCCTGGCTGCGCGCCACCACTTAGATTCCTAAACCCATGGGCACAGGTGCTGAGCATCCCATTGCCCTGAGGACTTTTGCCCTGAGGACAGGTTGTTCTACCATCTCCTCTACCCCAGGAAAAACCATCCCCTCTCCTTGATTTTTGTCTCAGAGTCTGGGCACTGCATCTAAAGGACTGAACCCACATCATTTCTATACCTGCTCAGCAAGAGAAGCTGAAGGAGGAGTATTAGAACGTCTAGAGCAGAGAGGGGGCTGTGCTTCCCACACGGTGACTACAGTGGGGAAGGTGGTTCAGATCTGCAGCCCACAGCACACATGTTTATATCAGAGAGGAGAGAGGAGCGTGGGGAATTCAGAGCAGGCAGCGCCAGGGCTTCATCCATTAAGGATGCCTTCACCCACTGAAAGAGAAGTGGGTGCTGATGTGGTAGACTAACTCCCCAATACCTGTAAACTAACTCCTGACAACCCCAATTTATTGCCTGTAATTGAGTCATCTGTTTACATTAAGAGACGGTTCCAATTTAAAAGGTAACTATCTCTGGAAAGAAACATACTTCACTTTGATATCACTATTAACTTTCATGCATTAACTTTCAGGGCCGGGGGTTAGAAGCTCACCTAAAAATTGACAGGGGCCTGAGCCAAATAGAAATCCCTTGTTAAGATCTGCCTTCACTGAGAACCTCCCTCCCCGACCCCGCCTAGTTTTTTTTCACTCATGTGCTCTCAGAAGCCTGTTTCAGTTTGTCACATGTCCAGGATGGTGAGTGTTTTGATGGGAGATAAATACTAGAATGGAAAGGAAAGGGGATTCTCCTTTCGTGTTGCTTTTCTTCTGGGTGATGTCATGAGGATGGGGCTGGAATTCCCATTTAACAGATGAGAAAATGGAGGCCCTGGTGAGATGACTTGCCACACAGCTGTGATGGTGCAGAGATTGGCTTTAAAACCACCTCTATTAAGTTCTGAAGCTCCCCTTATACTGTATCATCTCATGGAAGGAGAGGGGCCTGGTCATCACAGAGTAGGGGAAATTTGCAACTTCAGTCCAATGGGTTAAAGGAATGGAATAGGTTTGGGAGATGTCCCAGGATTCCTTGGCATAAATATGTTGGGTTTCTCTAGGGGAGGGGGATCAAAGATGAGGAAGAGAGAAAGCCACAGAAAAACAACCCCCTTTCCTATGACTTCATCTAGCACCCTAGATGCTGTCTGTCAGGCCACTTTTGGTTGCAAATAACAGAAATCCAATTCAAACTAGCCTCGTAGGAAGTGGGGATTGTTGGCTCATGGGAATGAAGAACATGCTAGTGATTCTCCCAAAATTGTTCCATCCCTCAGCTCAGCTTTCCTCTGGGCCTGTCTCAATCCCAGGTAGACTGTGCCTGCCTGCCTGGTGGCAGAGTGGGCCAGCAAGCAGTTCTACACTTCCACCTCCCCAGCCCATTGCCCCTGCCCCACCCGCTGAGACACAGGCCTTTTCACCAGGAGCTGTAGCAGCTAACTAACCTGTGACCCAGAGGCTGCAGTGCCCCACCGTACAGGCTCAAGTTCACACCTGCCTCTGCAACCAAGGATTAATGAACCCCACCTCCATCACAGCCTGAGAATGGCTCCCCAAAGGGACACCGCAGTGGGATGCCGAGGAGGGAAAGCCACCGAGAGCCACTAGAATGTAAACTTCATGACGACAGGGAGCCAACCCTTTGTTTTGTTCTGTTTTGAATTTGCTTTGTATCTCCAGAACCTCAAACACAGCTGAGCCCATGACAGGCACACTCAAACACTTGTTGAATGATTGACGGAATAAACAAATGAATGTCCCTACAGATAGTGAAGCGCAGGATGACAAGAAACGGGAAAGTGGGCACACTGTGGTTAGGGGCTAGTGTATAGGCAGCAGAATCTGTTGTCCTTTAAGTGAGTCATGGGTCATTCATTCAATAACACATGAGTCCTGCAATGTTGGCGTTCCCTACATATCTATCACGGAGCTAAATGGAGCCCTGGAATGCCAATCTCTAATAAGGGCAGAGCATTTATATCCAGTTGCTCATAATCTCCTGGAATGAAGGATGATGTGTCCCTTTTTCTTACGGATGTGTGCCTGCAAGATGGATGTGCCTCATGCATCGCTGCCCTTTCTCCCCTGACTGCCACTGCGAAGTGGAAAGCCGAGGTGTGATTACCCACTCACTTGGAACTCATGGCGCTGAGCTGGCAGGAGCCTGGGGGTGGCATTCCAGAATAACCACTCAATTGCTATTCATCAGGTCGTATATTCTCTCTCATCAACATGCTGACCCAGTGCCCCAGAGTATATTTTGGGGAGAACATATACCTCAACCTCCCACCCCCAAATGTTCTCCCACTCTCATTAGCACCATTAGGTTTTCCCTGGCACATTGGAACCACGGGACCTTTAACATTAACATGTAGGAGAATATGCTCAGTCAACGTCTCTCAGCCAAACTTGCATTCTTCCCCTCCGACCCCCCACCAAAAAAAAAAAAAAGCTACAAAGACATTGGATCTGGAAACACTGTGAGAGGCAAACACAAAATCAACCCTCAGAAAAATCACTGCCATAAACTGCCTGGTTAATATGCACCCGGTGTGTTTTGCCATTGTGGAAGCTGAACTTAATTTGTTGTAATGTGAGGCAGCTATTTAGCATTTCTTTCCCCTCCTCCTCTTCCTTCTAGTTAATTCTGAGTGGAGATAAATCTTGGAAACATACTGGGAGGGCACAGTGGGAGGCCCTGTAAAGTCAGTTGGTTTGTAGCTTCCACAGTGCCCTTTGCCGTTTTCTGATCAGTTAGAACCAATAACAGAAGATCATGTGTTACTGAAGTGACTCCTGAGCATTATAGATGTTGGATGCCTGGAATACTTAGCTCCTGAGAAGGGGTTCTGTGGGTACCCATGAGTGTTGATAAAGATCTTCCTTGCCCCAGTACCTGTAAGAGACCTACACTCAGCGGGTTGTCAACCCTTGAACTTGTACAGCTTCCAGAGATGTAGGCAAGCTACAGAACTGTCAGCTCTTCAGCTGGAAACAAAGGTGAGGAGTTGAGCAATGTCCCTCAGGCAACTTGTCTGAGTCAGTGACAGAGCTCACGTTCTTTATCTATGAAAACATGACTGCTGGGCACAGCATTAACTTCATATCCCTCCATTCGTGTTGCAGCTTTGATTCTTAGTATTTTCTTCTTTGATCCAGGCAGTCATGTGCACTGTTATTTTGTCTACTATTATGACTCTCCTTTTGACCTTCACATGCCTTCCAACATACCATATTTCATTGAGTCTAAGATACTACCCTATATAATAAAAGCCTAATATGCAAATTGACCGAACTGCAGAACCACTGGTCAGCAGTGGGTTGGGCCAGTGAGCAGGTGGAGGGAGGGGATGGCAATCAGGAGGCAGTGACCAGTGGTGGCAGGGCGATGGGGGGCAGGGCCGGCTCTTTGTCAGCTGGCACCATCCCTCGATCGGTCTGCTGGTCACCTCCTATAGAGGGAAGCCACTGGTGGCAGTGGTGGCCCTCCAGTCGCTTCCTGAAGAGGGAGGCCACCGGTGGTGGTGGTGATGGTGGTGGTGGTGGTGGTAGTGGCAGCAGCAGGGCAATGAAGGATGGAGCCGGCTACTCGCCAGCACCTTCCCCCAATTGACCCATTGGTCACCTCCCTGTGGGAAGTAGGCCTACGCCATCAGTTGGACATCCCCCAAGGGCCCCTGGACTGAGAGAGGGTGCAGGCCAGGCTGAGGGACACCCCCGAGTGCATGAATTTTCAGAAAGATGAACCACTGTTTATGTAATTCTAAAATAATGAAATACTGCCAATTAAATGTGACATGACATTGATGGTGATTTCTGCATGTTAAAATGGGAGGGAAGGGAGTATCTTACAGTCCTTAAAATGTGTCTGCCCAGACTCAGAACTCCTTTTCTTTAGGAAACAGGTTTGGGGAACCGTTTCTTCTTCCACCCAACCCTGTGGTCCTATTTCGAGTTGTCAATCATGTATTCTGCTCCTCTGGCTATGGAGGCATGATGAACGTGAGCATGAAACCCAGCTGGGGTGAGCAGTGGACCCCGGGGCTTTCAAACATTAGAGGAAGAGAAGAGAGTGCTTTCTCTCTGGTGATAAAGAACTCCTGGGCCCTGGAGGTTTGGGCAGTCCCCGTGCCAGCCTGGTGGATAAACCTGGCTTGAGAAAATGAGCTGCTTACAGGAAAAGCAGCTGAGACAGAGATGAAAGAGCCTCAACAGAGCTAAGCTCTGAATGTAGTTGTGCCTGAGGCCGAGTGCAACAGCACCAATAAATTCCCCCTCTGCTAAACCTAGAGTAGGTTTGTGTTCCTTGCTACAAAAATCCTCTTTTTCAAAGACACCAAGAGAATAACTAAAACAGCAGTATCTTTCCCTCTCTCCTCCAGGTGTCCTTACCCTGAGCCCATATTGGACAGAGATGATGACTGTCCCCTGCTTGTATTTTGGGAGTTAAGCCACTGTCTTCCACAACCAAGGGCTAGCCAATACTTGAGTCCTGCCTATTCCTTCACCAAAGAGAGACAGTTGTTTTATTTTATTTTTTAACAGTGAACTTCAGTTGTTTAAAGAAAAATAAAACTAAAATATCCCTGGTGGTGGTGGGGAAGAGCAGTTAAGGAAAAGAGCCAGCCTACCCTAAAAAAAGTAACAAAGAACAAAAGACCCCTAACAATCTGGCTTTCCCTTCTGTTGGCGATGCATTCCTGACCTCTTTTCCAAAACCTGGCGGGTAGGGGTGGACAAACAAAGCCCAATGGAGCCTAAAGTTGCCCCCAGACTGCGATGCATCCAGGTTTCTGAGGTTTGCTAATGAATTCTTTTCAGAAATTTTCTATATAGAACCTTAAAAAGTCTTGGGGAATTATACTAATCCACTTACCCTATTTTAACTCTTCAAATGTTCCCAGAGCCTCCGATTTTCTATTGCAGGGAAAGGTAAGTGGGAAATTGCTTTTAAGGTTTCTTTTGTACAATAATAATCTTGGGCAGTACCCACCTTGCTATGTCCTCGTGTGCACCTTGTAAATTGATTCCAAACTGCTCCCTTATTCAGAAACCCAATCACCTTGGAAACCAAAAAGAAAATGAATAGAGGCAAAAGCCCATTTCACTACTAAGATCAAAACCTTCATTACACAAATATGTTTGTCCTTTGGTGCCTTTTAAGTCAGAAATATTCATTATGAATTGGTGTTAATCTCACATTTCTGCAATGTTTTTTATCTAGATGGATCCCAAAGTTTAGAGTTGTCTAACTCTTAATGACAAAAAAAAGACCACTTTTTTCTGCACCCAAGAATTTTATTACCTTTTTCCTTTCTCTTTTTTCTTTCCCCTCCCTCCCTCCCTCCCTTCTTTCCGTCCTTCCTTCCTTCCTTCCTTCCTTCCTTCCTTCCTTCCTTCCTTCCTTCCTCCCTCCCTCCCTCCCTCCCTCCTTCCTTTTCTCCCTTCCTCCCTGCCCCCTCCTTCCCTCCCTTCCTTCCTGCCTCCCTCCCTCCCTCCCTCCCTCCTCCTTCCCTCCTTTCTTGCCTTCTTTCCTGTCTTCCTGCCTTTTTCTCTTTCTTCACTTTTTTTCATGGCGATAACATGTCTTTACAGTGTTTTCTGAATGTTTATTAACTTTTCACATGGAGAAATGTTAAATGGAGGTGACATTATTGCAATATGGGCCTTAGGTCACAGCTTTCCCCTAATAATCGCTTTTTTGTTGGAAAATACTGAATAAGGAAAGTATAGCCATCCACCGAGCAATTGTTTTAAGTATTATGCTTACATTGAGTCTGTTGGCCAATGTAGTGCTGCCTGTTTTCTTTCTAGAGGGCAAAAAAACAAACAAAACAAAACACAGAAGTTTGAACATAATCACCACATGGTACAATACTACCAGCTTTAGAAGTTACCTGAAAGATAACTGTTATTAATCTGATTCAGTAGTGAAAATGCTCCCTCCACTAGAATAGGAACAAGAAATGCTCAAACGCCTTTGGTGTGGGTCTGAGATTCCTGCACTGTCACCCTTCTCTCCCTATTTCTTTGTACTGGTGGTATTGAAGCCCTCAGTGGGCCACCTGAATCTACACTAGTTTCTGAGCTAATTTGCAAGGAGTCAGTCCCTGCATTCCCTTTCTCTTCCAGCTTATGGCAATGAGGCTGGGAGAGAATTCCTCTGAACAGGTCCAGTGGCTAATGTGCTCCAACATGTACCCTGAGTATCAGAGCACCTTCCGTCCTTCCTTTCTGGTGTGGCCAGAGGCCTTCTTTGTCTGGTCTGGTGCCTCAAGTCCCCAGTAGGACTTGAACCCCACCCACTTGACTCTGGTTCTTACCACCTCTTCTTGCAATGGGTCTTTTGAACATGTGGTTTTCTTGCCTTCCCAGCATCTTTTCTCCCTTCCTCTGATGTCAGGCATTAATTTAAATTGTGGCAAGCTGTCCACTGTTGTGTTAATAGTGGCTTGGGTAGTTGTGACATGTAAGCTCAAGCCAGTAAACCCATGGTCCAAACCTGGCCGCTTGGTGTTTTTAATGCTTGGGCCATGGTGATTGATTTGGAGATGAGAATGTGACACAAGTTGATCCAATGAGTATCAGTCTGGGACTTGGGATGAGATTGTTGGGTAGGAGAAGCTCCCACTACACCATTTCCCAACCATGATACTACTGACATAGAAGTCCAGATCATTCTTTGTTGTGAGGGACTGTCCTGTGCCTTGTAAGATGTTTAACAGCATCCTGGCATTACTGGTTACTAACAGCCACTCCCCCACCTCCAGTTGTAACAACACCAAATATCTCCTGACACTGCCACAATCTCTGGGGTGAGGGAGGAACAAACTTGGCCACAGCTGAGAACCTCTGCACTAGACTGAAACAGTGAGGTGTCTGCCTAGAACTGCTGGCAGATTTTATGGGAAGAAAATTTGCCTGATGGTAATGTCAATAGAGAGCAAGGCAGAGCCAAGAGAAGACACATACTTTATGTTTCTAAATTTTTTGTGCTCCTGCACATTAAGCCGGTCCTATTCCTTTTTGGGGAGATATCTACTATCATCAGTTCTATTAAACACTGTAGGTGCTAGTCAGAATCATATTGCAAGGTCTATAAGCAAAAGGCATAGAAATTGAAAAGGAAAAAGAATGGCTATCTTTATTTATAGACAATATAATCTCTTCCAGGTAGAAAATTCTAAGAAAGCTACCAGAAAAAGCAAACAAACAAATAAATAAAGAACAAATAAATACGTTTAGTAAGGTTGCAGAATAAAAATCAATATCAGATTTCAATGATATTTCTATATATTTGAAATGAAAATTTATAAATTGCAACTTTAAAATAGTACTATGTAAAACAGCAAATGAAATGTGAAATTCATAAGGACAAGTTTAACAAAATATGTGTAGGACCTGTATCTCGAAAAGACCTAAATAAAAGGAGAGATATACCAGAGTGTCAGAACCCCAAAATTCATGAACATGTCAAATCTCATCAAGTTGGCTTATGGATTGAATACATACTAATCAAAAGCCAATAGGCTTTAAAAAATAAATATCAGCCCAGCTGGTGTAACTGAATGGTTGAGTGTTGACCTATGAACCAGGAACTCACATTTGAAAATTCCTGGTCAGGATGATTCTCTATCATCATTGATATTTCTCTCTCTCTCTCTCTTTCTCTCTCTCTCCCCCCCATCCCTCCCTCCCTCTCACCCTCTGTCCCTCCCTCCTTTCTTTTCTCTTTCTCTCCCTCTCCCCCTCCCTCTCTGAAATAAATAAAAATGTATTTAAAAAATAGAAATCAACAAGCCATTTTTAAAATTTATATAGAAACACAAAAACCTATAGTAGCCAGAATAATTTTTTTTAAAAAGAACAAAACTAGAGCACTTATACTACAGTAATAAAGACTGTGTAATATTAGCATAAAGATTGATATATAAGTCAAAGGTAGAGAATAGAAAGTCCAGAAATATACTCAGATCTATATGGCTAATTGATTAAATTCAAAGGGAAAGGATAATCTTTTCAACAATTGGTACTGCAGCAATTGACTATCCATATGCCAAAGGGAAAAAATTGAATCTTATTAGTAGTCTGAATTGTACACAAAAATTAATTCAAAATGGATCATGGATCTACATGTAAAACATCTCTCTATATATAAAAGGCTAGTATGCAAAGTGTCCCCTTGGGAGTTCAACCTGGAGACCAGTTCAATCATTCGCTATGATGTGTGCTGACCACCAGGGGGCAGGGCAGAATGAAGGAAGACTCTGGCCAACAGCTGGCAGCTGGGGAAGGAAGGCCCCAGACAGCAGCTGGAAGGCCCCAATTGGCCCCAACTGGCCCTGATAGCCAGCCAGGCCTAGGGACCCTACCTATGTATGGATTTGGTGCACTGGGCCTCTAATAACACTATAAAATTATACAAAAATACATGAGGCGCCGAGACCGGTTTGGCTCAGTGGATAGAGCATGGGCCTGCAAACTGAAAGGTCCCAGGTTGGGTTGGGGGCAGGTACCTTGGTTGCGGGCACATCCCCAGTAGGGGGCATGCAGGAGCCAGCTGATCGATGTCTCTCTCTCATCAATGTTTCTAACTCTCTATCCCTCTCCCTTCCTCTCTGTAAAAAAAAAAAATATATATATATATATATATTTATATTTATATTATATAAAAAATATATATATACACACACACACAAAGAGAAAATCTTAGTGATCTGGGGTTAAGCAATTTTTAAAATGGGACTTGAAAAAGCATGAAGTATAAAAATTGCTAAATTGCATTTTATAAAAGTACAGGGAGAATCCAAGATGGCGGCATAGGTAAACACCTATACTGCTGCCTCGCACAACAATTTCAAAACTACAACTAAAAGACAGAACGGACATCATCCAGAACCACAGGAAAGCTGGCTGAGTGGAAGTTCTACAACTAGAGGGAAAGAGAGGGGCTCGCGGAGACCCAGAGGAGCTGCAAAAAGCTGAGGTACGGAGACGCGCGCTGAGAGAGCGGTGCCGGAGTACCTGGCTGGCTTTCTCTGGCGGGAGGGAAACGGAGACTCCCAACGGCATTGAACCCCTTCTCTTACGATACTAAACCCCAGATCCAGCCGAAACTCATACGGGGGGAGTTTGGACTGTGAAAAGGGAGAAGTGCACGGAAATTTAGGGGAGTTGCAAAGGATCGGAGGTCCGGTCGCGCACGGCACCACGCGGAGGACAGATTGCTGATTGTGCCGCTGGCTTTCGCGAGTGGGCGGGAGACAGACCCTCCGATCTGTGCCACTTCTGAGTCCACTGGGCCCCTGTTTTGGGCGAAACCCTGGAGACCTAGACTCGTGTGGTCCTGGTTCGCAGGGGAGCCGGAAAGGCAGCGGTTGCAGGCGCTGCGGGTGCGCGCAAGCACAAGGACCGCTCCAGCCATTACCCAGTCACGTGAGACTCAGGGGCCGTGGAGGGCGGGGCCGACTGGAAGGCAAGGCGGTCCCTTAAGCCCTGAGACTCCACCCTCCCAAGCTCAGCAGAGGCTTCTGCGGCTGATTCCAGCACAGAAGTTTCCCCGGCACAGTGAAAATGCCGAGACAAGGGAAGGGATTACAAGCAAAAGAAATGGAGGAAAAAAAACGACTGGATATAGAGTTCAAAACCACGCTTATAAGGTTTTGCAAGAATATGCTAGAAAAGATGGATAAATTTAGTGAGACCCAAGAGAAGATAATAAATACATTGACTGAAATGAATACTATTACGCAGAGTACTAACAGCAGACTAGAGAAAGGCAAGGATCAAGTCAAAAATTTGAAATATAAAGAAGCAGAAAACATTCAACTGGAAAAGCAAGAAGAGAAAAGAATCCAAAAATGTGAAGATAATGTAAGGAGCCTCTGGGACAGCTTCAAGCGTACCAACATCAGAATTGTGGGGGTGCCAGAAGAAGAGAGAGAGCAAGATACTGAAAACCTGTTTAAAGAAATAATGACTGAAAACTTCCCACATCTGGTAAAAGAAATAGACTTACAAGTCGAGGAAGCACACAGAACCCCATATAAAAGGAATCCAAAGAGGACCACACCAAGACACATCATAATTAAAATACCAAGAGCAAAAGACAAAGAGAGAATATTAAAAGCAGCAAGAGAAAAACAGTTCATTACCTACAAGGGAGCACCCATACGACTGTCAGCTGATTTCTCAACAGAAACGATGCAGGCCAGACGGGAGTGGCAAGAAATATTCAACGTGATGAATAGCAAGAACCTACAACCAAGAATACTCTATCCAGCAAAGCTATCATTCAGAATTGAAGGGCAGATAAAGAGCTTCACAGATAAGAAAAAGCTAAAGGAGTTCATCAACTCCAAACCAGTATTATATGAAATGCTGAAAGGTACCCTTTTAGAAGAGGAAGAAGAAAAAGGTAAAAGACAAAAAATTATGAACAACAAATACACATCTGTCAACAAGTGAATCTAAAAATTAAGTGAATTAAAAATCTGATCAACAGAATAAACTGGTGAATATAATAGAATCAGGAGCACAGAAAGGGAGTAGACTGATAATTCTCAGGAGGACAAAAATCATAAAGCATCAAACAGACTGTGAAATTATAGCAGAAAGATTAAAGTTAGGTGAGGTAAATAAGTGATCAATCAAAGGACTTGTATGCATGCTTATAAACATAACCAATGATCACAGACACTGGGGGTTCGGGGTACGCCTGGGAGGGAGGGGGGGCAATGGGGAGATATGTATA